>CM019152.1:31070719-32270719 GCA_009733165.1 Naja naja
TGTTAGATTTGCATGAAGAGTCAGACGCTGAGTGCTTCAGTGAAGAGTTTATTAGTGACTACAGCTCATAACAGACCGATTTGGCTGGGCTGCGGCTGCTACTAGCCAGCAGCGCAGTTGCCAGCCAATCAGAGTGCAGGGTTTTCCCGACTTTTAAACCAATCATTTTGACATTTTACAAGAACAGTTCAAACTAAACCAATGACATTCAAACCTGCATACATAACACCCCACCCCACTAGGTTCAGTCCATACTCAAACCCCAACCTATCTAATGTATTCTTTTAAATAGGTGGGGCTCTTATGCACGTTGAGACCTTCGTGGTTAAGAAGTTTTAACGTTCTCACCAGTGAGAGAGGAAATGTGTCTGTTGACATTTCCCTAGTTGGACTTCCTGTGAAAGAAGACCCTGTTTGATTGTTAGAATCTGGTCTCTCCTCCCAACCCATCTCCAGCACAATGTCAGCACCCAAGTCAGGTAGTGATGCAATCTTCCACTTGTAAGGATGGATTTTGGCATTGTGACAGGTTTTGGGATGGTTCCTGTCATAATGGCTCGTTACACATGGGGTTGATTCTTGCTTGCTGATTATCCTCATGTTCCTCCCCTCCCCTAGAAAAGGCATTAGGTATGGGAACTAGAGAGGAACAATTGCGATGTTCCTGAGGTAACCTGGATCTAAGCTGATCAATGTGCCTGCTCCAGAGGACTCCATCCTCTGTTTGTACCCTGTAAGAACGAGGGCCTGTGATTTGAGTTATTTCAGCAGGAATCCATGAAGGTTCACCCATAAGGTTCTTAGCATAAACAGAATCACCCACACTGAACGTGTGAACTTTGCTAGTGGAATCTAGTGGTGTTGGGTGCATAAGTGGGATGAAGGCGGTCAAGGGAGACCTAAGTTTCCTACCCATCAACAACTCTGCTGGGGATAAGGTTGATGGGTTAGGAGTGATGTGCTGAACACTAAGAAGTTTTCAACTTTCTCAGTGATGTCCCCAGGACCCAATTGCTGAAGCTTTTCCTTGGTAAAACATATGCTCAGCCCGGCCGTTAGTCAAGGGTGCCCAGGGGCAGTCAGGGCATGTCTGATACCCTGTTGTGCTAAATAGGATTCAAAAAGGTTGGATGTAAATTGAGGGCCATTGTCAGAGACAAGAACATCAGGTAACCCGGGTTACAAAAGCTTTTTAAGCTGCTTGATGACAGCATCAGTTGTGGTGGATGCCATAGGGATTACCTCTAGCCATTTGGAATATGCATCTACTATAATAAGGAAGGTGTGCCCTCTGGTAGGGCCAGCAAAATCAATGTGAATCCTAGACCATGGGCCCCTAGGACATTCCCATTCCTGTTTGGGGCGAGAGGTGGGGCAGGCCTGACTACCTGACAGTTGGGACAAGATGCAACCCAGTTTTCAACCATTTTGTCAATACCTGGCCACCATACATAACTCCTGGCCAATCCCTTCATCCTTACAATACCAGGATGACCCTCATGTAACATTTCCAAAACCTCTCTTTGCAGTTTTGCAGGAATAACCACCCTGTTACCCCACAAAATACATCCTCTTAATACAGATAATTCAGTTTGCCTGGACTTAAAAGGTTGGGCAAGGTGAGGTAGATCTTGAAGAGGCCAACCTTTCTTAATCCAGCCTATAATAGGAGCCAATAAAGTGTCTTTGGCAGTCTCTCTGGCAATTTCAGCAGCTGTACTGGAAGCTTGGCAACAGTTTCTAGGAAAAAGGTGTGTGCCTCAGGTTCAAAGTCCTCCTTGTGACAAGGAAGTGGGCAACGACTCAAGGCATCAGCATGTCCAATGTCCTTGCCAGGCTTGTGGATAAGTTTGTATGAATAAGCAGCAAGAAATTCAGTCCACCTCAGCATTCTTGGTGACAGGATAGTGGGTGTAGGTTTGTCTCCTGCCACAATGCCTAACAAAGGTTTGTGATCTGTGACAATGGTAAATGTTCTCCCATATAAATACTCATGAAATTTCTTGATAGCTGCAACAATTGCCAATGCTTCCTTGTCCAATTGGCTGTAATTCCTCTCTGCTTTGGTCAAGTGCGAGTAAAATGCAATAGGGGCTTCTCTCCACTGGGAAGCCTGTGGCTCAACCCCCACTCCAAAAGGGGATGCATCACAAGTCAGTACAACAGGTAAATTCTCAGAGAACTGTATCAGTACAGCATCAGATGATTAGTCTTTTAATACTGTTAAATGCTGATTGTTCCTTCCTGCCCCAGACCCAAACAGACTTTTGTCAAGTAATCTGTGTAATGGTTCTGCAATGGTTGCCTTCTGAGGTAGGAACATGTGATAAAAGTTAATAAGTCCAAGGAAGGCTTGCAAATCTGTTTTGCATTTTGGTCTAGGGGCTTCTTTGATTGCTTGAACCTTGGCATCTGTAGGGTGGATGCCATGCTTGTCAATCATGTAGCCCAAGAACTCAACCTTGTCAGTTCTAAGAGTGCATTTTTCTTCCTTGACTTTTAACCCCGCTTTCTTGAATCTGGTAAGGACTTCTCTGAGTCTCTCGTAATTGAGTGTCATTTTCAGCAGAGATTAACACATCATCAAAGTAAGGCACTACCCCTGGCAGTCCTTGGAGCATCCTTTCCATAAGGCTTTGGAAAATGCCTGGTGCCACGCTTACTCCAAACTGTAACCTTTTACATTTGAAGGCACCTCTATGAGTCACAATGGTTTGGGCCTCTGCAGTGGCATCATCAACTGTTAGTTGTTGATATGCCTGGGCCAGATCCAATTTGGCAAAGACTGTACCCCTGCCAAGTGAATGTAATAAATGATGCACCACTGGAACTGGATATGCTCTGCTGAAGCGCATGGTTCAATGTCCCCTTATAGTCTCCACAGATTCTTACTGACCCATCAGTCTTGACTGGTGTGACTATGGGTGTCTCCCATCTGGAGTGGTCAGTGGGCTCTAAAACTCCTTGAGCTATTAGTTTATCTAATTGTGCATCAATTTTTTCCTTTAAGGCAAATGGGACCCTTCTGGGCTTTAAATGAATTGGGGCACCTTGGGATCTAGGTTGAAAGTGATAGGGGTCCCCATATACTTGCCCAATCCTTTGCTGAAGACCTCTGGAAACTCAGACTTCAAGGCCTCCTCCCATTCAGTGTTGCTCACATGATTGATGCCAGTCACCTCGATGCCTAGTGGATTGAACCACTCAAGTCCCAGCAAGCTTGGTCGGTCTTGTCCACGATGGTCAGGGGCAAACGTTTGGTGTGGCCTTTGAACTTCACGTTGAATTCTCTTGTTCCAACTACTGGAATCTTGTTCCCTTGGTAGTCTTTAAGAGTCAGTGCTTGCTTCTGGAAATGCTTCTTCTGAATGTTGGGAAGTAGCCTGTGAATAGTGTCCCATGACACCATAGATAAATAGGAGCCTGAGTCCACTTCCATTTGGCAATTCCTTCAATAAGTACCTTCACATGTACTTTTCTGCTTCTTAAGGGTGAAGAATGACCAATAGTGACTGTTTGATGAGTTTCATTCTTCCCATTTGCTTCTGTGTTGCCCCATTTTCTCACTGAAGTTGTTATGCTTGAATTCTTTGTCAGGAAACTTCTTTCTGCTTGGTGGAGTTCTGGATGATTTGCAGACTCTTGCTAGGTGACCTCTTTTTCACAACAGAGGCAGATGGTATCAAAAACTTGCATTCAGTGCGGGGTGCCCCCCACAACCTCTGCAATAAAAGTCTTGCCTCTTTCTTCCAAGGTCTTTCCTTTTCTTCTCCATTCTGAGTCTATAAATTCCTTCCTCCACCTCACTACAGTCTGAATCAGAATCTATTTGCTCGCAATGGGTTGTTGTGGATTTTCCACATCAGGATGGCTTTGCCTTGTTAATTTTCTTCATGGCTGCTGCTGAGGACTTGGTAGCTTCCGCTGAAGAAGCTTCTTCTATGGCCTCCTTAAGCGTGATCTTAGGTTTCATTAATAATTTGCTCTGCAAAACCTTGTCTTTAGGCCTAGAACAAATCGATCGCGATGGCCTCTTCAAAGTTGATAAACTCACATGCACCCCAATGTCCCTTAAACTTGCCATGAAGTCATTAACATTTTCGCTTCCCCTTGATCCCGACGGTAGAATTCGTGTCTCTTAATGAGGCACGATACTTGTGGCGTAATGGGCTCTTAATAACTTTTCTAAGTCGGGCCAGTCCATTACCTTCACGTCTGCAGCTCCCGCCAATGCCTTCGCCATCTTGAAAACGGCCGGACTGCAGTGGGTGAGAAAGACCGCCTCTTCCGCTTGTTGGAAATGTCGGCGAGATCGTTTCCCTCCAAATACATTTGGAAACGATCTGCATACGAGTCCCAGTCTTCTGCCGTCGGATCGAACGGGGCTGGGGGGTGTTCAGCGCAGCCATCTCTCTCAGCTTGTTCTCCGTGTTGTCTTCTCTTCAGGAAGGATCCCATCCTCGTCGCCAGTGTTAGATTTGCATGAAGAGTCAGACGCGGAGTGCTTCAGTGAAGAGTTTATTAGTGACTACAGCTCATAACAGACCCGATTTGGCTGGGCTGCGGCTGCTACTTATAGCCAGCAGCCGCAGTTGCCAGCCAATCAGAGTGCAGGGTTTTTCCCGCACTTTTTAAACCAATCATATTTGACATTTTACAAGAACAGTTCAAACTAAACCAATGACATTCAAACCTGCATACATAACAGCCTGTAACCTTCAGTTACCTTTGTGGATGTCATAATCAAGAAAGCTTTTTTGTACCATTATTTGCAAGTTTGTAGAAATTGTTGGGCATGCTAAGAGCCATTATGTGAAAACTGTTGTTCCTGTTATGATTCTACTTGGAATTGGAGGCAGTGGCAGCATACTCTTATAACTTACAACTGGACAACTCTAACTCACTACTGTCCTTGAAGACTACTTGAAACTTTGGTTGATGCAAAATGCCACAGCTGATGCAGTAACAGGAACATACCAATATTGTCCTACTGTATAGTACCAGAACTGCGAGAGCTACCAGTTTGCTTTGTTTGTGTGGTTGTCAGTTTGTTTCTGGCTACCAGTCAAGGCAATCATAATACAGTTTCTATTATAAAGTTTTTCTTTATAAAGTTTTTCACGGCTTGAGGCCTGCTCCAACTAGAATCTGCCAATCCATGGTGTGCTGGTAAAACAAATGCTTACTGTTACCACTTGTAAGCTGTTGTGAGCATACTTTGCTGGGAATCCCCTCCTGTGGAAAGAGTTACCTTCCAAAAATAAGATCAGCTGTTAATATTTAAAAGCTCACTGCTTACATTAGCATTTGTGGATTGAGAAGATGATGAAATGTGCATATGGGATATGCATGACTGCTGTTTCATTTATTTTGTTTACTATTAGTATTGGCTATTAGCTAGACAAACAAATATGCACACACACACACACACACAATATAGAGCCAGAAAAAAGAAATTGGTAGGGCTCAGACAAAAGCTAAATTTAAAATGGAAGTGTAATTACAAGTGTATTAAATTAACTATGTAGAATATGTTTGTTCTCTATATATTTCATAGTTTTTCCCTTCAATAGCATTACAAATTATAATTTTCTACACCATTTGGAGGGTGCTAAAGGCAACACCTAGGGCTTTGGGGAACCACGTGGTCTTGGGGCTTCCAAATGTATACTGAATTCCCCATTGACTTGGCCTGTTAAAAGGTTGCAAAAGGTGATTCCATGACCCTGACACACTGCAACCGTCATAAATATGAACCGGTTTCCAAGCATCTGAATTTTGATCATGTGACCATGGGTTTGCTGCAAAAATGTACTTGTGAACAACAGTCACAAGTCACTTTTTTCAGTGCTATTGTATCTTTGAACGGTCACTAAATGAATGGTTGTAAGTCCAGGACTATCTGTACTGCATGTAAGTCAACCCAAGAATGACTCATTGAATACCAAGGGCATCATAGCAAAATGAGGTTTAGATTCAAGGTCTTAGTTTTAACATTCAAAGTCCTACACGACATGGGTCCAGAATATCTAAGGGAGCGACTCCTGCTGATATCGGGTACCAACCACCCTGTGCGAGCACACAGGCAGGGGCTTCTCAGGGTTCCGTTGGCAAGCCAGTGTCAGCTGGTGGTCCCCCGGGGACGAGCCTACTCTGTGGTGGCTCCCGTCCTGTGGAACCAGCTTCCCCTGGGGCTCCATATGGCCCCTGACCTCTGCACCTTCCGCCACAACCTGAAGACCTGGTTATTCGACCAAGCTGGTCTGTGATAACCTTCTCGGGGGGGTGGTCTTTTAATTTAATTTTAATATTGATATTGGGCTTGTTTCGGTTTAATTCTTTTTAAAACTATTTATTTATTATGAATGTATGTTTTTTTAGCTGTGAGCCACCCGGAGTCTTCAGAGATGGGGCAGCATACAAGTCCAATAAATAAATAAATAAATAAATAAATAAATAAATAAATAAATAAATCTGGAGGATTTCCACTTTGCAATTCATATAATTATATGCCCGTTGCTCCATAATAAATCATACTGACTTCACTTGTTAAAGGAAATAGGTATGATAAGTATGAACTGAAAGAATTGCTTACCACTGTGCCACACACTTAGGGTATGTAGCACCACTGAGAACAAAGCAGGGCAGGCTCATCCTATCTTCTACTATTCCAAACTGCAAGAGACAAAGGAAGCATAACAGTTTTGCATAGGCTGCTCTATGCATATTGGTAGTTTTGATTATAAGGATAAGAAGGGATACAGGGATAAGATTCATTATAGGCACCATAACTGTTAATTTGGGGGGGGGAGGGGTTCTGAAGAGATCTGTGAAACAATGTCTGTTTCTCTACTACTCTACTATTGTTTTTATCTGAGCATCAGGGAATGGGAGTTCTATTATTTATTATGTCCATAAATGAAAGGTTCTGGATGTTAATACTAATGTTACTGGTATTAACGTCTACTCACAAAATCAGTAATACAGAAAAATGTCTTTGAGTGGTTTTTAGCAAAACATTAATAGGATTATGATTTGTGTCAAGGAATGATATTTGAGTTTCAGGTTTGAGTACAGTACTGAAATGACTTTCATCACACTTGTTGGCTTATCCTAGTAGTGGAATGGCGGAGTGTGTCCACATTGGCCTTTCTTGACCTTTTGGGTTGCTTTTGCTACCATTTATCATACTACTCTTCTGCACTAGCTCAGGGGATGAGAGTGCGAGTCACAATGTTGTGATGGTTTTCAGGGTTAGTTCCTGTTGGTATTGTTGAAGTCTAATCCCAGGTCCTTGTGTTGTGCAGGTGCTAAAAGGTTCAACAACTATCCCCTCTTCTATTTAACACCTGTATGATGCCAGCAACATGGGATTAGGTATCTATCATCAACACACTAATGATACCCAGCTGTATATCTCAAGGTTCTGTCTCAGTTTCTGGAGACTGTGGGGGTTTGGAGGGGATGGCCGGGCAGGGGGGACAGGCTTAGGTTCAACCCTAGCAAAACTGAGGGGCTGGGGATCATTGTGCCCCTTGAACTTGATAGATTTTTCCAACTTTAATTCTGCAAGAATCAGAACTAAAGTCCCAGTCAGAACTGGTTACAATCAGCTCTGGACGCATGGCTCCTACAACAAGATGGTAGCTATGGCCAGGCACACCTTTGCACAAATTAATCTTTATCTATCAGTTGCACTTTATGTATCAGATCTTTCTGGATCAGGAGGTTCTGCTCAAAGTAATTCATGCCTTGATAAGGTCTTATTTGGATTTCTGCAGTGTGTTTTTACCTGGAGCTGCCCAACCACCTGGAAGCTACTATGGGTCAAAAATGCAATATGGGTACACTTGTGGTGGGATTCAATTTTTTTTTGCTACCAGTTCTGTGGGTGTGCTTGGTGGGCATGGCAGGGGAAGGATACTGTAAAATCTCCAGTCAGAATTGGTATTTGCCGGTTCTCTGAACTATTCAAAATTTCCGCTACCAGTTCTCCAGAACTGGTCAGAACCTGTTTTATACCACCTCTGGGGTACACTCAATACTGTGCTATACTTCTGGATGCAATTCAAAACAATTATTGTCACCTGCAAAGACCTTCATGGCATAGGACCAGGATATTTGATTTGATTTTCTGGCCCTCAAATGAGATAAGACAGAGTGTACATATTTACATGCTCCTTTGGTGAGACTGAAAGTGTGCCTTTCCTTTCACCGTGTCCATCCTATGAAATAGCTTCCCTAAGATCTAGATTTTTTGACCCTTCTACCTGTTTAAAAACATTGGAAATCTGACTTTCCTCTCAAGCATTGGGTGAGGGGCTGCATGTCAATACATGGAAATATATAGGGGAAAAAATGTTGGTCTTGGCATTCTAGGTAGATAGGTGTTCTTTTGTGTGATTTTAATTTTATGTTTTTCTATTTGTATTGTATTAGCTATTTTTATTGTTAACCAATTTCAAATAGGTAGCCATATAAGTAAATTAAATAAATAAATATTAATTGTAGGACTTGCTCATAAAGATCTGAAAAAGCTGAAATCAATTATTTGCACGTTTTTTCCCTACCCTTGTTCAAGGTAGCTTACCATAAAATAAATGAATGAACGCAAATGCTTAAAATATATGGAACACAAACAGTAAGACAAAAATTCTAAATGAAGACATATTGTAAAAGACAGCCACCAAACAAATTCATCTTAGAACAATATTCTATAAAAGAGAGAAGCAGAAATAAAGTCAAACGTCTTCAGCACTTGATTTAAAAAGATCGTGAAGCTAGATGGAATTCTGAGATCTTGGATTCTACAAGGAAAAAGGAATTATACTTAGTACGTCCATCAAATATCTAGTGGCAGGAGGGACCCACAATTGAGGTTTAGAAGCTGCATAACATTCTTAGGAAGCAACATGGGAGAGCAAGAGTACTCTTGAACCATCTAGTGCTTTTATTTTCTCCCTTTGGATTAGAAACAAGTTAGATAAACCACAGCCTACTGAAAAGCAGTAATTTCTGTGCCAGTTAGTAATTATTGTCAAAGCCTTAAACAGCCTGACTTTTGTATAGTAGGAATATATGATTTTTTTAAGAATACACTAAGAGCATCCTTTAAAAAATGATTAAAGCCAGAACACAAACTAAATTTAGTTTAATTAAGAATTCATTATAGTTTATATAATATGTCATGTAATTAGTTTTCTTTCCTTACACATTAAAAATTACAATGCAAATATAACTTCAGTACAGATGCAATACAAATAAACATTTGAGTAGACCCCTAGAATCAACTCAAGGCTTTTGTGGCCCCTGTTGTATATCCTTGTTATGTTTGTTAATTTGCTCTCTACAAGCTCCAGGAGAGACTTTTCTTGTGCTCTCCTTTTCATATAAGAATTGGATTTAGGACATAGAATAACACTCAACTTCTGCAACTGCACCCTGTCATAGAAGGTTTAGAGAATACTCCGTCTTATTTATCAAGAAAGTACAACAAAGTTTAGGCACTGATTTGCAAAATATTGTGCATGATGAAATATATGTAGAGATGCAAATGTAATGATAATATCCATAATTTAATTGAAATAATAATCACAATAGTGGGGTTGAAATACTATCCAAACAGAGGAGTCTCTGGCAACTTTTTAGATAGAGAAGTGTGATTGCTGAATGAAGACACACCATCCTGATCAGGAAGCTAAAGAAGTATTTCAATAAAGCCTTGATTTATTCAAATCCAACCAAGTATTACATAACTAAAACCCTAAGCTAGAACCACTAGATCCAGATGGCAAAAGCCTAGGGGAACCCTAGATGGCACCAAATTTCCCAAAACTCTTTGCTGTCATTTAGACATGGTCTGAAGATTTACCCCTCAGAAAAAATACCACTCTTCACCTATTGTCTACACATTCCACCTGAAAATAAGATGAACATAAGGTCGGTCCAACCAAGGGACATGTCAATGTCCTAACCCAGTACATGGAGGTTGTGTGGTATGGATGAAGAAGAACAAACTTAGGCTCAATCCTGAAAAGACTAAGTAGCTTTATTTTGATTTTATTTTTCACATTTTTGAACCTTTAATATCCTTCAGCTTTGTTTGTTTCATACCCACCTTCTAGATCTTAAGGACCTTCCATTTTTAATCTGCAGCATTATGAGCAGTGATGAGAGTATCACAGATGTACATATGTCCCAACATCTTCACAAGCTCTAGTAGTTGCCATTTGGCTTCTAGCTACAATTAAAATGCCTGTTATCCTCCTCTGCATGGGACATTACTCGAGGGGCTGCCTATCTCCATATTTTTCCATCTGTCTATTAAGCAGTATCATGTTACAGGGCCTAGGAAACAGGCCTTTTTGCCCCTGCACTGTGAAATGATGGATTCCTGGAGATTCATAGTCCTTCCACCGTTCGGACTTCTCTCTTCTGGCTGTTTTGCTGGCATTAAGCAAGAATGGGAACTAAATCTCTTTGGTTGATTGTTGGAGCCTTGACTTTTTAGCGTTTGGTTTCCAGTCAGCTATCTTCTTTTTTTTTCCCTATTGTTTTTGTTTCATTTGAATTTTTATCTGCATACCACCCAGAGTCACAGTGGAATTGGGCAGCCTTGAAATTAAATGAATTAATATCATGGACATAGCAGGACCAAGACGTTCTGGCTTTGGGGGAAGTTTGGGAACATTTTTCTTCTTTCTTTGCTTGAATCTTTTTGTGGGGGTGGTTATTATTCCAAGTAAGAAACTATGCCACATACAAATGTTATGTATGTAGGTTTGAATGTTATGTTATGTATGTAGGTTTGAATGTTATTGGTTTATTTGAACTGTTCTTGTAAAATGTCAAATGGTATTGGTTTAAATAGTGCGGAAGAAACCCTGCACTCCCATTGGCTGGCAGCTACGGCTGCAGGCTATAAGAAGCAGCCGTAGCTGCCAGGACGGGTCCATTCGAGCTGTAGTCACTAATAAAGTCTTTGCTGGAACTCCTCGCCTGACTCTTCATGCAAACTTAACACTGGCGACGAAGGTGGGATTTCCTGAAGAGAAGACGACGCACGAACAAGCAACTGAGCGAGATGGCTGCGCTGAACACCCCCAGCACCGCTCGATCCGGCGACGGAAGACTGGGAATCGTATGCGGATCGCTTCCACATGTTCCTGGAGGGAACGATCTCGCCGCATCCCCGAGACGGAAGAGGGCGGTCTTTCTCACGCACTGCGGTCCGCAGTCTTCAAAATGGCGAAGGCGTGGAGCAGCAGAGCTGAAGGTAATGGAATGGCCCGATTTAGAAAACTTTTGAGAGCCCATTACGCCAAGTATCGCGCCTCATTAAGAGACACGAATTTTACCGCCGGGATCAAGGGGATAGCGAGAATGTTAATGACTTCGTGGCAAGTTTAAGGGACATTGGGGTGCTTGTGACTTTACCAACTTAGAAGAGGCCATGCGATCGGTTTGTTTTAGGCCTTAAAGATAAGGTTTTACAAAGCAAACTATTAATGAAACCTAAGATCACGCTTAAAGAGGCCATTGAAGAAGCTGTTTCAGCGAAGCCACCAAGTCCTCAGCAGCGCCATGAAAAGATTAACAAGGCCTCAAGCCAGGCCTCAAGCCATTCTGATGGGGATAAATCCACATCTACTCATTGCAACAAATAGACTCTGATTCTGATGGCAGTGAGGCAGAGGAGGGATTTTAAACTCAGAATGGAGAAGAAAAGAAAAGACTCTGGGAAGAACAGGCAAGGGTTCTATTGCAGAGGCTGTGGGGCCACCCCGACTGATTGCAAGTTCTTTGACTCCATTTGCCTACGCTAGAGAAACGGGTCACATAGCCAGAGTCTGCAAATCATCCAGAACTCCACCAGCTAGGAAGAAATTCCTGATAGAGACTTTAAGCCCAACAATTTCCTTGAAAAATGGGGCTAAATTTAGAAGCAAATGGCAAGAATGAAACTCACCAAACAATCACTATTGGTCATTCTTCACCCTTAAAAAGCAGAAAAGTACATGTGAAGGTGTTTATTGAAGGAAGGCCTTGCCAAATGGAAGTGGACTCAGGCTCTTATTTATCTATGGTGTCATGGGACACTATCCACAGACTCTTTCCCAAAATTCAGAAAAAGCATTTCCAGAAGCAAGCACTGACTCTCAAAGACTACCAAGGGAACAAGATTCCAGTAGTTGGAGCGAGAGATTTCAACGTGCAGTTTAAAGGCCACACCAAACGCTTGCCCCTGACCATCGTGGACAAGGATCGCCCAAGTTTGCTGGGACTTGAGTGGTTCAAGCCACTTGGCATCGAGGTGACTGGCATCCATCACGTGAGCAGTTCTGACTGGGAAGAGTCCTTGAAGTCTGAGTTTCCAGAGGTCTTCAGCGAAGGACTGGGCAAGTATATGGGGACCCCTATTGCTTTCAGCCTAGACCCCAAGGTGCCCCCAATTCGTTTAAAGCCCAGGAGGGTCCCATTTGCTTTAAAGGAAAAATTGATGCACAATTAGATAAACTCATTGCTCAAGGGGTTTTAGAGCCTACTGACCACTCCAGATGGGAAACACCCATAGTCACACCAGTCAAGGCTGATGGGTCAGTGAGAATCTGTGGTGACTACAAGGGGACACTTAACCATGCTGCAGCAGAGCGATATCCTGTACCAGTTGTGCATCATCTGCTCCATTCCCTTGGCAGGGGTACAGTATTTGCTAAACTGGATTTGGCTCAGGCATATCAACAATTAACAGTTGATGATGCCACTGCAGAGGCACAAACAATTGTGACCCATAGAGGTGCCTTCAAATGTAAAAGACTACAATTTGGAGTAAGCGTGGCACCTGGCATTTTTCAGAGCCTTATGGAAAGAATGTTGCAAGGACTGCCAGGGTAGTGCCTTATTTTGATGATGTATTAATCTCTGCTGAAAATGACACTCAGCTTCAAGAAAGACTCAGAGAAGTCCTTACCAGATTCAGAAAAGCGGGTTAAAAGTCAAGGAAGACAAATGTACACTCAAAACAGACAGAGTTGAGTTCCTGGGGTATATGATTGACAAGCATGGCATCCATCCTACTGATGCCAAGGTTAAAGCAATCAATGAAGCCCCTAAACCTCGATGCAAGGCAGATTTGCAAGCCTTCCTTGGACTTATTAACTTTTACCACATGTTTCTACCTCACAAAGCATCTATTGCTGAGCCCTTACATCGCCTACTTGATAAGAATGCTGTTTGGATCTGGGGGCGGAAGGAACAGTCAGCATTTAACAGTATTAAGAGACTAATCACGCCTGATGCTGTGTTGATACAATTCTCTGAGAATTTACCTGTTGTTCTGACTTGTGATGCATCCCCTTTGGAGTGGGGGTTTGAGTCACAGGCTTCCCAATGGACGGAAGCCCCAATTGCATTTTACTCACGCTGTCCAAAGCAGAGAGGAATTATAGCCAATTGGACAAGGAGGCTTTAGCAGTTGTTGCAGCTGTTAAGAAATTTCATGAATATCTGTATGGCAGGTCATTCACCATTGTTACAGATCACAAACCTTTACTTGGCATTGTGGCAGGAGACAAACCTACACCTAATATCCTGTCACCAAGAATGCTGAGGTGGACTGAATTTCTTGCAGCCTATTCCTACAAACTGATTCACAGGCCTGGCAAGGACATTGGACATGCTGATGCACTGAGTCGTTGCCCACTACCTTGCCACAAGGAGGACTTTGAACTTGAAACTCACACCTTTTCCTGGAGACCGTGCTAAGCTTCCAGTCCATGCTGCTGAGATTGCCAAAGAAACTGCCAAAGATGCTGTGTTGGCACCTGTTATGGGCTGGATTAAGAAAGGTTGGCCTCTTCAAGATCTACCTCACCTTGCCCAACCTTTTAAGTCCAGGCAAACTGAATTATCTGTATTAAGAGGATGTATTTTGTGGGGTAACAGGGTGGTTATTCCTGCAAAACTGCAAAGGGAGGTTTTGGAAATGTTACATGAGGGTCATCCTGGGATTGTAAGGATGAAAGGTTTGGCCAGGAGTTATGTATGGTGGCCAGGTATTGACAAAATGGTTGAAAACTGGGTAGCCTCTGTCCCAATTGCCAGGTAGTCAGACCTGCCCCACCTCACGCCCCACACAGGAATGGGAATGTCCTAGGGGCCCATGGTCTAGAATCCACATTGATTTTGCAGGCCCTACAAGAGGGCACACTTTTCTAGTGATAGTAGATGCATACTCCAAATGGCTAGAGGTAATTCCCATGACATCCACTACTACTGAGGCTGTTATCAAGCAGCTCAGAAAATTGTTTGTAACCCATGGGTTACCAGATGTCCTTGTCTCTGACAATGGCCCTCAATTCACATCTAACATTTTTGAATCCTTTCTAGCTCAACAGGGCATCAGACATGCCCTCACTGCCCCTGGCACCCTTCGCCAACGGCCGGGCTGAACGCATGGTACGCTTTACCAAAGAGAAGCTTCAGCAGCTGGGTCCTGGGGACATCACTGAGAAGCTTGAAAAGCTTCTTAGTGTTCAACACATCACTCCTAGCCCATCAACTAACTTGTCCCCAGCAGAGTTGTTGATGGGCAGGAAACTTAGGTCTTCCCTTGACCGCCTTCATCCCACTTACGCACCCAACGCACCACTGGATTCCACTTCCAAAGTTCGCTCTTTTAGTGTGGGAGATTCTGTCTATGCTAGGAACCTTATAGGTGAACCTTTGTGGATTCCTGCTGAAATAACTCACATCACTGGCCCTCGTCTACAGGGTACAAACAGAGGATGGCCTCCTCTGGAGCAGGCACATTGACCAACTTAGATCCAGGTTCCCTCAGGAACATCGCCCTGTCTCTCTAGGTCCCTCACCTGATGTTCTTCTAGGGGAAGGGGGAACAGGAGGAAAATCAGCAAACAGGAATCAACCCCATGTGTAACGAGCCATGACAGGAACCATCCCAACCCTGTCACAATGCCAAGATCCATCCTTAGAAGTGGAAGATTGCACATCACTACCTGACTTGGGTGCTGACATTGGAATGGAGATGGGTTGGGAGGAGAGACCAGATTCTAACAGTCTAACAGGGTCTCCTTTCACAGGAAGTCCCAACAGGGAAATGTCAGCAGACACATTTCCTCTCACTGGGTGAGAACGTTAAAACTTCTGAACCACGAAGGTCTCAACGCACACGTAAGAGCCCCACCTATTTAAAGGAATACATTAGATAGGTTGGGGTTTGGTATGGACTGAACCTAGTGGGAGGGGTGTTATGTATGTAGGTTTGAATGTTATTGGTTTATTTTAACTGTTCTTGTAAAATGTCAAATGGTATTGGTTTAAATAGTGCGGGAAGAATCCCTGCACTCCCATTGGCTGGCAGCTACGGCTGCAGGCTATAAGAAGCAGCCGTAGCCAAGCCAGAACGGGTCTATTCGAGCTGTAGTCACTAATAAAGCCTTTTGCTGGAACTCCTCGCGTCTGACTCTTCATGCAAACTTAACACAAAAATACAAGTCATGAGGAAGGATATATAACTCTTGGGGGAACTGGACTTCAAATTTCCCATTTATTGGACTCAAATATGAATAAGCATTAGTCCTAGCACTGAACTTTAGGAAACAATATACACAGTGCAAACTTGAAAATAATGTGCAAGAGCATAGCAGATCATGTCCCAAATATCTCTAGGCCTTCATGAATTCTTGAGCGCCAGATCAGAGAGTGCTTCTACATAGTTTGTACATAAATAGAGAAAAAAATCAAGAAAAACAGCTTAAGCAATAATCAGTTCATCTTAGGAATGTAATTATTGTTTGCTGATGCCAGGTGATGCTAACCGACAGACAAAACATTCTTTAAAGAAGGATCAGCTCTTATAATATGCATTCCTCTGAGTCTTCATGGCTTTTGCAGTTTTCCAGTAACTGGAATTGTTTATTTAAAAAAATATATTATGCTTTCTTAAGGCTGGAGGAGACTTCTTTGCTAGACACATTCAAATGATAGCTTAGTGACATAGTCTAAACTAAAATGGGTAGAAACTATCCAATCCAAATGCAAAAGGCCTACACCTAAAAATGATGCAGGGTGTCCAAAAGTTACTTCGATTGTTTTTTTTCTCTTCACGAAATAAAAGATAAAACTCACTCAGAACAACTGGAAGATAGAACTTGCTTCATATGTAATCTCAGCCATGATTCATTTTTTTTAAAGAAGAAGGTAGGGTGAAGGACAAAAACATAAATTTGAGTTAATTTAAATTTGAATTAAATTAATTTAATCTTGCTAATATGATTATTTCCCATGAGTGCTCTTTACCAGTTTTTTCCCCCTACACCTCCCATTAAAAATATAATCTTGTAACAACTTTCAGAGAGCTGTGGGCCCCACCTTTGAAGAGTTGCCAGCTGCCAGAAATGTGGGTGAAAGGGCCTTATAAAATCAGCTGGGATTGCAAGGTGAGCTCCTTGTTTTAGATGAGAGAACTGTTGACAGAAATGCCTAAAATACTTATGTGAACATTTTATACAAACACATTTTGGATTACCCAGATGATTTGCAGATAAACAGGCACACTTATATTCACACTTTTCAGCTTGTTGTGACATTCACAAGTCAAAACATACGAACAAAAATGCATATGTTTTTGGTTACTATAAGTCAAAATATGTGATATGGGGGGTGGGGGAACAGGTAAAATGGCATTTGCAGTATGTGCAGGGGGAAGTAAGTAACAATAGGTAGATTAGAAGTGTGTTTGAAGTCATCTTTGAATATTTTTTGCCTTGTTTCTAAAAAGTAAAGTCAAATAAAACTTGTTAGCAAAATTATAATTCTGACTTACTGAAAAAGTTGTATCTTATTAAACAAGTATTTCCATGGAAATTCTCTTTCTCTAACATGTTAATTTTTGGTTCCAGGTTCAGCTTGTTTATATAAATGGTATATGATTAATAATTTTAATTACGCCGAGACATGTTTTGAGAAAAACAATTCATTTTCATAAATAATTTTACTTTAATAAGGCAACTCAACCAATATTGGAAAGGTGATGGGGTAGGAAGCAATAGATTGATAGCTTTATATTACATATTCCTTTCTGGTCTCCATTTTGCCTTTTCTCCATCCTAACAGGAGTGCTTAGAAAAAGCTTCCAACATCAAAATTTCTCCTTCCTAGTTGCATCTGACTCCAGTTTTGGAATGGAAATTACAAATCCAATGCATCCAGGGACATGGCACTTAGAGTAGTCATAGACTTGCAATCACAGTTAGGACCAGAATTTCTGTTGCTAAGCAAGTCAGTTGTTAAAGGAGATTTTATTACTTTTTTTGCCATGGTTGTTAAGTGAGTCCCATTTACTTTGCATGTTGGAAGCTGGTGGGGAAGATTTCACATGGCATTTATGTAAGCCAAAGATAGATTGAGATTGATTTTATAGATTTATTAGATTTATATCCCGCCTCACTTCCCCCAAAGGGGAACTCGAAGCGGCGTACAAAAAGATAAAAACAATTTCTGTACAATATAAAAACAAGAAACTCATTCATACCAATCCAAAACATACATGGGGGAAAAGCAAGGTCTCAATGCCATGCCCTCCGACAAAGCCAGGTCTTAACGGCTTTGCGGAAGGCAAGTAGATTTGGGATGGTTCTAATCTCCGCAGGGAGCATATTCCAGAGGGACGGCGCCGCTACAGAGAAGGCCCTAGCCCATGGACCCACCAGCTGACATTGCCTGGCCGACGGTATCCAGAGCAAGCCCTCCCTGTGAGATCTAACTGGGCACTGGGAGGCATAAGGTCGCAGAAGGCGATCTCGCAGGTATCCCGCTCCTAAGCCATGAAGGGCTTTAAAAGTTGTCACTAGCACCTTGAATTGCACCCAGAAGACCACTGGTAACCAGTGCAGCTCGTGGAGGATGGATGTTATATGGGCACATCTAGGTGCACCCATAATCACTCACGCAGCCGCATTTTGCACCAGCTGAAGTCTTCGAGTGTTCTTCAAGGGCAGCCCCATGTAGAGCGCATTGCAGTAGTCCAATCAAGAGGTGATAAGGGCATGAGCAACCATGTGAAGAGCCCCATGGTCCAGGAAGGGTCGCAACTGGCGTAACAAGCGAACCTGTGCAAAGGTCCCTCTGGTCACAGCCGTAAGATGGTGGTCAAATTGTAGCTGTGGATCCAGAAGGACTCCCAAGTTGCGAACTCGTTCTGAGGGGAGCAATTTCTCTCCCCCCAGTACTAAAGTTGGATAATCAACTGAACCCCAAGGGGGCAAAACCCATAGCCACTCGGTCTTGTCAGGGTTGAGTCTGAGCCGATTAGCCCCCATCCAGATCCTCACATCCTCCAGGCACCGGGACATCACCTCAACGGCCTCACTTGATTGACCGAGGGCAGAGATGTACAACTGGGTATCATCAGCGTACTGGTGATACCCAACCCCATGTCGACGGATGATCTCACCCAGCGGTTTCATGTAGATATTAAAGAGGAGGGGGGAGAGGATGGAGCCCTGAGGAACCCCGCATGGCAGGGCCCTAGGGCTCAATCTCTGCCCCCCCACCAACACTGACTGAGTCCGGTCAGACAGGTAGGAGAACCACTGTAAAACAGTACCCCCCACTCCCAACCCCCTGAGCTGGCTCAGAAGGATACCATGATCGATGGTATCAAAAGCCACTGAGAGGTCAAGAAGCACCAGAATGGAGGAAAACTCCCCATCCCGGGCCCGCCAGAGATCATCCACAAGCGTGATCAAGGCCGTCTCCATGCTGTAACCAGGCCTGAAACCAGACTGCAAAGGATCCAGATAATCCGCTTCATTCAAGGCCCGAAGGAGCTGGAGCGCCACCACCTTCTCAACAACCTTCCCCAAAAAGGGAAGGTTGGAGACAGGACAAAAGTTATTTAACACAGCCAGGTCCAGGGAAGGCCTCTTAAGGAGGGGCCTAACCACAGCCTCTTTCAAGGCGTGCGGAACAAACCCCTCACCCAAAGAAGCATTTATAATCTCCTGGAGCCAGCCACATGTCGACTCCCGGCCTGCGGAAACAAGCCAGGAGGGACAAGGGTCCAATAAACAGGTGGTGGCATTCACTGCTCCCAGGGCCTTGTCCACATCCTCAGGGCCAACAGGAACAAACTCATCCCAGATAACCGGACTAAGACCTGCCCCTACCATCTCAGTGGACTCTGCCCAGCCAGAGTCCAAGTCCGACTGGATCCAAGCGACTTTATCTGCCAAAAACTGAACAAATTCCTCGGCCCTGCCCTGCAGGGGTTCCTCCACCTCCTCAGATCTTAAGAGGGAGCGTGTCACCCCAAACAGGGCGGCCGGGCAACAGTCTGCAGACGCGATAAGACTGGCCCAATATAAACGTTGTGCCACCCTCATCGCCACTAGATAGGCGTCAATATGACGTCCTAACAGTGTCTGGTCAGAATCAGCCTGACTTTTCTTCCAGCGGCGCTCTAGGCGTCTCTTCCACCGTTTCATCCCCCGGAGTTCCTCAGTAAACCAAGGAGATCTCCGGAGTCCACGAGAGGAGAGAGTCCGCATAGGCGCAACCCGATCTATGGCCCCGTGGGTCGCATATTCCAGGCTTCCACCAGGGCCTCAGTCGAGCTGTGGGCGAGGGAAGCCAGAAAATCCCCAAGTTCCCTCTGAAACCCAATTGGGTCCATTAGGCGCCTGGGGCGGAACCACCTAGTCGGTCCTGCCTCCCTGCGGCGTGGAGTGGTCGCCAGGAAGTCCAATCTTACGAGGGAATGATCTGACCATGACAGGGGCTGGATGACTATTTCCCCCAATTTCAGATTGCGGCACCATTGTTCCGAGATAAAAACCAGATCGAGCGTGTGTCCCCCCGATGAATTGGACCCTGAACTACTTGGGTCAGGCCCATGGTTGTCATGGAGACCATGAACTCCTGGGCCACACCCGAGGGTTCGCCAAGGGATGGCAAATTGAAATCTCCAACCACCACCAGCCTGGGGAACTCAACCGCCAACCCGGCTACTACCTCGAGCAGCCCAGGCAGGGCCGTTGCAACGCAGCTGGGAGGCAGGTATTGCAACTATTGTAAATATGTGCTGGTTGTCAAATGCTCAAATTTAATTACATGACTGTGGAGATATTGCAACGGTTGTAAGTTCAAAGGCCAGTTGTAAGTCACTTTCTTCAGTGTTGTTGCAACTTCAAATGGTTGCTAACCAAATGGTTGTAAGTCGAGGAGTACACATACAGCCTTAATAAGTGACAGCATAATGTGCGCTTGTTTGTTTATACTTATCTATTGTGTATGGCTGTCCTTGCCACAACAGCAAGTCTGGATGGCCAATACAATATCAAAAATTGAAACATTACTAAATGTACATAATAGAAACTGAGGACAATTGTCATAAATTACATATTTCGCTTTCTTCTTTTCGTCAGTTTAACTACAAGTCTATGCAACCTAGTTAGGGATTTACTATACAGAGAAGAGAGGGTTCTTCTATTGCTAAGGCTATTGCTCTTAGAAGTCCATTGGAGCCATTAAATATCTTATTCTTAACACTCCTGCTTGTTGTTTTACCCGTCTTATAGGCAGTAAAAAGTCCAGACTTCAAAGTCCGATAAACAGGTAGATAAAGTGATTTTAGATCAAGGTCCCAAGTAATACAGGTGGAATGAACTGCCTGTCTTTAGGCTAGGCTCCCCATTCATAAGGGATTTCATATGTAAAGATGACATGGTATAAAGTAGAATGGCTTTGTACCTTCTTTTGTTTTTGTTTATATCTTCTGCAGACATTTGGTGCAAAGCTGATCTAACTAGGCGGCAGCACATTTGTTTGTACAGTGGTGTCTGCCTCGATAGGAAAAAAGACAAGGAAAAACGGGCATATAGCCAACTGAGTTATATTATAGGCAAAACCAGATCACTTTCTTTTTAAAATCTAGTTGTCATGGTGTAGTCTGCTAATGTGACATTACAAAGTCATATAAGTCTTGCCTGCTTTTAAAAATAAAAATGTTCAAAATCAAAAGAAATATTAAAATAGAAAAAACTAAGCACTATCAAAGAACTCATCATATTCACAACAGCAGAAGTAACTTGTTAACTTCTACATCAGAATTGCAGAGCATGTATCCATACACACTATTAATGTATTTGCATCTTGACACACATGTATAATTTATGGCACTTAAACCCAGCAGTTCAAAACATTTTTGTTGTATAAACTTGCTTACATGGTATGGGATGAACATTCTCACAGAAATTACCCCCATGTGGGCATGACCAGCCATAAAATACTCATTTACCAGAAGCAAAACAGGTGACACTGAACCCCCCTAACCCTCCCAGAACAGCAAATGTTCCTGCTATCTCAGCTTACCTCAGTCTTTGTACTGAGGCAGCAGGTGATCAACCTGCAAATGAGGCACTAGGCTACAGCATCCTATCATTTTTTATTTGCTATGAATTCTCCAAAGCCCAAGAAACCTTCTCATAAAACAAGATTTTGAGTGGGACTCACACATTGTTTTGCAGCACGTTAAGCTTTCCATTTAATTTTTTAAACTTAAAATATTTTTTTAAATCAAATCAGCTGAGAAAGCATACTAATAAGCTCCAAAACAGGTATTTGTGGGACCCCAGTAGGAATCCAGACCTTAATGTAACACATGATTTGATTTAAATAATACATTATACTCAATTGACACAAAATTATGATATTTTTCTCTACAACAAAAACTCTGTGAAGTAGATGCTGCAGAAAGAACATGAGTAGCCTAAAATCAGCCAGTAACTTCCATAACTAAGGGCACATTTGAATGTGGGTCCCCTCAGTACTTGTCCAACACTATAACCACTATGCCACAGTGCCTGGAATGCACATTTATCTAATTTAAGACTTTGAGCAAAAATATGAACCAATAATTGACTGTTGTTCTCCAATTTGCAGCGTGCCAATATATGCAGAATGGTCCATGTTCATGAAAATAAAGTACCAAAATGAACTAAAAGGAGAAAAACGTATATAAAAATGTTTGTCTTAAGTAAAATGACAAAGAAACATTTATGGTATATATGGTACCTGATATTGCATGCATAAGCGCACAATCATGCCTACCGTCCCATCCTATTATTATTCATACCCATCCCAATTATTCGTACCCATTTCCTGTATTTATACTTATGTTTATTATCTTGTAAGCTATTAACAAATAAATAAATAAATAAAATAAAATATATGTGCATCATACAAGCTGCCACAAAATCTCAGTCCCAGATATTAACATAGTCACAAATTATGGAACGAACTGCCTCTGGACCTCCGTCTGGCCCCTGACCTCCGCACCTTCCGCCGTGATTTAAAGACCTGGTTGTTTGACCAAATCGGGCTGTGACTACCTCACCAGGGGTATGGGATAATTTTAAGTATCTTAATTTGGTTTTATTGGGCTTTATAATTGTTTAATCCTTTTTAAAATATTTATTGTATTGTATGTTTTAATTGTGAGCCGCCCCAAGTCTTCGGAGATGGGGCGGCATATAAGTCCAATAAAATAAAATAAATAAATAAATACAAGAAACAAAAAACTGAAGTTGGGAGGCTGCCTGTCCATGAGGGTATCTGCCCATCCAACTAGGTTCGATAGGGTAAGTGTATTTCAGCTCCCTTCCCTTAATTTTTACCATCTGATAGGACCTTGGAAGCATCCCTTCTTGCTGGCCATCCAACCCTTTGGAATAGCCTCTCACAGGAGCTCAAGGGGATCCTTACCTTTTTAGCTTTTCAAAGGGCTGTGAAGATTTGGCTCTTCCCCAAAGCATTGGGCAAGGATAGGGGGAGTGAGCTATGAGACTGTTTGGCACGTGGGGGAAAGGATATGTTTTCAACTATGTTTGTATTAGATAGGTGACCATATACATTGTATAATAAATAAATAATTAGTTGACAGGTTCACCCATTCATGCTCCAGTTATTCCAATGCAGCAATTCCTAGAATCCTAGCTAACATCCTATTGGGGAAATCTGGGAATTGCAGTCCCAGCATACTTGGGAATGTTTGAGAAATCTGCTGCATGACTTTCATGCATCTTCAAGCAACCGCAATGGGCAACCCTTTGCTTCGAGGCAGGATTCAGTCCACGCTCCAGCTGCTGGCAGAGGGAGAGAGATTTATATCAACTTAAGAGCCATTTTCAAGAGATGCTCTGAGACAGTAGCTTTATTTCTTTGCCTAGCGATTTCTTGCAGACCAGAGTAATCAAGTTCTAAGCAAATATCTCATTCCAACTATAAACATCTCAAAGATTGTTTGACAAGCCTTCTTTCCCAGGAGCAGGAAAACAAAACAAAACACAAGGAAACCACACTGTTTGGCATTAATTATATTAATGACTTGAACATCCTCACAGAGTTCTATATTAGCCTTGCCAAACTTCTTTCATGAGATGAATGGCAGAAAGAAACACAAATATAAGAAGGATAATAATCCCATCCCTAAATGGGTGATTGATGAGTTTCCCTGCCCTAAACCTGTCAGTTTCTGTTGTTTATTGACTTGATTCAGCATGTTATCAGCTGCATTCCAGCTGCAACTGTTAAGTGGTTCTTGGCTGCCTGCCCAGAGCTATTAACTGAAGGGAGATAGAGGGGAAAAACTGCTCTTGCACTTTATTTTCAGCCGGGTCTCTGAACTGCATAAGCAATTAGCTAATGGTTCAGGTGAATCAGCGAGAACCGGCTGAATCCCACTGTGTATTTAAGATACCTATTACTACTTTAGGTGAAATCTCAAAGCAACTGGAGTGCACTTGAACACCATAGGCTGTTGTTGTTGTTATTGTTGTTGTTGATTTAATCTTCAATTTGTTTCACAGTCTGGAACTGCTAAAAACTTAACACTTCAAGTCCTAACCAAGGACCTAAGAGCTATTATTATTGTTAGTATATTACAATGATGTATAGAATAAGAGATGAGAAACATTACTATAAAACATAAAACAGTATATTAAAATAAGAAGAGGAGGACACAAGTTGTAGATAACAAGTGAAATAATTGGATAATGAAACAATTTTATTCAGGTTTTTCATTATACTGGCAAAATGTAGGTTTGTAGGCAAAGAATGAAAACAAGAATTCAGTCCAGGATGTTAAATGTGAAACAATGATTTATTTCTACTGAGGCAGAACACACCTTTTTAACCACATTCCATGCATCCATAATGGGGGACAGATGGTGACACGTGCATCAGATGCTACGAGACAAATATATAACAATGGCTTTTGCATGACTTATGCTGTTGTATTAAGGGCATCATTCTGGCATCATAGAGATTTGCTGCAGACAGTGCTGACTCTAGCACTGATAATTCCAAAATTCTTCAAAAATCAATACATTTCAAGTTGTCAGTATATAGTTCAGCATCACGTTGTATGTCTTATATTTCCAAATTATATGAATATTACATCAAAATTGTACAACCCTAGTAGCAGTTTGTTTTGCATATAATCTTCATAGATGATTTAGCTGTCTATTATGGAAAATGGGATATTTCAATCTCTTTTGTAAATTGGCTAGTGCAACCTCAGGATTATGGAACTCTCCTTGTTTGAGAAATCCCTGTCTTGTAAGCTTTCCCTGGGCTGCCAGGAGTTATTGTTTTATTCCTCTAGATCAGGGCTGTCAAACTTGGGGCCCATGGGACAGATGTCATGCACTGGCCATGCCCACGCCCAGCTTAGTGAAGGGGAAAAAAGTCCCGATATGTCACATGATGGTGCTGTGACAATGTGAGTTTGACACCCCTACTCTAGATAGACCTTTAATGTGATTTAATGTTTGATTCTCTGCTATGGGATATTTTGCTCCTCAATGTTTTCCCTGCTACTGCATGCTTAATTATATTTCTTGCTTCTTTTGAGTGTATTTATTAAGAGTAACACAGAAGAACATTTTATATAAATGATGTGTTGGGTGTATAATCCAATCCTATTGTCAATAGTCAAATCACACATTGTATTTAAGCCAGAGTTTCTTAAACTGTTCTGAAAGAATTTGATGAGGTTCTCTGAGATTACTGCAAAGAAAATGTTCGCTCCAATACAGCCAATTTTTACAACTTCGCCTCTTGATAATAACTGGTTCAGAGGCCTGAAAAAAATTAAGAACCCCTCACTAAGTCATAAGTTGTTTAACCAGAGTTTATTGAACAAAGCACATGACTGCCTGGATTTGCACAATCTGTTAAGCTGTAGTCCATATTTTAAAAACAAAAAATGCCATGCCTAGATTCACATCGTATATTAAGCTGAAATCAAGCAAGCCGAATTATGATTTAGCACCAGTCTCAAAAAATCAGTAGTAGAATAGACCCTTTATTGATCTCAACATTGCTGTGATCCATGGAAAAGCTCTGATCTCTAATGGAAAATGGGAAAATATGTTGTCCAATTGGTTGGCAATTGGACAGCATTTTCCAATTGATCTGCAAGTATCCTAGCTGATATTTCACAGTCCAAAAGAGCAAGTACTTAGTGGAAAAAAAAGAAATTCTTGGTATATTGCCCAGCTTTTGATTTACAGTGTCTATTACTGTACAGCTTACCTTGCATGTCCCCATCCACACATCCTCTGACAGGAAAGTTACACGTCACTGTTTCTTCCATTCAGGACATGGCTAATAGCTGCTTGTCCTTCCCAGGGATCAAAGTCCTTTTTCTTAGTCATCTGAACTTGTAATTTTTATCTGTTGCATTCCGCAATGATTTTTTAAAAATAATAATAATATAAAGGGAATAAAAGGATTCCTCAACCATTATGTGGAGCATAATCTATGCATTTTCATCTTCATTGCAGCCATTGAATTTCCCCTTTTAGATTCCACATTCATTCACCCACTCACATACCATGGAAGGTAATTGTTCACTTGGGGAAAAGCTAAAGCTGAAAGCTGCAGTCTTTCTGCACAGCATCACTTATGAAAGAAGTACCTTTGTCAATTTGTAAAAATGGTTAAATTTCTGAAAAAATTATCCCTACTGTATATACTACCAAGTTTTAACTTCTGAGAACGGGGAGGGCCTCAAAAGACCGGTCTCCTGAAATGACCTTAGAACAAAGCCACAATTCTTTGGATAGTTATTTAAATCAGTGCCAGGATTTTTTTTTTCACTTGACAATGCTTCTAAGCTTTTCATACTGTACTTGCAAATGGATAGGCAGCAACTTGTGAAATAGTTTCTACCACCGCATCTCTCTGCCAATAAAAGAAAGTTGACATTTTCTTAATGCATTTAGTATACCTTGTCTTTCTGTCATGGAATTCAAGCTAATATACATACATGCCATGTTAAGTCCCATTGCAGGGCCAAAGAAATTCATCTGAACATAAGTTGCTTGAGTTCATGGTTTGGTTTCAACCATAATGTGGTTAGTTTAGTTTTGACTTGTCATATTGCATAATCCAGCTAATTTGGGCTTTGTCAACAAAGCACAGATAAACAAATTAAGTTATGTCACTCAGATAAGCCTCTTTGAACTTAAATAGCCCTAATTCTAACTGGGGGAGGGGAGAGAAGAAACCTGATCCCCTCCCAAAGTTCCAGCAGCTCCAGTTAATATTGCTAAAAATGGTAAAGGATTGTGGGGGTTTTAATTAAAAACAACTGGAAGGCAGCAAGTTGCCTACTGCTATTCAGGTCCAACATGGATCAAATCATGCTGCATGACTTACAGGTAGTCCTTGACTTACAACCACAATTGAGCCCAGAATTTATGTTGCTAAGTGGGAAATTGTTAAGTGAGTTTTGCCCCATTTTACAACTTGATTCCACAGGGTGGGCGCTCCCACAGAAAAGGCCCTACTCCTAGGGGTCGCCAGCTGACACTGTCTGGTCAATGGCACCCCAAGGAGGCCCTGTCTGTGAGCGCACGGGACATTGGGAAGTCATTGCTGGCAGCAGAGGTTCCTGCAAATACCCCAGTCCTAAGCCATGTAGGGCTTTATAGGTGAGTGCACCAAATCATGTGACCATGGACTCTGCTGCAATGTAAGTGTGAAAAACGGTCATAAGTGATTTTTTTCAGTGCTGTTGTAACTTTGAACTGTCACTAAATAATAGAAAAAAATTCTTTATTGGCCAAGTGTGGTTGGACACACAAGGAATTTGTCTTGGTGTAAATACTCTCAGTATACATAAAAGAAAAGATACATTCGTCAAGACTCAAGAATCATAAGGTGCAACACTTAATGATAGTTATAGGGTACAATAAGCAATTAAATCATACTAGGAAACAGTCAACATAAATCGTAAGGATACAAGTGACAAAGTTATAGTCATACATTCACAAGTGGGAGGGGATGGGTGATAAGGAATGATGAGAACATTAATAGTAATAGTAGTGCAGACTTTGTAATAGTTGAACAGTGTTGAGGGAATTATTTGTTTAGCAGAGTGATGGCTTTCAGGGAAAAAACTGTTCTTGTGTCTAGTTGTTCTGGTGTGCAGTGCTCTATAGCGTCATTTTGAGGGGAGGAGTTGAAACAGTTTATGTCCGGGATGTGAGGGGTTTGTAACCTGTTGTAAGTCAATGACTACCTGTATTCATGCGAGGTTTCATTGTTCTTTGGTCATAAATAAATACAATAAAAATACAAGACTCAAACCTGATCTAGTCTGAGCATATGTTTGTGCATGCATGTATGTGTATGAGAGAGAGAGAGAGGGAGGGAGGGAGAGGGAGAAGGAGAGAGAGAGAGAGAGAGAGAGAGAGAGAGTTGTCGTGCATTTTCAATTTATTTCTGCAGTGGAAAAGCTATTGTTCAGATTGTTGCTCTTTGCAATTGTCCTTACATGAAGGACCTGCCCCATAAACCTACTTTTAATTTTTTCCACTCAATAAAATCCTGAAAAGAAATTTTTGTGAGGGTTCTGGGACCAAGGGTGGGATTCTATTGGTTCTGTCCGGCTCTGTAGAACCAGTAGCTCTGAACAGCAGCAGACACAGAACCTTTATTTCCTGCTTTTTCAAGCTCAGCTGCTTTGCGCAGCACAGCTGTGGTTGAAAAAGCAGGAAAAAAGTGCTTTTTCAAATGCTGCGCACCTGCGCGCAGCACTGCTCAGCTGTCCAGGCAGCAAGCTGACGATGTTTCACACGTGCGCACAGCAAAAATATAAAATCCCCGAACCAGTAGTTACACTGGTTGGATCCCACCCGTCTGGGACCCTGCCTAGCATTCTGTTTTTCTGGCTGGCTACTTGTCAGAAGGAAAATTCTCTGGTCACTGAATGGGACCAAATTTGGTGTACAGAATGTAACTTGCAAAAAAGTAAGAGCAAGTAAAACAAATGAACCTGATCAAGTTGGGGGTCAGCAAAGAAAAAATCCCTAATCCTTTTCCCCTGTGCAACACAGTGAACCACAGTTTAGATTGCTGCCAACTTCTTCATTATAAGCCACTCTCTCCCCCCGTCACATGACTCAGCTAAGACCTATAATTTAGGGTTAGAAAGAAACACAGAAGTCGTTCTCTGCCTGTTTTGTGTAAGTTGTTTCACATTTGACATCCTCACCCAGCTTATATTTCTCTTCTGTTTTACTCTTTTTGTTCTTGTTATCACAGACATAACCTCCTGGATGAAATACAGACAATCTCATCAATCTCATCAAGTGAACCAATATGAATCCTTGTAGTGAATTTCTAATCAATTTCATAATCTCTCAAAAAAGAAAAAAGTTAGTTTGATTTTTTTTAAAATTACATTTATATGCCGCCCTTCTCCGAAGACTCAGGGCGGCTTACAATTTTGGGGATACAACCCAATGCGCTCAGCTATAGCCTTCATTCCATTGTATATGCCTGCTTATTATTAAGTGGCATTTTTACAAAGTCAGATTATTGCCCCCAACAATCTTGGGTCCTCAATTTACCTACCCTGAGAGGATGGAAGGCTGAGTCAACCTTGAGCCTGGTGGGATTCGAGCCTGCACTAATTGCAGGCATCTGGAACTTTAACAGCCTACACCACCAAGACTCTTTTCCCTTTTTAAAGGAGGACCTTAAACTCTTTCATAACCCTCTGGACCTGGGGAAAGCATTGCTCTCTTCCTGCTTCACTCCAAGTACAGAGCATCAACATAGCAACCAGTAACCAGGTTTGGAACTACAGTAATGTGAAAAATGCCTAGTTACAGAAATGATGTCTTCACTATCACAGCAAGTAAAATCTTTTTAACAGAAAAGCAGGAACAGCATAATCACAACAGGATGCTCTCTCTTTCTCTGAATAATAGCTACTTTAGTCTTCTTTAAATGATTAAAAAACACACACATACAACATGCACTGGAAATTGGAGAAAGGTGCTTGCAATTTTTTCTTTCTTTCAGTGCGGCTGCTCCTGTTGTTGTTCATTATTTTGTGTGGCAATATCATGTTGATCTTTTTGGGTTTCAGAAGCTAAATAGGACCAGGCTTGTTTTATCATCAGATGGGAGACCACCAGGAAATCCCAGAATTTCAGACTAGACTGGGAAATTTAAAAAAAAATTCCAGAAAGTAATAATAATAAAGTATTTATATATTGTTGCACAAAAAAACCCTATGTGAATATGTCTATCAAATTATCTGGAACCCAACTCAATTTTAGTGAGACTTTAAGGTACGTATGGAATGGGGGCACTCTCAAAGTTGCAACCATTCAGGAATAAAAACATTGTTTCACTACCATATTCGAACTCTCTTTTAACAGCCAGCTGGAAATAAAATTGATTGTCTTGCTGTATCCCCTGCCTGTTTTTGGCCTTTTAACTTTGTTAGAAATTAAAGTGATTGAAAGTTAGTTTCAACCTGTCTGGTGACACTGCAGGTGACATATTGGAAATATGTGGCTTCAATGCACATTGGAAGGTGTGTGGAAAAGAGTCACAGAACCAGAAAACCATAGAGTTGGAGATAACCTTGTGCTAATTCTATTTCCTGTCCTGTCCATGGAGAAAATACAGTGCTGAAGCATTCCCAAGAAATGGCTCAGCAAGCTTTTGCTTGGACCTCAACTAAAAGAGATCCCACTGTACCATTAGATAATGGCACCATCATTATCAAATTTCTTCCAATGTTTATGTTGTTATATTTACCAGGGCTTATGGCCTATTGGATGCAGTCCTGTTCTCTGGAGACCAGAGGACAAATAAGTGATCTCTTCTAATACGAAAAGATTTCAGGTTTTTGAAGAGTGGAATTATATTTTCTTTCAGTTACAATATCTTGTGAGGATATTCCTTTTTTTAAAAAAAGTGTTATTGGTAGATGAACTTGTAGATTTCTTATGGATGGAAAAGTAAAGTAAAATATGAATAAATATTCTGATATTGTTTGAAATTGGAGAAGTAAAACTGGGAAGTGGGATATGGCTGTATTATTCCATTGCAGGTTCTCAATTCTTCAACTCCAGTGACATATTTTTCTTGGGCTGAACTGGAAAATAACTATCCTTAGGAATGTGCATACAATCAACAATACCCCACTACATTACTTACTTTATTACTCTATTCTGGTGTATTGTCTCTGTGAAAATAAGGTTCAGCGCTACCCTTATTTCCAATTAGTTACTTTCATGCTGTTTCCATCTTGAATGAGAAAAACCAATCAATGGATCTCTCTTTAAATGCAAGAATTCTTACCAAATTGTAATATAGTTGCCAAAGAATGAGTGGAATTCCAACTGTAGAGACAGAATGAGTGAAGAAGGCATTGGAAACTTTTTTCACCCACTACTGGTCTTCCTTTGGTCAGAACCACATCTAAGACCATTTTGGTCCCCGGCTCTATGAGGTGACAGATTGCAGGAATTTCAGTACTGTAGATAATGTCTTTTCTTATATATACATATAGAAAAGCTTTATTGTTTTCGGTGTGAGTTCAAAACTGCAGTTCTTTTGCCTGCTCACCCAAATATTATAACCAGTTGTTTGATGCAACTTAATAAGAATGCAATGTGTCTTTTTAAAGGACCAGGCAAATTGATGGTTAGTCTGAGCATAAAATACTTACATACCATCTAGAAGGCAACCTAAGCCACCTAAACTCTTGATGATATATGCTAGTGTCCTTTCCAATTAGCCACAGGAAAATAAAATAAAAATAAAATGTTTTGGGTCTTTCAAAGTCCAGAAATACAGATCTTTAACAAGTACCCATATACATTCAAAAAGCTGCTTTGTGGGGGATTCTAAAGCTTCCTAGAGTGTATTTTAAGGGCACACAAAAAAGAAAAAAAATCCTATTATAGCATGGAGTTCTACTTGCTGTAGCTTTTGTTCAGTATAGAAGGATTAGCAGGGCATGTTTCAATTTCCGCTTATTTTTATTGTTCTTTAGTTGAAAAACTTAATACATTGATGTCTGCCTTTTTATTTTTAAAGAAACTGGCCAGCTATCAATTGTCAACAAGAAATATTAGTTAGCAGGATTAATTTTAATGCAGTAAACATTGCTGTACTTGAGGACATACAGTCATGTGAAAAACTAAGTACTCTCTCTTTGAGTTCTATGGTTTTATGTATCAGGACATAGTAAAAATCATCTGGTTCTTAGCAATTCTTAAAAGTAGGTAAATACAACCTCAGATGAACAACACATATTATACCATATCATCATTTATTTTACAGAAAGATGGAGAAGCCATTTGTGAAAAACTAAGTATACCCTTACTGCTTCCACAGATATGAAGAGGCTAAGTAGTATCCAGATGCCGCTAATAAAGTGACCTTGATCAATTGATCATCAGCAAGTGTGACTAAATTCACCTCAAGGTCAGACAGTGCAATGCTCAGAAAAATTGCAAAAAATCCAAGAACTGCACCTCAGATTCTACAGTCCTCAGTTAGCATGTTAAATGTTAAAGTTCATGATAATACAATTAGAGAAAGACTGAACACTATGGGGTTTTTTGAAAGGATTTCCAGGAGAAAGTCTCTTCTCACTAAAGAAACATGGCAGCATGGCTTAGATTTGCAAAGTTGCATCTGAACAAATCACATGACTTTTGGAACATTGTACTTTGGACAGACAAGACCAAAGTGGAGATATGTGCCCATAATGCACTGTGCCACATTTAGTGAAAACCAACAGAGCATATCAGCAGCACAAACATCTCATACCAACTGTGGTGATGGGTGATAATTTGGGCTTGTTTTGCAGCCACAGGACCTGAGCACCTTGCAGTCATTGAATTGACCATGAACTGTTTACTGAAGTATTCTAGAGTCAAATGCAAAGACATTTGTCTGACAGCTAAAGCTTGGCCAACATTAGGTCATGCAACAGGACAATGATGCCAAGCACACCAGCAAAACTACAACAGAGCGGCTGAAAAAGAAAAGGATCAAGATGTTGCAATGGTCCAGTCAAAGTCCAGGCTTCAACCCAATTGAAATGCTGTGGCGGGACTTCAAGAGAGCTGTGCATAAAGAAATACCCACAAATGAACTGAAGCAATGTTGTAAAGAATAGAATAACCTTGGAGGTCTTCTAGTCCAGCCCCCTGCCCAAGCAGGAGAACCTATACCAATTTAGATAAGTGACTGTCTAGACTCTTCTTAAAAACATCCAGTGATGGAGTGCTTACGATATCTGGATGCAAGCCATTCCACTGGTTAATTGTCCTGTTAGGAAATTTCTCCTTAATTCCAGGTTGCTTCTCTCTTTGATTAGTTTCCAACCATTGCTATTTATCCTGCCCTCTGGTCCTTGTGGGCCAAATTCCTCAACAACGATGTGAGAGACTGAAAATGTCATACAGAAAATGATTACTTCAAGTTATTGCTGCTAAAGGTGGTTCTACAAGCTATTGAATCATAGGGTGTACTTAGTTTTTCACACATGGATTCTCCAGTTTGGATTTCTTTTTGTAAAACAAATGATGATGGGATGTAATATGTCATGTGTTGTTAATATGTGGCTGAATTAATCTACTTTTAAGAACTGCTAAGGACAGATGATTTTGCTATGTCCTGGTATGTAAAACCATAGAACTCAAAGTGGGTCTATTTACTTTTTCACATAACTATATATCCTATTTTACCATACAAGTTGGAAAAAAAGAAAGGACTTCTCAATGACCACATATTTAAATTATAAATCCTTAGCTCCAAGTTAAATTTGGTGTTTTGATAGCACTTCAGCATATGAGAACAAACTTATTTTTCCCAGCATTTAATTTACTATATGCATGTTTTCCATGCCTTGTATTTTATCTGCTGAGGGGATATGCTTATTACTGCCATGATATTTTCTGTGTTTTGAAACTACATTATACTTTACAATTAGATTTCATGATGCTTAGCTGTCATGTACAATGCATGAATACTAGAAAAGCAGACCTTATTTTTAATTTTGTTTATGATATAAATGTCAAAATGTCTATATTTGTTTACTTTTTAAACCAGCCAACTCAGTCTTGATTCTGAATAGTATACAAGAATGCCAGCACTATCAAACCAAACATACCACAGGACTTTCACCACCAGGCCTGGAAGAAGAGCCAGGCTTTAAGAGGTCATTTAAATAAGATCATGGTGGGCACCATGTAGGTTTCTGGAAAGAAATCATATTTGGAGCAAGTGCTGCAACAAAAGAAAAAGTCAACTTTTTGGATCCCATCAGGTGACATTCTCTAACTGATGGAATATAAGGCATGTCAGCTCTACCCAATTATATAGGATGGGTGGAAACTACTGAAGGGTGACAGTGTGTCCTTCAAATAACCAGGCCCTATGTCAGGAAAGACTTTACAAAAGTCATTTTTATAAGTGATAACCAGTGTAGCTCATGAAGCAATGACAGTACATAGGTATACCATGGTATGCCCATAATTGCCTGTGATGATGTATTCTGGACAAGCTGCAGCTTGTGAGTAGTCTTTAAGGGCAACTCTATGACGTCTGCACTGCAACAGTGCAAATATGCACTGATCAAAGCTTGCATGACTGTCCTAAGACCTTCCCAGTCCAGAGAAAGGATGAAATTGGCAGAGGAATTTCTGCTAAGGCCTTTGTCACCTGCTCTTTGAGTAGGAGCTGTGAGTAGATAATCTCCAAATTGAATATTAGTCCTGCTCCCATTCCATGAAAACTGACTCAATCTGGCTACAGGGAATGGATGAGAACCGCCACATAAACACCTTGCTTCCCATTCCATGATTAAACAATTATTTATGAATTAATCAACTTGGCTGGTTTGCACAGCACATGACACCACTGGCTAAATTTTCATTCACTCACAACTACAAATTAACCAACCTAGCAGATTGTGTGAACCTATTCTCTAATTTTCAGTTTTATTTCTGATCACCAGAATCACTGGCCTAAAGCCAGAAATCCATAGAGAATCCACACTTCGAACCCTGTAATAAATTAATGAGTTGGCAGGCTAGCAATACAGTGGGTTGCTTATACATGGTTTCCCAAGATGCTTCATGAAGGAATACAACATTCTGGAAAGCTCATGGGGTTTGTTCCAGCAACTTATTATATATAGGGTCTAACAAGCAAGCAGAAATAGTACTACATTTGTTCATTGCTTTCAGTTCTGCTCAAAAGCTGGCAGGCTGCTTGGGACAAAAAAGTTCACTGTGATGTGGGGCAAATGTTATTTTACCCTCCCTGACCAGGATTTTTTTTTTCCACCAATGTTCTGAATTGGCTAATTCAAAAAATATCCCTCATGAATGTTAGTAGCTATGTGCATTGTTTTCAGTCTAAACAGAGGGAAAACATGCTCCTCTTGAAGTCAGTCATGATAGCACATGAAGAATGATCATTACAATTCTGCTCCTGATATGTCCATCCAGTTACTTAGCAGGACTATTTTCACTGCAATAAAATGGAAATTCTGATCCAAGGTGACTGGATAAAATCTAAGTAGCACAGAAATGAAGAATTCTTGTTGTTCTGCAGTGGGAAAGCAACTACAGGGTATGCTTTTATTAGAATTAGTAAAGATGAACAGCTTAGGAACAGCCTTTTTTCATTGTCATTTTGTAAACCACTATAAATATCTTGATGCAAAGGCCTATTACATTGTTCAAGGTCAAATAAGGAAGAATTACCTTTTCCTTCTAAATTTCTTCCTCCTAAGCTCATTTACAATTTATACCCTGCCAATCCAGCTTTTTTTAAAAAATTACATTTATATGCCGCCCTTCTCCGGAGACTCAGGGTGGCTTACAATTTTTGGGATACAACCCAGTGTGCTCAGCAATACCCTTCATTCCATTGTATATGCCTGCTTATTACTAAGCGGCATTTTTACAAAGTCAGCTTATTGCCCCCAACAATCTTGGGTCCTCAGTTTACCTACCCAGAGAGGATGGAAGGCTGAGTCAACCTTGAGCCTGGTGGGATTCCAGCCTACAGTAATTGTAGGCAGCTGGAACTTAACTGCAGGCATTTAACAGCCTGAGCCACCAAGGCCCTATTGAGTATGGCTCTTTCCTTCCCATCACCCTATAATTTCTATGGTTTCATTCACTTTCTCCAACTTCCTGCAGATATCTCAGGTTGCCATATTTTCTCCACACTTTCAGTCATTTGCCTTGAAATGTGTTCCAATACAAACACAGTGAAAGGTTATGCTGGCACAGATTAGAATGTGCATTGTTCTGCTCTCCTCTCTGTGTGTCAGTAAAGCAGAATGTTACCAGGAGCACAAAAGCTATGGCAGAAGAATTCCAGCTAGAAAAACAGTTGTACGAAGTGTGTCCACTGTAAACTAGCACCATATCCTTTGTTCAGTTTCAGGCATTCTGCTGGGGTTTGTGTGAAAAGGGCAAATAGCAAATACAAAAAAGAATTTACACAAAGAAAGCATGCTATTCTCCTAGTCTAGCAACATCTTTTCCTCTGGTTGGCCACATCTACTGCCCTTCACCAACACCAAGGTGGCACCGTAGTGATATTTCCCTCCCACCAAGATCCCCTCCTGATTTAGAGTTTGTTCTCCTCCCAAGTCAGCAATTTGGTTCTACAATAAAAGGCACACCTTCAAGAAGCTGCTGTGCATCCATAACCCAGAACTGGGCTTGCAGTAACTCCCTGTCCCTTGTATCTAAAGCCAGGCTTCACTTCCATAGCTGCTGGAGAAAGACCTTTTTGCATCAAGCAGAGGTGACAGTAGCTCCAAGCAGCGATAGCAAGTTGACCCAGGGAAGGGCATTCCCAGGACAGAAAGCTGCAGGGATGACGTTGCAGGGAAGGCAGGCAAGCAAGCAGAACAGCTCCACCACCTTCGGAAGGGGGGAGGACAAGAATGGGAGGGAAGCCCGGGGCACAAGGTATGTTTGAAAGGATGGATTTTGGCTCCGGACTTGAAGGTCAATTCGCTTCATCTTTGTCTACGGCCTTTTTTTTTTAAAAGACAAACAATCTCGGCACGGAAGATTCAATTACGGGCACAGTTTAACTGCTACACTGCCTCTGATTATGCCAAGCGCGCGTACCAATCTCTCTTCGCACCACAATATTGATTAATGCCCTTTTGCAGTTGACGAATGTCAGCCGAACGGAACAACCATGAAACCTCGCGGATGCAAACAAACGGACAGTTTCCCCCGGCCGCGTCTCCTGGGTCTCCTTGTGGATACTTTGGGGCGGAGGGTGGGAGCACTTTTCCCCTCGCCGTTTATCTCCTTCAAGCTGTTTGTCCGGCCTGCGCCCAGGTGCGTAGAGCGCGCCAGCCTCTCTCTGGGCAGACCGTTCAGTTCCTTAGCCAAGCGGCGCGTCAATGAGAGCGTCCTTTCTGGTCTCCTCAGGCCCGCAGCCACCTTTTGCCTCCACTCCCCTCCGGGGCCGCCGAGTTCCCGTTTCGAGCTGTTAATCTGGAGAGATCAAACTCGCTTCGGCTCTCGGACTCTGTCCTCCACTCACCCACCCACTTTATGCGCAGGACTCCCACTGCCTCCCCCTCTGACCTAAGAAGGAATTACAGGGGGATTTTGCTCGTCTCTTGCGCCGCCTTTGCCAGCGCGCAACAGTGTGGCACGAAGCAGATGCCGAGGCGGCAAGAAGAAAGGCCGGCAGAAAAGGGGAAGAGGAATAAAGGAGAGGGAAAGGAGTGGGGGGGCAGAGCGAGAGAGAGAGAGAGAGAATCTGCCGCAGAGAATCTGCCCCTCCAACCACCCGGCCCCCTCAATCTCCCGCGCCTCGTACCCTGCTTATCTTCCCCTCCCTTCCCCTCGCCTCGCCTCGCCTCCCAAGCTTCGCTCCCTCGCCCGCCTGGCTGCAGTTCTAATTGGCTACCGGCATTTGACAGGCGGAGCTCGCCTCGGGACGTGGACAATATATCCAGCATGAGTGGGTGGGCACAGAGCTAATTTCTGTCCCTGGGCAGAGCCCCGTTTCTTTCTTCCCACCCCTTGGCTTCTTCTCACACGGCCACGCTCGCTTGCTCCCTTTTCCTCTCTGCTGCCTCCTCGCCACCCGCTTTCCTTGTCTTCCCGGTTTTGGGAGGGCGTCCATCCGTCTAAGTGATAACCCGAGATACAAGCACATACACCTCTCTTTCTCTCTCCTGACAAGGATTTATTCAGAGGTTCGCGCCCTTCGGAAGGTGGGAAGCTAAACCCGGCACACAAAGACCTTCGCTTTTTCTCCCGAGCGCCTGCCGGCAGTTCAAGCAGCTGCCAACATCTGTACTCTGGATTAGTGGCGAGCGCCGAGCGATCTCGGAGGGCAAGATCGTCTTGCACCCCTCATACCCGCCCCCCCTGCAGAAGCAAACGAAGGAAGCTCCTGATTCATGGCTCGCGGGAAAGCCAAGGACGGGGATGGCAACTGGAAGAAATTCATCTGGAACTCGGAGAAGAAGGAATTTTTAGGAAGGACCGGCGGCAGTTGGTGTGAGTATCTGCTTCGCCGCGATTTGTTTCTTGTTGCTCTGTTAAGACACAGGCGCGCAGTGTGTGCCGGCGGTGCGGGGTTAATTGGATGGCGTGGGAGGGAAAAGTCCGCCGTCTCGCGTGCCCGTGTGGATCGTCGATCTGAGCACCTGACTCGCGGTAGCCGCTTTTCTTCCCAGGCCTGCAGGGCAGGGCAGGGATGCAGTCGACGTGGTGTAAATCTTGCGGCTCACTTTTCTCGCTCGGGGTGGCTGGCTCGCTTCCCTTGCTCCCCACCCATCTCCTGTGCTGTCCGGTTTAAAAATACACACCAGACCTCCTACTTCCCAGCTTCTCCTACTCCCCAGCTTTGGGGGGGGGGGACCCAGGAGGCTTTGTATGGGAGGTGGGAGAGATGAGCAATGGTCTTGTGCCCCCAGGGAGACTTTCCAGGATGGCAGAACCTTTCAGGAACTATGACAAACCAAGGAGGGCTGAGGGTTATTTTTAAGCCTTAGATGTGTGAGTCAAATGGCTGAATTCATGGAACATGCCAACTCCCCCCCCTCCAGCCAAACCAAGGCTAATGCTAACTGCGCTTAACATTAACACAAACTATTGTGTGAACGCTGCCATCATTTGTTGCTTGCGCATTGTGCATGTAAAAAGGGTCAGATTGATTTCTTTTTGCGGAATTAGCTTAGTGGTGTTGCTATGGCAGACTTTGCTGGGAGAAACCTGGGGCTCTGATTGCCTCTGCTTTCCCCAACCTGGGGGTGGGGGGAGTCCATCAGATGTGAGGCCAACATCCCCAGGTGGGCTGGGCAGGGTGATCAGAACTGACATTCAGTATCCTTGGAGGGCCTTCCGATTGGGGAAGGCTGGCTGCTTTGCAGAGTGGACTTTCATCTCTGCGCTGCAGCCTGTTGCCTCTGCATTAAAAGAGCAACCTGCGTTTCTTTTCATTTTCTCTTTTCCTCCCCCCCCCACCAAAAAAGGTCACACTGAAGGGCATTGATAGACATGAATGCATCGTGACTGCAGGCAGGGCAGAGTGGGTAGGTGCCAGGAGAGAGGGGGCACCCTGCTCCCCCTTCTCCCACTACACTCCTTGTCAGCATAGCAGCCACTGCGGCTGCCTTTGCTTTGCTCAGGAAGGACACCACACAGGGAGAAGGACGTACCAGTGAAGGGGCCTGGTATTTCCTTTTGCTGCTCTTAAAATGGCTACCAGAATCCTTGGGAATTGGGGACAGAAAAAGAGAAGGCTTGGGCTGTTTTCTATCCCATCAACTCCAAAGGGTTAATAATGCATCAGAGCTCAAGGTTAGCCAAGGTGATACCTTCCCAGCAAAGAGGTAATGGCAGACTTGCTTGAGAGCCCTGGGGAAGCAGAGCAACTGCATTAAGGAGAATCCTGAATTGGTTTAAGAGAGGACCTTTTGGATGGATACACATCTCTTGAAAATCTGACTTGCTGGCTGTCCATATACCTTCCCTGAGAGAGGAAGGTCTAAAGAGCCGCAGAAGTAGGAAAATGAGACAGAGGGAAAGGTCAAGTTGGAAAGCACAAGAAGTTTAGAAATAATAAAGTCCTTGAAGGCTGTCTCTTAGCAACTAAACCTAGGTTGAATGGGACTTGAAGATTCAGAATACACGCAGGCAAAAATAATTTGATTGTTCACCCTTCCTCTTCACACTCACTCTGTTTGCTGCTTGGTTTAGACATCCTTGCCTCAACTACCACTATAGGAGTGAGGCCCTGTTCATGGGCTCACCAATCACTCCATGTTGCACAAGCCAGCTCAGACGCAAAAGTCATTGTAGATTTTCAGAGACTTACCATTCAAAGGTTCTGCCTACTCTCCTGTCACTTTTGACAATTTATAAAACATTATTAACTTCAGAACAGGCACTGTTGTCTTCCCTTGCTTTTAAAGAGGCCTTTTGTGCCAGCCAAGAAGCACTAAGTACTATTTAGTCATTTCCAAGGGAAAAAGTCTGACAAATTTCATGTGGATTGTGCAGAGCACATTCAGGGCCTTTTATATTACAGTAATATGCAAGATATGACTGTCCTTGAAGGAAAGGGTAGGTTGCCCTTGAATCTCATCCTACCACTGCTGGAGTTTGAAACTTAAGTATCTCTGTAGATCCTGCAGAGTACAGTATCTAGAACATTCTAATCTCTTCTAAAGATTTTTTTTTTTGCGAATTAGAAACATCAACTATACCTAGAAGCAACAAATAGGTTTACGGAGTAAAAAAATGTAATGAATAAGAATGGCTGTATGAAATAAGAGCTTAGAGAGGAAAGAGAAAAGGTTAAGTGCATATCAAAATAATCCAATGTTAGTTTAAGAATTCTGGTTAGAGAGCTGTTTCCGGCTGCATTTGTTGGAAGTGCAGGTGCCACTTCATGGCTGAATCTAACTAATGTCATCTTAGAAGCGGCATATCTAAAATTTTCAGGCTTGAATCCTCATAAAAGAGATGAAAGATGGCTTGCATTACAGCATTATTCCCATCTTCACAAACTACGACTTAGTTCTGACTATGTTGATTTAGTTCAATTATTCTCAGGGTACTGAACTGTCTTGTGATGCCCAATTACTGAGGGGACAATAAAATGTCCCTTATATTGCTTTCAGAGTAGTTAGACCAGTAGAGGATCTTATCTCTACACTAGATAGTATGCTGTTCTATTGCTTTAAAAATGCCATGTCTTTCCTTTTAGAACAGATTTCTTCTGTAGCCCCAGGAAGACAGTGGAACTTGAGGTTGTGGGTTACTATTAAGATCCTGATTAGGAATGTCATCTAAACACATGTCCCTTCACTGCCCTCCATATGCACCACCCATAGCACTCTGCTGTCAGCAGGTTTTCTCTAGTTCATTTCAACAGCACCTCCTATGACTGTACTCTGGAAAAAATGCTCAAATCTCTCTGACGTCACAGTTATTTGCCTACTGCTGCCTGGTTACTATAGAGTGTGTTAAACCCAGGAGTGCTAAAACTATTGTGCTTCTGGTCTCTCTGGATTACTTTCATTTTTCCCTTCTTTGGTGGAAAAACACCTTATTTTAATAGGACATCTTAACCAGCTTGTGAAAGGAGAAATTTTTTTCTGTATGTATTACTTATCGCTGCTCTTTTACAGTCGTTCTGTTCAAATGTTGGTTCCAAAGATCAGTGCTTTTAAAATGTAATTTGTCATTTCACTGCCCCTTTTATATTCAAAAGTTGGATTGCTAGTAGGCTTGCACGGTGAGGTTTTAGTACAGCATGTAACACTGCTGCTAATCAGTTGAGATAATCCCTGTAAACTAAAAACTGATAAAACCAGATTTCAAAAACTGAAGTTCCCTGAAGCAGTATTACAAATAAAGTTTTATTCCACTTCCTTGAAAAACAGCAACAACTCCCCCCCTCCACCCATTTTATTCTGTTATAATGTTTTGGGGCATTAATCCAGCTGATTACAATTTGGTATTGTAACTAGGTGATTAATATGGAATAGGTTTCTTAATAGATTATATAAAAAGCAAAATATGAGAAAGCTGTTGAGAACTGAGTCTTCATAAGAGGATTTGAATCTACATAAATGTTGCGAAAGAGAGTTTAATAAATGGAAAACAAGGAGTTTAATCAAGATAACTATTACAGCGAGTTGTGTTTTTATGCAACTTCAGTTATAGATATAATTCCAAGAACATACTTTAAGCTTTCCTATGTAAGAAACATTCAGAATAATATGTGTAGATTTTAGATCCATTTGTAACAAAGTTGAGTTGAATGTGATTAATTACAATAGTTGTCTCTTATTCATTTATTTATCTGATTTATATTGTGCATTTTGTAGAGAAGTGCTCTATTCCATGTTTTCCCACAACAGCAATTCCATGAGGTAGGTTGGACTGAAAGAAAATAGCTGGCCTAAAGTCACCCAATAAACTTCCTGGAACTCTCCATGCTTGGTCCAACACCTTAACCACCACATCACCTTGTTATCATATTTAACGTCTATATTCCCTATCTCTCAGTGGTCCAGTTTTGCAATATAAGCCATTAACTCTGAGTTGGTTAACAGGAAGAATTATGTTGGAGGTGGGAATGCACTGCTCCTGAATTTCTTTAAGGACACAGAGATTTAGCTAGGCATCATTCTGGTTCTAACAATATCAGACAGTCTTTCCCAACATTATACTTTTCAGATGTATTGGATTATAATTTCCACAACCTGCAACAAGCAAGTCCTTTCTAAGTAAATGTATTTAGGATGGTAGTTTCTCTGAGAAGCAACTCATAGAAACTCGTTAAAAAATTATTCTGTTCTGATCTCTTTAAATTTAGGTGCCATTGCTTGTGTTTGCTATCTTTTCTTCATAGCTATTGGCTTTAGTGTTGATTTTAATGTGACCTGTACTAGTAATCTTGAAAAGCTGATGTGTATTCTAGTGGCCTATTAACCTTTTGTCCTTAATAGCAGTATCTGCTCTCTCTCGTCACAGTTAAGATCCTCCTCTTCTACGTGATCTTCTATGGCTGCCTGGCAGGTATCTTCATTGGGACCATTCAAGTCATGCTGCTCACTATCAGTGAATTCCAGCCCAAGTATCAGGACCGAGTAGCACCCCCAGGTAACTATGTGGATGGCTGGGTAGGCTAATTACATGCCCCATTGCAGTGGGTGGATACGGTTTGTGTTTGGGGCTGTGTTGGGTTTTAGTGCAGGCTAATTACATGCCCCATTGCAGTGGGATAGATATGGTTTGCCTTTAGGGCTATGCTGGGTTGTAAAGATAGAGCAATTACCTTTTAACTACCTCTTTCAAAAAATTTCTGATATTCTCTATTGAAAGGGAAAAAAACATAAGTACTGTTAAAACTCTTCCCTGAACGTGTATTGTGTAGACATAGTGGATATCCTATCATCATCATATTAGTAAGAATGATGCTAATTGAAGTTTAATATATTTGAAGCATACCAAGTTGAGGAAGCTGGTTTAAAGTCAGGCAGATTATTTATTAGCTAGGTAGCATCCTCAAAATTTTATAATACCTTCTGCATCATAAGGTAAGTTCTACATTTCATCCACTTCTACATTTTCATCTGTCATATTATAATTCATTCCCAGGCGATGTGGTAAAAAGTCACAGTTAAGACATATATGAATGACTTCCAACAATTCAAAAGATAGTTACAACCTTATTGTGCCTCGTCCTGCTTAAATGTTATACAAGTCCCTTCAGCCTACTCATTTAGCAATAGCACCTATATACCACTTCATAGTGCTTTATAGCCTTCTCTCTTTAATCCATATCTTTCTTAATTTTCAAATCCACAAATCATCAATTCATCTCTATATAAGATTGTCAGCCTTTCAGAAAAGTTTTTGTTTTTCTCTCTCACCAAATGGTCAGTTTTCTTCAAATTTCTTCAAATTCTGATATTTTCACAAACTATTTCTCCATTGTGGGAATTTCATTATTCTCCCATCATTGTGCATACAATAATCCTGCAGCAATTACTAGGTACAAAAACCAATCTACTGTAAGATTTCTTTCCTAGCATTTGCTTCTCAAACTCATGCTATTTTTTTTAAGTTCCTTCTATAGATATCACCATCCTGTTCCTCATTTGTAAAATCATTTTCTATTCAGGCTTTTGAAAGTTACAAACTGGCTAGGGTCTAGATGTACTTGAAATAAGAGTTTGAAATTAATCATAAGAATATTTCCTGTGGGAAAAATGCTTTTGCTTTGAATTTTCTTTTTAAAAAAACATGATAGGCTGATACTTTGAAGGTTGGACATTAGAGGAAACCAGAAGGAATTAGAGTACAATTATAGAGGAAGAACACTAAAATTTGACTTACTAATAAGAACAGATCAAAATATTTTAACATTGCACATGCTGAAAGATATTTTTGAATAATGGACCTAGATGTTAATTTTAAAATGTCTGCCATTATAGATAGACTGTATTGCCGAGATGTTATGGAAGAGGAACACATTTTACTGAACAAGATTGAGTTAGAAACAGAAAACTGTTAGCAGAAAAAGACCTAGTGGTCTACCTTTTGAGGTTTTTTATTTTTAAATTTTTGTCAGATGATAAACATATGTTCATCCCAAGAATGTTTAAACTCAGTTACAGATCTGCTGGAAATTAGTTTCAAGCTTCCTTTACTGTTTCTGTGAAATATTTTCTAGCATTACTTTTGTCCTTCTTGTCAGTTTGAGGTTATGCCCTTGTCTTTTTGATTTTTGCTTAATATTGAAAATTCTTCCTTATAGAACCTCATTCACACTGTAATATATTTAAAGGTTTCAATCATGTTTTCCCCCTTCATTCATGTCCTCCAGGCTGTGCATATTCCTCCAATCTCTCCTGATACGTTTTGTTGAGCTTGCATCATTTTTATTATTTTTTGCCCATCTCTGGACTCACTCAATCTTATTAATATCTTTTGTTAAAGTGAGATCTCCAGATCTGGACACGGTATTCCAAATGGGGCCTGACTAAAGCCCTATATAGTGGGATTGGGACCTGCTTTTTCCTGCCACTGATCCCTCTAGTGATGCATCCCATAATTTTGTTTGCTTTCACAGCTGCCTGACCACACTGTTTATTCATTTTACAGTCATCTGCTATGAGCACACCTAAATCCTTTTCTTCTATTGTTCTGTCTAACAATACTGTATCCACAATACTATACCTTGCCAGAGGGTTGTTTTTCCCTAAGTGCATGATCTTACATTTAGAGACATCAAACTGCAGTTTCCACATTTTTGACCAGTTTTCCAGCAATGCCAAATCATTTCCCACGTTACGTATACCCCAAAGGTACATTGACTCTATTACCCACTTTGTGTCATCAGCAAAAAGACAAACCTTATCTAGCAATCCTTCTGTCATATCGCTTACAAACACATTGAACAGAACAGGATCTATGGCTGAGCCTTGTGGTACGCTGCTTATGATTGGTCTTTATTCAGACAGTGTCCCATTAACAATCACACACTGGATTCTATCCCTGAGCCAACTTTCTACCCACTGAACCACCCAGTGGTTAAGCTCCAGCCTGTACAACATTTTATGAGCTCATTATGTGGAACATTTTCGTCCAAACGTTTGTGACTTAATTTAAATAAATCAATCAGATTAGTTTGATGTGATCTCTCTCAACAAAGCCATGCTGTTTTGGGTCCATCAAATTGTGTACTTTTAAATGTTTGTTAATCTTTTTTTTCAGGAGTGATTCCATTAACTTCACTATTACAGATGTTAAGCACACAAGTCTATAGTTTCCATATTCTTCCCTAGCTCTAATGGATGGGTACAATATTAGCTGTTCACCAGTTCTGCAGAACTTCACCTGTTAGAAGAGACTGGTTACACAGATCAGTTAATGGTCCAGTGAGCACACTTAGAAGTACCGATAGGATTCTGGGATGGATATCATCCAGACCAATTGCTTTATTAAGCTTTCAGCAGGCTAGCTCACCTCCCACCTCCACCTCTAGGAAAAGAATCTGTCCTGCTTAGGACTAGTAAACCTCCAACCTGTTTTTGTTACTGACATCTACTTCTGAAAATCCTGAAAAGAAGTATTGGGTTAGGTAGTTTGATACAGCCAGGTTTCCCTTAAAACAATTCTTATAATAAGAATTGTTTGCATTTTTGAATTTGGTGAATGAACAGTTTCCTCCTTCTGTCATTAACGTATCTAAAAAAAAGTTTTATCTCCCTTTTTAATAGATGTAATCAGTTCCTCGTCTTTCTGTGCTTTAGCAGCACTAATAACTTGTTCGACTTCCTTCTCTAGATCTTTATACATTTCTCTATCAGCTACACTTCTGCTATTTTTATATTTAATATGCTGATTTTTTTCTTCTTCACTATCCTGTGAATCAGAATGGGTTTCTCTTTGTTTTGCTTTTAATAATGTGCCTCACATAGAAGCTAGTTGTCTTGAAAATGGCAGATTTTATCAGTGTCCCCTTACTATGTATTGAATTTCTGTCACTTTATGCTACCCTTCAAATTTATTTTTTAGATACTCCTCCATTTCAGTAAAAAACTTGTCTGCTTAAAATCTAAAACCTTAGTTGTAGTTTATGTTATATCAGTTTTAGTTTTAATGTCAAACCAAAGGCATTGGTGACCAATGTAACCTACGTTTTTTTCCACCCACCGAACCCTATCCCTATTTGTCAAAACTAAGTATAGAATATGCCCCCCTCTTGTTGGGCACTTTACTGTTTCAGAGAGGCCTTATTTCATGTGTCTCATTTAATGTCCCTAATATCTTTTTTTTTAATTACATTTATATGCCGCCCTTCTCCGAAGACTCAGGGCGGCTTACAATTTTTGGGGATACAACCCAGTGTGCTCAGCAATAGCCTTCATTCCATTGTATATGCCTGCTTATTACTAAGCGGCATTTTTACAAAGTCAGCTTATTGCCCCCAACAATCTTGGGTCCTCAATTTACCTACCCCGAGAGGATGGAAGGCTGAGTCAACTTTGAGCCTGGTGGGATTCGAGCCTACAGTAATTGTAGGCAGCTGGAACTTAAGCGCATGCATTTAACAGCCTGAGCCACCAAGGCCCTCCTTGTAGCTCCTCCTTGTAAGTGCAGTTGAAAGATTCCAGTTAATGTTGGGCACATTGAAGTCACCCATTATTATAACCTCTCCTTTTACTGCCATCTGAGTTATCTCCTCAATCAGAATGCTATCATAATCCTTTGAATGACTTGGGGGCCTACATGTAACACAATTCTGATTGCTGACCACTTTTCAGTTGTAACCAAACCCAGACGATTTGAAGTAGATTGTGTCTTTTCTGAATTACCTGGTAGAATTAGTGATAATATTGCTTTTATGCCCTTCTTGACAAATGGCAACTCCACCCCACCTTTTCTAGTCTGTCTTTTATGTAAAGTAAAGCCTGTTTTATTTATATCCCAATCACTGGAATCCCTAAACTCTGTAATTGCAACAAGATCCAAGTTATCCTTGGATATAACAGCTGTTAGTTCACAAAGTTTGTTGCCTAAACTGTGAGCATTAGTGCACATGGTATGGCACATACTATCAAAAGCTTGATTTTCTTAATTGAGATTGAGATTGATCTCAAAGTGGATTGAAAAATGACAGGCTGCAAGCACGATAATAAAACTGGACGTACTAATGAAGCCAACTGATATCTTAATAGTGAAAGGGGATATACAAATAACAAACAAAAAGAGTGACCTGGTTAACTTTCCTGTATTGGATTTACAAAAGAGACTTGTTGAAGCTTTGAAGAATTTTGTGAGAAGGGTTTAAAAATAATGAAATCAAATACTAGAACATGTTTTGAAGAGACCAAAGATCAAGATTGTTAAAAGTAACAGGAAGGCATATAAAGGTGATTTATTTGATCAGGGTTAAAATAGATATGTTATTATCTCTAGTACTCCTTTTGCCAATCAGGATTAAATGACAATGCTTTAAGGATTTATTTATAGATAAGAAATGGAATATGTGAAAAAGAGATCATTTATTGTATTTTGAAGAAGGTAATAAATTATTAAGATTGTTTATAGTTATTGTGATGAATGGGAAAATCATTTCTTTATATATTTTTTTAGTCTTTTTTATCATAGTCTTTTTTTTCCTTCATTTTCTTTCTAATTTTCCTTCTTTCTTTTCTGTATGTTCTATAAATTTTTATTTGTGACCTAATGCCTGAGACAAATATGCATATGATTATATTTGTTTGATAACATCACTAAATATCCCCCTTCACCCCTGGCCTTCATGGATTACTATGCTTGTTTTTTTCCATCCTTCAAGTAAAAAGAAAGAAAAGCAGGAGCTGGTAGGGAAAGGTAGCGAGTACCATATTGGCAAATTGGTGTTACATGTGGTTTTATTCCTACGGTAGTTTTCAATAAATACTACAGAAATTGGAGTTTTAAAAATATTCTGTACATTATATTTAAATAGTGTTTGAAACCATTCATAATAACAGTCTTGACAGAATATATATTCATATATCATAGTCATGCTGTAAAGTTTATCAAAACTCAGGAAAAAATTTTTTAAGACAGAATTCACTTTTCTTGTAATATGAAAGTCATCTAAGTATTTTATGTCTATTGTTTTTAAAATAGTGTCAAGAAACAAAAAATAACAGAATGCAAGATAAAAATACATACATTTTATTTATTTTTATCCTGCTTTTATTATTTTTGATAAATAACTCAAGGTAGTGAACAAAAATGAAAGAAAAACAGAGCATGCTGAAATGTTTGCCTTAGGATTTTCATTAACTAATCTATTCTAATCCTACAGTTATCTCCTGTTTGCATCAATTCTCTTTATTTGGAATAAATCAATTCATGCTTGTAACCACTGCATTTATTAATAGAATTATCCGTTGGAAGCTTTTCACTTGGCTTCATTTGTGACTCATGGTTCTTGAAACTACTAGGAAGAGAAATACTCCAATCCAGAAGTAAAACTCAAGGACTATCTGTCAGTTCCTGAATCTAAAAGTTGCATAGAAAAGTTTTGAAGTTAGACTGGAGCCTTCTAGGGCTGTCTCACCCTGACAGAAGAGTCTTTTGTTAGTAGGGCCACTCTGCTGCCATCCCACCTGATAAATTTTCTTTAATTACTTGGACCTTCAAGCACAGAGTATGCCTTACACACGCCGTTGTGTAAGGTGCCAACTCCAATCATATGGGGACTAAATCAGGCAAGACTCGTAAGAAATATTTAACAATGTGCTTTTAATTTGTCTCTGAAATAGCCTTACGATTTGGAAGTCAGTGCGTGCATGTAAATGTATAAATTTGATTTGCACTTATTTGAATGAGCTATTGTCACAACATTTATTTCCTGAATTCCTTCTCAACATTAGTGTAACTTTCTCATCCTGTTTCTGACCACATACCCATACTGCATTGTTGCCTTATGATTACAGAGAAGGGTAGGGCTGCTGGAAGGAGTTATTCTTGTTTGCCCTTTAGCAGTGCCAAGTAAGAATTATTTGTTTTGGTAGCCACAGCCATGTAATGCAAACTTACAGCAGATAAGAAATGACGAATTAAGTCGCTAAATTTTAGCATAACTTCACCTAAGACAAATAAATTACATAGGATTACTGCTCTATGTCCAATTGTCAGGATTTTGTCAAGCACTCAGTTTGTTCAAATACATTTCATTATTAACAAAATATAACTTTTATTGAAATGTATGAATGATGGAATGAATGCTTTTACATCAAAGACAGTTGCCCCACTCTTGGCACAATATTAGATTGTAGGCTGGAGTCAGTGAAGGGGATGTGGTGAGGGTTGAGAAAGGTGTGGGCATTCCAAGAGGTGCTACATGGGTCAGGGAAGATGCACAGGAGGAACACAGATTGGAAAGAGTGCAAGGGAGGTGTAAGAGGCGCTGCATGGGTCAGGGAAGGCACAAGGGTGGGTAGCACAGGTCAGAGGAGTGCATAGGGGTGACACAGCTGGGAAGAGTTTGTGGGGTTTATTCCTCCCTATTCTTCCTTTCTTTTTCCAGCAGGCAAGTAACTGGCTGCTGCTGAGTGGGAGAGGAAGTGAGGGATTGTCAGACTGGCTGGGAAACTGTCACCAAATATTGAAAATGAAAATTACAAGATTACAGCAGCAGCCCAGCAATAGTCAATAGCACTGAAGGAGCCAGAACTTTCTCAAATTTCATTCCCTTGGGAGTGATGAGTCTAGGATTTTGACACATTCTCTAAGGTATCCCCTTTGAAGTACCTTGGTTCAAAATCTGTTGCGTTATGATACACCGTTTCACTCAGGTAAAGGTCATGACAACACCAGTTTTAGTAATATAAAGAAACACAGTGAACTGGGTTGATTTGTCTTTTCTTAATGCAATGAATACAGATTTAGCTGTGTGAAATGATGTACCACAGAATTATAGGCTATCTTACAGAATACATCCAAAATCCATAACCCATGGCTTTCATAGAATTCAAATTTGGCAAATTTTATAAAACATTTTATGACATAAACATTACCATAAAGTATAGGGTGCTTTTCTTCTCTGTAAATGGAAGCCGAGAGTCTCAGACAATATAGTGTATCCCATGAACTGACTGCACTGGACAAACAATATTACATTTGTATCTGGCCAGCATCCAAAACAATCCAAGTGTAAAGATGAGGCCATCTAGTTTCAACCTGCCCCTCCCCTCCAGTTGTCCCAGTGCTTCCATTGGTCACAGGTTTGCACGTACTTGGTATGCAAAACTGAATTGCATCAGGTGCCCTCCTAGGTAGAACACAGAATCAGTTCCTTTGCAAAACTGTAATTCAGAGCCAGCCACTATGCCAGTAGCAAGACACAGATTATCCTCTGTCCCTCCTATTCTTCAGAAGAAATTAGCCATTAAAAGAAAAGGTATACATAGGGAGAAATAATATGCAAGAAATGTAGCTTCTTCCCTATATGCTGGAATTTCAGTTCAAACTAGCTTTCATTGCCTGTTGGATAGACAGAGATCTGGCTGGGATAGGATGGGAGCTATGTGCTGAGTGCACTGAAATGCTGGGAGCTGAGATGTCATTGGCTTTTGCACAATGAGCAGGATTAGAAAACAGTTATTATGGTAATAAACTAAATCATTTTACTGAACGTTCCTAGGATTGAATTAAAAAAAATCAGTAGCATGGAAAGCTGCTTCTGAAACACTATTTCTACCTTATGTTTTGCTAAATCACATTCAAAAGATTGCATCTTTTGCACTCTTTTATATCAAACTAAATATTTGAATGTATATAAAATTAACATATGCTTTGTTGTGTGACTGAGGCTGATGTGGAAACAAAGCACTGCAGACATAAAATTAAGAAATGGAAAAACTTGAAATTCATAATTGGTTTACTTCTCCCAACATCGATCTGAAGCTTTGGATGGTAGCAAAGATTGACTTGTTGACTAAACCGTTGGCACTAATTGAGTATCTGAAACTGGGGAAAATGTGAGAAGTCAGTAATAGGCTAGCATTTCTCCAGTCTGTAAAATGTATTTGGAAACTAGAATGTTGTTGCTCCTTAGTAAGACCACACCTGGAATACTGCATCCACTTTTGGTCACCACATTGCAAAAATGATGTTGAGACTTTGAAAAAAGAGTGAAGAAGAGCAATTAAGATGATTTATAATATGGAATATATGGTATAATTGGCTAAAAAAAGGAAGCAAAGATGTTTAGTGAAAACGATCAAAGAAATTCTAAAGAAGAACAAGACACATGACGTATGTGTATGTAAATATGTATATATGCAAAGTAATGTAAATAAATATGGTAATTTAATAATAACACAATAAGTAAGGATTTAACAAACAAGCAATAGATAGACTTGAAGTAAATGAACGGAATTGTCACTAAAGGATATGCACACTGTTATGAAAATGCTGTAAAATGTGAGAACTTGTTTCTTTTTTTAAATATTCTTTGAAATTTCGAATAAATAATTTTTTTAAAAAAAGATGATTAAGGGCCTGGAGATAAAAGCATATGAAGAATGCCTTGCAGGAATTGGGTATGGCCAGTCTAAAGAAAAGGTGTAGGAGTGACAAGATAGTAGTATTCCAGTATTTGAGGGGCTGCCACAAAGAAGAGGGGATCAACTTATTTTGCAAAGTATCAGAAGGCAAGACAAGAAACAATGGATGGAAAGTAATCAAGGAGAGAAGCAACCTGGAATTAAGGAGAAACTTCCTAACAGTGAGGAAAATTAATCAGTGGAATAGCTGACCTCCAGAAGGTGTAGATGCTTCATCACTGCAGGTTTTTAAGAAGAGATTGGACAGTCACCTGTCTTCTAGCTCAACTCTCTGCTCCAGCAGGAGACTCTATACTATAGGGTCTCCTGCTGGAGTAGAGGGTTGGACTAGAAGACCTCCAAGGTCCCTTCCAGCTCTACTCTGATTGGTTGAATTTTAATTTGAACTATAACACAATTTACCATTATATTGTAGATGTAGAAGATACAACAGCAAACAATGTTATAATTCAAATGATCTCTTAGAGTGTGTGTAGCATGGTTCTTCACAAATACAGGTAGTCCTTGCTTAACAACTATCCTGAAGTTATGGTGTTGAAAAAGTCAATTTACAACTGGCTCTCACATTACGACAGTTGTAGCATTCCTGCAGTGATGTCATTGAGCAAATAAGCAGCAAATAAGATAGTTATTATTATATCCTGTTTTTTTTCATCTATAATTTTTCAGTTATGCTTCCTTTCTTCACCTCAAACCCATCTACTAATTGCTTTTCCTGATATTCTAGTCAAAGATATATTTGATGTTGGGATGCATGTACAAAGGGCTGGGTTGTGGGGGGATATTTTTGACATTGCAGTTTATATCACCTGCCTAGATTCATAGGGAGACTTCAATTCTAAAAAATAAGTCTCAAAAAACTTCACGTGCAGCCTTTTCCATGCATACAGCAACCCAACCCAAATGCAAAGAATACCAGGTAATCCTTGACTTACAACCACAACTGAGCCCAAAATGATGAGTGAGAGATTTGTCAAGTGAGCTTTGCCCCCATTTTATGACTTTTCGTGCCACAGTTGTTAAATGAATCACTGCAGTTGGTAGGTTAGTAACCTGGTTGTTAAGTGAATCTGGTTTCCCCATTGCCTTTGCTTGTCAGAAGGTCACAAAAGGGGATTACATGATCCTGGGACACAGCAAAGGTCATAAATATGAACCAGTTGCCAAGCATCTGAATTTTGATCACATTATCACATCCTGGGAATGCTGCAAAAGGTCGTAAGTATGAAAAACAGTCATAAGTCACATTTTTCAATGCTGTTGAATGGTCACTAAACAAATTCTTGTAAATTTATTTATTTATTTAAATCAAGGAACATCCACATAATGCCTCTTTTCAAAATTTCCTTTCGTATAAGGACATTTCCCTGATATATGACACATATTCCTGAATCACAGGCTATGTGGCCAGAGTCTCTATGTCAGGACTTTGTGGCCAGGAACAAAAACACAGTTTTGCTAAGGAAGATGCAGATTTAAACTCTGTGGATCTTCATGGATTGCTGGTTATCAATCAGTTCTTAAAATATAGTTTTCATCTTTCTCTCCTATTCTTAGAAATGCTTCATTGCCACAACTCCTATTAGTTATCTTCTTGTGGGTTAACAATTATTTTCCTTTTCTTTATAGGATTATCAAATGTTCCCCAAGTCCTTAAAATGGAGATTTCTTTCAACCCTTCTGATCCAAAAACATACAAGCCATATGTAACCCTAATTGAAAAATTCTTAAAGGGTTATGAGAGTGATAATCAGCAAGACATCAATTTTGAGAATTGTGGCAGTGAGTAGATGTTATTTCATTTGCATATATTTTTATTTTGTTTTTGTTTGATCTATCTGAAAGTTTGTTGATGGTCTTAAAGCTAGCAGTCTCTTGTATATCTAATATTCCAACAGTGAGTGTCCTTGAAGAAGCTTCTTAGCAAAAAGTCAAGGTTCCTATAATCCTATAAGCTTATTTCTATGTGCAATCATTTTTAAATATATTCAGACTGAGAAAAATGTATGATCAGTAGCATTATATTCTTTGGTATCAGCATATGTTGGGATGCAATCACTGGCAAAAATTATCCTGTATCATTTGACAGAGATGCAAAACTGTAAAATACATATTACACCAGCGGTCTTCAAGCTTGACAGCTTTAAGACTTGTGCACTTCAACTCCCAGAATTCTTCCTCCAGTCATGTTAGCTCAGGAATTCTCAGGAAGTCCACAAGTCTTAAACTTGCTAAGTTTGAAGACCCTTGTATTACACTGTTATTCTGATTAAAAATAAAATAGAGGTGGAAATCTGTTACTGTCTGGATCTTAAGGCAATAACCATTATATATTAATTTTTAAAAATGTGGTATTGACTAATTGTATAGGTATTATTGACATCTCCTCCTTTCTCCCCAATCCACACCATCAGATGAACCTTCTCCTCCCAAAGATAGAGGACCTTTTGATGGCACTCAAGGTGTTGTGCCATCTTGCAAATTCTTTCGCAGTTGGCTGGGAAATTGCTCAGGCATAGACGATCCTAATTATGGTTATGAAGATGGAAAACCATGTATCATCATCAAACTCAACAGAATCCTGGGTTACATACCTAAGGCAAGTATTACATCTCTTTTTATAAGATGCGAGATAAATGTAGGTAACATGATTTCATAGGAAAATAATGTATCTCAGCTTGGACAAGCTTATTTCTTTCTTTCTCCCAACTGAGAACTATTCATCTAATGGTCATCCAGGAAAACAATAATTCATACAGTTGATGGTGATTCTATACACCATTTTCACTGATCAATCTCTTAACAAAAAGGAAATATCTCTGGAAATAACTGCACCTATAGTCTTATTTGATTATTTTACAAATTTTAATATGTGCTGTAATGCAAACAGATATTCTAATACTCAGTTAAAACAAAACCAGCATACAGGTGAAACTCGAAAAATTAGAATATCATGCAACAGTTCATTTATTTCAGTAATGCAACTTAAAAGGTGAAACTAATATATGAGATAGACTCATTACATGCAAAGCAAGATAGTTCAAGCCATGATTTGTCATAACTGAGATGATTGTGGCTTATAGCTCATGAAAACCCCAAATCCACAATCTCAGAAAATTAGAATATTGTGAAAAGGTGCAATATTCTAGGCTCAAAGTGTCCCACTCTAATCAGCTAATTAAGCCATAACACCTGCAAAGGGTTCCTGAGCCTTTAAATGGTCTCTCAGTCTGGTTCAGTAGGAATCACAATCATGGGAAAGACTGCTGACCTGACAGTTGTGAAAAAAGCATCACTGACACCCCCCATAAGGAGGGAAAGCCTCAAAAGGTAATTGCAAAAGAAGTTGGGTGTTCCCAAAGTGCTGTATTAATAGAAAGTTATGTGGAAGGGAAAGCGTGGAAGAAAAAGGTGTACAAGCAGCAGGGATGACCTCAGCCTGGAGAGGATTGTCAGGAAAAGGCCATTCTAAAGTGTTTGGGACTTTCACAAGGAGTAGACTGAGGCTGGAGTCAGTGCATCAAGAGCCACCACACACAGACGGATCCTGGACATGGGCTTCAAATGTCGTCAGAAGCGTCTTACCTGGGCTAAAGAAAAACAGACCTGGTCTGTTGCTCAGTGGTCCAAAGTCCTCTTTTCTGATGAGAGCAACTTTTGCATCTCATTTGGAAACCAAGGACCCGGAATATGGAGGAAGAATGGAGAGGCACAGACTGCAAGATTCTTGAAGTCCAGTGTGAAGTTTCCACAGTCTGTGTTGATTTGGGGAGCCATGTCATCTGCTGGTGTTGGTCCACTGTGCTTCATTAAGTCCAGGGTCAGTGCAGACGTCTACCAGGAGATTTTGGAGCACTTCGTGCTTCCTTCCACAGACTAGCTTTATGGAGATGCTGACTTCATTTTCCAGCAGGACTTGGCACCTGCCCACACTGCCCAAAACACCAAAATCTGGTTCAATGACCATGGGATTACTGTGCTTGATTGGCCGGCAAACTCACCTGACCTGAACCCCATAAAGAATCTATGGGGCATTGCCAAGAGACAGATGAGAGACATGAGACCGAACAATGCAGAAGAGCTGAAGGCCGCTATTGAAGCATCCTGGTCTTCCATAACACCTCAGCAGTGCCACAGGCTGATAGCTTCCATGCCACACCGCATTGAGGCAGTAATTGCTGCAAAAGGGGCCCAAATCAAGTACTGAGTACATATGCATGCTTATACTTTTCAGAAGTCCGATATTGTTCTTTTCAGAAGTCCGATATTGTTTTATTGATTGCATGCCATATTCTAATTTTCTGAGATTGTGGATTTGGGGTTTTCATGAGCTGTAAGCCATAATCATCACAATTATGACAAATCACGGCTTGAGCTATCTTACTTTGCATATAATGAGTCTATCTCATATATTAGTTTCACCTTTTAAGTTGCATTACTGAAATAAATGAACTTTTGCACGATATTCTAATTTTTTGAGTTTCACCTGTATTTTGAGAAGGAAGGAATAATTGATTTCATCCTAAGGCCATGCAAAGACACTGGGCTGGATCTAAATTTAGCCTTGATCTATTATTTTTATTATATGCTACAGAATGTTCTGCATGGGGTGATTAAAATTGTAATCCAGAATAGAAAAGATATGCATATATGGGAGCAGTATATTGGTGTCAGTTTTCACAGCTGGTATTTGTAGGGCAATATTGGGATTTAAAGTTTAGTGTCCATGGTTTAGAGCTGGGGTGTCAAACTCACATCATCATGGCAGTGTCACGTGATGTATTGGGACTTTTCCCCCCTTCGCTAAACTGGGCAGGGGTGGGGCCAACACGTGACGCATCCAGCCTGCAGGCCGCAAGTTTGACACCCCTGGTCTAGAGGTTTCCTGATATTTCATTGACTATAAGATCACCTGGCCTCTGAAGATGCCATCAAAGTTTCTAATGAAAGGTCAGAAAATCTGACGTCTAGACCATGGTCACTAAACCCTGAAGCCCAACATTGCCCAGCTGCTGGGTGTTTCAGCTAAAACCATCCTTTGTCTTGATCATTTGATTTCTTCTTTTTCAAATGCCCTCCTACCCCAATTTTCTGATAGAAGTTAGAGCTACCTGTGTAGAACAAAAGATTGGTAGGTTTGGCCACAGAATAGCAGTGATTAGGGAGCAGCAAATGCATAGATAAATGCTATGTAACTTTCTCCAACCTCATGTAGATTCCTTTCCTTTCCTTCTCATTTCTTCTCTTTCCCTCTCCTCCCCTGTCCTTAGGAGCTTCATTTCCAAACTGTTAGTTAAACAACTGCTTATAGAGGATATATTTATTATATTTATTATTTTTATTTATTATTATATTATTACATTATTAAATTATATAATTTATTATAGTTAGTTATTAGCAGCAACTTGGAAATTTGTTAAAACTTTCTTGAAATGTGTTTCTTTTCTTCAGCTTCCACAAAATGATACCATCCCAGCTGAGGTGCTGGCAAAATATAACCCCAATGTCCTTCCCATTCATTGCACTGCTAAGGTAAAACAGTTAATCATGTTCATGAAACGTGTTGTCTGTAGGATCTGTCTTAAAAACTGTCTTGGTAGTTCAAATACTACTTCTAGATTTGATCAGGCATTGGAGTCATATCTGTTATTAGTGCTAAAAGACTGTGATAAATCCTGGCTTGTGCCTTAGCCATATCGAGTTCTCATCTCTTAGCTACGGAAACTTTCTTGAGATGGAATTGAGGTGAGAAGTAACTGTTGCCTTCACATTAGTCTTCAGAGGCATTATGGTGACTGTCATATATGAGCTAGAATCCAACACAAGTAGAGGTTACCCTACTGATTTGCCTCTAGAGGTTCTCCTTTGGATGTATGCATCATCTAAGGCAGGGGACTTCAAACTTGACAGCTTTAAGACTTGTGGACTTCAACTCCCAGAATTCCTCCTCCAGTCAGGAATTCTGGGAGTTGAAGTCCACAAGTCGTAAACTTGCCAAGTTTGAAGACCCTTGATCTAAGGTATAGAGGCCAGAAAAAAACATTTTCTGGCATCAGATATGAGGAATATGGTTTCTGGGTTGGTATATAGGTAGCTGTGGCTTAGCTACCATTTGTTTATCAACCAGTGCTGAATGAATGCCAGTTACGTTTGTTCCTTGAAGTTACAGCCAATGCAGTGCCCCTATGGTCACCTGATAAAAAATTTGGATGCTTGGCAGTCTGCCCACATTTATAAAGTCAGTGTGCACTTCAGCATGCAGAAAAGAATGGGGAAAAAGCACTGACAGAAGATTACAGATCATTGGATGGCCTAGCTGAATTCCCAAGACAATCATGAAAACATCTACCAAACAGCATGGAATTTTTTCTGAATAATGTTTATCAGGGACTCGTAGTGCTCAGGTGCTTCAGAGTCCATAGGAGAGCAAAAGCAATACTTTTCTACAGTAACATAAAAGAACAGTACTATCTTGGGAGAAGATGCAACTGCTTTAAGATGTTGCTAGGTTGCTTCTTTGTGCTCTCCTAGGCCAAATAATTCAGTCTTATTAGTTATAAATTCCTTTTGTAGGGTTACCGTAGATAACTAACTCAATTAAAAATCTACCAGTGGCTATTGATTTCTCTGTGGCAAATCTATATTAAAATGCCTATTATAAGAATGCTTATCTATAACTTCCAATATTAGATTTTACCTTTGTAATGAAAATTCTGGGAAAATACCAAGAGGCAGCTGTTGCCAACATGATGTACTTCTGGGTTTCCTAGAAGCTTACAAGTAGCCAAGAAAGCTGGGTGGCAGTTAAGACTTTGATTTATCTAGCAGTTTCTTCCCATGCTTACATACAGCAGTATGTACAATGTTTTGAATTTGAATGGTTTTGAAGTTGAAAGATACAGATGGAGTAAAAGCAACACCCCCCCTCCCATTTTAGAGATATATTTCCTGTGAAGCTGGCAATTTTGTTTAGTTAATGATTGCTAGTTTTTGAAATATTTATTCTGTATAATTTATTCTCAATAATTCTCCTTTTGAAAATAACCTATATTCTGATGACACGTTCATATTCACTGAATACATGGAGAGAAGGTTCTTATTTTTGGTTCTATGACTAGCCAATTTCTGCATAAACAGGCCTTTTCTTTATGTACTTGGATTTCATCTCCTAACCAGGTTTCTAGGAGGCTTCCAACAATTCTAGAAAGAATAAGATTGTAGGCACTAAGGAGTATAAGTTGATAGGGCTATCTGTGCACAATCAAAAACTAATGTTATGACTATTCATTCTAGATTTAATGGTCTTATTGGAGACCATCTACGTAGCATTGAGAAGCTCATGTTTTAAGATCTATATCGATCATGGCTCTGGATTTAGGCTTATTGTTAGCCTAAAAAGTCTGGAATGATAGGGACTCTAATGGTACAAAAATGTTTCCCCATATTAGTTTCAGGTAGACATTCTCTTTGTAATGTGGGTAGATGTTTCTCACTTTTTTGCATCATCCATGTTATTGTAATGTGTGAAAAGGATGTAAAATTTAGGTATTCAAACACTGTATCAAGGAACCATATTTTAAGGCAAATGTAAGGCATATTTTAAGGTTGATGGAGACATGACTATTTTAATTATCACAATTCACTAAAGGGTAACGGAAACATGCATAATTAGATGTTTACTCTGCTAGACAACAGCTCAAACAGGTCAGGAAAGATGCTTTTTAAAAAAATATGTTTCATTTATCTCTTCAGAAACTAGAAGATTTGAACAAAATTGGCCCTGTGGAATACTATGGTCTTGGTGGCTTTGCTGGCTTTCCTCTACAATACTACCCATATTATGGCAAGCTCATTCAGCCGAAATACCTTCAACCCCTTATAGCAGTACAGTTCACTAATCTGACTACTGATACGGAGCTGCGTATCGAGTGCAAGGCCTATGGTCAAAATATTGACTACAGTGAGAAAGATCGTTTCCAGGGACGTTTTGATATGAAAATTGAGATAAAAAGCAGCTGATCACAAGCAGTTTGTTTCTTCTTTTTTCCTCTTAGCCATTTAAAAAGTATAAAAAGAGACAAAACTACTAGTCTTGAACAAAACTCATACATATGGGACCTACACATAATCTATATGCTTTACACTAGCTTTCTGCATTTAAATAGATTAGAATGTAAACCTAAAAGTGTAGCAATAGTGACAAAGATATTTATTCTATTGTAAATGATGAAAAACAGAATTGAGCCTTGGGATACGCCCATTCCTACTGTAAATTATGATTCCATAACTGACTTGTAGTAAGCAGTGTTTCTGCCCCCTAAGTATTGCTGCCATGTGAATTTTATTTAGTGTACAGTACTTTAGGTGCATTATTCTGGTCATTTTCAAGCCATGTATTATTGTACTGTTTTCTACTTTCTGTGAGCACAGATTTGCTGCACAAGGTGTAAATACTCAGTGGGATTAAAACTGGCACAGTACTTTTTTCATTTTTTAAAGATTTTTTTTTATCCTGCCTTTTTTTCATATACAACTCAAGGCAGCAACCATACCTAATACTCCTTGCTCCTGTTTTTCCCACAACAACATCCCTATATGAATTGGGTTGAGAGTGTGACTGACCCAAAGTCACCCTTCCAGTTTTCATGCCTGAAGTGGGACTAGAATTCACAACCCTGACTTCTAAATCAAAACCTTAACTACATCAAACAGGCTCTTTTGTTTTGAAAAGCGAAAGGCCCATCTATGATTATTCAGTAGCACTCCATGAAGCCTCCCCCAGCTTCTATTCCTCAGTAGTTACTAAATTTAGTGTGGTGGCAGGGAAAAATTACTTTAACTTTGAAACAAAGCTATGGAGAGTAAGTGATTATGTACTGTGCTTTGTAGCAATTGGTGTCTTTTTCTTTCTCTTTCATCCTGTTTTAAAATTGTGTGTGAAACCTATGTCAGCCTATCAATTTCCCTAGTGATAGGAATAATTATTTTGCTTTGTATATTCTCTTCTTTTCCTGTGAGAAGCATCACATGCTGTGGTGCTGTCTTTATTGAATGTTTTAACCATTTTCATGGTGGAAGAATTTTATATTTATGCAGTTGTACAATTTTTTTTCTGCAACAAAAAGGTGTAATGTATAAAAATAAACCAAAGCCACATGTCTGAAAATAAATCTTTATTTTGAACTTTGAGAAGCAATGCAGTTATCCCATCAATTGGTGTTAAATGTTGTCTAAAGTGCAAAACTCTATGTTCTAATATATGTAATAGCCAGGAGTTCAGTGCTCTTGTGGGCCTTGTATTTCATTCAGGTTTAAACACTGGACAATAAATGAATAAACATACATTTCCCATTCTGCAGTTTGTTTTTTCTAAGCAGTTTTACTTCACAATGTTCTGTTAGCTGTCTAAGATACTGAAAAAGTATTGCACCTGCAAAAGAAACCAGAACAAGGTAATTGTATAGCATGCAACACATTGACAAAATCGTAATTTGGTTCTAGCAAGCTGCCATTCTATCCATACTTTTCTAAGTTTGCTTATTGAAAAAAATGGGGAAAAATGGCTGATACCCATCACAAGTACTATTTGAACACCGTGGAATTTATGGTTTTGATTCATAATAGTCTTGGAGAAATAGATTATTTTTAAAAAGTTTTATTATATATGGCTTCACATTTCATGCTAAACTGCACATGTGGGTAGTCCAGAGCCACATCAGAATTTTTAAGTGTCTGGCAGCAAACACAGCATGTGATTATGGCAAAAATCCCTATTTGTCCAATGGTCCCAGACTTCTCAAGGCTACCTCAACACTATATGAGAATACGTCAGAATGGAACAAAATTGTGTAAATATAGGATGACCACTTGAAGAACCATAGCAACTATTCATATTCTTGCACTGTACTCTCTGAGCATTGTACCCATGATTAAATAGCAGGTAAGGGCAGATGCTTTATTACATGAAATAAAAAATAACACACTTTCCCCAAAGAAGTTCTTTCACAGTTCTGATATCCAACTGCTATGTTGCACTGCAATATAGAAGACTACAACAAGGATGTGAACTTTGCATAAATCAGGCAAAAAGAGCCATCAAAAAGCTTACTGAAGAGATTGTAGAGTGGGACGTGACTTGCTATGGAGAATCCTTAACTGGCTATGAAAGACAAAGTGCATGAAGGCGGAGATCCAATTTGCAAATCTCTGAATGGAAGGCCCTTTGTTTGGAGAAGAGCAGCTTTCTTTCCAGGACAATGGCCATGATTTTCATGAATATCCAAACCATGGAAATAATGCTATATGTAGGCCATAGCAAAGACAGACTGAGATGAAATGCCATTACAATTTTTTAAAAAATATAAGTATTTTGTGCAAAACAGAAAAGGTCACTACAGTTAGGCATCAGCCTTCCATCCTTCCGAGGTGGGTTAAATGGGGACCCAAATTGTTGGGGGCAATAGGCTGACTCTAAACCGCTTAGAGAGGGCTGTAAGGCACTATAAAGCGGTATATTAAGTCTAAGTGCTATTGCTATGATGACAGAGCCTGAGGGCTGAAGTGATAACCAAAAAGATTTTAAAATGCAATAATTAGAAGTATATAATAGTTACAGGGTCAATAACCTTGTTGACAAAGAAGAACAAAGACTAATAATGGTTAGGGCAGTAACGATTTAACTGGATGTCACAAGTTCAAATGCTCCTTAAGGAAGCATTTTCTTTCTCTCTAGGGAGGAGAGAAAATACGGTAACACATACATGCAATTCCAAAACAGCTGCCAAACTCATGCACAACTAAGAAGAGGACTAAGGCTAACACATATTTAAATACTAGCAAGAGAGGACAGGTAATATGATTCAAATCCTGAATAAAAATGAAAGAAGAGTATTTGTTCTGTTTTGCCTTATTGCACATGGACAGCTTCTCTGGAATTAGCTTCTACTATTTCTTCAAAGAAGTTGAAAATAGGTCTTGTTAAAGTATCAATTCTATCAAGAAAAGAAGAGTTGGTGAAACAGAAGGCAAATAGGCTATCAGCCACATATAAAAACAAGTTTATTTCCCTAATCAAGAGATATTTGGATGAAGTACTCGGGTGCAGCACAGTAATACTAACTATAAGGTATCCTACTTAGGAATGGGAATGGAGGGAAACATGAAGGATATGATCCAGAGGAGGAGAAAGACATTTCCCAGCCCTGCTGAAAAAGACAAAGCTACTATACATTTTCCTATGATGAAAAGAGTTCTGTTGTCAAGGCACAAATAGTGACCAAATTACTATAGGGAGCATCTATAGGAACTGTCAAAATAATAGTATTTTATAACCTGGATAGCTGAAACAGGGCCAGTTGTCTCAATCTTCTCATTAAGAAATCACATGTCATCATATTTGGTAGCTGGTAATTGGAAGCATCCTATGCAGGATGACTACCTCTTTACATATTTTAATGCCAGGGCCAGTTGTCTCAATCTTCTCATTAAGAAATCACATGTCATCATATTTGGTAGCTGGTAATTGGAAGCATCCTATGCAGGATGACTACCTCTTTACATATTTTAATGCTGAGGGCAAACAACCAGATTCACACTTAAATAATTCAATTACCTTTTTATTGCTCAAGCCTATGGACAATAATCTTCTCAGACTGACAGTTTGCACCTGTATAAGACTAGATAAGGTTCAACAGCATTCAAGGTGGTCAGGCTTTGTCCCCTTGTGCCCACATAGGGATTCCAACTACTTCCCTGTTTGACTCCTCTGCCTGGCTTGGTCAGTCTCTCTCCAATACTTACCAGCTCCTATAGACTGAAATACCCTTTGTAAATCTGATTGTCATCAGAAGAATAGATTTCTAATATATACTTCAATATATTTGGAAGTCATCAAATTGAGTTTAAAAAGCAATTACATTCAATTTTAAAATACATACAGCTTCCTCTTTAAAAAAAATACTGTATGTTACCTTGAGTTTTATACAAATAGAAAAGCAGGATATAAATTTGATCAACAAATAAAGATGGGAGTTCTACGAAACTCTGTCTCTACGAAACAGCTATTTGCACAAGTTCAGGCGTGGTAACCATGAAGAACTAGATGGGGAAAACCAAGCTCAAAATAAATTTCAGTGTTACTGTTTATACGGAAGCAATTGACTCTATGATAATTCATTTGATAGGTCATCCTCTTCCTGAAGAAACAGGTTTGTGGAAGTTCTGGACTCATAGCTACTACTAGAACCACAGGTGGAAGCCATGGAAAAAGGCAATGCCTTTGTTTATCTTGATATGACATACCAGTTGTGCACCTAGCTGGATTGAGAACCCTTGGTAACCCTAGTATATGTTTTAATCATCATACAGACTACATGTATCTGCCTTTAAACCAATCCAGGAAATGATGTGAGGATTGATACCCAAATTAAATAGCAATTTTGCTGCACTGACACCCATATACATGTCTACAGTTACAAGAAATCAGGGGACATTGACCCAAAGGCAAGTGTTTTATGATGGCCTCTACACTGTGAAATACCTTACTTACTTAGATCTTACTTACTGAACTTGGATGGTTATGAATATTCCCTCTTTAGACAGGTGTTCAATTTTTCTATAACTTGATTATTAATGCTCCAGTAGAGATTTTATGATGGCCAGGCTTCAGCTGGGCTGGATTCCACTGGCATTTGAGTAAGGAGGTTGTTGACTGTTTTAATCTTGTATTGTAAACTGCTTAGAGTCTTGGTAACATATAAATATGAAATCTGTAGTATGCGCCCTAAGGTAAGCTTGTAAATTGAACTTAACTCTTGGTGACTATATGGAAATACTTAAGTTTCTTCCTTTGCAGCAATACAAAACCTTTTTTCCAAAAATATTAAGGATTTTTAAAAATTCAACTCCCCAATGTAGCCTACAAGCTCTCTGATTACTTGATAGATGCAAAATGCAGCCTCTTTCATCTTGTTTAGCTAAGGTCAACTAGGTTTTTCTACCTATTCTGATAGAAACAAAGAAAATATTTCAGCAATTTGGGGGAAAAGGAAGAGCCTTAGTATATGGAGCCCAAAGTGGGGAGCCCCATGCCATATACACTAGCAAATGCTAAATTAATCACAAGAATTGTGACATTTATAGTAAGTCTAATTTTAATCTCTTGTATGCAAACAAGGATTTTACTTTTTAGTCCCTACTACCAAAATTAGAAATTATGATAAAGCATATGAAATAGTTGCATAAGCAAACATCAACTCTGCTGAATTGGCTGTTTTTACGTTTTTCTAAACATCAAGTGCAATTTCCCTCCCCCCACTTGAACTACACAAAGCAGTTCACAATAATGTATCAAAGTCAATATAAAACAAGAAGATGGCATTGTAATCACAACAGCACAAATAGAAAAGCAGGGTGGGGTTGTGAAACAACACCAAATTCCATAAATGAACTAGAAATCATGGAAGCAATTAGTGAAAACAATTGAATGGGGAGAAGTTTAATAGTAGGGATATTGAGAAGGGAGAATTGGTCTGAATCTGACACTGCCTTCAACAGCCCCAAAGCATTTTTTCTTCTGGAGACACAGAATTATACTGCTCCGTTTTAGCTCTTGATGAAAGGCTGTATTGCAACATCACCAGATGACTGGGAAGTACAATGGCCTTGTTATTAATTATTTAAAGGCCTCTGAAAGGGGAAATGTGGTACGAAGGAAGAGCCCATGACAGACTGGGCATTGCTTCACTTCACATGATTGATTCTCTTGTTTTACTAATGAGAATGCACTGCTGAGGAAAGAAGAATAAATTCCAAATTGCTTAAAGACTCGGTTGCATACTTGCTCCGAAGTTAATATGTAACAGCACCCTTCAGCTGCAATCCTAGACCCACTTACCTGGGTGGGCATAAGCTTCACCGAATTCAGTGGAGCTTACATCTGAACAGACTCAGTACAGCACTAAGAGACCTTTGTTCAGGATATGACATAATGGAATGCTAGGCAAAGAAAGTGTAGGCTTTCAGCCAGTTGAAACTTTGTAGAGTTAATCATTTACACACTTTGTTATCTTTATATAAAAGAAAATTGCAGGAAACAAACATGATTTCAATATTTCTTTTGATGTAGTTGAACTCAGTGAATCTTCATTTTATATAAGACTTTAGAATCATCTTAACGTGCCCAACAAAACTTATGATTCTAGTTTAATTTGAAAAAGTCTTGTTGCCTGTCTAATTGATACACAGGGAGGGCTAGATCAAATATAATGCAAACAGATTTCTGCTCATGCAGCAAGGGAGGAGTTTTGCTTCCTCAGCCCCCCCCCCCCAGTAATCTGGATACTTCCCCTTCAAATATGTTCAAAATGAGAAGTGCTGCTCCGATAGTTCATTATGGAATGTGATTTTCCCCTATTGAATAAGATGTTCCAAATTTCTTTTGAAAGCTGCTTTTGAAATCCCCTTCAGCTTTAAAAGCAGTTGCCATTTTCCATGCAAGGCTGCTATGAAAGAAAAGCAAGCCTTACAACGTTTTGATTTACATGGAAAATTGTACAGTTTTTGGATTCAAACTATAATTTTAATTTAATCATGAACTTAAAAGGCTTTTCCCAAACGATTTACAATTCCGCTTTGCAAGCTAGACTCTGCAGGATCAAACAACCTCAATATTTTGGGTTCAGTTCCCTGTTTTTCTATTGTAGGTCTTATACGGTACATGGTGACTTAGAAGTTGTGCCCTACAGATTTCAACAGAAGTAATCTTCAGATATATAGAGAGAGCAAGCATGAGGAGCTTAACTTTCTTTCTTAACAGTAAAGTAAGTGCCAATACTGTATTAATGAAAGAATTTGGAAGATGCCTTTCCACAGAAAATACTGAAACTTAAATGTCTCATTCGCTTTTCCAAAGGAACATAGAGGACTGGAGATATCTGACTGGCTGATATTTTTCTAACAAAGCTCCACAAATATTACAATTCCTAGAGTCCCACATCTGGGGGTCTGAAGTGTTAAATAGTTCTAAAACTCACTTACGTATATCAAAACCTCTTCGGAGAAGGATCATGTTGCATTTTGTGTTCATGTTTGCTGAGAACCACATAGATCAACAGCACTATTATTAAAATGGCAAGAGGTTGCCACAAATCTCTCCCCACTGACACCTGCAGGTCCCCAAACTAACAAAGAACTGAGATTCAATAGAAGAGAATATATGTAGCTCAGGGTTGGACTGTGGAGTCCCTGGTGGATTGATGATGTTACCTAGTTGAGTAATGAAACATCTGCAAGCAAATAACCAAGCTCAGAGAGCACCAAGGCTCCAGAAGGAACTGAGAGCATGACTGGAAAACACCTTGAATTGGAAAGCCACAAGGAAAACCTTGAATTGTGACAGGAAGCCTGTTAAGCTTTCCTGCATTGGCAGAGGCATTGAGAGGGGCAACTTTTGGCAGGGACCTAGGGAATCCTTGATGAATTTTTTTTGCTAATAAATCCGAATCTAAACCAGCTTCATTTTTTTTCATGATATCTATAGCAGAAGAATATATCTGTAAATCCCACAGATCCATCAACATTTACACCCAGAAAAATGGGGTAAGGTTACATCTGAAACTGACACACACATACAAAAACCCCAGCTTAATTTTTTAAAAAAAATTCTGTCAAAAAGAGTTTATTTATTTGCTTGATTTCTTTAATTGCCCATATCACCAAGTGATTGGGCAGTGTATATCATAAAATTGATCCACTAAATATGAAAACTTAAAAATGTTTACTAAAAAGTAAATAGCTAATGCTGAAGAAACCAAAGAAACAAGGCCAAAGCACTAGAAAACACTGGAAAAAAATTGTAAAGTATAAAAAATTATTAAGTGTTCTCTTTTTAACACAGGCATGCCTGAGATGCTAAATGCTGCTCTACAACTGCAAAAAAATTAGCTTTTTCATGGTAATATTTATGTTTTGGCATTTATGCCTTTCAGCACATTTCTATTTGTGTATACTCTCTAATCTTCCAGCTTCTGTTCAACTTTAACCCTCTGAGTGACTAACACTGAATGCATTGAGTCCTCATCTTATTTTGAACAAGTGTGATGACAATAAGTTAATATACTTGGTACTTCGGTCTGAGCTTCAGCCTTGATTCAGCTAGGCATCTGATGTTGTCTCAGACCAAGTTGTATTTAGCATTAATTTTGAGAAAGTATGTACAAAAATTGTTGCCACCGTATCGAAGTAACCATACAATATTAAAGATATCTACTTTCTTTCCTACAAGGATCAAGTCGTACTCTCATAGAATTAGAAATGCCCATTTAGTCCATTGAATCCAAGCCCATGCTCTGTATAGGAATCTAAATTAAAGTTTCTGTAAGAGAAGACTGGTAGTTATTATCTGACCACATCCAGTGATGGTGAGTATACAGTCTTTCTGGGCTACTGGTACTGTTATCAAAGTCCCCTTGCTAATGGGACTTCTTTTTCCTTATATTCAATTAGAATCTACTATCCTATAATTTCAGAATTCTTACTCTGTGGGCTACAACATTTCCTGGAATGTTGCAAAGAAATCTGAGAGGGATCTTAAAGGCTCCCTTAGGACCAAAGTCTTCTCTAGGATGGCAGACAGAACAGCCAACTGCTTCCATGGTCTCAGATGACTAATTTTCTCTCAAAGAACCATATTCCACATCAGGACTAAAATTAAAAGGATAATCATTTCTCTACAGCACCAGTTTATTTTTTTATCTAAAAAATAATACTATACCTTGGAATATTCTTGTATAAGAAGTAGCATTTTTATCATCTAAACTGATTTATTATATAGAGGCATTTATAATTTCTTAGCCCAAATATTATTACTTCTTTTGGATATTTCAAATTTTAAATCATCAGTCATTTCTGGAATCTACATTGAGTTCAAACTACAATTAGTGACTTTCAACTGAAAATGTTACCCAAAAGATACTAAGATGCATATTTTGATTCAGTAAGCTAAAGATGATCTAGAAATACCATGTGACATTAGTGTAATGATACTAAAAAAAGAAATAGAACAGCAATTCAACTTTTATGAATGAAAATGGTTTAATAATCAGAAAGCCATTAGCATTTTAATTCCTGCTGCTATTTTCCAGCTCAAGTAAGTCATGTGAGAGTTATTTATTAACTTCGCTCTGCTAAATGAAATCATTTTCACAAGGAAAAAGCCAAGAGTTCAGGGTCAGACTATAATGAAAGCTTTGCTGATGATCAATATGCATATGTACGAGATGTGTGTGTAGAATATAGAATACATGCACACACATAAACATGATTTTGAGGTATACTTTCTTTCTTATACTTTCCTGATGTCAAGGCTCTCACTATCCTTGCATATTTTAACTGAGTTGCAAGACTGATCCAGGATAATGTTCAAAGCAATCCTCCTGAACCTAGAACTACTTTGCTCAACTACAACACACAATCCAAATTCCACATAACAGAATAACAAAGTTGAAGGGACTTTGAAGGTCTTCTAGTCCAACCCTCTGCTCAAACAGAAAACCCTATACTTCATTACTTATTCCCTATTTCACCAGACCGGTCCATGTATCTTAATTTATCTTGAACCAGAGTGTTCAAGAGTGTTTCCCTTCGACTTATTTCCACTGAGAAAAGCTGAATGTTAATGAAGGTCATGTTAAACCACTACCTGATATCATAAGTGCTGTAAAAAATCTGTAACTTCCAATCTGCTGTCTTGCCATTTGAATTATTAGCGATTATGGTAGTCCATAACAAAATTCAACCCATTTGATTAAGTTAACCCTAAGTGTCCTATCCCGAATTTATTCATTTAATCACCTTTTGAATCAATAATTGTACAAAACAGCTATTGCTTTTCTATCCTGGTTAAGGGGACAAAAACCTCACTTCCATCAGCCTCTTCTTTATTACTGAAAATAGTACAAGTTTGCCTGATCAGCAATTAGACAAACTTGACTTTCTAATGCATAATCGCAAACTAGAAGATGATAGTGAGTACCACAATATATTTTAACTATCCAAGATAAATTCTGAAGTGCCTGTGTTTAACACAAGCCACATTTTTCTGACATTTGCCTGAAGTCACAAGTAAGGGGAAAATGTTGCATATTTATTTCAGCGAAGAATCTCAAATAATGAATTTCAATCATCAAGAAATCTGAAAAATATTCAATACTTCAATTATATATACATTTATTTAGTGTTGGATGAGGTGTAATTGAAAGATGAGGAATATTGTATGTAATATGTAAAGTACCTTTTTGGTGCTGGCTGAATAAGGCAACACTATATGAAGCTTACAATATTAAAATAGAATGCAAGTTAAAGAATTAGAAAGCTTGAAAAATCCAGCTCTATCATGCTAATCACATTAGACGTTATGGTAGCATAGCAAGTCATGACATTTTCCTTGGGGATTAATTATCCAGCAAAACCAACTGCCAAATACATAACAAAAATTGGGGACATCTGGCCTATTTAGATAGTAAATAATTCTATGGTATCAATCCTACAATATTAACAAAAGTAAATTTATTTTAAGTTCTAGTGAATGTAGCAATATTGTTATGTACATACATGTGTACCTTTTGAATTAAGCAACACTATGCAAAGTGCAACAAAAAAAACCCCAATAAAAGCGAAAGATTTATATGATTTGAAGACAAACCATTGATACTAACCTCATCTCACCAATACTGCATTGGTGAAATACAGAGCACACCAGACAATTTTATACCTTCCTTCTGCTTGCAGACACTGACACAACATACATACATTATTGCCAGGTACAGCAGTGATCAAAATCCATTTCTCAATCCATCCTTAATGAGTATTTGATTTATTAGTTGAGTTTTGTATTGATAGATTTAGTTAACCATATATTAATTTTTATATTTTATAGTGTATTTTTCATGTCTCTTTTTTTAAGGTTTTTAAAATATTTCATATGGTTTTTTTATATATTCCATGTGTATGTGTTGATTTTTCTTAACTTTGCATATTTTATATTCTTTTTAGCTTTTAAAATTTACCTTTTCTATCCTGGTCTATGACCATAATAATGAGTGTTTAAAAAATAATAATAAAATTAATTAATAATAAAGATTTTTAAGCAAAGAAGGTAGATCAGAAAAAAAGAAAATACAGCATTACAATGCCATGGTTATCATTAGATTGATCCATAGGTGTCCAAAATCCATCATGGTTTTGATTAATCAAGGCTTTCTTATAGTGCTTTCAAACATGTAGAGAAGGTGTAGCCTCAGTTGTTAGGACAGCAGTTGTTATTTTTGAAATATTTTTGTATTTTGACAAGTGCTACCAAAATTCAGATTTACTTTATGAATAGTCACACTGTTCTATGCAAGAACTCTATTCGAGAAACTAATTTCCAAGACAATATACTATTGCTTATATCCTTATACATCTACAACCGTCAAACTCGCAGACCATGGGCCAGATGCGTTACATGCTGGCCCCCGCCCTGCCCAGTTTAGTGAAGGAGAAAAAATTCCCGATGTCCCGTGATGTTTGAGACCCCTGAACTAGAAGATACATGGAATATACAAATGTATTCTGGAGTATTAGGAGCATGCACTGTACTGATACAGTGGTGGTATTCTATCGGTTTGGCCCGGGTCTGGCGTACTGGTAGCGCAGAAGATCAGCAGAGACCGAACCGGTTCTCTCTGAGGAGCTGTTGTTGGGCCCACCTTCCTGCCTGGGGTCCCATACTAACCTTTATTCCCTGCTTTTAGAGTGCAGCTGCTTTGCACAGCACAGCAGATTGCCACGTGTCAGATGCTGAAGTGACAGGGAGAGTGCAGGATTGCAGGAGGTGAGTTGAAAAGCCTCTGCGCCTGCGCAAAGTGCACATTTGGTGCGCATGTGCAAAGTGTGTGTGCGTGTGCACAAAGCGCACCCACCAAGCCACACCCACTGAACCAGTGGTAAACTATTTTGAAACCCACCACTGTACTGATACATTCAGCACAATTATCTATTATTATTATTATTATATTTATTTATTTATTTATTTATTTATTTATTTATTTATTTATTTATTTAGACTTGTATGCGCCCTTCTCCCTAAGGACTCAGGGCTAAACATATAAAAAGAAATATATTTACAATAAAAAAATATTAAATAAATACAAGTCTATAAATTACTAAAAAGCATTAAAAACAATTAAAATTACAATAGTAAACAATACAATTAAAACAACCCACCCCCGGTCAATCCAGGCCAGCCTGCTGAAACAGCCAAGTCTTCAGGTCTCACGAAAGGAGCAGAGATCAGGGGCCAAACGAAGATCCGCAGGGAAGCTGATTCCATAGGGCGGGCGCCCCACAGAAAAGGCCCTGGCCCTGGGAACCGCCAGCCGACAATGCCTAACCGACGGTATTCCCAGGAGGCCCCTCCTGTGGGAGCGACGGGCGATCGGAGTGTGATGCTGGCAGGAGGCGTCCGCAAGTACCCTGGACCCAAGCCATTTAGGGCTTTATAAGTTGTTACTAACACCTTGAAGGAAACCCGGAAGGCAACCGGCAGCCAATGCAAGTCGCGCAGGAGGGGTGTAACATGGGAGTATCGATACCCCATCACAGCCCGCGCAGCCGCATTCTGCACCAGCTGCAACCTCAGAGTAATCTGCAAGGGTAGCCCCATGTAGAGAGCGTTGCAGTAGTCGATTCTGGAAGTGATGAGTGCATGAGTGACCGTTCGAAGGGCATCTCGGTTCAGGTAAGGGCGGAGCTGGCGAACCAGCCGAACCTGGGCAAAAACCCCCTTGGCCACAGTTCCCACTTGCTCCTCCAGATTGAGCTGTGTATCCAGGACGACACCCAGATTCCTCGCCCTATCCACGGGGGGTAACACCTCCCCCCACATGACCAAAGATGGCACATCCACCGAACACCGAGATGCCGGTAAGAACAGCCACTCAGTCTTGGCCGGATTAAGTTGGAGTCTGTTACTCCCCATCCAGGCCTGCACCACCTCCAGGCGCCGGGACATCACCGAGAGAGCATCACTGATCTGGTCTGGGGTGGAGATATAAAGCTGGGTATCATCTGCATATTGATGATACCTCACCCCAAAGCCACGGATGATCTCGCCCAGCGGTTTCATGTAGATATTAAACAGGAGAGGTGAGAGAACCGACCCCTGGGGCACCCCACAAGTGAGGGGCCTTGGGGACGATCTCTGCTCTCCTGCCAACACCGACTGCGAGCGGTCCGAAAGGTAAGAGGAGAACCACCGTAAAACGGTGCCTCCCACTCCCAACCCCCGGAGCCGCCGCAGAAGGATACCATGGTCGATGGTATCGAAAGCCGCTGAGAGATCTAAAAGGACCAGGACAGAGGAAAAACCCCTGTCCCGAGCCCTCCAGAGATCATCCACCAGTGCAACCAATGCTGTCTCCGTGCTGTGTCCGGGCCTGAAACCCGATTGGTACAGGTCGAGATAATCAGTTTCCTCCAGGAACAGCGGAAACTGCTGAACCACCACGCTCTCGACAACCTTTGCTAAAAAGTGAAGGTTGGAGACTGGACGATAGTTGTTCAAAATGGTTGGGTCCAGAGCAGGCTTCTTGAGGAGGGGTCTCTCTTTCAAGGCAGCGGGAAAAAACCCCTCACTCAAAGAGGCGTTGATAACTGCCTGGAGCCAACCGCGTGTAACCTCCCTGGAGGCATAAACCAACCAGGAAGGACATGGGTCCAATAAACACGTGGTGGAAGACAGCCTCCGCATGATCCTGTTCACTTCATCCAGGGAGACAGGGTCAAACTCAACCCAGATAGAATCCACAAGACTCATCGCCACTCCATCATCTAAACCCTGCCAGTCAGAGTCCAAGCCGGCCCGAATCTGAGTGATCTTATCTGCCAGGTGTAAACTAAATTCCTCTGCTCTGCCCCGCAAAGGGTCCCCCCTCTCCTCCAAATGCAGGAGGGAGCGAGTGACCCTGAACAGGACCGCAGGGCGATCATCTGCGGACGCGATCAGAGTGGAGAAGCACATCTCGCTGCTCTAATCGCTTCCAGGTAAGTCCTAATATAGGCTCTTAGCTGGACACGGTCAGACTCGGAACGATTAGTCCTCCACCTGCTCTCCAGGCATCTCCTCCGCCGCTTCATCCCCCGAAGCTCCTCCGAATACCAAGGAGCCAGACGAGGTCTGCGGCGAGGAAGAGGCCACAAGGGGACCCGGTCGAGCGCTGCCGAGGCCACCTGTTGCCAGGCGGCCGCCAAGGTCTTGGCCGGGCTGTGGTCAAGGGAGGTGGGCAAGGACCCTAGGGCCGTCTGAAACCTCTCCGGGTCCATCAGGCACCTGGGGCGGAACCATCGTATCGGTTCCTCATCCCAGCAGCGAGGAGCAGCCGATTGGAAGACCAGCCTCAGGAGATAGTGATCTGTCCATGATAGGGGTAGAGTAACTGGAGATCCACCCCCCAGATCACTACACCACTGCCCCGAGACAAAAACCATCTAAAATGCTAATTCAAAATAAAATATCCCATTCCAGCTAGTTGTAAATATGTACATGGAGGGAGAAAGGATTATTTAAAAAACATTTGTCATGTTAAATATAATTTATAATAATTTTCCATGTGCATTTTATTTTTTTACTTTAAAAAAAACCCTATAATCTAATATAATTTTAAAAATGTTCTTCTTAGCCTTACCTCCAAAAGTCCATCCTCTGGTAAATCTGTACAATGGACAGTATTTTGTATCTTGTTTTTACCAAAGCGAGCACGGAGGGTGCCAGGACGGAGATAGCGGGCTATTTCCTAAATAAAACAGAAATTGTAAGATGTGAAGGAAAAATGAAGAAAGTAATTGCATACTTAAAGAAAAACAGATCATTTATACAATAAAATATTTTTGTAGAAAGTCTACTTCAAATATAAACCCTTCCCCCTCAGAAAGGAGAGTCCATTTTGATCTGAGTGTCAAATAAGCAATTCTGTATAAAATTACAAAAAAAATTAGTTTAGTACTAATACATGAGAATTAAAAATAAATTTTTAATAAAAATTAAAACTCATGACACAGTACCTGAAAGGTATTTCACACACGATTGATAATTATAGTTTGGCCAAACTTATTTAAAATCTTCAGTATTAGATGACTAGAATTGCTGACACATACAGGCCATCCTCAACTTACGACCACAATTGAGCCCAATGTTTATGTTGCTAAGTGAGAAATTTGTTCAGTGAGTTTTGCCCCATGTTACTTTTCTTGCCACATTTGGTAAGTGAATCACTGCAATTGTTAAAGTAGTACCATGGTTATTAAGTGAATCTGGTTTCCTCATTGACTTTGCTTGGCAGGGAGGTTGCAAAAGGGGATCACGTGACCCTGGGACACTGCGACCATTATAAATCTGAGCCAGCCGTCAAGCATCCAAATGTAAGTCACATGACCATGGGGGATGTGCTGCAACAGTCATAAGTGTGGGAAATAGGCATGTCACTTTTTTCAGTGCCATTGTAACTTTGAGCGGTCACTAAGTGAACTGTTGTTAGTCGAGGGCTACCTGTACTGACACTCTAGAAAAGTCTACAAGGAACGTCCATGCTCTCCATTTTGCCAGTCACAACTGCATTTCTTAAGAAGGATGAAGAAGGAAGTTACTTTTTAGAGGCACTTTAGGCCCATGGTAACTAGAAGGAATCATCCGGGGAGTAGCTTATAATAATATTTTTAAGCATTTGGAGATCATAGATTTTTTGAAAATTATTTTGTAAATAATCTATCTATTAAAAATTCAATTTAAGTATCTACTCCCTTTCTGGAAAAAAATAATAATGACATATATCTGTAGTTCTGCAAGGAAATTAAACTGATCAAAATTCTGCTCAACTTGCCCTGCAGTAGGAGGAAAAGACCAGTGAGTAAATTTAAATTATTCATCTACCAAACAGTCACCCACATTTCTCCTTCAATTGTTTAGGCATGGAAAAAATATGTTTAATTAATGGTTCAAAGGACAATAATAAAAATGCCAGAGTGAACCTTACAATGTGGTTGTAGCCATAGCAATTGCCTTAAAAAAATCACACACAGGAATGTTTCCTTAGTGCAGAATACATAACAGATGCATGCAAATGCTTTTTTAAAAAAAATCCTGGCAATGTAATGTCATTGGAATCACACCCACTCTTAAAATAAAATACATCAGTAAAAGAAGAATATCTAGTCATACAGGTGGTGAAAATAACAGATGCAAAACACTATGAACTATAGTAATAGCTTGTAAAGGATTCCAATTTGGTATTTATAATATCTTAGGGATTCAGTTATTGGGAACTGTTCTAGGACTCTGTAGCCATACAGTCTTTTAGTTCTATAAAATATCCACAAAGCAAAATGTAACCAACTTCTTCTCATGTAAAGATGCACTTCAAGGAATATGAGTGTCATTGAGTCTGAGAAATTGATTGAACTTATAGCCACTCTCATTGCGTAACTTCCTTGGTTAGTGGTCATTCAAAAATATGATAGTAATAAACAGTAATAATTTTTTTCTGACCAATATGCACATTTATGAGCAAATGTTGATGTAGCTACACAGGTAGCCCTCGATTTACAACTTCAATTGAAGCCAACATTTTTGTTGCTAAGTGAGACATTTGTTAAGTAAGCTTTACTCCATTTTTGACCTTTCTTGCCATATTTTTTTAATATTTTTAATGTATTTTAAATTTGTTTGGGCTTGTAACTGGGTTTAATCTCTTTTTAATTATTTATTGCTGTTGTTTCTTAGTTGTGAGCCGCCCCGAGTCTTCGGAGATGGGGCGGCATACAAGTCCCAATAATAAATAAATAAATAATAAATAATAATTGTTAAGTGAGTCACTGCACTTGTTACATTAGGAACACAGTTGTTAAATGAATCTGGCTTCCCTATTGACTTTGCTTCTTAAAAGATTGCAAAAGGTGATCACATGACCCTGGGACATTGTAGCCATCATAAATACCATGTTTCTCAGAAAATAAGGCCGGGCCTTATCTTCTTTTGACCCATGAAAAAACAGCTAGGCCATCTTTTCGGGGGTGACTTAACCCCACCGTGCATCCTTGCCTTATATTTGGATTGGAAGGTTTGTCTCTGCTTGAAGGGCAAAATTTTTAAAAACTACTGGGGAGGGGGAATCATCCTACAGACCCTTAGCACCCCCTTAGAAGTGTGAATGAATGAATCAGCAGGAGAATCCTCTGGGAAGCTTGGCAGGGAAAGAAGGAGGGGATGAGGGAGAGAGGGAAGAGTGTCTTTGGGATTTGCCAGGAGAAATCCAGGAGGTGGATTTCCATCCTATTTCTGTCCTTCAAGGAGATGAATTTGTAGGAAAAACTTTTTTGCTTGTTTGCTTTCAGAGGAATATGTAGATGACAGCTAGAGATGACAACAAACAAATTTGATTAATAAATAAAGCTCACCAAATACAGTATGCATTCAGGAAAAAATGAAGCCTGTGAAGCAATATATGTGAATCTTATTAATTGGCTCTATATATTTCATAACTTGAGGCAAAACAATCTTAGAAATACATTATTGCAATATTCTCTTATCTGGTTCTTCCTTCTTTATATTTTTGGGCCATAGTCACCATCAAATTCAGAGAACTAAATTTTCAGATATATTTACCAAGAGAGAAAAAGAACTGTAGTTTAATAGGGAGATGTCAGATTGCTTGGGAAACCTATGACATTGTGCACAAATATGAAATTAGTTTTCATCATTTTAATAAAAGATTTTGTAGTCTGTGTGGCCTCAAATAGAGTTCAACAATTAAATTGTCTATGTTGACAAAACTATATTCCTAGTAGATGCCAAAAATCTAGTATTTGTGTTTATATGTTACACTGATCATGATGTCTGACTCTTTAGACAATCTAATCACATCTTTTTGTAACAGAGACAGAATGACATACTAATTGCAGCCTCATATTGATCTGATTTTCTATGCTGACCTATAATAGCCTCGTCACCGAATCAAACTACTTTTCTTTTTTTGCTTTGCATTAATCTGTCTATCTGTCATTAAACTCTGATTCCTGTAACCTTTAACCGGGAAAACAATGCACCATAGTAGGGCCTTTTAAACCAAGATACCTTGAATAGACTATCTTACAGGCTGCCTTGAAAATCCAAGATCTCAGACTCCTGTGGAATTTAAATTTGGCAAATGTTATAAAACATTTGATGATATAAACATTATCATAAAGCAATTTATGACATAATTCAAAATGTCATAAAACATTTTCTGTGCTTCATATAGCACATGTTTGACTGTGCTATTCATAGACTATTTTCAAGGCGGACACATCTGAATATATCCCAATTTTTCCAGTGAAGGTAGTACATTAGAAGCTCTATCACTGTTGAAGAAATCTGGTAAGGAAATATCTCTGAAACAACAACCCAACAGGGAACAGGTTTTCTAGTATATTACTAAAACTCTCCTGTTTGCCTGTTTGTGACATTCAATCGGGCAAAATGCTGCTTCAGAGAGAAACAATTTTCAACCAATGTACCTTAAATGAGCTAACTTACAGAGTACATCCAAAATCTGAGGCCCATTACACCCATGGGATTGAAATTCGGCAAAATTGTGTCCATTTCAATACTGCCACATGCCACAGTCACATAATAATCATTTCCAACACTCGCTGCCAGCTTCCCATAAGAAAAGTAAATGGGGGAACTTCTGGTGAGGAAAACGGCAGATTGAGTGGCTCCCTCAAATGGGAAGTGACTCCATAACTGATGTGGGGCTCAGCCAGAACCTTGTAGCCTAAAGAATTTTCTAGATTTAAGAAGAATCCTGTAAAATAATGCACTCATCCTCTGAACAGCCACTCAAGAAGATTGCAAAATGGAGGTTTTTGCAATCAGCTAGTGAGTCAAGCAACTCACACTATTTAATACACTAAAGAAGTACAGCATATTATGTTTTAAGATTAAAATTAATGTATTAAGATTAATGTATTTTATATTTATATCTGTATTGAAGGAAGTTGGAAGCTACTCTTTTTCTATGTTTTTCTTTTTTTCTGTACCCCAAATTTTTCTTTTTCTCTGATCTATTTTTCTTTATTTTTTTCTTTTTGTTTTCTTGTATTTTATCTTCTATTGAAACTTCATAAAGTCTTATAAAAAGAAAAGTCAATGGGGAAGCCAGTAGAAATCAGAAATCATTTCTGCTTTTTTGTCTATCTGTAATCATTTTGTTTCTTAATTTAATAAAGTATCTTTGAAATCATGACCCAATGAGTTATGGGTTGTCTAGAGTTATCTAAAAAGCTATCTGTGGTTGTAATCACAAAAACATCTACCTTCGTATGTACAAATCTTTGCAACAAAGTTACAAAGTTCTGAAACTTATAGAAATAAGATACTTAATAGAAAATAATTGCTTGTATTGTCATTAATATAGCTGTATTTTAATAGTTCTATGATTCCTAACAGAACTATTTTAACTGGCATAGACCTTTGAAGGTATATAGTATGCAAGTTTTAATATTGAAAAGAAATATTTTCTAATACTTTAGGACTTTAACACTGAAGTTGAAATTAAGATACAGTTGCTAGCTAAAAGTCGCCTAAGTAGTTCATAGCAGAAATGACATCAGAAACTTTTTTTGCCATAGCTCATTTAGCTATTTTATGCCAGATATCAGTAATTGATTTAAGGCTGCAATACTATAATGTATAGTAACAACAAGCATCAATAATGTCAAAAGCATGACACATGTATCAGAATGTCATTGCATGATTATGTAATGACCTTATGACATCCGATGGTAAAATGTGCATTATGAAATATGCATGAGTTATATTTGATAGTGGCTCACATGTGTTATCATTCGCTCCTCTACTCCTCTCCCATGCTTATAGTATAAGCGTACACATGTTCAGATGGAAGTCTTACTGATTTTAAAGGTGTTAAGCCTACATAAATAGGTTAAGGACTGCAGTCTAATCTAGAAATAGAAGAGCTCACTTTTGGGGGGGGGGCGGGGAGAAGACACCAGATGTTGTAATGGTTGCTGCTTAGGCAATATATCTATGTTATCTTGATAGTTCCTAGCATTTTAATATTTAACATATAATCACTGATATTTTGTGATTCAGCACCTAAAACTTTAATTTAAAATTTTGGAATGCAAGATAAGCTTATGTCAAAAATTGCAAAAGTCGACCAAGAAAGAGATTTGCATTGAAATGAGATCCAAATGCAACAAATAAATAAAACAAAATTATGACAATCATTTATAGATTACATATCAAGGATTAATTTCACATTAGCACAATCAGTTTAAACTGTAGTTGTTGACACAAGCATAAACTACACAATCCTGCATAGCTTAAAATAGTGAAAAAAATTCTAAAAATTAGCAATAGCGGAAATTTAAAGCTAGCTGAAAAACCACTAGAAAACCAAAGGATTATCATTTTTTTCATTGCAAGCAGTTATCTTCTATATTTCAGATGCATATATTTCACTTTAACAATAACAAATAAATATATCATGCTCAATTTCATAAATTAGCTTTTTCCAAACTGGCACCAACCACATACCAGTATATAGAACAACAAATTCTATTATCCCTGTACATGTATTTAATGGGCTGGAGTTGAGTCTCTCCTAAGTACATTGAAAGCATATATATATAATAGCACGGCAAACATAAAACATGCTTTCCGCTTAATGTTTGTTTCCTATGCTTACAACTATCTCCTTGAAACTATTAAAAACTACAGTTGAGAAATTATCAATTAGAATCTCCTACTGAAATAATTAAATAAAAGAATGTATATACAGCTGTATATATAGCAGTCACTGTATTTTTTTTCATAGTTATTCACAAAAGCTGGCTTTTGTACATAAATCAAAAGTTCTTGTATCCTGTACATGCCTGATTATTTGTTAAGTTTGCTAAGGAAAAGCCTAAAAACATTGTCTCATAATCTTGTTATACAATTCCACATGCTACATTAAAAGTATATCAATTCCCAGGAGAACTACCAAGTTTTTTTAAAGTTAAAGTCATAATTGCAAGGCTCTAATTTTGGGTAGAAAAGCAACACTAGGATATTTAATGCTAACTTGTTTGAAACTACAATGCGCAAAATGTTTTGCGATGCAGGTGGCTATTTTGTTTTGGATCTGAATCAAAATTTCTGTTCTGAATAGAAGTAATTTGGGTAAGAACATTGAGAATCTTGGTTGTGATGGTGATGGTGGCTCCCAAGGGAAGGGAGGCAAAGGAAAAGTCTTATGAGAACATGGAGATCTGCTGTCATTTGTAGTGAAAGCTCAAAACAGAGACAGAAGGAAGATTAGGGAGATAGGTAAAACAAATAGTCATGCCAGTCCTTCATGACATGGGTCCTCAATACTTAAGGGAGCGTCTTCTTCCAATATCAAATACCGGTCGCCCTGTGCGAGCCCATAGGCAAGGACTCCTCGGGGTCCCGTCGGCGGGTCAATGCCGCCTGGCGGTTCCCCGACGACGAGCCTTTTCTGTCGCGGCTCCTGACCTCTGGAACCAACTGCCTTTGGGGCTCCGCCTGGCCCCCGATCTCCGCACCTTTCGCCGTGAGTTAAAGACCTGGTTGTTTGACCAACCCGGGCTGTGACCCCTTTGGGTGAGGGGTGGTTTTAGGGTTGTATAATGTTTGAACTTATAGTTTAATTTAATTGTTTTTTAACTATTTATTGTTCCTGTTTTAGCTGTAAGCCGCCCCGAGTCTTCGGAGATGGGGCGGCATATAAGTTCAAATAATAAATAAATAAATAATAAATAAATATTGGGAGTGGCTGATGAGAAGAGTGAAGAGAAAGGGTGAAACACATTAACCATTCTATTGGCCTTTAAAAGTCCTGTGGAACCTCTCCAAATTTGTTTCATCCAACATTCTGGATTTCAACCAAGACATTCTGAATTTTATTTGTTTTGAAGAACAATGATATTCCTCAATTTATGGAAAGCATTTTGTCTGGATTCAAAACATAACATTTCATTTTGCTGCACCCCTAAATGTGTACGTATGCAATTTGACAAATTTGTTCTTAGTCCTTTAATAGATTGGCAAAGAAAGGAAAATATAAGTACCTTTATTATGCCAGTATATATTTTTCATACAGGAAGAGAAATTTTGACCCAACAAAAGAGGGAGTGAACTGTTCTGTACAACACTACAATCTAACCAAAAGTGGATCTCCAGTCCAAGCTGCTTTAAAGGTGAAAGTAAAGGGATATACCTTCAGAGACCTCACTCATCAGTCTTATTTTGTTATGAAATTAATTGCTCAATAAGTGACTTACAGGATCAGAAGGGCCACAGTAGTCTCTGAACACTTTCTCAGGATCTATCTGTCGAATCTCTAGAGCTATACAAGGTCCTGAGCAGAGTTCTACAACCATCTCCTGTAACCAGAAAAAACACAACTGATTCACATTGTTCTGAAGGCACATTATTGAAAATTGTATGGGCCTATTACTAAGCTGATTATTTTACAGAAATCTGAGTAATCAAAAAGCAGGGATGCAGAAATAAGCAAACAAATCCTTGTGTAATGCTTAATAGAATTTTTCTTGCTTGTTGTTTCATTCATATATTGCTATTATCGGTGTCTTTTTTTGGTTAATCATTGTTTCCACCATCAAGATTTCAAAAATCCTCTGGACTAGACTTGGGTTTTTATCCTAGATGATTTTGGGATAAATAAACATTAATCACAAGCAAAGTCCCTCCCCAACATCTGAGAAATTTATTTTGACAAACATGTATGGCAAGATAGAGTGATCTCCACTAGCTTGTTTTGCATTTTGAAAAGTCCAACACACTACAAGCTGTATATTTCATATTGCGTAGAAAGCTATAACAACTCACTCTGGTATTTTACCAAGACAACCACACAGATAGGGAATATAAAATGACTGATGATATAATGACAGATAATGGACCCATCAGAAGGGATGGCACTCAACACCCTGATGAACAAGAGTTGAGAATCTTTTAGAGTACTAAGTGTGTTTATGATGTTGCCAGGTTAAAGCCTACAGAATCTCTAGTTGCAATGCAGGAAAAGGGAATCCAAAGCTTTGGGAAAACTCAGCACAATAAAACATGAACATGAATGACTAAACATCGGTACCTTAAGATCAGCAAGTTGACATGGACTGGAATCGGATATTTTTAGTCAGAAGTTTACACTGTTTACTATCAGGACATAAAGAACAAGGAATGGTCTTGTTTTCACAGTTAAGAAGACAACAAGGACACTACTTGGTTACATAGCAATCAATGACCAGATGTCATCAATTAAACATAATTGACAAGTGTATCCAAGTTTATGCTCCAACTATGGATGCAGGAAAGGAGATGGATGAGTTTTATGATCAAGTTCAATTTGAAATTGATACAAGTATGCAAAGCATGGGACACTGTTTATGACAAGAGTCTAAAATCCCAAGGCTGGAAATATTAAGGAGGAAAATATAGTTAGACATTATGGCCTTGAAAATTGAAGTGAAATTAAACTAGCTCCTCTCCTGTTTTCCTTTAGGAGGAATCTGGAAATTGAGTTTTTTCTTAGAGTGGTTACACTTCACAATGACACTATCTATTGAGTTTGTTGGTTCTTAATAGGAAAGTATTAATTCAGTTTGTTATATTTCATTATTGACTCATCATTTTTATTAAATTTACCATTGCTATTTAAACTGTGGATGTTTTAAATGTTATGTGTATTTTGTTAACAGCAAAGAACCATACTGAAGCATGGCAGAATAAACATAGAACGGGTACATAAATGTATCCAATTTTTGTAGAGCAAAATGTGTAGTGGCATTTCAGAAAATATTGTGAAGTGTGGCATTCCTGCAAATACTGCAAATGTAGCACACTAACAAAATTTGCTTTTGAGAGTTCTCTCCCAATTGCAAAGATTGTAATGACATATTATTAGACTGAAGAAAGATCTGGGAGGCAAAAGGTATGCCAAGCAGTCCCTCCCGAATGGGGAAAAAGGGGCCACAAAAAGAATTAACTTGCTAGTTTGTGGATTTGATCCATTTTTAAAGTAAGGCAGAAAAATGCAAGAAGGATTTTTAAAGGAGGTAAGGAATTGGAATTTTTGAAAATTTATCATAATTTTAAAAATTAAGAATTTTGATATGTTTCTCAAAGACAACATGTTACTAATGGGAGTACCTTTTAGCCTGGAAAACCACTATCCAAAAGTGCAGATAATTTATGTATGTCACACTGTTGATTCAAAACTAATATGTGTACAGTTTATCTCTCCAATAAATTGTGGTTTATTTTATAGCAAATTTTAAAACAATCATAACTATGAGTAGTAATCCTGACCATTACTATACAAAAAGGATGGTCCATTAAGGTAACATCCAACCTGCATTAAAAAGGAGAGGAAACAGATTTCATACTATTTACTTACAGAATATTCAGAAACAACACCTTTATAGACTGCATAGAATTCCTCTGCATTTGCTCGGTCCATATAGAACTGTATATAAAATAGAAAGAAATAGTCTAATTCTTAAGTTTCTGTGGAGCAGAATTATGGAACTAGACTATTGTAAGACTATTGTCTTACAAATACTTAAAAACTACCTAACAATTATAGCTGCCCCTTTTCTATACAAGAACAACCCTGATAGGAATTGTGTGGTTTCTCAATTGCACAACGGCTATTTCTTTTTTGGAAAATAAGCTGACAGACAATATGCATGTGTGCACCATTCATCAAACCACACAGTAAAAAGCCAAGCACATACAAAATTTACTTCAAACTAATAATATAGTAAATTCAGGAATCACAAAAGTCTGGGCTGACAATTTGCAAGAAGCCTTGACACAGACTCAGGGGGGGCTCCTGGAGCAGGCACCTTTTGCTGGTGACAGCAGGCAGACAGTCCTTTCCCAGCCTTATAGTTGTTAACCTACTCCAGGGTCGACACACTAGGTGCAAACCCAGAGCCTCCTAGGTGTAAAGAAATACCTTCCTCCACAAAAGACTTAAGATTTCACTCTATCCTCCGGAAAAAGTTTTTGTCAACTTTCAGGCTGCACAAGGCTCATGATCGTTGTTATCTTTCTATATAATTCAATTATTTATACTGATTAAAATTTAAGTAAGTTCACAATACAGTGAGAGAAGGAAATAATGGGGCAGGGAAAAGAGAGGAGGCTTTCTAAATGCTTTTTGTATAATGCTTTTGTTTCCTTTTACTTTATTAAAAATTATTTTAATGTCAAATCAATTTTAAATGCTTGTAAAATATTATTGCAGTTATCATTGACTAGTGAGTTTTAATTGTAATATCTAAGCATGTATCTGTAGAGTCAGCCAATGTAATGTTTAAAGAGTTAGGCTAGAACCTGGGAGATCATGAGTTCCAGCACTACCACACTTGAATGCACAGTCCAGAAACCATTTTTTTATTCCAAATCAGGCATGCAGCTGCCCTGAATGGATCCAGAAAATCAGCTTAAGAATGTCTGAAACTGTTCAGCAACCACCAAATCTATTTTCTCTGAGAAAATGGGGTAAACTGCTCGCTAATTCCAATTATCATCTTATTAAGAAGATATTTCTTCAGAACCAATCTGATCATTGCCTCTTTAAAAAGCTACCCATAATTGATTAGGGTTGGCTATGGGTCCTTTTGCTTGTTCTCTTCCGGAGGAGAAGTAGCCAGATGCTTCTCAATACACCTTATTTATATCAAGATTCTATTTATTTGTGTTCAACAAATTCAACGGGAATAATTATCACCCTTAAAAGTTGCCTCAGTAGTCAGTGCTGGTGGAAAAGTTATAATGATCTACCAGATGGAAGGCAAATCAGCCTTTGTAAACGGAAATCCAAATAAACCGTAGCAAGTGAGCAAGCAGCCCTGATCTTGAAATGCTTTAGCAGCAGCAACAATGAAAAGTGCTTTCTTCTATGTAAATTAACTCCTGCAATGAACAAACATGGGTTTTGCATGCGAAAAAAACTGTGAGCTCAGTTTAGTTCTGCTAGTTTCCTGATACATTCAGAGACAGCCGGATCCAGTTTTAAGTCATTTTCACCTTTCTTTGGCTGACAATCTGGGAATTCTAAGAAACAAACAAAATAAATTCAGCAAATTTGAAGTCTGTCCATTTTTTGTTTAACTGAAATGAAAAGACTGATTTCCTTTGCTTAGCAAGATAAAGTTTTGAAAACCTGATACAGGACACCACTAACAACAAAGCTGCAGGAAGCGGCTACATTTCTGACTGCAGCTGTTTCAGCTGAGAATCACTGAAAGTCAAGGCAGACATGTTTGTTCCCAGGTGCAGTGGATTAAGGTGTGGCTCTGTAGTAGAAACAGAAAGTGGTAAATGTGGAATTTTCTCTCCACCTCCTACTTCCACAAGAGCTGAATAAAAAGAAAATAAGTTACCATCTGCAAGGCTGAGATTTCAAATCCTCCATCAAGAATTGCTTTTATAATCTTTCCAGCTACTCCTGCATTAAAACAAAAAATGGGGAGGAAGAATGGTCAGATACATGAGTAGTTTTTAAAATATTAAATGCTTGAGAGTTAAGGTGTTCTTATCATATAATTATTTTTTTTAAATCCAGAATATATTTGGACTAATATGTATGTATCTGACACAGAGATAAGTATGACACCTAGTCAAACTTTTGAGCTGAGGTGCTCAGCTGAGAAGGATTCTTCTCTGCTTAAAGCAAACAGAAATATGTGTAATTTACAGAAAACAGGTAGACTATGATTTACACATACTGTAAGTCTATGATACTTAGTTGTGGGAGGGGGAATCAGATTTTGAAAATCACACAGTAAACTGGGGGTATCTCCTAGTTAATAATACTAATTGGATAGTCTATATTTGATAGGCCTAGCTTGCTTGAGATAAAACTTGGCTTTGGTTGCAGTTGTGGCATACTAGACACAGTGCATTAAACCTGACATATATTGTCTGTTATGTGAGAATGCCACATGTAAAATTGGTGATACTACACAGCCACTCTTTACTATCTTTTCATTCTGTTACAGAGCCAGGTGGGACTCCTATTACCCTATAATTCTGCTGCCACCATGTTAACAGCATCCAGAATAGGGCCATGCATTGCTGCTGCCCCTATAGTTGTACAATGCTATTGGCTTCTCTTGGCTAAAACTTTTAACTTTCTAAATGTTGTCTCCACAAATCATTATTAAAGTATATGCACTGATGTGATGGTTGTACAAGCCAGGCATGGTATCCTGTTAGTTCTCCCCCTCCCTCAAAGGTCGTTGGCTATCACCCATTACGTAAAGGCAAAGAGTTCATCTCTCTGAACAAAATGGTTGCACTAATCAATGCTGTCCAGAAGCTGCTACTGCTAAGTGTTCTTGGGTTCAGTGTGTTAGAGAGACCTGTTAAGCTATGTGGGGCTTTTAGTACATCCACATAATTTTTCTAAAATGATTACTATTGTGACCGCTGGTTGACCTATCAATCATTAAATGGCAGTAAAGTGTTAAGAAGTTTGAATCTTTTGGCTGCCTATAATCATCCAGATTAGGGCCAAGATGGCAGCCACTGGGTATGTGTTTGAGAAAGGATTTTTGTTCTAGTTAGTAATTAGGTTAATCTACCCATTAAACCAATACAAGGAAGTTTATTGGTGATGTTAGTCTGTAGTGGCAAATAATCAGAACTTTGTTAACACCTATTCTGACTAACAAATGTTAGTAAAAGACTTGAAGTTTATATAAAGCTAAAGCTCATTTCATCAGATTTAAAGTGTGGTTAGATCAAGGGTGTCAAACTGGAGGTCCATGGACTGGATGTGCCATATGCAGGCCACGCCTACCCCAGCTCCACAAGGGGAAAAACATCGTGAAACGTCATGTGATGGCAACATGACACGGAGAGTTTGACACCTGTCGGTTAAACTAATATAGGATTTATTTTGGGGTGAGGTGGGAGGGGAGAAGGGAGGAAAATAAAGGTTTGTTATGCAGATTCAGGTTACATGTCAACAGTTGACCAATAAACAATTGTAACGTGTGAAAAAACTGCTGCATTTAATGCACTGTCTCTATGGATGGGCTTTAAGGCTGGTACCCTAGTTTGTCTATCTATTACTAAAAAGTAAACACAACATGAAAGCCTTGATATGACATGAAGACCAAAGCTATGAGTGGTAAACAAAATTATCAATAGGCCCATGAGATTATAATCATGGCATAACGAATACAATAATTTGAAATGTAAGAAAGGTAACTAAAGGCATAAATAAAATGGAGTTATGTGTATGTGTGTGCATGATCTTTCTCCAGAATCTAAATGAATGCAGAAATGTGTGGAGCTTATGATTACATGTACAAAAATGAAGTTATAAATTTAATTTAAACTTTACTAGTAAAACTCTTCATTGTCGTGATCTTTACCTGGGCAAAACAGGCAAAATTACCTGGGCAAAATTGTTTGCATCATAGGGCAAACTATTTCTGAACAATGTACCTCAAATTGGCTAACTTACAGAATGTGTCTAAAATCCAGGACCCATGACTCAAGAGACACAGATATTTGGGGAAATTGTGGCTGTTTTAGTGCTATTGGCTGCTGCAGCACTGCTGGGCTGCTGCTGCAGTCACACGATTTTCATTTTCAATGCTCTATGATAGTTTCCCAGCCAGTCTCACAATCCCTAACTTCCTCTCCCATCCAGCAGTAGCCACTTACCTGCCTGCTGGAAAGGGAGGGAAGGAGTTCTGATGCTCCCTACCAGATCCCCACAAGGAAACTCAGTGGGGAAGGAAGTTAGAAGTCAATCCAGTTCCCACTGCTTTTTTGTTCACTCTTGATTACCCTGTTTCTCAAGAAAATGATCTGGGTAATATATATTTTTTGGATTTACAAAAATGGTTTGTTATAGTCTCAAAGAAGCCTATGCAATGGGACAAGAAGAATTGGACAGAGATAAAATCTTTATATTTGAATGAATTAAAGATTAAGATTTTAAGAGATAAAAGGATTATAAAGTTGGTTTATTTGATCAAAGTTAAAATAAGACATATTTTTATGAATTCTGCTAACATTTTTGCTGACACCAGGATTGAAAAATTGATGTCTTATGAATTTGTTTAAGATATGGGATAGGCTGTGGTAAAAAGAGATGTGTTTGTAGCCTTATAGGGGTGAAGATTACTGCATGTATTTATATTTGTGATGATGATTGGAAATCTTTTCCTTATATATTTCTCTTATTCTTTCATATCCTTTCTTTTCTTCCTTTTTACTCTATCTTAAGGAGGAAGATATTCTAGAGGTAGGTATTAAAGCAGAAAAGGCTCTCCTTCTGGGTCCTGTCAGATGTCACTTCTTAATAGATGTAGCCCATACCTGTCAGACCAGGTAGGGTACAGCATCTTAAATTGAAATCAGAAGAAAATTGGCAACCACTGCAGCTCTGAGGGCATAGGTTATGTGCTGGTTGTGGAGGGCCTATAACTGCCTTCACCACAGCATTTTGCATTAGTTGCAGTTTCTTCAAAAGCAACCACATGTACAGTATATTACAACATTCATTGGGGAAGTGCCCAGAGCATGAATGATTTATGGAACTGGTGCAAATTCACCAACAAAAATAATGCAAAGGCCGTCCAAATCACAATTGTTATCTGCTATCTGAACAGGAGCTATGAGCCCCAAAAGACACCCAAGTCAGAACAGAGTCTGCATCAAACATCCAGCATCAAAAATAGTAGTTTCCCAGAAAAAATAGATGTTGATGAAGGCTTCTCACCAAAAGTTGTTTAGTATACTTAGCAGTCAAGGGATAAGAGAATTGCTAATTGGTTAACAGAAACAAAAGACTAGAAATCAAAGGGCAAGGGTTTTTTAGAAGAAAATAAGAAGTAAAAGGTCTATGTTGAGATTAGTAATTTTTAAATGAATCATAAATAATATTGATGTAAGCAATGAGCTGGTCTAGTATGTGGGTGATATAAAACACATAACTCTAGTTAGGATGGTAAAAACCAAACATCACTGAAGATCTTTAGAAAGATTTTTCAGTTAGATCAGGGGTGTCAAACTCAAGGCCCGGGGGCCAGATCCCGCCTGCAGGGTACTTAGATCTGGCCCTGGAAACAGTGAAGGATCAGCCCTTAAAGCTTCTGTCAGCGAAAATGGGCGCCCGAGCTCAGTTTTTGACTGCCATGGCCTCCTGCAACCCTCTACCAGTGAAAAAGGAGCTTGGGAGCCTGTTTTCGTTGGCAGAAGCACTGCAGGTTGGTCCTTCGCTGTTTCCAGGGCGGCCCTGCCAAGTTCCTTTTTCACTGGCAAAGGGTTGCAGGAAGCCGTGGCAGCCAAACATGGAGCTTGAGAGCCTGTTTTCGTTGGCAGAGTGCCACCATCGGTACCCCCAACAGGAGGGACGTCAAGCTGGCCATGCCCACCCCAGCCCCCCAAAGTCAAACACAACCCTGATGCGGCCCTCAATGTAATCAAGTCTGACACCCCTGAGTTAGATGAATGGATAATTTATTTTTTCTCCTTGCAAATCAGAGAGATTGATTAAACAAACTATTTTTTTTTCATTGGCCTTTCTCCAGCACGCAGCACTTCCCTAATAAGCACTAACAAAAACAAGCTAAGAAGCTGTAGTCCATGACTTTAAGCAAATTAATTATCTTGGGCGCAGCTTGTGCTGCTGCTAGCAACCAAGAAAAACCTTGCCTTGACATTAACAAGTTAATAGCTGACAGCTTTTGCCTCCAGAGGGGCTGGTGGCTTGCTGTTAAAGGCACTTTAGGCGAACAGCTGGAGGGAACAGCATTCCTATCAATCTGAATTCCCAACTGTGTGCTTGTGTACAATTTTGCATTCTTTTCTTTTTCACAATATGCAAACACAAATATCAATTTCCTTCCATTTAGTTATCTCAGTACCGGGATAAATATTTTTAGAGGTGGGGGAATAGGGCAAAGAACTATAAGACTTGCCCACAGAATCAGCACTGTGACCATATTTGGGACATTTAATTAATAAACTCTCAAAAGATCATTGCTGTCATGGCATCTCCTTTGGTGGTGTTCTTTTTGATATCCATCCTGAAAATTCTAAATTTAAGTGTTGATGCATAACAGGTGCTTCCCAGTGGACAGGTTCAAGAATGTCAGATCAGTGTATGGTAGTGTTAAAAGATAAATGCCACCATAAACAATTAGAAAAGTGGTTGAAAATAACACTGCCAACACTGTAACACCTCTTGGATGTTTGAGGTTCTTTAGCTCAGGAAAACAGAAATAGGAGAAATATGAACACAGGGTTTAAAATTTATGCATTGCATGGAGGAAGTGGCCTTGGATAAATTTTACTCTGTCTCTCAAAACCCTAGGACCAGAGACCATCCAATGCAGAGCACTGGAAGATTTAAAGCTGATCAAAGGAAAAACTTTGTCTTTTTTTTCAATACTATATTATACAGGTAATCCTCAATTTATGAGCTCAAAATTTCTGTTCCTAAGTGAGATAGTTAAGTGAATTTTGCCCCATTTTACAACCTTTCTTGCCACAGTTGTTAAGTGAATCACAACAGTTGTTAAGTTGATAACACAATTGTTAAATGAATCTGACTTCCTCACTGACTTTGCTTGTCAGAAGACCGCAAAAAGTGATCACATGACCCCAGGAAACTGCAACCGTCATAAATTTGAGCCAGTAGCTAGGAATCTGAATTTAGTAATGTGGGTGTGAGGATGCTGCAACGATCGTAAGCGTGAATAATGGAGACAAGTCACTTTTTTCAATGCCATTGGAAAGTTGAATGGCCATTAAATGGAAGGTTATAAGTCAAGATCTACCTGTATTATATTATATACAAGTCCAGCATGATCACAAGATGTCTCACTTAATGACAGTCACACTCAGCAACAGAATTATAGATCCCAATTATGGTCAGTAAGAGGACTACCTGTACCATAGTTTTGAAATTGGCAGAAAGAAAGAATGAGTTTAAATCATTAAGTCAAATCTTTTTTTTTTTAAATTACATTTATATGCCGCCCTTCTCCGAAGACTCAGGGTGGCTTACAATTTTTGGAGCACAACCCAGTGTGTTCAGCAATAGCCTTCCTTCCATTGTATATGCCTGCTTATTACTAAGCGGCATTTTTACAAAGTCAGCTTATTGCCCCCAACAATCTTGGGTCCTCAATTTACCTACCCCGAGAGGATGGAAGGCTGAGTCAACCTTGAGCCTGGTGAGATTCGAGCCTGCATTGTAGGCAGCTGGAACTTAAATGCAGGTATTTAACAGCCTGCACCACCAAGGCTCCTTTGAAAAAGAATAGTAGAAAATAGCAGTTTTCTGTAATCTGGATATACTTTCTTCTTCAATTTCCCTAGAATATTCCAACCAGAAGATCATTAATAATAATTCTAAAGTTCATACCTTTACAAGGTGGCCAGGTTGGGAAGTTATTAATATTAAAGTTGCAGAGGGTTAAATATTTTCTTATAATGCAATGAGCTAATTTTATTTGCAAAAATCAAATTAGTTGCAAAATTAAAAAAAGGATTTCAAATGATCAAACATACTTTACAAACCCCGTTAACAGCTCTTTCAAATGGAAAGCATCTACTATTCTTATATGCTGTAGTTATATTTTGTACTAAAGGATTATACTGATGTATTCTGGGAAGAAGCAACTATCATACCATATTCTAAACATTATGAAGGTCAAAGTGATTTTGCACAGCATTCTCTTGCCAATATCTCTGCAGAACCTGTTAACCCAAATAATTATTTATGTGGTTTATGTATTTTAATTGCATACAGAGAACATCTCCATCTGATTCTGCAAGCAGGTCAGCTGGAAATCATCTGAGCCTAACTGCTAAACAATCTGCTGGTAAAAAGACTTTTGTCAAAGAAGGAAAAAAATGATGAGCAACAACAGGAAAACAGGTCTTTATCTCTGCAACTATAAGTATTAACATTAACAAAAAGGAACAGCATTGCTTTTTAGAACCAGGCTGAGGTACCATTTTGGAAATAATTTATATGGCTACTAACTAGACAAAAAGAGGACCAATGTATTTGCATTGACTCTGCAAGGTATATAACTAACCTTCTTTAATTGCATGAGGTTTAATAACACAGCAAGTACAATGTGTGTACTTAGCAGTGCCAGTGGGTCCACGGCCTCCATTGGAAGGAAAGAATAATTCCAGTTCCTGGAAATAATAGGAATTAAATATAACATTTAGTAGGGTCTCAAAGCACTGAGATTACAATAGTCAGATTCATAGGTTTTCATTTAATTCATTTCCATTCCTTATTTCTTAACATATTTTTGAAAGTGCCTCATCTGACTGTTCTATCATTCAGCATAACAATAGACTTCCAACACAGATCCAAAACAATACCAATTTTCAAAAAATTCTCAAGTACATGTAGTCCCTGACTTATAACCATTCATTTAGTGACCTTTCAGTTACAAAGGCGCTGAAAAAACAAACGTTTTTCACACTTATGACCATTGCAGCGTCCCTGTGTCATGTGATCAAAATTCAGTCACTTGGCAACTGGCATGTAGTTATGAAGGTTGCAGTGTCCCATTGTCATGTGACCACCTTCTGCAACCTTCTGACAAGCAAAGTCAATGGCTTGTTCATTTCAGCCGGATTCACTGAACTGTATTACTAACTTAACAATTGCAGTGATTCGCTTAACAGTTGTGGCAAGAAGGCTTCTAAAATGAGGCAAATTTCACTTAACAACTATCTAGTTGAATTGGAAATTTCAGGCTCATTTGCGGTCATAAGTCAAGGACTACCTGTACACCAAGAAAAAGATACAATAAACCTTTCACAGAAAAAAAAACTTGAGAAATTTGAGGCAAATTTCAGTACCGCATTACCAAGAATAGGCAGGGAGAAAACCATGAAAACCACCCTATGTCACCACAACACAATCATCGCGCTATAACTATAGATGAGTTCATTATTTTGTTATATTACCACTCAATCTTTCACAATAAACTATTACTAGCTGCTCATATCTTGCAAACAAGGAGCTTTCTAACTTGAATGCCACAGGACTGCTGACTGCATTGAAAGAGTTTTAGGCTATCACCGTGATTGCGAACCTATGGCATGTGTGGCACAGGTGGCACACAGAGCCATTTGTGCCAGCATGCGAGCTGCAGGCAAACTTACCTCACTGTGCATGTGCGCACCTCACAGCTGATTTTCACCCAGTTTGAGGCCTTTTTCAGCCTCCCAGAGGCTTCAGGAAGGCTTCTGCAGGATTCTCAGGCCGAAAACTAGGCCCATTTCATCACTTCGGTATTTCCATAAAAACAGGAAGTGACAAAACAGGCCTAGTTTTCGACCTGAAAAGCCTGCAGAAGCCTTCCTGAAGCCTCTGGGAGGCTGAAAAAGGCCTCAAACTTGTTGAAAATCAGCTGTGAGGTGCAGTGCAAGTAAGGGGGCAGCAGGAGGTGGGTGGATGGGTATTGCGTGCACATGCATAGGGGGCATGCATTGCCTTCTGGATGCTGGCACATGAGCGCGAGCATGCAAGTACGCACACAATTTTTGGCACAGGTGCCCAAAAAGGTTAGCCACCACTTGTCTATCAGGTGGGCCAGAAGAAACAAAAGAACAGCAAGGTATAATAGGTGTCTTAATAGCCTGAAAAGATGAAAAAAGCTTCAAACCCAAGACAATAAAAACCTAACAATCCAAATCCCAAAGCAAGCTGAATATCTTAATGACAGAATATGTCTTTGAACCAGAAGAAGGGACACAGAAAACAATCAGAACTAATGATTTAATGAAAAAGAAAAAAATACAGGCAGAATCAGATGATTCAACAACATAAATAAAAAGAGAAAGAGATGAGGGAAAGGAACAAAAAAACCCAACCAAATTACAAAAATAAGTTTGAAACCACAGTCCTACTTCCTATTTATCTGTTACAGCACAGATACTCTTTTGTTTGTTTTCCTGTCTGCCCACTCCTAGAAAACAGAGGGCCTTTTTACAGGGCTAGCTGCTCACTGGGGAGAGAAAGGTCATCATGAACAACATCAGAGGTTCTCTTCATGATGAGGTGAGAGATCCTTCTCTTGTGTTGTTTTTTTAAATAAAAAATGCAGACTGGATTGGGTGCTAGAACCCCTCTCCAACAGCTACAGAAAATCTTAGGACCACGATTTCAAAAATCCAATCAGCAGAAATCATGGAACTACATGAGTTGCTCAATTGGATAGTATGTACATATTCTGAATCTATTCTCTCAAACCTGCAATTTTAATACCTATTCAGAGGTATTAATTTCCAGTTCTTTATCCCAAAGTTGATCTTCACAAACAAACAACCAAGTAATTTCTCTTCTACTTTACCAACACAGCTTCTGCAAGATATATATTCTTTTCTCATTAGTAGCCTGTTTTCTCATGAACCGAGGTAAAATCTCAGGCTAGCAAGGGCACCTGTGAATTGGGTCACCTGTTATTTCTCTCAGATACTTCAACTCGGTCCTGACAGATGTTTTCACTTATCTCCAATAGTAAGAACAATGCCTATTGTCTTCTACAATACAATGATCCTGGATTGCTAAGTAATCTCAGTATAAATATTTCTCTTTCTCCAAGCAACACAAAACAAGGAGAAAGTTAGAGAAGATAAGAAAATTGGGAGAAGGAGGAAATCAGTGGCAAAAAGAAAGATATTTCAAGTGCCAAGGACTAGTCCCTTTTTTTGTCATCCTAATTTATAATTTCTTAAACTTAAAAATTTTCAATGGCATGAAAATGTGGTATACCATTTTATAGTTGTATAACATTCAACAATGTATAAATTAATGGATTCTTTAACTCTTCACAACCCTTAATCCCACTGTTAAATACATACCACATTAAAATACTTTTAAGGATGCACAGCAGGGACAAATAAGGGAGTAATTAAAACACTGCCAGCAGCACTATTCTTAGCTCCTCTAATCAACATCAAGAAACATGTTTCCATGGAAAGAAAAGCAGGCATCAGAAAGTAAAATGCAAATATATTGTCCAATCTGTTTTCTTATAGCTTGGAAAGACTCACATGAAATTTTGCCTTCAGACGAGCCTCCAATTAATCTGTTTAAGATTATTTAACCCACCACAATGACTAGTTAAGAAACTGTTTTTTAAAACTCTATATGGCTATGCATTATTATTTATAGTTTCAAATCTAACAAGATGAAAATTAAAATGAAGTATACATTATATATCTTATTTTATCTTGTAAGATTGACTATTTCATTTATTTAGAATATTATCATGCAACCCTTTATCAGCTCAGGGCAATATTTGATTGAAATCATACTACCATTATTCAAAGCAACAACAATGTAGGGGAGGCTTTACAGTGAAAAAAACGAGATGAAGTGGTGTAAACATAATTAGTTACACAGTACAGTGATTTTCCTGGGCAAACTCTTCCTGAATCAGGAAGATATGAGACTTACTTGTCTGAAGTGGAGGACTGGACAAGAGAATACTCTGATTTGTTGAAGAAATCTTCATAACAAATCACTAAATATTTTTCTAAAAGCAAACATTTTGCCCCAATATTGAGATATTTGTGTAAGTAATTTGTTTATAGCATGCCTTAGATCTGCTACTGTCATAGCAGGATTGCCTCATTTGATCAAAGCTAAGCTGAAAGCTATGGAATTAGGAGGCCAGTCAATAAAGAACTATACTGGTCAAAAGAACTAATTTAAACAGAGTTTAAAAGAAAGAAAAAAAGTTCAGTCTACATATTTACATGCATCAGTTAAAACAGTTAAATAAATTTAATTGAGAGGTATGAAAACATATTCTTATAATATGCTAACAGAAACCAAATCATGTGCAGAATGAGCTATCAAATGTATATTTGAGAAACTTACACTAGCAGCAGAGGCAAAGGAATCAGGGCCATGAGCCACATTTCTTATGCTGTCACTTCCAAAACGTGCTCTAATGCTGTTTGGAGCATCAGTTCTTGCCACAATTGAATTTGCAGGCCCTAATAATTGTTTCCATTTACCTATGGCATCATCTCCCAAAATCTCCATGGCAACAACAGGGCCACATGTAATAAACTCAAGAAGTTCACTGAAAGCAAAAAATAGAATAGTCAGGGAAACCAAATGCTTCAACAGGATTCTTCTGTCCTAAACAGAATAATAACAAAAAAGTTGGGTACATAGCACAAATATTAAGCTATTACAGTAAAACAGTAACTTGCAGAAAAATCTGATTAGAAATAATAATTTCACAATACTATTTTCAAAACAATACTTTGTTCATTCTCTTATCTTTTGCAATATCTGAAACTATTTTAATGTTTTAAGAAAAGCGGAACTGAAAAAAAGATAACAGATTTGCTGACTACTCAAGAACTCTGATCTTATGTTTAATTGCAGATTAAGCAGTTACAAAATTTCTAAACTTTTTGCTTCTTAGGAAGTGGCAGCTTAAGAGGCTAAATGAAGTTTGCCAGGTCTATGAAGCCAGGCATCTCTCTTGGTAGAACTCCATCTATTATTTATGTACATATATGGGCAATCCTGTTCATTCGCAAACAGGCATGTAAAAAAAGCAAAGTACTAGTCTCAGTGTGTATGTAAAGCACTACAAAATAAATTTAGCACATCAATACTGCTCCCAGAAACAGCAGCACCTAATTAAGTGGATAATCTGGATATAAGTATAGATCACTGAATTTCCTAACATTACTCTTATATAGGTAATCTTCAATTTACATCACCACCTCACTCAATGACCACAATTCCATCATTCCTAGTTGCAGTTGTTAGGTGATCACCTGGACTGTTAGGTGGAGCTTAGGTAAGGATCATTCTCCCTCCCATCCTCAAGGGCTCTTTTGGCTCTGCACAGTGGTACTGCCAGCGGTGATCCCAATTGCCCCTGCTGCCCAGTTGACCTTTATTTTTTTATTTATTTTTATTTATTTGATTAGTCAATTGCTTACAAGATAATAGGTGTAAGTATAAACATAGTTATAAATACATGGATACATATAAGAAAATAAAAGAAACCATAGGACAGGGACGGTAGGCACTTTGGTGCGCTTATGCACGCCCCCTACAGACCTCTTAGGAAAGGGGTGAGGTCAATAGTAGACAGTCTAAGGTTAAAGTTTTTGGGGTTTGGGGAAGAAACCACAGAGTCAGGTAGAGTATTCCAGACATCGACCACTCTGTTGCTGAAGTCGTATTTCCTGCAATCAAGTTTGGTGCGGTTAACCTTGAGTTTGTATCTATTGTGTGCTCTTGTATTGTTATGGTTGAAGCTGAAGTATTGATTGACAGGTAGGACATTGCAATGTATGATTTTATATACTATACTTAGATCAGACCGAAGACGGCGTAGTTCTAGGTTTTCTAAGTCTAGAACATCAAGTCTGGTGGCATAAGGTATTCTGCAATGAGTAGAAGAGTGGAGAACTCTTCTTGTGAAATATTTCTGGACTTTCTCTACTGTGTTAATATCAGATACGTAATGTGGGTTCGAGTCTGGTCAGCTGTATTCAAGTATTGGTCTAGCAAATGTTTTGTATGCTCTAGTTAGTAGTGTGATATTACCGGAGGAAAAGCTACGTAGAATTAGGTTAACGATTCTTAATGCCTTTTTGGCTATGTAGTTACAGTGGGCTCTAGCACTTAGATCATTTGAGATGAGTACTCCAAGGTCCTTAACACCTCAAGCCATTCTTCAAGCTGGCTTCCCTCTCCTCTGGAGCCAAGCTTCCCCTATCTTCTTCAAACACGCATTGCTTTCCTTCCACAAGCTGGCATCTCATTAGAATTGTTCTAGACTTCTCCAAATCCCATGAAAATGGGATGTGTGGTTTGAAGAATAACAGGAGCCTTGTTCTTGGGTTGCTTCAAGAGCTTCATTTCCTCAAATCACATGTGCACCATTTCTTTTGCACATGCAAGGGCTTTCACATAAAAAGAGATATGGGTTTAAAGAAAGGATCAAGATGCTGAAGGTCATCTGGGCTGCAGGGACAATTGTAGCTGCTGCTGCTGTGCAAGCAGCCTAAAGTGGGGTGGGGATATGCAGGGGGAGTTGCAGCATCCCCAGGGTTGTAAAGGCATGTGAGCTGCAAAGCACTTGAATTTTTATCTTGTGACCATGGCCACAACTTCAGGCAGTGCTCATAACTACCTTCATTTAGTGAAATTGTAATTTCAACTGGTTGCTGAACATATAGTTTTAAGTTGAGGACACCTATAGTAAGGTATAAAGTGCACATCTGGCTCCCACGCTCTACCCAATAGACTTTAAACCAAAGAGCATGCTACTGTGTCCTGGAACACAGAGGTAGGCAGCTTGTGAAGTTGCTTACTCCTTGTCTTCTGGAAAGGAGGAACTGGTTAACTTTATATTTTGCAGTGATAGTAACAAGAACACCTTTTTTTTAATACACCACTATATCACTTTTTTGGCAGCAACCATCAAGGAAATTGCTATAAACAAATTATTATCCTTCAATTACCAATCTGTCCATGCTGAATAACAATAGCTTTCTGATTTATCAGATATTTCATACACTCCACATTACTATACTATGACACTACACAGTACTATATTACTGTATTATAGTACAGTACTACTATAAAGTCAATTTGCTTAATGGTAAGGAAAATGAAAAGGATCGACACCATTCTGAAACAAAAACACACTGGAAAAAGACTAAGTATGCAAGACCACAATAAAATGTACAATGAAACGTATGCATTCAGATAAGACCATGTACACTACTGTGAGAAAATTCCAAAGATGAGAAAGTGATGAAAAAGTATTTTACTGTTGTTAGAATGTGTTTAGTTTATTAGAATATAAGTATCAGAGCGGGTTGCAGGACCTAGCTGATATTAAAAACATTTAAACTAGGCCTGACATGATTAGCACTTCAGTAGTAGACCACATTTTTAATGCTAAAATCAAACATATGTTTTAGAAGGTAAAATAAAAATGATTTATTGTTATCAAGAAAATCATATGGATATGTCAACAAAATCAGGAAAACAATATAAAATTAAGAGAAGTCTAGTTTTCTATGCTTATCAAATACTATCTACATTATGTTTGTGTAAATAACTCAAGGGACATCAATAGAAAGCAACATGGTAAAAGTTATTTTATGGAATGTAACATACAAGTGAAACCACTCTGTATACTAAAATATATACTCACTTGTAGTAAGGCTTAGCTTGATGGTCTGCATGTAAATCCATTGCTTCTCCCCTATAAAAGATATTTTAAGAATATTTTAATATTCTTAATTAATGGATTCTTAATATTTTAATGTGTATATATTAATATTTCTAGCACTTTCTTGGTAACAGATTGGAATCAAACTCTACAAGCAAGATATCCTTTGTCTTTATCATTCACTAGCTTGATACCTATGCTTCGCTATGAAACTATGTGGTGAGGCTTAGTTTTTGGGGAGGAAAATAAGGGGAAAAAATTCTGCCTCTGCCTACCAGCATCCATCGGTATTCATCTGGCTAGCATCCTGTCAGTGTGTGAGAGTTGAGGGCTGTTTGGAAACTGAAAGAGTATTTGCTGTGTGAGCAAGGAGACAGCAAGGAGCCTGGGCATGGCTTAGCTCTGTACTAAAGCTGCTTGGTGCTGTGAAACTAAAACTGAAACTCCTCTCCTCTCGTTGTGTTTTGCATTTGGAACAGATTTCTTTTCGGGGGGGAGGGGGAATAGAACTCCTTAGCATCAGAGCGTGTTAATAATAATATACAAAATAATAATGATCTGATGGTCATTTTGAAAAATCCTTTCTTAGTGAGCACCGAGAAGCCAAGAGGAACATACGTGCCAAATTTCAAGTTTGTAGGCTTTACGGTTCTGGAGATTTTGTGATGATGCATGAGTGATATTTTGCTTTTATATATATATAGATTCATTCATTCATGTGAGATCACATTATAACACATAGTATTTTGTCAGCGTATAAGGATTCATGAACTGGAACAGACATGGCAACAAGTCAGCCAATGGGGACTGTTTGGCGACTGAGACAAAGGATTTGTTGCAAGATGTCTTGGAGCCTAGGCGTGGCTTAGCTTAACTGTTCTGTGTATAAAAATAGTTCTAGTGTGCTTGTTCTTGTACTTGCTACTTCTTCTCTCTACCGTGTTGCAAGAGCTGCATGGGTATTATATACATGCATCATGTTTTATATTATTGTATATATAAAGAAGTTTCTTCTATATAATGAATCCTGCTGAATTATTTCTTTGTGTGCTGGCTGGATTGCTACAAACTCCAAAATATTTATCTTCATTTCTTCTATTCTTTGGCTACAACATGGTTCAAGATGGAAATGCTAAATGTGATGGTTTCACAGTCATACTTTAACAAGATATCATGAGAGAACATAGATTGACAACAGCTATACATTTTAGGGTAGTTTTACAAAAAGCTAAAGATTATATTTTATGAATCAGTAAAGATTTAAAATATAAACCATATTTCCATTTTTAAAAAAATAATGATTAAAATCTCACCTTGTAAGTTTCACCATTTTAGCCTTTGTTATTGTAAAACCAGAATTAATAATAATATCAATAACGTCTCCAACTCTGAGTCCTACATCTGGTTTTAATAATGCCAAGGTTCTATTATCAGATTTAAATGAGAAATTTAAAAAAATTAGCTTATGCATCAATGTTACCAAGACAGGAAAACATAATAATATCAATTATCATTATGTGATCATTCCTAGTACCCAGATAGATAATAAAAATATTTGGCCCAAACATATCAGTAATAAAATGAGTTTTGAAATAAGAAGTTGCACAGGAACAAATAATAAGGAGGGTACTTCTTTAGACATTGCTGTCCTTTTGTCCTCTTCAGATTCTAGTTAGAGAGGAAAGGGACCTTATGTTAGGTAAATAAAGGACCCATGTATTTGTTAGAGACGCTGGTTTTTCAACAGCCTAAATGAAATCCAGCAGATTTTTTTTATCCTGTCACCCCCATTATCCCACGAACATGTTCCTTTGATAACTGCAATATAACTGGAACTCTTGGACTATAGAGCAGTTAAGGAAGAAAATTATGCCTTTAGTATTTTCCTTTGTTAGGAACTCAGAAAGGCAAACAACTGGTTGAAATTTTATTTATGGTAGTACTTGGGGAGGGGGAATATGCCAAAATTTGTGTGACAGAGAAAAATAAGAGGAAGCAATGTCCCTAACTAAGTGTGTAATCACTGTGGGAAACCAGCAGAATGTTTGTTTGGGGTTTTTTTGTGCTTTTCTAAATTTTCACTGAGGAAATCAAGTAGTTCAAGCACCATGGTCAGCTCCAAGCCAGATAAACACAGCCATCTCAAAAAATCTCCACAAGACAGGCTTAGTTTTAACAAATTTCCTGAGGATTAAGCTGGATATTTAGTGACAATACAAGTTTCTAAAGATTTGTGTAGGTCAGAAGATACTCACAGTTGACCTGAGAACCAATCCCTTCTACCTCTTGTATCATAAGTTGGCTAAACCACTGAACAAGAACTACCCTGAGGTTAAATAAAAAAGGAGGAGTTTACTGGAGACTTTTGGTCTTTTGTTTCTCCCTGGGAACAGTAGCTAACTATGAGAAATGAAGGAAAGAAAGGAATCTAAGCCACCACTCAAATTATGGGATGAAATTATCTAAAATGCAAAAAAGACTCTAGTGTATACAAACTTTTAAATCTAGAAACTATATAATTTTATTTTTTATATGTCAAAAGAAATGCCAGATTACTTTTTAGTTTTTTTTCTCAGAGGCTAAGCTGCCATTTTAGATGATCCTATCCATTGTTCCTCTGTTGCCTCTCTTCCTTTTTAAAAAATCCTAACACATATTTTCTTTGCTAATTAAAAAGTCCCCTCTCTTTCTAGCTATAGAGGTAGCTGACCTGTAACAGTTCATTTAGTGACCATTTGAAGTTACAATGGCACTGGAAAAAGTGATTTATGACCATTTTTCACATTTACGACCACTGCAGCATCCCCATGGCCATGTGATCAAAATTCAGACGCTCGGCAACTGACCCATGTTTATGACAGTTGCAGTGTCCCAGGGTCATGTGATTCTCTTTTGCGACCTTCTGACAAGCAAAGTCAATGGGGAAGCCAGATTCACTTAGCAACCATATTACTAATTTAACAACTGAATTGATTCACTTAGTAACTGTGGCAAGGAAGGTTGTAAAATAAGGCAAAACACTCCTAACAACATAAATTTTGGGCTCAATTGTAGTTGTAAGCTGAGGACTACCTGTACTTTACAAATCTCTAAATGCTAGTTGCCACATACTTTTAGCACTGATTTGTATTTTAGAGGATAATCTGGCATATTAATTTGATGTCAATCATGCCACATTGATCAATAGTTTTGGTATTAACATTCAAAGTCCAGCATGGCATGGGTCCAGGTTATTTATGAGAACGACTCCTCCCAACATCAAATGCTAACCGCCCTGTACGGGCGCACAGATAGGGTCTCCTCAGGGTGCCGTCTGCGACTCAATGTCGCTTGGCGGTGACCCGGGGGAGGGCCTACTCTGTGGCGACTCCCACTCTGTGGAATCTTCTTCTGCTGGAGCTCCGGTTGGCCCCCGATCTTCGCACCTTCCGCCACGATTTGAAGACCTGGCTCTTTTTACAATCCAGGCTGTGCTGATTCTCTGGGGGTCGGTTTTATTTTAACTATGGGGTTTTAACTTTAATTTGGCTTTAATCTGTTTAATATGCTTTTAACTAATTTATTTATTGTTGTATTTTTTAGCTGTGAGCCGCCCCAAGTCCTTTTTGGAGAGGGGGCAGCATATGAGTCGAATAAATAAATAAATAAATAGTATGTTGATGCTAGTAAATATCTTGATCAATAATTCTAATGAAGCCAGTGAATCACATGTGTACATTATTTCTCTTCTATTTTAACAATTTGATGTCAATTTTTTTGAAGATATTTGTTATTACTTATGTTGTTGTTATCCACATTGCCAAATGTGGAAATGAGCAAATGTCATCAAGAAAACCTAGTTTTTTTTCCTTTCTAAAATATTTTAAACAGTGCTGAAAAAACTATTTTGCCATTTGCAGCTTGCTCTTAGTTCTTTCTCAAAGAATTTGTGACTATTACTATGTTAGTAAGAAACACCAACACAAAAGAAAACACAGGTTTTCTTTTTTAAAAAAGTAAACATATTAATTATTAACAATACATTGGAGCATATAAAAAATAATACACAAGTATATTTTAAACACACAAACACATTTTAATTACATTAACTAAGAACTTGAGAATGAGTACTAAAAATAAAAATGGCTTTGTCATACATCAGTAAATTTAGATTCAGATGAAAAATAATCTTCTGTATTGTTGTAGTACTGCTATCTTTGGGGAAGGGTAGTTACTGTATGTCATTTTCCAGCTTATTTGCCATTTTATCACAGGATCTTAATTCTTTATGTTTCAAGGTGCTGTTTGGATTATCCTAAAACTTAGAACAGCCAACTTAGGATCTATGACAATGGTCTGAGTTATAACAGATCTAATATGAATACTTTTGAACATTGTAATTGTAATCCCCTGGCAGTAAATAAGATATAACCACACAAAGTTAAAGCAGCAGAAAAGTATATGAAAAACAAGACACGATTATAACAAAGAGCTTGCTTCTGCTTTTTTATGTTCACATACTTGGTTCCAGTTTTTCTGGGGACCAATTTAATATAATACCCTTCTCTACTTTTCCTTTCATCCATCAGAAAAACCAATGCCTCTCATTCTTGTTTATGACTCATTAAGTGAAGTATGTTGATTAAATTAACTTACAAAATTGAGTATTCCTCAGAAGTTCAGAAATAGCACTTTCTCACCTTTCTTTGCAACTGCCCAACAAGCGAGAGGTGTATTGATCGGCATAGTCTACCAAATTGAGGTGGCGTGAAAAAATAGTAATTCTGTTGCCCACAAAGAGATCTTTAAAATTCAGATCTTCATATTTAGTGCGATTCAAGAATTTGGAGCGATTCTTCATGTCGTACTGAAGAGTAAAAAAAAATAGCTGTTTTAATGTTCTTGGTTTTTTTAAATTAAAATATATAACATTTCAATAAAATCCAGTCAAATGTTGGATATTGAATTCCTACTTGATGCATATAGAAAAAAAATCCAGAAAGGGTCATAGAATAGAAGGTGGAATAGAACATCCCCCTCTGCCTTTTTCATTTTCTGTTTTATTGGCAAAAATGTGACAAATTTTCGGGTTTCTGTTTAAAGTCACGCATAGGTTAATTTTTTTTTTAACAAATCATGTTTCCTAGTTACCTGCCTAATTTGTTGGTTCTCAAGTAATTTGTCACATTTTAAGCATGAACCTTTGGGATACTGAGCCTCTGATGACCATTAAATGTGTTCATGAGATGAATTAAATATGTTATATTATAATTACGCTATAACAACTGAAAAAGAGCCAGTGTAATGTAGTGATTAAAATATTGCGCAGATGCCAAAGACCCCCAAGTTCTAGTCTACTGTCTGGTATGGAAACATATAGGTGATTTTGGGGTTGAGATTTTAAGTACTATATAAAGGTTGAGATAAAAATTTAACAAAAAACACATTGGCAAATCCAGTTCCATTTGTATTAAACAATTCTACAATTGTTATATTGATGCCATTTTGGAGATCATCTCATCCAACCACCCACTCAGCACAGGATGCACTGGAATACACCCAGCCTGTTTGAAGGACTCAACACTTTTGTGTGGCAATTTGTTTTTCCTGCCCTCAAGCCTCAGTTACCGTATTTTTTGCACTATAAGACGTTCCAGACCATAAGACACACATAGCTTTTGGGGAGGAAAACAAGAAAAAAAAATCTGCCTCTGCCTCCCAGCAATTTGCCTCCTTACAGCAAAGAGCTTGGTCAGCTTCAGCACAGACTGATTTATCACAAGCAGTTGATTGGCGGTTCGATCAGCCTCCCAGAATACCTCTAATCAGCTGTTCCAGGCTGCAGGGATCACCGCTGCCCATCACCGCCACCACCTATCACCACCTCCGCACACCCTGTTTTCGGCCTCTGTGCTTCCCGTTTTTGGCCTCCGCACATCTCGTTTTTGGCCCATTCCAGGTGGCGGGGATCGATCCAACTGCCAATCAGCTGCTCATGCTAAATCAGGCTGTGCTGAAGCTGACCAGGCTGTTTGCTACAAGGAGGCAAGTTGCTGGAGGCAGAGACCGAAGAGTGGGGGCCAGTGGGTGGGCAGGCTTTAGCAACATTCACTCTATAAGATGCACAGACATTTCTACCCACTTTTTTTGGGGGAGTGTGTCTTATAGTGCAAAAAATGTGGTACTCCCTGGTAGGTTTAACCCACTGGTTTGACTGTATGGGGCAATTGACAAAAGTCAATTTCCTTCTATATTGTTATCATGTCACCTCTCAATCACTCTTCTTAGTCTATGTTTTTTCTTACCTTCTGCCAGCCTATCCTACGATGCAGTTCCCTTCTTTCCCTGCTAATGATAATGAGCTGGGGCTCTATTTTATTTCTAAGAAAAGTCAGGTGCAAAATAGGACTTAAAAGTTCTATCTTCTCACTGTCATCCATTACCAATTCGCCATTATGTCCTTGCAATGGCCCTTTATTCTGTTTGCTTTTCCTTTATTTTCTTACACTGCATGCATTACAGAGTTTATAATGAAGTTTCTCTCCTGTGGGCTCACATTTTGGAAATTCTTATAAGCCACTATGCCATAGATTAGAATGCTTCACTATTATTTGTCATTTCTTCTGATGATTATTCCAAAAGTCTCAATCCATTTTCAACTGCTAACACCTCTGAAAAACTGTGATATTAATACAATCATGTATATATAACTCACCTGTTCATCCTGAATTATTATGCATCTGTTTACACAAAGATACAGGTGTATAATAAAGTCAGTAAACAGAATTATTCTAATGTGTAAATACAGCTGGTTGACTTCTTTCTTTCCCCTTTTCTTGCACTCTCTTTGGCCCAGGACCAAATGAAGCCCTCTGTATTAGAATTTGCCTTAGGCACATGCTGCCCCTTCCAATAGAAAAGTCTTACATTAGAATAACAACAATTTCATAAATCTGTGGCATCTTTCTTTCAGACCCATGAAGTCTAAAGAGAATCTGGCAATTTTTATTAATAGCGAAGAACAGATTGATAGAAGAGAATATTTGTAGCTCAGGGTTGGACTGTGGAGGTCCTTGGTGCTCTCTGAGCTTGGTGGTTTTCTTGCAAATGTTTCATTAGAATGACATTTCATTCATCAAAGAAGAAATTGCACAAAAACAAATATCAGACATACTGCCAACAACAACAAAAAAAGCACCAATTCATACATCTTACTAATGTAGTTTGTTGGGGTTTAGATTAATAGACTGTGTGTGTTCAGTCACTGTGGTTGTAAACTCTGGTTTATAGATTAATTAAATTTGTGAATTGTCAGCCTTTGAATTAGCTGTATACTAACAATAAAAAATAATCTAGATTACATGTTTAAAAATTGTAATATATTCTGCATGAAAAAACAGTATTTTGTAATGCAGAAAACCATATAAATATTATTAATCTATTCTTACTTATTCCTTTTTCCCATTATTCTATTTTATTTCTTGTATTAATTTTACTTCCTATCTTGTATTATTTAGGTAACTATATCTGAATCATTAAAATTTTATTTATAGGTTCTGTTTTATTTTCTTTAAGAAAATAACTATTTTTTTAAAAAAAAAGTTTATTGCTAAGTATATTTTGAGAACTTAGCCAACCATGGTTTATTCAATAATCCCTGGTTATATAAATGATACATTGTGGTATTAAACCAATCCATCCCACTTACCGTATGCATATTTTTAAGCGAATAAGAGCTATGCAGATCACATGCATGTACACAAATAAACATACAAAATGCACCAATTCAATAATCCAAGTTCTGATCAGTAGCAAACTCATTAATATTTAACAGGGGGAGAAAAAGAGCCAAAAATTAGATAAGCAAACTTTACATACTAATCCTGTATAACAGGTAAGATTTAACTTATGAAAGGAAGTATCATAGAAAAGGCCTCTGGAAAAGATGGAAATAGAGGAAAGAAACCTAATGGCTAAGTGGATTATCTCAAGTTATCTCGAGCAAGATTGTTCAACCTGCTCATATTTGTTGGGAAGCTTCATATTTTTCCCAATTCTACTGAGTGGAATACAAACTCATATTCAGTTTTTCTCAATGACATTCTTTCTTTGTATGAAAATATATTACAATTATATGTAGGTTTCTGAAATGGAGAAATAATGTCATATTCTTCTTCTACATTATGCAGTTCTTAGGCAAGGAAAGCAATTCTTCTGTTTCTGGTGTGGGTAACATGAAATCCATATTATTGAAGTTTATAAAATACTTTTAAATAAAATAATCTTACCATTTCCACTGATCCATCTTTAGGGTAATACAGAAGCTCATAGCGCCGAAAAAGTGAAGCATTTGGATCATACCATTCTGCAATGAAAGCAAATCTTTCCTCTTGGTTCTAGAAAACAGAAGTCAAATGTATGGATTTTGTAATAACTTCAGAATAGACAATATGTTCAATATATCTTCCACTAACACCTGATATAACAATACTGCTTAGTTATTTGCGATAAAAGATACCAAGATTTGTCAACCTGGCACCAAAAGCTGGAATTTTAAATAAGGACCATTACTTTTTAAAGTGTTTCTCCAAAAGTATGGAACATTTCACTATCTTCATTGACAGCTATTGCTATTCATGTACAAGAGTACATATCAGTGATTAGGTAGACATCATAGTATAAAATCAAGGCAGATGCCCATAAAATACATATTTTATTAATTTTATACTTATCTTTTCAATTTTTCTGAGAGTTCTAGAAAACTGTACTAAGCATTGTCACAGATTATTTTTCAAACAAGCAAAAATAGATTTCTTGTTGAAGAGGTCTGGACAACAATGACAAAAGTTTCCTGACTCTATTTATGGGATTTAGTTTGAGAACATGCCCACAAAGAGACATTTTCAGAGATAGATAGATAGATAGATAGATAGATAGATAGATAGATAGATAGATGAGGAGGGAGGGAGGGAGGGAGGGAGGGAGGGAGGGAGAGAGAGGCGCAGGGGAGACAGAGAATCCCATATATATATTAGAGAGCTTCATACTCTCAGCTTCTGCAGACTATTTAAAATTCAGGGATTAATCAAATATTGCGCATTTAAAAGTTCAGTATTCAAAAGCAGCTGATGACTCACAAAGAGACAATTGTCAGCCGGTCATTTTCTAAAGCTCAAAAGAACACACAGTATGTATTATCTGTGGCTCACTGAAGACACAACAGTTGCTAAGGGAGCTTTTCTGTCCAAGAAGCAGCTTGTATACTTTTGCCACTGCTATAAAAAGGCAATAAGTCATTACCAACAGAGATTGAACGAAAGATGTTACATCTATTTACCATTAAAGACAGAAATGAATGGATTCAGTACTTGCCACTAGCTGTCTGAAGGCTCACACTTTAAAACTATGGTTTAAAATAACAGTCCCCAACCTTTTTCACACTACTGACCAACAATTGGAAGCTGTTACATTAAAGGCTCTGCACTACGCCCACTTTAATTAATTATAAGTAGTCCTTAGCTTAAAAGTATTCATTTAGTGACCAGTCAAATTTACAAACAAACTGAAAAAATTGAATTACGACCAGTCCTTGCACTTATGGCCGTTGCAGCCTCTCCACAGTCACTTAATCAAAATTTGGGCACTTGGCAATTAGTATGTATTTCCTATGGTTGCAGTGTCCCATTGTCACCATTTGCAATCTTTCCAGACAGCTTCTGGCAATCAAAGTCAATGGGGGAATCCACATTTGCTTAATGACATGATTCATTTAACAACTTAGTTACTCACTTAAGAACCCTCAGTCATTCAAGCCCTAGTCATCTCATGTTTTGACTACTGCAATGCGTTCTACGTGGGACTACCCTTGAAGAGCATTCAAGTGTATGGCAGTGCAGGCAGTTCTTTGGGCTGCCAGAGTGGGCCATGTTACACTGCTCCGCCAGCTGCACACATTGCTGGTTTACTTCCAAGTTCAATTCAAGGTGTTGGTTATTACCTTTAAACCCCTGCAAGGCAAGGATCCAGGTTAGTTGAGGAACCATCTCAACCTGATGGTACTAGCCTACCCCCACCTGTGCCAGCAGAGGAGACATATTGTAGATCCTGTCAGCTGTGGGATCCAGAAGAGTGTTCTCTGCTGTGGCTGCCTTTTGGAATATGGCTAGTCCTTGACTTGCAACCACAATGGAGCCCAACATTTATGTTGCTAAGTGATAAATTTGTTAAATGACTTTTGCCCATTTTACAACTTTTCTTACCACCATTGTTAAGTGAATCATTGCAGTTGTTAAGTTAGTAACCCGGTTAAGTGAATCTGGCTTCCCCATTGTCTTTGCTTGTTAGAAGAATGCAAAAGTTCATCCCATCACCCTGGGACACTGCAACCATCGTAAATATGAACCAGTTGCCAAGCATCTGAATTATGTTCACATGACCCTGGGGATGCAGCATGCAATCACAATTGTGAAAAATGGTCATAACTCACTTTTTTCTGTGTCATTATAATTTTGAACGGTCACTAAATGAACTGTTGTAAGTCGAGGAGTACCTGTATCTTACCCCCTGAGGTGAGATCAGCTCCCACACTTCTGACCTTCCCCAACAGCCTTAAGACCTAACTCTGTCAGATGACTTGGGGGCCCAACAGGAAAGTATCACACTGGAGATGGTTGATTAATTAAGAACCAGTCCATCTCCCTTCCCTCCAGTTCCCTTCTTCCCTATCTTGTAACTATGGTTTTATTTGATAGTTACTTTCATTTTATTGTATTAGGAATGTTTCTCTCTGTTGATTTAAATGTTTTTATGCTGTGAGCTGCCCAGATTCACTTTGAAATGAATTGGGCAGCAAATTAATTTAAATAAATAAATAAACGAACAACTATGGCAAAAATGATTGTAAAATCAGGCATGAGATTCATTTATCAACAACCTTGCTCAGCAGTGGAAATTCTGTTCCCACTTATCATCGTAAGTTGAGGACTAGAAAATTAATGTTTCTATTTATAGTCCACCCCCTTCCATTCCAAGCACTGTATTGTCCATAGTTCTCCTATTTTCAGGAATGGTTGAAGAAAACTCAAGTCGGGGAAACAGAAACACTATAAAAATGTGAAACAAAGAACTAATGATGGATAAAAATCAAGCCCAGTGTAATTAATTAAAAGCCATTATGAATAAAAAAGGCCTGCAAGGTCTGGTTAGAAACAGTTAAGATCTGAATGAAGTCAATGTAGCATATACAAAATGCACAAATGAGCCTTGAACTCAGTGTCCGAGTTCCCAATTGACTCTCAGCCAACTATGCCACAATCATTTTCGACGCCTAATACTTTTCTAAACATAAGAGAAGTACTACAGTTGGGTTCTCCTGGAACTGCAATAAGGGTGAAAAGTGACCTTCAGCCAGCTGATACCAGCGTGTGTTAGTGCCGAAGAATTTGAAAGGCGGTTCCAAAGAGCACACATTTTGCACTTACCTTGAACATTCTGAGAATATCATGGCCTATTAAAAATTTATTGCCTTGCTGCAAAGAAGGAAAATGAGTTCAGCCAATCCCCTTCTTATTCACTACTGGGAACATTCTGAGCCAGCATTCATTGTGTACTACAGTTTAACCAAACAGGCTCCTGATCAGTCTGTCATTAAAATTAAATGCTTCTTTTTACCTTGGATTACGTAAAATATTAACTCTTGAGCAATTCAGCTGAACACCAGATTTCAGTTACCACAATGTTTGATGGCATGCCCGTAAAACTATTATCATAAAGACACATATCAGGTTAATATTGGAACAGGGCTATGTTGGTTTTTCTAACTTATCTAATATCTTTAGAAAAGAATTATGCAACAAAAAAAGAAAAGGAAAAATAGGAGGGCAAGCAAGTACAAAGAGGATTTCAACTGGAATTCATGCTACTTCTGGAACCAAGTACAGTGTGTGCTTACAAAAATGTAGTTAGGGTTCTAGTTGTATATTCCTTGACTGGAGCAAATTCCAATGAACTAAATGGAGTTTACACTGAATATACGTGTAAAGATTAGAATTGTAAATCTTTTTAATTCAGATCAACTTGGCTGTTTGAACAGGCTGGGCTGTGCTGACTCCTTGTGGGAAGGGTTTTATATGTATTATGGGATTTTTAGTTTAATTTGGCTTGCTGTAATTTAATTCTATTTTAGTTAACTTAATTTATTGTATCATTTTTATCTGTGAGCTGCCCCGAGTCCTTTTGGAGAGGGGGCAGCATACAAGTCGAATAAATAAATAAATAAATAAATAAATAAATAAATAAATAAATAAATAAATAAACAAATAAACTAATCAAATTAGCGATGCAAATAATCCCACTGTAAGCGTTATTACCTTTCTACTAAAGCTGAAGCTGAATCACAATCCAATTCAGATGGATGAAGCAATGTCTATTTCTTTTCAATAGCACATACTGTTTAATGCTACCTATGAACATTTTAACTACTGCGACCATAGGATTATAGAACATTAAAGAATCTCTTTAGAACTGCAAGTATAAGGTGGCTGCCTAAACAGGGAATTAGTGTAAACTGTAGATCCAATTCTCCCATTTGTTCTGTTTAAAATCCAGTAGCAGAGACACAGTGAAACTGTAGCTAACAACCGTGAATTGCAGGTGTTGGCAATCTTTTGGGTTCAAAGGACACAACTGAAATTTTATGAGTGGGTAATAGCCTCACTTGAAAATGATTTAACAAAATGGCTACATTGCAGATATGGACTTTAAAAAAAAACTTTCTAGAAAGCAAACTGATGAGATTATTTTCTGCCATCTCCTCTAGTTCCTACCTTGTCTTTTTGCCATGTCTCTTCCATTAACAGTTTATCTTTCCCTTTTTGTTCTGGAAGAGGAGTTTATTGTCAAACAAATCCCTGGGCTGCAGCCCTTCCACTTTTTCTCCTAAGAATTGCTGTAAAAACCTATAGAATTCTTAGAAGAAAGTATGAACTATAAAAAAGCACTAAATATATACATAAAATTAAAATCAGGTTCTATAGGAAGCCTAGCAGACACCAAGAGGAATGATATATCAATGTCTGCAGGCATCACACGTTCTGTTTCTCAATTATAGCCTACGATGCATTGCAAGTTTGTGAGTCACAGTAGTCTTACTCATCTTTAGCTTACCTAATTGTTTTAACTGTAGATATCTGAGACTGAACCCAGAAACAGCCGCAGGTAGACTTCGACTTACAACAGTTCATTTAGTGACCCTTCAAAATTACAACGGCACTGAAAAAAGCAACTTATGGCTGTTTTTCAGAGTTACAACCGATGGAGCATCCCAAGGGTCATGTGATCAAAATTCAGATAGTTGGCAATGGATTCATATTATGAGGGTTGCTGCGTCTTGGGCTCAAATTATCAACTTTTGCTAACTTCTACAAGCAAAGACAATGGGGAAGGCAGATTCACTTAAAAAATGTGTGACTATCTTAACAACTGCAGTATTCATTTAACAATTGGGCCAGAAAGGTCATAAATGTGGCAAAATGTACTTGACTTTCTTGCTGAGCACAGAAATTTTGGGCTCAATTGTAGTCATAAATCAAGGACTACCTGCATAGGCAAAACACATGTTATCAAAGCAAGTAAAAATTCAATGTGGCCTTTTGTACAGAGAACACTATAGTAAAAATACATAAACCTATGCTTATTAATACAAAAAATAAGCATAAATACAATACTGTAAAATAAAGTCTTCATACAGTATGGCCCAAGGATTATAGAGGGTAGTGCATCCAACTTGGCTTGAAATACTGATTAAATACCGTTGAAAGTTCAATAATAATAATTGTTATTATACATGATGCTACATTATAACAATATTATAGCACACTTAGGGAAAACTCTGTTAAATCACTGAAATTACATTTTCATAGCATGTTGGCTACCCTATGTTTCAACATTTTTTTTACAACAGCTTCAAAATCTCTAGAGGAAGAGGTATTTACAAATGATTCAAGTTAATATTCTTGTCAAAAGAAACCTAATTAAATGCTGGCAATTTATGCACTTTAAAAAGAGTGCAGAAACCAGTAAAGAAATATCTTTGGCAAGTAAATAGCTCCACCTAGTGTACCAAAAAACCCTGATCTTATATTTAATCCTAATGCAATTAGAGAATGTGATTGCTTACCCCTTTACTTGGAAACAAATCCCACTTCATTCAGTGGGCTAACAGGTATGCTGTGAAGAGCATTTCAGCCTAAAATTTGAGCCCAAAATTTTTAGACATGCTAATCTCTTGGCCATATATTTTCACACCTATCAACTTATTTAAAGTATTGAGTGATAAAGGAAAAATATTATTTAGTTGAATGTTTCTAAGTTTTTCTACAAACTTGCTCTGAAAATGCTGAAGGAGAATCCAGTCTATTTTTAATTGCAGAGAATACCAACATTATCAATTGCTTTTTTCATTGATACCTTTTATGGATGGTTACTCCTCTCTTTCTAAATTAGGGGTCTCCAACCTTGGCAACTTTAAGCCTCGAAGACTTCAATTCCCAGAATTCCCCAGCCAGCAAAGCTGGGAATTGAAGTCCTCCAGGCTTAAAGTTGCCAAGGTTGGAGACCCCTCTTCTAAATTATTCCTTTGCGGTTAAACATAACTCTGTTCTTGGGGAATTATGGACCACTACCAAGGCTGTTTACATCATGGAAAACTTATCTAGAAATGTAAATAAGTTTACAATTAAAAATCCGTACTTAAAAATACCTTTCGAAAAAATTGGAAGAATGTCCATTACCACTTTCATATTATTTATTTTATGCATGATTTGAGTTTAAGCAAAGCTCACAGAAACCAAAATGAAACAAGAGATTAGCTTTACGATAGTCAGCTAGCAATATTTTATAATAGGTGATTTCAAATGCTGAAGGGCTGTGACCCACTAATATAATGAATCTGTGTGAATAAAACTGATGGACTGCACACTGCACTCTGACAGGGCTGCCATTATCTTTGCTCATCCAGGCAGAAAATGAGCACTGTCTGGTAGTGATCTGTAGAAGGCTAGCTCAGGAGCCTGCCACATAAAAAACAGAGAGGTATTCTCAAGTGGTACAAGCAAATTTGGGGATGCAGAACCATTTCAGCAAAAGGACACCAAAAGGAGACTTTGATGAGACTGGCAAACAACAAGCCTCTCTCTCTCTCTCTCTTTTAACAATCAGGGACTATGCAGACTATGTCCCCTGACTAAGCAGTGGTGTTATAAGATTGTTAGCTAGAGAAAAGCACTGGTTGTTGTTTGGTCAGCAGTTTTTCATGGACGTTTCCGGGGTGCGGCTATTCAAGTGTGGCTCGCTGAGTTTTCCACAGAAGCAGCAACCTTGCCACCTAGTGACATTCCTCTAATGCATAGCACTTCCCCATCCAGAAGACCTAAATACCCACTCCCACAGATGCTAACTGAGAAATCCTAGAGGTCCAATTTCTCCTGCATCAAGGGATAGCCCTTCCCATTCCCATGGCACTATCATTCCATTAATCTTGCAAAGAAAGAGTTAACAGTTAAAGCCTAGACAACCAAATAGCTGCTCCATATAGGACTCCATGGCAATGCAATGTGGAATAGACAAGGTTGGAAGCTTCATTTTTACAGTAGCAGCAGTCAAATTTGTCAGGGTAGGGAGCCCTGGAAAGTCTCTGTGGAACTCAGAAACAGATTAGACTTGGCGCAAGAGTTGTTTCATGTGCATAGAAGCTGCTACAGGGAGAGCTCCTGTTCCTAGATTCTATATATAGACCAATGTAAAATCAGTAACTCAATGAGGCCTACCCACATTCAGGCAGAATCAGGATAAGTGCAACCAAGTGCCCCCAAATGTTCTTGGACTCCAATTTCATCATCTGTGACTGCTTACTTGGGGCAGATAAAAGCAAAGCATCATTTATCTGTTGTATAACATTAGAGCCAGAGCCAGCTTGGTCTAGTGGTTAAGGCATCAGCCCAGAAACCAGGAGACTATGAGCTCTAATCCTGCCTCAACCATGAAAGCCAGCTGGGTGACCTTGGGCCAATCACTCTCTCTCAGCCCAATTTACCTCACAGGGTTGTTGTTATGGGAAAAATAGGAGGAAGGTGTGCTGAGTATGGTCATTGCCTTGAATTATTATTTTTTAAACAATAAAGGCAGGGTATAAATAAATTATATACTTCTGTGGAGTTCTCATATTATTCTCCCCATCCCTATTCTCGGACACTGCCAGAAAAAGTCAACTGCAAGCTTTCTTCCCTAATTTTAGATTAATCTTCCTAGACTTTTAATTCCTGATTAATGAGTAGATTGCAGCTATGGAAAGGAAGGCCTAGCAGCCCTTATTGGTGCACTAGTTGTGCCTTTTCCTAATCTGGGAGGCCCTTCAATCACGTCCTATTCATTTCATAGCTTGACTGATGCAACATGCTCTAACTAGAGTTGACTTTGAAGACCACCTGAAAACTTCAAATGGTCCAAAATGCAGCAGCATGGGCAATAATGGGCATCCCTGATAAGCTGCACTGGTTAGCAGTATGCTGCTGAGTGCAATTCAAGGTGTTGGTTATGACCTATAAAGCCTGCATCATATAGGCTCATATTACCTGAGGGACCGTCTATCTTCCGTAGTGTCTGCCCAGCAGGCAAAAGCCAATAGGGTTAGTTCAGCCTGGTCCCTTCAATTAAACAGTGTCAAGTATTAGGAATCATGCCAGCCTTCTAGAAAGGGGTACCACCAGAGATCCATTTGGCTTTCATTCTGGTGCATTCCAGAAATCCTTAAAGAAATGACTGTTCTCCTAGGCATATGGTAGGTTTACAGGAGTCCCTGCTGAATACATTTATCAGTTTTGTTAGCTGATCCTGACATTTTCCTCTTTATTTCCTTTTCTTTTTAATTTATTTCCTATACTTTCTACCTGTTTGGTTTTATTGCCACCTAGACACACTGGAGTTTGGGTGGTCCTAAATTGAGTAAATAAAGAATCTTGTTTTTTTTTTAAATCAACACAATGGAATGTTGGAAAGAAACTATATAAAATAATGCAGGACTCTGTTCATCAGCTTCATTATCAAGGTAATGGTTTGCAAACTGAACCACATTTTCCAACATTGGAAAGCTAGTAAAATAAATAATTTTTATTTTTACAGATGGTCAGTAGTTCGCACCATAGTCAACTTCTTCATTGTAAGCTTCTTCACTTCCCCATTATGTTGTCCAAAGCAGAACTACCTTTAAAGGATTGCAAAGAATTCCAGGCTACATGGTTTCATTAGCTTTTATTCCTTCCAACAGGAAGGAAGGAAGGAAGGAAGGAAGGAAGGAAGGAAGGAAGGAAGAAAATCCTCAATACATACTAATGGCAAGGCAGTTGAGAAACAGCATGAAATATTACTGACACCCCTACTCTAAAACCTGTACCATGAGGGAGCTTCCCTGTGCTACCCTATGCATACAATATATAAAAAATGAACAGATGCATCAAGGGAGAGCAGAAATATACTGCAATTTGCTGAAATGAGGAATGGTAGTTTGCAAAATATTGGCCAGAATATGTGTATATATCTGGATCAGGCAAACAGGTAGCAAACTTCCCCTTTGCATTAAGAGGCAGTTAAAAAAAGGATCAGAAGAAACAAAGTGGACCTGCATTTACTGAAAGTTGAAGACCTAAAAGCAGGCCTATCAAACTGGCGGCCCAAATGTGTCATGCACAGGCCACGCCCATCTAGGCTGCACAAAGGCAAAAATGTCACAATACATCACAATATTAATGTGATGCGATCGAGTTTGATACCTGCAACATACCCAGTTTTTAAGATACTGTAACCTAACCATGTTCCTTTAAATCAATTTAAAAGCAGGGCTGTCAAACTCCCGGCCTGCAGGCCAGATATGCTGCATGCTGACCACACCCATGCCCAGTTTAGTGAAGGGGAAAAAAGTCACGATACATCACATGACACCGCCATGACAATGTGAGTTTGACACTCCTGATTTAAAGAATGTGACTCTAGGAAACCAATTTTCTTAATTGGAAGCAACAGTCATGTGACTAACTTACACACAGAAAATACATATCTGCCCTTCTCAGAAAATCAAATATAAATACATGGAGCAAATACAGAAGAACCTGCCCTGATCACAGCTCAGAAGCACACATATATACAGGCAAAATAAACACATAACCTAGGCAGGAAAATCACTACACAGAAGAAAATACAGAAACTCTTATGATCACTGGTAGTACAGGAATTGGAAACAATGCAAAAAACTATGTTTGTATATTCAGTTCAAACGTAAGAACTCCAGAATTGTTTGTTAAGAAACTAGGAAAATAAATGTATCTCCTAATCCTTTATTTGTTGCCCTCTTTGCATTCTTAGGTTCCTAATTTTTACATATGCATTCAGACTACAACTATTTATTAATCAATCAAATGTATGTATCTTATGGAAAGTGACTCCAGGAGACATATAGAAATCCAATAGCCATTCCCATGGCACTACCATTCTGAGTTATTACTGTGGTAATAAAAATGTTTTAAAGATTTTAGGTAAAACAGGTGAAAGGAGATAAAAATACATTCTTATCACTGTTGGGCCAAGAAAGGATTCCAGGAAAAAAGGAGCTTGGCACAAAGTATTATAGAATCAATTAAAGTAGAACTTTGGAAGCTTATGTAACTACATACAAAGCAGCTGAGAGAAATTAAGTAAAAGATCATTAATTAGTGGGAGTAGTGGGAAAAAATGTATGTTGCCCTATTTATGCATAGCAAATTTAAATCCCACTGTATTCAACAAAATTGTTCTAAAAGTATTAATATGCATAAAATTGCAGTCAAACAGAATCTTAATTAGCTAGATTCAAATTCTGCTTACTGTATTCAGAAATAAATCACTGGTTTTACATTTGTATGGTTTTACATCTATAATTTCTGCTTCACAACTGCAATTTCTGAGACATGCTTTATAGGCCTTTGCTTTTATGTCTGCATATAAAAATACTACAATGTCTGGCAAATCTACAAAGGACAGGAACAGGCCATACAATCTTAATTCACTCACCGAGATAAATCACTCCAAAACTGGGTTTGTCCAATGCATTATGCCGGAACTATACAAATCACATAATGGCTTAACATGCTGTGTAAACCAGAGCATATGTTCCAGACAATACCAGCCTGAATTCTTGATTCTTTACTGCTTTTTCCCATCTTGCCTTCCCCTTCCTGCATGGAGTGGACTTCATATTTCTCCAAGCTAATAAATATCATTTCCCTAAATCTAAATAAAACCTCTGCTTATTAGGATACCATGAAGATAATCTATAACAGTTTAGTAACTAAAGCAGTCATCCTGAGTTTTTTCACACATTTATCTAAGAAACTCTGGTCTTCCTTGATCACTGGGCATAGTGGCAGGAGTTGATTTAGTGAAAAGGATGGGAAATATATCAAATTAAGAGCAGAATGAGAATTTGAAACATCATTTAACCATAAATAACACTGAATGGTTGTAGCCTACTACTTTCTAAGCCCAGCCTACCTCTCAAGGTTACAGTGAAAATAAAATATGTAAAACTGATGCTACATACGGCTTCTTTGAAGAAAGTTTAGTTTAGTTTATTGTCATTGCACCTCATACAATGAAATTAAATACCATCAATGTACATTATGACTATGAAAATAAACACAAACACACACATCCTTCACATTCTATACATTGAATTGAAAACCCCTAATATTGCATTAATATTGCACTATACAATGCAATACAATATTGCACTATACAAGAAAGATGGAATATAACTGAAGTCTCATTACATAAATAATTGTTCATTTTTCCCAATACATTCTTTATTACAAAAGACCATTCTTTGCAATATTTCAGAAGGTTGTTCTTTACATTTATTTTGCTTTTGAATTTTACTTTGTAAAGCAAAATTATAACATTTTTCATCCTCGGGAATCTCAGATTTGCCCCTTTTTATCCCCAAGAAGACATGGTCACTATACTGTTAACAAAACCTTCATAAGCGTCATGTCACTGAGCTGCAGCACAAGCTCAAGTGTCAACATTTCTTTTCCTGGGGATGCTTCGTAGGGGTCGTTGCCTCCCTCCCCTAAACGACTTTTTTATGCTCTGACATCACGGGAGTCTCTTCCCCGCCGGAGATCTCCTTCGCCAGCGCGCACAGCCCACCTCCACTCACCATGATCCAGCCACCTATCGCCACCTCACCGCTGGAGCGCTCTCAAAGCAGGAGAAAAAAAACGCGACTAGCTACACGCGCTAAGCCAAGCCGCTTCTTAGCAACCGAGGCCACGCCTTCTCTGCAGCTTAAACATCTGGTTTAAAAAAAAAACAACATCAACTAGCCGACTTGAATTCCTATTGGTTGGGAGTAGTATCGTTCACTCTCGTGATCGTTCAGTTCTGTGTAGCGTGAAAGGGCCTGGAGTTGTCACGGGAGAAAGAGACCGGAAATCATGAAATTTCCGCGAGCCTGCGCAAGGATGAATGTGGGTAACGGCACGTCATTATTACTGTTCTGTACAAGAACGTAGAGATAGGAATGTGAGAGTTGCAGCGTTCATTAACTTTCAAGTGAAAAGTGGTGCTTTTTTTTAGTTCCGCCACAGACTCTATCCACTAATAGACTTCATTATAGATTGTAAGGAGACCTGTGGCTAACATACATTAATCCTGGAATATTTTCTAAAATGGAGATGAAAAAACAAGCGATTTGCCACTCCCTTTCCCCTCCCCAAAAAAGCCCCACAAACGAATTGCTAAGCAGAGAGGAGGGGGTCAAACTATTTTCCAAGGCATCCGAAGGCCAGACAAGGAATAATGGATGGAAACTGATCAAGGAGAGATTCAATCTAGAAATAAGGAGAAATCTTCTTGACAGTGAGAACAATCATCCAGTGGAACAGCTTGCCTTCAAAAGCTGTGGGAGCTTCATTAACTGGAAACTTTCAAGAAGCAGCTGGACTGCCATCTGTCAGAAATGGTGTAAGGTCCCCTGCTTGGACCGGGGTTGGACTAGATGATCTACAAGGTCCCTTCCAACTCTGTTATTCTGTTAATCTGTTAGTTCAATTCCACCCTCCGTGTATAAATCAGCCAAACTTCATCAGTTCTTCATGCAGCTTTTAGAAACTGGTATCTCTTTTTCCCTCATTTGAACAAAGCCTTGCAGTAAAAGTATGAATTCTTCATTGTGCAGGCATTTATTTATCAAATCTACATAGCTGCCCATCCATCAAAGGCAACTCTGAAGACCGAGGGTCGCATTGCTAGCACCAACGTGCCTACTGTCCCTGTCCTATTGTTTCTTTTTATTTTTCTTATATGTATCCATTTCATGTATTCATAACTATGTTTATACTTATACCTGATATAATTGCTTGACAAAATAAATAAATAAAATAAACATACTGTACAATGTTTCTCACCTTTTTACAATTTTAAAACGTGTGGACTTCAAATTCCCAGAATTCCCCTGCCAGCATTTTAGACGAGGATTCTGAGAGTTGAAGTCCACACATCTTTAAAGTTACAGTACGAAGGGTGAGGAAACACTGCTCTACACACAGATAATTAAGGAGTCGTATGATTTTCTAGTCCGAAACATTGCCACTGACTTGATTGGTTAGTCTCCCGACTAAGGCTTGAAAAAAAAATTGAAATTGAGGTCAGAAGTTGCGCGGTTTGGGTGGGTGAATCTACTATTATAACATCTATAGGCGGGAGGGAGTCGATCGGAAGTTACACCTTCCCAAAAGCAGAAAGAAAGAACCAGCGATGGGAAGCAGCAGGGAGGAGTGGAGGAGGAGGAAATCCCACAGCTGGTTAGTTTTACACTTGAGACGAATTTGCACAGCAATTCATTGTTCTGTAAAATGGACACTGTTTTACAGTGTTCACTGTTTTACAGAACGCTGTTCTATAAAACGCCTCGCCTACTCGTCCAAATAATGATCGGCTTCTTTCCCGGTTGGCGTGTGGGTGGGGGAATGAGGCCGTCGGGGGAATTGCCTGATCGCGGGTTATTCAGCTGGACGGGTAGACCTCAACTTACGGTGACAGTTGAGCCCCAAAGTTATGTTGCTAAGTGAGAAATGTGTTTTTGCCCCATTTTACGACTTTTCTTGCCACATTTGTTAAGCAAATCATTGCCAGTTGTTTAAGTTAGTAACTCGGTTGTCCCAAAGGTGCCTTTTTCCCCAAAGAGGCGACTGGACTTTCTGGTTTTTTTTTCTTTGAAGACGTTTCGCTTTTCGTCCAAGCAGCTTCTTCAGCCCTGAGCTTCAAAGAAAAACCAGAAACTCCAGTTGTCTCTTGAAAAAAAGCACTTTTAGGACTAACCGTGACCTGGAATGACCGAAAATCTCCATAGACATTTAGTAACTTGGTTGTTTAAGTGAATCTCGCTTCCCCATTGACTTTGCTTGTCAGAAGGTCGCTAAAGGCGGTCTCATGACTCCAGGACTTGAAACTGACATAAATATGAATCCACTGCCAAGCATTTGAATTCTGCTCATGGGACCGTGGGGAATACTACAACAGTCACAAGTGTGAAAAATGGTCATAAGACTCTTTTTTCAGTGGTGGTGTAACTTTAAAAGGTCATTAAGTGAACTGTAGGCAAATTGATGACTACCTGTATTTCTGCAAATCATTGTTGGGGGGAATTGGGATGTGTTGACATAAGACCCAGACACAATGTAAACAGCCATGCCGAAATTGAAGGGCTCCTTAAATTAAGCGGGAGAGCAGGCTTGGGAAGAAAGGTTTTCTGGGTAGTTAATGAAAATCAAATGTCAGACATGACTGGGTTTATTGATTTATTGGTATGGTTTGTGAGTACTGTGTGCTGCCAAATGTTACGGCAGTTTACCGCAAAAATTGTATGGGTTTGGTTTTTTTGTGATATAAGAACACGGAACAATTACTCCACCACAGAAATTGCAATAGAAAGGAGAAAATAACTACCCCCCCCCAAAAAAAATCTCTGGAAGAACTCCATTTCATCCAGCATCTTCAGAGGGGCAAGTCTAGCTTTTAGGGGAAGCATCTCTCAGCCTCAGTGCTATAACATATTGTATAACATATTGGAAAGTAAAAATATGTTTTTTCTGTAGCTCAAGGTTGAAGTGTGAGATTCTTGATACTACTGACTGAGCTTGGTTGGTTGTTTGCAGATGTTTCAGTATCCAACATCATCAATGCATAGTGAATGTGAGTTTTGCTGTCTGTGTGGTAGCTTTAGGCAACAGGCAAGGCAAGCTATGAGTAGACGTGGCTTATATCCATTTGTTCAGCAGTCATTCAGAGTTACTGAGGTGCTGAAAAAAATGGACTTAAAGGGGCATTGGTCTTACCTGAGACGCACCTTCTCAGATGGTGGAGACAGCATCCAGGAATGGGATATATTCAGTTCTTTTCAGCTATAGACTGAATAGAAAAACTGAAGACATGCCCCCTTTGGGCTACCGTGCCCAGTTCTTGATGAAGTCAAGGTCTTAATATAGTTGTTGTAAGAGTTCCATCATTAAGTATAAGTCATAGGTCGTATCATCCCACACACCCAAAATCATAGAGGCCAGAGAAAAGGGTGGGACTGGATCCTGTCTCCACCATCTGAGAAGGTGCGTCTCAGGTAAGACCAACGCCCTTCTCCAGATTGGTGTCGACAGGATCCAGGCATGGGACATACCAAAGCAAATGTCCTACGAATTCTGGCCACTACTGAGATTGATCTGGAGAACAACTAGTCTTCCAAATTCCAGCTGTCCTAATGCCCCTGTGATCATGTGATTGTGATCCAGGTGGTCAGGGGCCTGGCTCACAATTACAACATTGCACAAGCTATGTTACATGATTGCCATATGTGACTTTCTCTGGCACCTTCACACAAGCAAAGTTAATGGGGAAGGCAGTAGGGAAGGTTGCAAATTGTCTCAGTAAGTCACTAGCAGCACCATCCCTGCCTGCTTGCACTCCATCACATGCACCTGTTTGCAGCATCCCCTTCCCTCCTCTGGGCTCCACCACCCCCACCTGAGGCCTATGCCAAAATGACAACTCCTAGGCAGCTCCTGGGAGTTCCATAGCTACAAGGAGCTATGAAAAAATTTAACTCTTTCTTACCTGTTAGGAATTGTTTGAATTTGTGTAGCCCAAACCTAGTAACCTAATTTGGATTTATGCAGACTAGTTTACAATCCAAAATACTGGGGTTCACACATGCTGAACCAAAGTTCACATGTCATATGGCAATTCAGTGTGTAGGGTAAGCTCTTTCAATAAGTCAGAAAGATAGTTTTGCCTCTTGACTTGTGTGGTGTATACTTTATTTTTATTTCTGTCGTCTTGGTTCACATACTTGTTTCATGATGGTGTGGAATTTGTTAAGTATTAATGATGGTTTAAAATACAGTCCAAAGAATCATTTTCAAGTCTCAGTGTTTTAAGGGTGAAGCCCTGTTTGAACCTGTTACAGCTGAGCAAAGAGATTTGCTGCCTAATGTGTTCACATCCAAACCTCACTAGCGTCTCTCTGTTTTCAATTTGTAAAGTAAATAACTACTGTATTGATTTTCTATCTATTCATGAATCCCCAAAACTGCTATCTGCAGTAATCACTTCATTTTGCCTTATGCTTGTGATAGGTCTTAAACTGTATGAGTGGTTGATTATATTCTAAGAGTCAAGATATCTTGAATGTATATCTTGGTTATTCAGGCACCCAGGTTCCATTGAAATACTGCCTACAGGAGAAAAGAAGTGTTCTTAGTCGACTTCCTGTTTCAAAATCTTAGGCATTTTTTTTTAGTATTTGCTGAAATGAAATAGTATCTCTTTTTGTCTTTCAGAATTTTATTGTATTAACTGTTTTTATTAGACTAAAATCTGCAGCTTTTTTTTAAATACAGCACCATGAAAATATTTTTACAATACTTTAAATAATAATCAACCATTCCAAAATAGGATGCATATCCATCCAATCATTTCCAAATACATGAGGTTTGGGGGCTTGAACATTTTCTACTATTTTTGTGAGAAACTGCATTATGAAGTTGAATTAGTGTGTTGCAATATGTTCTGTACTAATGATTCTATATTCTGTTTAATGGAACTGACAGGCATAATACTTTTGTCTTGGTTTGTTTCTTTTAGGCTTTAACGGTGTTTTCTTGTATGCAATCCTGTCAGTAAAATGGCAGCTCTAAATAATGCAGAAAATAGTAAGTATTCATTTTTCTTTGGAATTAAATATTGCTTTTGGAAATATATTCTGCAGACATTTGCAAATCGAATATCACATGTATTTGAAATGCATGTTGTATTTTAAAAAACTCTAGATAAGAGTTTTTGTGGAAGAAACTGAATATCAGTTATTTAGCAAATGAGAAACTTACATGCTTTTTCATAGTACTAACATTTTACTTATGAATATTTAAATATTTTGTTACATTCAAATTAGTATTAGATCTAATCTGCAGTTAGCTTTCTTTTACGAGTAGTCCTCAGGTTACAGCCATTCATTCAGCAACCATTCAAAGTTACAAACATTCTCACCGAGAGGGATTTATGAGTAGTCCTTGATAATGCCAGAAATTGTGATCATGTGACTGCAAGAACATAATCGTGAGTCAGGCACCAAATGCCCAGATTGTGATAACATACATAGACACTGTTATGGCTAGAACTCCAAGGACATTACTTGCTGGCTGCCTATAAGCAAAATCAGTGGGTTCCACAGCACCTCTCCATGACCTGCTTGCCTGGGATGCCAACCTCTTCCCACTTAATGACCTGTGTGATCCTAGAGTGAGGACAGCCCGACTGTCAGGATTACTATCATGAAGCTATATGGTCCCACGTTGTGCTTTATGTCTGCATCACTTAGCAATGGAAATTCCAGGTGGTGTTGTAACCCAAAGACTACCTGTAGCTTCAGTTCCTTAAGTTCCTAGAATGAATTTCAAATGGAATGTGAGACTGAGCCTTCCAAAGTTATGTAGTGAGGAATTTGAAACAGCGCTGTCAAACATTCCCATGCTATGGAAAATGACAAGCTTTGGATGTAGTCTATTACAGGTACTCCTTGATTTAGGACCATAATTTGGATCAGAATCTCAGTTGTTGAGTTAAGTAGCTGTTAAGCATGACTGCTTCATTCAACGAATGCAATCTCAACACTTCCAGTTAGGATTGTTAAATGGTCTCCCAGATTATTAAATGGACAGAGCAAAAGAGCTGCCTGCCAAGTTCAGTTCCTCGCCAGGTATACAAAGCAATTGCTCCAAAGGTCTGTGGAATGAAGCTGGGATCTTTGGGATCTGAGCTGTTTCTCCACTCTACTGGAGGAAATCATCTCCCCTCCAGAGCCATTCTCTTCCACACGTGGAGAGAAGATGAACTCCACAGGGTGGAGAAATGGAGCTCAGATCTTGAATATTACAGCTCTATACCTGAAGCCTGCCAGAAGAATTTGTCTCCTCTCTGTGCATGGAGGAGGATTTCTTTGAAGGGCTGCAGAAATGGAGCTCAGGTCTTTGAGATCTGACCTTCATTTCTATAGCCCTTTAGAGAAGTTCCACTCTCCATACGTGGAAGAGAACTCCTTTGAAGGGCTGCAGAAGCATACCTTGGTCATTCCAAGCTCCATTGGAGTAGTTGACTACTTGAGAAAAGAATTACATTCTTAGTCAGCTTTTTTATTCAAAATCACAAATATTTTCTTTTCAGCTTTTGCATCTCTAATGTCAGAGCAAACCAGAACTGCAGCGTTGATGTGTAGAAAAATAACAGATTGATAGCAAAAGTAAAAAGTATACATTCAGAACAGAGCTGCAGTTCACTGGAGGGGTCTCCTTCTTCTTGTGGGCAGCCTTCTCACTCTTAAAGAGTTGCCTGCTGGGGAGGGAATTTCAGCTGTGTGGCAGGCACTACCAGATTGCAACCTTTTCTGCCACCATACTGCAAATGGCAATCATGTGATTGTGGGACACATGGAAACTGGTCATAAATGTGAACAGGCTGCCAAACACCCAGATCATGATCATATGACTGGGGGAGCAGTGCAACATTTTATGATGGCTCGAAGTGCTTCACAGGCTATAGAGTACCCTTTCCAAGGCCGTCATAACTTCAAACAGTTGTTAAGCAACCAATAGTAAGTCAAGAATTATCTGTAATTTTTTTTTCTGCCGTTCAGCCATGTCTGATTCTCTGAGACTGCAAGTTGCTACAGTTTTCTTGGCAAGATTTTTCAGAAGTGCCATTGCCATCTTCTTAGGCTTGACAGAAAGTAACTAGTCCAAGATCACCTAGCTGGTTTTGTGCCTGATGTAGGACTAGAATTTATGGTCTCCCAGTTTCTAGCCTGATGCCTTAACTGACTACATCAAACTGGCTTTCCTAATAATATTAGATTATATTAATCATGTTTTTCTGATTTAAACATATTGTATGCTATTTTCTGCCTCAACCTGAAGGTGAATACATTACCTCACCCATTCGTGGACCTGGTGATGGCATGGAAACAGAGCAGACTTCAAAATCTGTTGAAGTAATCCCCAACACAACTAGCCATGCCCATCGAAGCCCATGCAAGAAACTTCTTCCATCACTCAGTCCTGGAGTACTTCATTTGGGGAAAGTATATGGTGACAAGGCTGTGGAAATTGAAGCTGTACGAATAGTGGTTCCTAAAGCTTCTATAAACCATGAGGTGCCTGTTAAAAATGCTAAAGGATCTAAATCCTCAGGTCCTCAAAAAGAGCCCCTCAGTCTGTCTGATGGGATTTCATCAGATACTAAGAAAGAACTGCTGGAGCTAAGAAGTGAAATAGGAAAGCTTAAGAATTCGGAAAAGAGACTCTTACAGGATAAGGAAGGCCTTTCCAATCAACTCCATGTGCAAACAGAGGTAGGAAAATAGACTTGATTGGTTTACTTTTAAAGACTATACCATTTGTTTGGAAGAAAAAACTGCAGTGTATAGAACTAATTATTCACGGATAACAATGCCGCTTCAAACCCATATACTCAGGTTTTTTCCCTAGTTTGGGTTATTTTCATTATAATTCATAATTCATTATCATTCATAATTCATTATGAATTAAATTGCACTCAATGACATTATTTCATAATAAGGCCTTTAAGGATTGTATTCTACATCATTGGATTATTCTGAGCAATAACTATAAAACTATTCAGTATAAAGTGGCTCATAGAATCTCCCTATAAAGGAGAAGGGCAATCTCTAAGTACATATATAAACCATAATTGTATAAATAAACAGAGAATTATACTCTCCACCTGAAAATTGAAAAGTGGATAGCTGCTGTATTTGAATATGCCATTATTCCGTAAGACTGTAAGTTCCCTATCCCTTGGAAAAAGCCAACTTTCATCTGAGCAAAATTACAATTGCATTTCTGGAATAGTTTCTTGAAAGCTACTATGGGATAGAAAGTTACTGGTTTTAGATTATGAAAGCTAAGAGCATGTAAACTTATATTCAGCCTTGAATAAAATCATGTCTTTTTCTTTTTCCTTATTAAGATATAGTAAATGTGGTGTTTATGCAGCCACTCTACAGTAATACAAACAGTAACAAACTTTGTTTGATGTCCATCATATTTTGAAATGCACAGCAGTCCACTTTTAATATGTGCTGGAATTAACTACTACACCTATCTAGCAACACAAAACAACCCAGTTCTTCAGCTGTGATAGGTTAATCAATTCATTTCCCTATCTTAGGTCAATCGGGAGTTGAAAAAATTACTTGTTGCTTCGGTTGGAGATGACTTGCAATATCATTTTGAGCGTATGGCACGTGAAAAAAATCAGTTGATTCTTGAAAATGAAGCCCTTGGGCGGAATGTGTCTCAACTATCTGAGCAGTTAGAAAGGATGTCTATACAATGTGATGTTTGGCGAAGCAAATTCCTAGCAAGCAGGTACTATTAATAATGCTGCCTTTTAACAGATGTCTTAAATAAATGTACATCTACCTAAGCAACCATAGACACATAAGTACCATTTCTCTATCAGAATTGTTGTTGATTGAGGATACCAAGCTTTAAGGTTCAACATGCATGATTGCTCTGGATGGGGTCATGCTTCCATTAAAGATCAGTTTTCCAGCTTGCAACTGCTTTTAACCAAAGATACACATCAGTAGCAGGGTTACCTTTCATCAGCCTTGGCGGATAAACCAGTTGGGTATTCCTGGAAGAGAGAAAACAGACATTTGTTAATATATGGTTTGGTAACCCTGAGGCTGGATTACTACTACACATTGCTATTTATGGAGTGCCTCTTGAAAACAATGACAATTGGTCCTGACTGAAACAACATGGTTGGTGCTTCTAGGAGGTGTCACAACACACCTTTCGTAAAGCAGTTATGCAAACTTGAGTAATTTTCTGATTCCAATTCAGGGTACTCAGTCTGATATACAAAACTGGGTAGGTCTAAAATGTTAATTTTGATAATTATGAATGTTTACATGCCAACTAAAACACCAAATGAAAATGTCATAGTATATGCTTTTTAAAAAATCTTTATAAATCTACTTAGGCTTTTAGAAGTTTGTCTGACAAATATTATCTATTCACTTCATTGATGTCTTATACATTCCTAAATTATTGCAAAAAAAGGGCACTTGATATTAATATGATTGGGAATTGGGAAAGCTACTATGATGTAACTGATATCATGTCTGAACAAGTCTAAAGTAATGATTTAAATCTCAATTTATCAAACAAACTCACTGCATGGTCCTAGAATGCCATCCTTCAGCGTAATATATTTTACAGGTTTATTTCCATTGTAATGTAATAGTACTCCTGAGAAAAAGTGGGATGACAGTCATAAGAAAGTTGTACCTTATATCACATTTATTTGTTCAAGATGTTTTATCCCTTTATTCCAAATTTTGTACATAATCTGTTTAGGTTGCAGCATGAAAATGCAACCATTGAATTAACTGCTAATGTACAATAGGAACACAATATTAATTAGTTGAATCAACTTTAACCAGGTTGTATCTGAAATTTCTTTTACAGAGTCATGTCTGATGAGTTGACTAATTCCAGAGCAGTTCTCCAGCGTCAGACCAGAGATGCACACAGTGCAATTCAGGATCTGTTAAATGAACGTGATCAGTTTCACCAAGAAATGATTGCTGCACAAAAGTATGAATTTTTTTTTTAATCTCTGAAAGACATTGCTTTAAATCCCAGTTTAGCCATTTTATGTAGCAGCTCTGGATTATAGATATTTAGAAATAATAGAGTCTTATACTTGTATGTTTATTGTTGCATAAGTCTTAATTATAATTTCCTTTATTCAAAGATTTACTTCTAATTCCATGGACTGAATTAAAATTCTATATAATCAAATTTCTATGAGTAAAATACAGGCAAAATACTTGTGTCAGAATGATCATATGTATGTAAAGGTGTTTTCGGTTGACCAGTCTTATGTATACACACTAAATTATCCATGACCCATTAAGTCCTTGTTTCAGTTGATTCATTGTTCCAGGCATGTCATCATTTTCAGTTGTGTCATTGTTTCAGTTGTTGAGTCATTATTTTGGGGAGCAAGAATGATTTCCAACTTCCTGCTGTCTTTCCCACCTACTTTGTTTTTGGGAAACTTGCAGAGAGAAGGTCAGTGGGGAAGCTAGCAGGGAGCATTGCAAAGTGCTCAGGCAAGTCTCCCTCACCTGTGCATCCTCCCACAGTCCCTTTGTGCTCATGCCATGCCAGCAACCTGCACACCCCCTCACACAGACACCCTGACCCGCTGTGCCTCTTATGCACCCTCCCAGTCATTGACACTCTTCTTACCTGCCTGCCTCGCTGATTTTGCTTGTGGGAAGCTGACAGGAAACATTGGTAATGACAGTCATGTGACTGTGATTGGTAGAACAGGACAGTGGTGTGGCAATGCAGTGGCATTGAAACAGTCACAACTTTTCCAAATTTCAATACCACTGGAATAATGGGTTCCGAATTTTGTAAGTTAGGCCATTTGAGTTACCTTAATTCAAAAACTGTTGTGGTATATGATATATCGTTTTGCCCAATTGAAGGTACAAATAGAAAAACAAACACAAAGAGTTTTAGTATTATAGAGAGAGAATTACAGTTGTATACAGAAAGAATTGAAAGCAGTGTCATTGCCCTAAAATGTACTTAGTGGCACAGACTATACAGTATTACAGCAAAACCCACTATCTGTGGCAACAGAGATCTACCATCCCTAGTTATAAGGTCTTTGTATAGCTTAACTTTTTGTTCTTTAGTCTGTTTATCTTACATTTTGTTCTCAGAATTATCCACAAGAAAGAAACTTCATTCTAACAAAATTTGAAAATGGATAATAGGTCTGGGTGAAATTTCTGTCCCATATGCCTGATGTGAGCTGCAGGGCTACCTATGCAAGTGGAAATCTTTTTTCCTCCAATGATTTTTACCTTTTTTGAAAACAATCCACAGTTGGTCTGTAGTTTTCTGCCCTTCCTGTTATGGTCTCCCGTTACGCAAAGGCCATAATTCAACTTTACACTAATTTCCCCATCCAAAATCTTAACCAGAATCTACATAGTCTGTTTCTTTGCATCACTAGCAAAACTATAGATAGCAATTTTTGCTCTTGGATTATTTAATAACCTTTTTTAATCCCTCCTTCTCTTTGAGTGTTTACCCTGTTTCTGTAGTCCACCAAATTTTCTCATGTACATTTGTAATTGAAACTGATTTATTTCCATTGCAGATTATTAGAGGAGCTCCTGGTTTCTCTACAGTGGGGAAGGCAGCAGACATACTACCCTAGTGCACATCCTCATAGTACAGTAGAATTAGCTGCTGTAAATCATAAGCTTGCTAAAGCAGTAACTTCACATCTACTTGGAAACTCTAATATTGCTAACAATCCAAAAAATGGTTCTTCGTCCACAGAACTCTGCACTACCCCTGCTGAGAAAATGGCTGAGATGGTAAAAACTATTTTATATAATAGCATGCTATTCTGTTGTGCATTAAAATTCTTGAAGTTTACTTTCTAGAAACATGAAGCAGTACCTCTATATTGCATAACAACAAATGCCTCCGTATTCTACTATATAGTATTAGTATTCTACTGTACTGCATGGCAGTATAGTTTTCTACAGTTCATTTGCAAGACAAGATACAAACTCGGAGATGGTTGGAGCAAGGTGGCAGTTGATTCCTAGAGCTACACCTCTGTCATGGCCCACTTCAAAAGTAGATTGCCAATAGAAAAACCTGAGGAAGTTTAGCCTTGAACATAATCTAAACTATGGTTATAGTTTAAAGTGCAGTAGCTGAGGATAATAGAAAACCTGAACTGAGAATTATTTGGCTTGTGCTGGACAGACAAGTTTGTATTCCTGCTTGTTGTCCAGATACCAGTGGTGAAAGGAATTTGTGCCTTTTATGTCAGATGCAATCATTTCCAAATTAATTGTATCTGAATTATAATAATCTTTGCATCTCCTGCATTATTGTTCAGTTAATACAGACCATCCTTGAAAAGTTTAATAGGTGTAAATTGTGGCAGCTAGGTGATACTGATATGTGAAGCTAAGATAATACGTTGTGTTCTGGTCACAATTCAAGTTGCTGGTTTTAATGTTTAAGATAATTTTAAGAAGCAAACTCTTTATTCTGTGGAGAATAAAATAATCTTATAGAGATGCCACTCTATCTCTAAGAAGTAATTGTAAATACAAAAGAGGCCTTTCTCTTGCATGGGAATTGAACTTTCTGACTTTAAAAAGTGAGATACCCCTTATTTCAGATTTTTTAAAGTATTTTAAATATTTTTTACCAAAAGAAACCACAATGATTCATTGCTGTTACTGTTTTCTAGGTATTAAGAATGCTGGATTCTGGCAAATGTACAGAAGTATCAGAACTTTCTTTTTCTGAGCCTTCAACAGCAACTTTTCTTTCCCCAAAGAAAAATATTGGACGGTTTCATCCCTACACTAGATATGAGAACATAACTTTCAACTGTTGTGATCACTGCAAGGGAGAATTACTCGTTCTTTAAAAAAAATTATTTGGTAGCAATGGTTTCATATTCAGATAAAGCATACGATCTTTGTGCACTTTTATTTTCTGTACTTTTATCTAATGAGGATTGGATTTTGTGCTGGAATTATGTCTTTCATAAAGCTTTCAGACCTCAATGTTCTGCTCTCAAATTCTTCTTTGTGGCAGACTGAATTTGTAATGCAATGTCAATTGTTCAATGGCAACCAAGAATGTATTAGAAAAATGTTCCATACTGTGCAAAGAACTATAGAATGTGCGTACCAATGTTTCTTCTTTAAGGGAACACTTGAGAATATTAGAAATATCCCATGAACCTCAAATACTTTATTCCTTGAAAAGATGCAGCTTATTTCTATATGTGAACTATTTTATTTTAGAATTAGGGTGGGTGTTTAAGTATTTTCTACAGTTGATTTCCAGTATTAGAGAACTGTTACATGGGCAGGTTAAAATGCATATTTTAATGAAAACTCAAAATGCTTCTTTAGGTATAAACTGTACTTTACAGATCTTAAGTGATGGAGCTGATTTGGTGAGATTAAATCTAATGCACAACATTTATGTCAGAGTAGCAACAGCATTTTATATGCAAACTACTGGAGATGTGCCTCTGAGTTCACCTTTTCTACAGAAGGTTTTTTTTTAACAAACTTAGGAATGACTATCCCTGAGGGATTATGTGAAAAGGTTTTAATGGTGCTATTAAATGTGGTTGGACTACTCTTCTTGTATCTCTTTTCTCTAATTTGTAAATAGGCAAAATATACTATCACTTTAAAAAAAACACTTCCTTTGTAAATCTTTATTTCTTGACAGTGGGGGTGGAGTTGGTGGTATAATTTGCAATTTCTCAATAACACACCAAATACCCTGGATTATTTACAATGAGACTTCCAGATAATGCTATGACATAGTAATATTCAACCATTTTTTGGTTTGATGCACTATGATTGGTGGTGTAGTTTCTAACCAAATGCCGGATGTGAAAGGTCAGGAGATAAACTAATTCTTAAAAAAATACACCATACTTACAGGAGTATTTACTTTATGTAAGCTTTATAGAACTGAGAAGGCAATCCCAATCTATTCACAAATAGATAATTATTCCAAGTTTAAGATGTGGAAAAATTACTAAGATAAGAGAAAATTAAGCCATTATTGAAGGACTTCAAAACATTCCAGAAGAGAAACCACTTCCAACAGGCAATCTCAAGCTATGCAAGATATTCTGGAACACATTAGGCATCCAGGGCTTCTAAATTTCAGCAGTATTGATCTGTAAAGCGAAGGGACTTTGGTTCAGAAATTGAATGCAGAATATTTTCTATTTGCTTTGCTCTTCTGGCTTCTTGCCTAAACTGTTTTGATCGTTCTCTAGCAACTAGTTGCTCTTCTCGCCTCTCACGTCTCTTCCTCCTTAGCCATCTAGAGAGAAATGAAATCATGTTTAAAATTGAAAATTAACCTACGTTTCATTTTTGCTGTTTATATAGTATAAACAGATAACCTATCCCTAAAAAGATACATTCTGAGATAGTATAGATAATTGTCTTATTAGACAATTACCTGTGATTAAGAGTATAGTTCATAATATTGAGACCAGTAAGTATTTTGAGTCTTGATGACAGTGAACTTATTATTCATTAACATACTATCATGCTCTAGCTTACAGAGAAATATAAGCACAAATGTTTTGATAAAAGATTAAATGCTGAATCTGAAACTATTTTCATCAAGCAATAACCAGATTTCATTTCTATTGGCCATGATCTTATTTGGAGTTGAAACAAACTGCTCACTTAATCACTACCTTCAGTTTAAAGCAGATAATATGAAAATAATGTATTTGATTTAATATTGTAAGACAAAAAGAAAAAATGACTAATCTACAGTTACACAACATCATAACATATAATAGTACACTGTGTTAAAAACATGGTTTTTAAACTGATCCAAGTTTTCAAACTGCACTATTATTTCGATGTAACGTGGATATATTCTTCTCTTGCTTGATCCAAAATGTGGTGAGAAAAATACACTTTTACAGGAGAAAACCAGAGAAGACAACAGGGACCAAAATTCATCTGCTACCTGGAATAAAAACATTCAGTTTTTATTAAGATAATATTACATTGGTTCTTAAAATGAAAAACAAAAATACTTACTGTTTATAAGCCTTGTCGTTTTCAGCTGTTCTTGGAAGGAAGAACATGCCCTCTTCTTGCTCCTTCAGGTTTGCATCTGTTTTTCTTTAATCTGTTCCTGCTGCTTTCTTTTAAGCCACAACTTGAAAGCTTCATCTGGATTTCTATTCTCCTATTTAAAAATTAAAAATATTTAAATATTTAAAATTCAAAAAATGTATACTGATTCTTAAGAGTCGTGAAACTGATAGCTCTATGTCCTAAGCTGAAGGTATGAGACACTATTAAAATAAAAAGAGAAGGTATTCATGATCTGGTTATTATTTGTAGATGTATACCTGCCTTCCAGAATAATATCAGAAAAGTGGAAGAGATTACATCATAAACACAACCTGAATACGATTCACACTAACAATCCCATCTTAATCATTATTCCATATTTAGAAAGAGTGATACACTGAATATAAAACCAGTGATCTGCATGTGTTCCAAGGCATCCTAATTCTTATTAGTAGTATTTTTATTTTATTATTTTTATGAATAATAAATGCCAGTTTGGTCTTGTGGTTAAGAGACCAGGCTAGAAAGTGGGAAACTGAGTTCTAGTCCCACCTTAGGGCCATGAATGCTGGTTGGGTGACCTTGGGCCTGTCACTTTCTCAGCTCAACTCACCTCAAAGGGTTGTTGAAGGGAACTTAGGAAGAAGGTATGTTGCATATGTTTGTGGCCTTGAATTATTTCTAAAAATAATAAAGGTAGGATACAAATAAATAACTGAAGGTGAAGTACATACATAACATTCTCTGCTATTTTCCTCACAACAACTCTGTGAAGTGGGTTTTGCTGAGAGAGAGAGAATGACTGGCCCAGGGTCACCCAGCTAGTTTTCATGCCCAAAGTGGGACTAGAACTCAACATCTCCCATTTTCTAGCCTGGTGCCTTAACCACTAGTCCAAACTGGCTCTAGTTTTAATTCTTGGGTTGTCCAACTTGTGTTTTAGTTCACTGCCTTACTGCATGACTCATTTCTCTTAAGCTTCAGTTCAGAGATACCCTCACAATTTCTTATAGAATTTGCTGGTACATCTCAGAATTCATAGTTCTATCAATTGTCCTGGTCCAAAGGCAGCAAAGCAGCCCCAGTCGTGATACTGTCATCACCATGTTTCACAGATTGGATAAACCCTAACATGGTCTTCACAAACTCTGGATAGGCAGCAATGGATATTTTTGGAGAGTAGTGGCTTTCTCCTTGCAAATCTGCCATGTAAAGCATTGTTCACTGTTCTCCTGATGATGGTCTCATGAACAGTGACATTTGTTAATGAAAGTGAGGCCTTTAATTTTTTAGCTATTTCCTCAGATACTTTGAGACCTGGACTATTAACATTCCTTGTTCTTGGTGTGATCGTGATTGGTCAGCTATTCCTGGGGATAGTAACAATAGTGTTGAATTGACTCCATCTGTACACAATCTGCCTGGAAGTGGACTGTTGGAGTCCAAACTCTTTGGAAATATGGTAGTTTGTAACTTTTTCCAGCTTGGTGAGCATCAACAACTGTTTTTTGGAAATCCTAAGAAATCACCTTTGTTCAAGCCACGATATATTTCCACATATCTATGTTGGGAAGATCAGACTTTGATAGTGAATGCCCACCATTCTCTTCTTTAATAAGACAGGACCTCCCACATTTATACCTGATTATCATCTCATTGTTTGAAATACCTGGCTCTAATTTCCCTTCAAGTGAATCCTAAAGGTTTGTATTGTGCAACCACACAAAACATATCTAACTTTTGATTATTTTTTTAAGAAATCAATAAACGTATGTTTTTGAGTCATTCATTTAATTGGATTCTGTTCATCTAGTTTCAGGACTTGTGTGCAGAACGTATCTCATTTTAGGTCTAATTTGTTTATTATTACCTTTATTGTCAGAGTACAACATGTGTACAATGAGATTGGCTGAAACCCAACCCAAACCCAAAGAAATACAGTGAAATCCAATTGAGTCCAATCCCTTATCTGCTTACACTCAACCATCGGAATCTTGTCTAACTAAAGCTATAACCTTCTAATTTATTAGATACATCTTGAGAGATTGCAGGACAGGCCATAACTACCCTGAACCTTTCTTCCTCGATCCAGCTGGGGACTGCACAGTCTCTTAATCTGGGCCTCTCTGATCAGGCTTATTGCCTCCTTCTTAGGATAGCTCTTTGTTGCCATAACTCTTACCCACTAATTGTCCATGTCCACATGACATATTTATGCAGAAATATTGAAAATTCAGAATGGCTCATGAACTTTTAAATACTTTACATAATCCAATTTTATTTTCAAAATATTAGCCCACCATAAACCATTTTATTAATTTACAAAATTAACATTCCATTATTTTTATAACAAAGTGGCACTCTAGACATTTTCCGAGGTAAGCAAGGAATATGCATCTAGAGATTGAAATTTTGCAATTGTTGTTTAGGATATATTTGAGATTGGGGAGATATCCACACAAATGACACACTGCAACAACAAAAAATTAAGTACTGTTTAATACCATGCCAATTTGGCTTCTAAATAGCTAATCATTGTATTATCTATAAGTAAGTGATCCTAGATTTGTCCTTGACACACAAATAGCTGCATCTGGAAATAAAAGGCTGAATTCTATCTATCCTCATCAAGAAAACTTGCTTTAAACTTTTAAAACTGAACCAACCCACAGAAGAATAATTGAAACTTCATCTTACTCTGCTGTTTAAGTTCTCCATTTCTTTCGCACGCTGAACTCTTTTCTCCTGTAGCATTTGGTCTTTTTTCTTTTGTAGCCAAGCCTGGAAGACTCGGTCATTTTCTCTCTTTTTTTCATCTTCCAGCATCTTTTTTTGGTTTTCTTCCTTGCATTAAAACATTAACAAATAATGACAATTTTAGAAAAAAAACCATTCAAAACACAAAGAATTATGAACTTCCAGAATGAAAATTGTAAAATAAGTTAGTTAAGTAGTTTTCCATCACAGAGCTTCATATTTTGCTTTTAATACAGAGTAGACAAAACGGATGTGATTTTCAGCTGTTCTTCCACAAGATATCCCCCATCTCAAGGTCCTCTGAAAGCTTGGGAGACACTGAAAATGAAGGAAAACTGGCCTAAAGATTGTAAGCAGGAGCAGGAACTGCCCAGAATCATGTGATCTCACATTCTGAGATTCTCTACTGGATCAGAAGACAAAGAAATTGAAATTAGAGGTAATCAAAATTTTTGTTTTTATCCAAAGATACTATAATAATGGGAAACACCGCAGTATTTCAAAATTAGTAAGATTCTCAATTGCAGTGAAGCTTCATGTTACTTGATGATTCATTAAAATGGCTTCCTCCCTCGAACCATTTCTGCTTTTAGAACTATAACATAGTCCATATTCAATATGTGCTCATACAATACCCTGAATCACAAACCAAACATTAAACATTGTGGTTTTATGAATCAAGTTTATGTTGTTCATTTATGCTTTGGTATATTGTGCAAACCCAGGAAATTGAGTTAAGTAAACTACCATTGCATAACAAGAACAAAGCTAACAAGGGAAACTGTCCTCTGGATACAGGAAATCATATTAGCAAAGTTTTAAAAGATGAAACAGAATATATACTAAGTTTAAGATATGGACCAGGATTTATTTTAAAGTTTATTCTTAAGTCACTCCTGTTAGAAGTTTTTAAAAAGGAGTTTTCAAACACAAATGACTGCATAAAAGAAGATAACAGCTAAACAGTCCCCATATATAAAACCTGTACTCTTAACATTATTTGCAAGAGGAACAAATGTGAATGATATTCTTTGCTTCCATATCCTAATTGTAGATTTATAAAATTAATCACATCATTAATATTCTCACCTCTCTTCTTATTTTCTCTCTTCTTTGCTCTATTTGTTTTTGTAGGTCTTTTTGCCTGGGTGATAAGCAGAATGTAGAACTTCTTACACCAAGGCACACTTTTGCTGACTGGACCCTGCGAGGGCTTCTTCCTCGTTCTATATTTCTTGTAATATTGATGGCAGAGCTTGGTCGAATAGGTGGTGGTTGAGGGAAAAAAAAATATCGTTCTTTGGAAGGAGAACAAGATGTCATAGGTGTTTGCAAGAAGGACTCGTCTTTTGCACCAAAAGCATTAGCATATGAACTTTTAGAAGAAACATGCTGAGTTTCAATGTCACTGAAAGAAATACTCAGAGGAGGAAATAAGCCTTGACTTTCAATGTCACGGATACTCAAGAGTTCAAACTTCCCATCTCTTTCTACTAAGATCTTGCCATCCTTGTGCTCATCATCCATTCCACCATTAATGGACAAAGCTATATCTTCTTGTCCTGTTTCATTAGAAATGCGCAACTGAGACAGCCTAGCTGCAATGTTTTGTTCCCTGTAAGGATCATTTTTATCTGCTTCTGTATTTGTCAGAGATGTTACTTCTAGTTCTACTATATTATCATTGAATTTTAATTTTCTTTCTTTTGTTTCATCTAAAGGCTCCTGACACAACAGAAGTTTGTTAGCTTCTTCAATTTTTTCTAAGATATAACGCTTTATATCTTCATCATCTTCCTCCTTGTCTTCTAGCCTTGATTCTTGACCGGAGCTTTCGCTATCTGTATCAGATGCTGGTTCCAATGCCTTAGGATCAAGTTCAAATATAGAATGTATTTCATTTTGTGATGCATCGTTTAGAGCTTCCTCAGGCTCAGGAGGTTCTTGTGAAGAATTTCGTTCCTCATCCTTCAGTATTTCTTCAGGCTCAAGAGAATCTTGTGAAGGATTTTTTCTGTCTTCTAAGTCTTTGTCAGTGTTAGTTTCAAAATCCTCTTCATTCTCATCATGATTCTATGAAAAAAATATAGTATCTATTTATACAAAATGTAGGAGGCAATATACACAGTCATGGTTCATGTACTAGTTAAAGCACAATTTGTTTGACCATGATTTATTGGATGACAATTGCTTCTTAAGCTATGCTAAGCTGGGAATACATAATTTTCTGATCTGAGGTTTTGCACAGTCTATGCATCAAATTCCTAAATTTATTTCATTTATATTTAATTGAAATCAAATCTAGTTAACAAACTTTTCCAGTTATGCATTTAATAATTCCCCCTTTATCACGTTAAACATTACATAATTTAGTAACAATTTTTGGTGGACTCACAAAAGCTTTGGAGGGACTTCACATATCCTTGGGGCTTCAGATTGTGTACCACTGAACTAAATTGTAATAGTATACAAATTGCAGTGATTAGACTCATAAAACACAGTGACCCAAAAGTAAGCAAACACCTTATTAATTAACATGATGGTGAATCAAGCCACAGAATAGCTGACTGCCATTTGGCATTTAATCATAAGCCATTTGAATTTTATCCTGCGTTCAGCAACTCTTCTAATTCATCTATATTACATATCTTTGTTCTATATATATTGGTATAAGATTATATTCTCTTAATACCTGTATATCATCAGAAATTTCTTTTTCTTCTTCATTAATTAACCACTCAAGATCTTTCTCAAAATCATCCTCATAGTCACCACCTTCTGTGGTATCTCCTGTGTCTGTAGATTCACTGGTTTCTTTTTTGTCACTCATTGTGGATGTTTCTTAAAATAAAACTATAAAAGTGGAAAACATAAAATTACAAATAGCATACACCAATTTATAATGTAACTCAATAAATAATGACAATAAAATGTAACTCAGCAAAGTACTTATCCTAATTAACTCAAACACTAACATGTTATTCTACAAGTTTATGTTAAAGCAACAGAAAATTAAAAACAGAATAGAAATAGAAATAGAATAGAATCAATTAAATTAAAACAAGCTTTACAAGTACATTTATAGAAGTCCATGGTGAGAGAATTGTTTAGCAATATAACAGGGTATCGAAGTATTTGCCAGTTCCACCAGGGAAAAGTACTATTTATTTGAAATGAAAACAATCCTGAGTGCTATACATTCCCCCCAAAGAATAGGCAGACATTATATAGAAACAGATAAAAATCTTGTGAAATACTCAATTTTCTCCCATGTCAACTTTGGGAACTAATTCCTACTGAAAGCAATCTAGCTCAAATTTGTTTTTGCTTCTAATAAATGTAAGTCACTATGTGTCTGTGTGAATAAACATTTGCTTGAAAGCCATACTTCAACTGAAGAGGAAAGAAAGTCAAGAAACTATGCTTAGATCCTACAAAAAGATTTACATTTATCAGGCAAACAATGCTCCTATCAATATTTCCATTCTAAACTTCAAGATATCAAGGGTATCTATGCTTTCCAGTACACTTGTGTACAGTTATTTGACCCTTTTATATATGAAGCTTTTGCTCATTCTTTTGTACCACATCCTACATTGCAAAGTAATTATTTGGAGAAAATCTGTATGTTTGGTGGACCTCCTTGGACAGTGTTAAAGTTGCATATCTACTCAGAAGTTGAAAAGCAATTCCAAAGTAAGTATAGATAGTCCTCGACTTATGACTGCAATTGAGGCCAAAATTTCTGTTGTTAAGCAAGACAGTTGTTAAATGAGTTTTGCCCCATTTTACGAACTTTTTGCCATAGCTGTTAAGTGAATCAAGTTCACTTACGTTAGTAACATGGTTGTTAAGTGAATCTGGCTTTTCCATTGATTTGTCAAAATGTAGCAAAAGGTGATCAGATGACCCCAGGACACTCATCATAAATATGAATCAGTTGTCAAGCATCTGAATTTTGATCATGTGAGCATGGGGATGCTACAATGGTCATAAGTGTGAAATAAGTCACTTTTTCAGGACTGTTGTAACTTCAAACTGCCACTATAAATCAAGGACTACCTATATATGCAGGATTGTAATCTTCAAAAAGTATAGGTTTATTTTTATTAGATTTCACATAACTCTTTAAGATAGTATAATGAAATGAGATATCCATCATTCTGATCAATTAAAAGAAAGGAATCATAACATTGGAAGATGGAGCTAATAGATCAAATATATTAAAATCCTGCTTTCTGTTTCTCTAAATAAAATTTTAGAAAAGGCATTACGCTCACATTGGCCATTTTAGAGTAGTTCTCATTTAGCAACCACAATTAGAACCAGCAACTAGGTTGTTAAGTAAAACCACAACCATGCTTATGATCTTACTTCAGCTTTCTTTTGCTTTACAGACCTGCAAAGGTCATAAATCTAAGGACTGGCCATAAAGTTACTCCTTCATCATGGTCATAACTACAAACAGCTGCTAAACAAAGCAGTTGCTAAATTAGGCAATCACTAAATAAGGACCACCTGTGCACAAATTACATAGGCATCAAGTAAGTTCTAGTCTTGTTGACTATATGGACAAATATTCAATTCTCCTTTAGTTATACAGCTTTTCCAAGAACATTCTAGTAATTTCTTCTTATTTATTTATTATTTATTGGATTTCTATGCCACCCCATCTCCCGAAGGACTCGGGGCGGCGTACAATCATAAAAACAATACAAATATACAATTAAAAAGAAATTAAAGAAACCCAATTACAAGCTAAAACAGTAAAACAATCAATTAAAACTTCCATCCCCACACTACCCACTTTTTCTTCTACTTTCCTCAATTTATACACAAGTATTTTGATCAATCTTAAAAATCAAAGAGTCTTCTGTTCCTTAAATACTAATAAAGATTTTATCATATTAATTTCCACTTAGTCAAATGTTTTGAGTATACTCTTTAGAAATGCATATCTTACACACACACACACACACACACTTGTTAAGGAAAGATGAGAGATATAACTAATCACTAATATGGACAACTTAACAATTACAATATGTTCTTGCACATAGTAGCTGCATATAAATCTGACGTTTGTGTTAATATGATAGAACTGCAACCTGTCTTTTATTAAGGCAAACGGTAGAGCGGTTAATTGTTCTGCCAGGAAATTTTTCCTTAGTTCTAGGTTGAATCTCTCCTTGATAAGTTTCCATCTGTCACTTTTTGTCCTGCCTTCAGACGCTTTGGAGAAGAGGTTGCCCTTTTCCCACTAGTATGATTTGCCAAGTTCGTTGAGGCAAACGATAATAAAGCTTTCTTTATAGACCGAACCAATTCTGGATTCCAGTCAAAACCGAGCGAAACGTGAGTCAGGGGATACCTTGCAGATTAAGGCAGATTGATGCCGCTTAGGCTCGCTAAGCGTCTGAGGGGGAGGCAACTAAGCAGTAAGCCAAGTCTTTAAACCCGTCGCCATGGCAATTGCCACCTCCGTTTTGGTCCTCGCTGAAATAAGGGCCGACTCTGACCCCAGAGATGACGCTATAGCTGTCCGAACTACCGAAGCAGCAACACACACACATACACCGCGCCTATCTCGGATGCCTGCCTGCCTGCTTTCCTGTCCGCCCGCCTACCAGCCCGCCCTTTAAGACTAACCGCAAAATTGCCGCCCTCCGAACAAAAAATTCTATTCAGACAAGTTAAGTAACTAAACAAATCCCATTCTCTTTTCTGGTCAGGGAACGCTACGCCGACTTCAATCGAATCAGTAACTTTCCAGCCTTCGCTTCCCAACGAAGCAAGGAGGCTTCGTCGGGCTATTCTTCCCAGATAAGAGCCTGCCGGGGTACTGCGCGTCGCCCGTCATAACCTCAGGCCCTTTCACTCTCTAAAACCTGCCGCATTTTCCCTCTCATCTCCACCTGTGGACAGCGCTGAGCAGCGACTCCCCCGCCAGGGCGTCGTCATGGTAACTGCTGCACTCACCGGCGTCCTGCCATGTCTCCCGAGTTTCCCCCACCACTCACCAAGCAGAGAAGGACGGCGGCTGTAAAGGATCAAACGAAGCAGTTTGCCGCGCCCCACGCTTCCGGTCTCCATAGAAACCGGGGGATTGGGAGGGGGGCAGGGCCATCTCACGATAGAACGGAGCCCTCGTGGCCCTGGAGGAAAATAAGTGGCGCGTAGGCGGGAAACGTGTCTGTGATGGTGGCGAGTGTCTGTGAAATGTGTTATTGGGCATACGTAGTTCAAATTTTGTACATATGCGGAGTAACAAACTAATGGAGCGGGGAAAGTGGTACGGTTAAGGTTGCAACTTGAGAAAATAACATTTTATTTGGCTAGTCTAAAGAAAAGAAGAATTAGGGGTGACATGATAGCAGTATTCCAACATTTGAGAGGCTGCCACAAAGAAGAGGGGGTCAGGTTATTCTTCAAAGCCCCGGAGGGTAGGACGAGAAACAATGGTTGGAAACTAATCAGAGAGAGAAGGAATCTGGAATTAAGGAGAAACTTCCTAATAGGACAATTAACCAGTGGAATAGCTTGCCTCCAGAAATTGTGGGTGCTCCATCACTGGGGGGTTTTAAGAAGAATCCAGACCAGGGGTGTCAAACTCAAGGCTCGCAGGCTGGATCCAGCCTGTGGGGTGCTTAGATCTGGCCCGCAGGCTGCCTTGAAAACAGTGAGGGACTGGCCGGTTGTGCCCTGCCAGCGAAAATGCAGCCCTCCCAAGCTGTTTTTGCAGGCAGAGGATTGCAGGTGGCCGTTTTCATTGGCAGAGCACTTGGGCCGCTACAGGCACTCCTGACACAAGTGATGTTCAGCTGGCCATGCCTTCCCCCCCCCCCAAACACAACCCTGATGCAGCCCTCAATGAAATTGAATTTGACACCTCTGGTCTCAACAGTCATTTGTCTGAAATGGTATAGGGCTGTGATGGTGAACCTATGGCAAACTTGCTGGACGTGGCACACAGAGCCATCTCTCCAGGCACGCCAGTCGTCACCCGTTGCTCTTCTGGGTTCCGGTGCTCACATGCACGCTGGCCAGCAGGTCTTCACGTGCATGGAAGCGCCGGAAACCATATGAGCAGCATGTGCACGCTGGGGAGCTACTCTTCCAGTTTCCAGCACTCCCCCGCACACGCGCTCCCATTTCGGCACTCGGTGCTTAAAAGGTTTGCCATCACTGGTATAGGTTCTCCTGCTTGAGCAGGGGACTGGACTAGAAGACCTTCAAGGTCCCTTCCAGCTCATTCATTCTATTTTTCTGAATCGTGAGTGCACATTGCTCTCGAGTGCGGGCGTCGGACTGTGTATTAATATACACCATACATCTTTTAGTTGGTGGATTACAGGTAACGGTAGTGTATACTGGCTTGAAGTTCTTGCTAGATTAGAGGGCCTGGTTGGCATATAATGGTATGGACATGATCGGTTCTACTTGTGCAGGCCAAAATATTCCAAAACTGATTGTTACTATCTTTAGATCTAGTGGGGATGGCAGCATTTGGTAGATTTGTAACTGAGACTGGTAACCTGGTCCAACTTCCTGTCTTACTAAAACACGTTGTGTCAAAGCTGCTGACCATGGGAGATGACAACCACAGTATCAGGAAAATTGCAATTTCAACTAGGAGGGAAGGGAAGGGAAGGGAAGGGAAGGGAAGGGAAGGGAAGGGAAGAAGGCAGGCAGGAAAGGAAGGAAGGAAGGAAGGAAGGAAGGAAGGAAGGAAGGAAGGAAGGAAGGAAGGAAGGAAGGAAGGAAGGAAGGAAGTTAGTTTAGAAAATTTCACTAATGCTTAAACTGCTGATCTGTTCCTAAACTGATTTGAAATAAAGCCAACTTGGTAAATCCCTTTCCAGATGGTAAATCCCCTTCCCTCACTGTGGTCAATCAAGGTCTCGTTGTCAAACTGTTTGCCACAGCTCCCAATGGGTAGATTCCTTACTTCTTTATTAAGGAATGAAGGGAGGTATTTCTGCCAGCATGCAATTGAAATGGCTATATTTGTCTACTTGTACAATGAAATGAGGCACATGCTGCTTGTGAACATAAGGCAAAAAAAAACCCACCACCTTTTGATGCATTGCAGAAAAAGATGAATGACAATTGCCCTTTTGGTGGACTGGGAAAAGTAAAGAATGCTGTTGGGCATTCCAGATTTTAGAAACAATCAGTGGCCTGATGGTTTAAATCTTACGAGGAGGAGAGGTGTAAATAAAATTGTTCTGATCTTCTGGAATGGAACTGATTAATATATGCTAGGAAGTAAAATGCTAAAATACATATCAGAAAGTACAGTATATATTAATGTAATCTTGGTTATAATTGCATATGAAGGCTGGTTGGTAATACAATAATGTATGATGAGAAAGAATCAGTTACAAATTTTGGAAAACACTGCCCAATTTTAAATGCGCATAAGAGGATGTGGATGATTTTTAAATGATATATATTAGAATTATTTTTGCAAAAATGATGAAAAACAAAGTTTAACATTATAAAATATCTTTATTTGTTTAAAATAGTTTTACAATTTGATTAAAATAGTTTCCTATCAAGATATTATTTAGCTTTCCTGCTATTTTTCCTTTGAGAAGGAAATTTCTCTTTAAAACACTGTACCGTTATGTGATTATATAATGCAAAAAACATATATCCTCAAAAAGAATGGACTGTATTAGTATGACCTAACTGTGTGTTTGTGCATTCGCAGATAAGTGCAATTCTCAAACGAGGAAAGTGTCTTAATTCATCCACTAACAATATCCTTTACATAAATGAGGTTTCATAGGTATTGTATCAACCTCCAGAGTTATCAAGAGAAAAAGCACAGAGGGCCGAAGTACATATAATTTTAGTTATATTTTAAATTATAATTATGTATGTTGGTTATATGAATACAGTAGTTGAAGGGAAGATTGAGCTTTGTAAATCAAGCTGCTCTCTGGATGCCAACAAAATTTACTACACCAAGATATCACTTAAAGTTTGTTGGATGTTTTCATAAGATTAACTTCCAAAGTAGAATTTGTCACAAAAAGTACAATGCAGTGTCATAACAATGAATATTATGGCTTTAACCATAATTAGCATTTTTCTGAATTTTCAGTCGTTTGCCAGTTTTTATACTCATACTTTGGGAACCATAATATTCCAAGTATTGCAATAAAATCTGATAAGGTAAAAATAACACTGGATGAGAAAATATTACAAGCTGGGCAGAAAAAATGATAAAGACTCCATTGAATTGAGCTCCACTTCTGACTCCATCCACTCACTTTTTGGCAATAATGTAGAAATACAGTACCTTCCTGCCGCCTTTTGGATATTTTCAGCTTCCCACTCTAGGCTACAGCTGGGTACTTTTCAGTACCTCCTGTCCAATACTGGACCAGCTTTTTCAAGATCAGTCTAGGTCAATTAGTTGCCGCCACCTGAACAGTCCCACTCTAAACAGGTTTTATAAATATGGGCCTCATACATATTAATTTTGGGGGGTAGGAAAATTCTTCCTCACTGAAAATCATTCACAACCAGATATAAATACAGGTAGTCCTTGCTTAATGGTGTTAATTGGGACCAGAATTTCCCTTGCTAAGCAAGGCAGTCATTAAGGGCAAAATTATATGACCACATCACTTGGCAACAGTAACCCCAATGTTCCCTGTTGCTGTAATTAAGTGAGGATCGTGGATCATTAAGCAACGATTTTCTCATGATTTCCTACCAGCTTCCAATAAGCAAAGTCCACAGGGAAGCCAGCAGGAAATTGCAAGTCCCAGTCAGCTCACAAGCAAGCCAGCAGGGAGATAAGTGGATGCCGCATGAACGTGGTGGGACCAGAGGTGGCTGCTAGGCAGGGTGGAAGAATGATGGGGATGGGAGTGACTGCTATCAGATAGAGGAGAGTGCTCAGGCTCCTCCAGGGAAAAAAAACTGCAGGAGGGTGAGCAATTAATTGAAGCATCTTCCCTGCTCATTAACTTTGCTTGTGGGAAGGCGTCAAGGAAGGCTGCAAATGTTGATCACATGAATGTGAGATGCTGCAAGTACTGTAAGTGCAAGCCAGCTGCCAAGCAGCGAGACCACCATCACATGATCATGGGGTGCTGGGGCGGCCAGAACTTCAAGGACCTGTCATAAACACCGCTACCTCAGGGCCGTTGTGTTGTGGCCTGTCAGGCCCTGACCCCTCCAGCAGCCAAATCAGAGGAGGAGATGGGAATCAAGGTCAGCATCAAGGCAACCTGAGAGCTCCAAGTGGGAAGAGGGAATGGAGCTGGCAGAGAGAGAGAGAGAGAGACAAAGGCAGAGCCTGGGCTATCCGTCAGCCTTCAGATAGAGAGCCAACAGCCCCAGGCCTGGAGGTGACTAATGAGGAACAGGAGGAACAGCTGGGTCTAATGCCTGATGCATGGATGCGCAGAAGGCAGAAAAGCGGAGAGCAGTGGAAACCCTAACCCTTGGGATAGAAGAGCCACCGCTGCTAACGAAACCCCACCCTAACTCTGGAGATAAAAGGCAGGGGGCGGAGATGAATAGATGTGGTAGACAACTATTCATCTTCCGGCCGGTCGCAGACTTATTAGCCTGCGCTGAGAGAGAAACTTTTTGCCGGGGCTGCTGGCGCTCCTAATAAAGGAATCTTTGAGTTAACTTCAGAGGGTTTGTCATGTTTGGAGAGCTGGGTCAGAACACACTGTAACTTCAAACAGTTGCTGAATAATTTCCTATGGTAGCTATTCACCGACCACCGATGAACAAGATGTAACTTTTCACATGTAATGTTTTCATCATATGGCCAGGGCTGCTAGTTTTAGCAACTACTCCAGCATCCTGAAGCAAATAGCTGCTGTTTATGGATTTATTTGATTTTATGACAATATAGACAATGTAACTAGACAGGAAGGGAATAAAAAACAAGTATCTCAACTTTTTTTTCTCCCCCCAACAAAAAGTATACGTGAACTCTTCCTTCTCTAAATTTAAAGGATAAATAGAACTGCCTGTGTTCTGCACTTTTTTTACCTATTATGAAATATCTATAGTCTACTTAGGTAACCCCAGAAAGCTCCAGAAACTACCCAAAGGATTTTAATAAATCCAAATGATGGATTATTGGAAAACACCAAAACAATCAAAGTAATGATGTCCTATCTAGTATTGTTGTATCAATTTGTTCCACAATTCAAAAATACAACAATCACGGGCAGAAACATCAATCAAGACAATTTCTATTAATTTGGACAGATAATGTATGATACAACTGCCATTTCTTTTACCCAGATATTATGAAAGTGTACTAATAACAGCATAAATACAAAAGTTTAAGACTTTCTTTGGAGAAGCTGAAAAGCCAAATATGACCAATAGAAATTTTCCAAATGACAACCTATATTTGAATCCCAGGAGGTTTTCTGCTTTTGTTAATCATTGCCTTGTAATATCAATGAATTAGGATATACAGTTGACACTTCATGAAATCAGCAAATCAGGGATGGCAACAAAAGAGAACTAAAATCTTTAAATTTACCAAAATCACCTAACAGAGTGAAAAATATTTTGATTGCATATACAGAAAGGTCTAACTTATTCAGAATGTGCAATTACCAAACACAAGCAGTATCCTGCCATGACCAATTTATTTCAAAGGATACTGCTAATTGCATTTCTATCACAGTACCTCAGAGTTTTAGGCTTTTGAAAGTCAACGTATAAAGAACACTGAAAGCATAGCTAGGCTATGCTTTTAAAAAAACCATCACTTTCCATTTACCGTTTTATGATCTGGATAAAGAAAAAAAAACAGAAAAAAATTCTTCCTGTGTAGACTTTGTCCACAAAAGGCACGTTGACGCTATGTTGTTAAATACAACATTCTTACTTATATAAGATGAATGTATTCTACTAACGTATGCTACTAATATAGTACAAATAGAGTAAAATACAATACAGGTAGTGGTTTTACAGTAACAATAGTTGCATAAATATGAACCATCATATTTAAAAATAGGTTTGCCCCATCATATATCAAATTAGTTCATACTTAAGTTATGCGTTCATAAAGTTTATAAAGTTCATACTCTAGTTCCTATTTTAAGCATCATCTGCAACAGTATCATTTCTTCTCCTTTCCTTTCTCCAGAAATTCTTGATAATACTGTATGTGCCACTTATCAGGAACAATACTGCTATGACAGCAAAATAGCCAGCATAGATCATGAACTGCAAAAAACAAAGGAAGATTTAGTAAATGGAGAAGTTAATGTTCACTGACTTCTCTCATAGCAGGTACAATCATGAGACAAGTTAAAAATAACTTAATTTGCTGTGGGGTTTTTTAAACACAACTGGAGGAAGGCACTTTTTAGACCTTCTGTCTCAAGAATCATAATTATTAGATTTATTATAGCCGCTCAATTACAGAAGACTCTGAGTGGCTTACAATATCCCAAAACCATTAAAAATGTAAGAACAGAGTAACAGATAACAAATAATCAGAGTTGGAAGAGACCTTGTAGGTCATCTAGTCCAGCCCCCCCCCAAATGGGAGACCCTACACCATTTCTGACAAATGGCAGTCCAATCTCTTCTTGAAAGTCTCAAGTGATGACGCTCCCACAACATCCAAGGGCAAGCTGTTCCATTGGATGATTGTTCTCACTGTCAGAAAGTTTCTCTTATTTCCAGGTTAAATCTCTCCTTGTTCAGTTTTCATCCATTATTCCTTGTCTGGCCTACAGGCACTTTAGAAAATAGTTTGACTCCTTCCTCTCTGTGGCAGCCCCTCAAATATTGGAAGACTGCTATCATGTCTCCCCTGGTCCTTCTCTTCACTAGACTAGCCATGCCCAGTTCCTGTAACTGTTCTTCATATGTTTTAGTCTCCAGTCCCCTAATCCTGGTTGCTCTTCTCTGTACTTTTTCTAGTCTCAATATCTTTTTATAATGTGGTGACCAAAACTGGATGCAGTACTCTAGGTGTGGTCTTAAGGTTTTATAGAGTGGTATTAGTACCTCACTTGATCTTGATTGTATCCCCCCGTTAATGCAACTTAGGATTGCATTAGCTTTTTTGGCTGCTGCTGCACACTGCTGGCTCATATTTAGCTGGTTGTCCACTAAGACTCCAAGATCCCTCTTACAGTTACTGCTATTGAGCCTGGTTTCACCCAGTCTATATGTGTACTTTTGGTTTTTCTTGCCTAGGTGTAGGACTTTACTTTTCTCTAAATTGAATTTCATTTTGTTAGATATGGCCGAGTGTTCTAGTCTGTCAAGATCCATCTGGATATTGAGCCTATCTTATTGGGTGTTAGCTATTCCTACCAGCTTAGTATCATCTGCAGATTTGGTAAGTTCCCCTTCTATTCCCTCATCTAAGTTGTTAATGAAGATATTGAAGAGTACTGGGCCTCAGACAGAACCTTGTGGCACCCTACTGCTTACTTCCCTCCATGTAGACTTAGACCCATTAAGGACTACTTGTTGAGCAAGGTTTGTCAGCCAGTTGCAAGTCCATCTAGTGATGGTGCTATCTATTCCACTTTTTTCTAGCTTATCAAGAAGTAGGTTGTGGTCTACTTTGTCAAATGCCTTGTTGAAATATAAATATATTATGTCCACAGTATTTCGCTGGTCTACTAATTTAGTCACTATGTTGAAGAATGAAATAAGATTGGTTTGGCATGATCTGTTTTTAACAAACCCATGCTGACTGCTAGTTATTACTTTACTTGTTCCTAGATGTTGGCAGATCTGTTTTTTTTTAATTATCTTTTCCAGTATCTTCCCGGGTATTGATGTTAGGCTGATTGATCTATAGTTTCCTGGGTCTTGTTTTTTTTTCCTTTTTTGAAGATGAGATCCAGATCAGCTCTTTTCCAGTCCTCTGATAGTTCCCAGAGGGGGGAAAATATTAATACCACAATAGGAGCTTTACTAACCCCAAGTCTAGAAACATAGCCAGGTCATAAGTGTTTCCAGTATTCTAAGGGAGGGAGAACCTTACATATGTCTTCAGGAATGCTATTCCAGAGGATAGGGGATGTGACAGAAAAGGCACACTTCCTCACTCCCACAAAATAGCAACATTTAATCTGGAGTGCACCCATTCCAGGTGGACAGAAATTATTGGAGATAGTTAATTCTGGAGATAATCAGACCCTATGTTATGAAGGACTATATAAGTGATGACCAGTATTTTGAATTGTACCAGGAAGCTAAATGGCTGCTCATGTAGCAGCAGTGACAACTGGGCATGTATTAAAGCCTGTTATTGCTGATACTAATACATCTTAGATCAGCTTCTGATTATCTTCAAGGGTAGTCCATATGGAGCTATATGGGTCATGAGATGATTAGGGCATACATACCTGTTCCTTCCCATGTAGACATGAGTTACATGGGTCAGAATTTGTGATGACAGAAAGCAAATTAGATCGTATTCTGTTTACCTATGCTATAATTTGTTAATGTATTTCCAGGAATGTTAAAAAGGAAGTCAAAGCCAAGAGGCAATTCAATTTTAAACTAAACACAAATTATAATTGGTATTATTACATCTGTTGAACATCCTAGCAGTTCAATATGTCTAAAAATAGAAAATCTGATCTTAATTAAGAATATAAAAAAATATCCTAAAATAGAGGGGGTGATGTACTTTTTACCCTCCAAAAGCAACCTATAAGGCCTCTCACATTTTGAAGATACTCAAAGATAGCCTTTCTAAATGGTGTTATGTTGATATTAGAGAATATGGAGCATACAAGAACTGAAGTCTAACGTCTCTGCAAGGTGACAAGTTATGAAAAGTTGTCCACTCTTTTCCCGCCCAATCAAAATTAATATATCTTACCTGTGTAATTATGTCAAGGCCAAGACCTTTTGCATCAGCAACTATCAATGTGAGTACTGTCTGCAATGCCAGTGCAATAAAAGTATTAACACCAAATACAAGGGCATAGCGCTCTACACTTAAATTTGTAGCAATCTGGAACCTTCACAAAAAGAAAAAAGATGAACTTATACAATATATTTCATTTATCACCTGCAGATGATCATCAAAATGTAACCATATTGGTTATGTATGTATGTATGTATGTATATGTATATGTATATGTATATGTATATGTATATGTATATGTAGGTCTTGGTGTATTCGGGTCTTGTCCCGTGTAAGATTGAGAATACCTTGGCGACGTTTCGACGAGATCACACTCGCCATCTTCAGGCTGGTGTCTTCAGCTTTGTGCTTGTGCCAAATACAAATACACCAAGACCTACATACCTTTACCCGTGAAAATCTACAAAAACAAATATATATATGTATATTTTATTGTAGAGTTCCATTCATTTCACACAGACCTTTGTGAACCTTAAAGAAAACATATGAGATAATAATAATAATAATAATAATAATAATAATAATAATTTATTCGACTTGTATGCCGCCCTTCTCCCTAAGAAGGTAGGAGAGTGCTGTTTTCTTTCCTCTTTTGCCTTATCTCTATAAAAAAAAAACTTTCTACCCAAGAGTTCTGAAGGACATCAATCCCCAAATTGAGAAAAAGGAAAAAGGTAAGAGGGACTAAGGCAAAGTAACCTACAGGCAAAAGAGTTTTCAAATTCTAATGTTTTCATTTTATTTTTAAAGTAGGCATATCTGCAAACACAGAATATGTGAATAATGAGAATCAACTATAAAAACTATATTTAATTTTACAAACTAATTTTCAGTTTCAGCCTTCAGATATGCAGCACTCCCCATATTTATCTTGACATTTAAAGGGGTTCCTCATCTGCTTCCATAAAAGTTTAGTGTACCAGTCCAACATCTGCTTACGTTAGAGGTTCCAGAAATGTGGTTCTCCACAAGCAGCACATTTACAACAAATTTATAAGATACATTTGTTACATTCCCAATTTCCAGCCCCATTTTAACTAAACAAATTCACTGCTTTTTGTTACTTTGTGATTCACCAGGTGGTGAAACCACTGTTCAAACCTATTTTAGCTATTTTATAGCTTCCTTGTGACAGAACTGACGCTTTCAGACAAACACAGTGAATCTACGCCAAAAGCTGTAGAGCAACATTCCTCAACATGGTACATTCCATATGTACTGGGATAGCACTCTCATTAGATTATTTAGAATTTTGGGGATTTGCAGTCTCATCATATATGTATGATATCTGAGCAATGGCAAAACTGAAAATTTATAAAATGAGGAAATATGCAAGCAAGTACTTACGTTGCAATTGTAATGAGCAGCATATAGACAACTCGAAATGCCATGTAGGAAGCATAGCACACCCAAATGTTATGAACAATGTCCATGATATACACAGCTGCAGCAATGAAAAGGGAGAACATAGCTAAGACTATTTCACCCCAAGTAAGAAAAGATATTTTTATGTGTCCCACAGCAAATACAGCCACAGCACCTATAAATGGAAAACCCAAACAAGTTAGAGTGCAAGAATAATTATGTCCAGTATACTGTGTATTTTGAATACATTTTCAAGGGAATATTCCAGGGATCAAAATCAGAAAAAAGAAGTCAGTAATAGCTTTGCTAAGTATTTGCTACTTAATTTTCACATGAGCAGAAAGAAGAAACTAGGATTTGTTGAGTCTGCAATTATAGTCATACAATGTGCTTGGATCCAATTTTACAATTTTTGTGGTGGTCATTAAATAAATGCATCAGTTGTTAAACAAGCCTATTGTTCACTACTGGAAATAAACACTGGGTTGCTGCAAAACCACTGTAAATCGTGAATACATGACCATGAAGTGCTGCAAACAGCTATTTGCTGAGTACTCAAAATGTTGTCACAGGATTTGGTGGGGTAACATCAGAATTTCAAAACCAGGTTGTAAGTAACTTTTGGGGATGGCTGTCATTACTCTGAATGTCAAGGACTATCTGTATGTAATTTCAGTGTGGAGTTGAAATGCAACTTCCGTTATATACTTGTTTCCTTTAGCAAATTATTGGTCACTTATAACAAGCCAGAATTCAAAAGAGTTTATGATGATGGGCATCAGAAGTAAGAATAATACAGGTGGAATACAGGTGGAATCTAGCTGGTGAAATCATTACTCAAAATATTGCACAGTAAAGATTGTTTAGCCATAACTGTACTGTTTTAGTTGCCATTACATTGAAAATGTACACATATGAATATGACCAAACTGCTTTGGGTGTATGTGTATACATATCATCTCCATATAATAGTTCAAAACTATTATGACTAAATTGTTAAGAACAACATCACATGAATTCACTTAACAGTAACGTAGTAGAGTGCTCTTAAGACAAAATGCTCTTTGTACCAATTAGTAAATATTAGTTTTGATAATTCCAAAATGCAACAGTATGTTTCATTGATCAGAAGAAAGCTAAGTTAAGAAACAGCTTACCCAACAATGTGGAAACAGCTTCCACAGCACCATTATAGATCTCAGAGGTCTGAGAAGGCAGCACAATTTCCCACATGCCTTGAGTATAATTGATGACCTGAAAATAGCCACATGTTGACAGGGCCCACCATACAGACCAGCAAACCAGAGGCCAGGAAGAGTAACACTGTAAGAAGTCCTGCCAGAGTTCTTTGATTACCTTCATAATGTTCACCTTTTGCTCCTATATGGATGAAATAAATAAGTCAACTAAAATATATGAGAATTGTCTTTTATGTCTATCATAGTACAACTAGAACAGTACTGATCCAGATAAACTGAGAATATTATTCATATGTTTCAGAAGAAATCATAACAAATACCACAGAGAGTTTTCATTTCTCCTTAGGTATAGAGAAAGTGCTGGAGTTTTGTTATTAGTTCTATATTCTTACTTGAGGACAATGATCATTCCTATGTGGCAAGTATGAATACTTTTCATTTGTGAATGCTTGTCCACAGAGCAAATCACTCTCTGACCATTTTTCTGCTTACTGAAGTATGCTCTTGACCCTTCTTTTGTGCTTATTTCCATTACTAAATATTAGGAAGTAACTTTTAGTACAGCTTTGTATTCCAGTGAATGTAGGAAGATCTGGTATTACCAATTCCAGGGACAGTATTCTGCCAATCAATAATCCTGCACAGGATATGTTGTAAAAGGGGAAGATCCTATATGGTTCCCTCACCCTATGTGTCTTTCTACTGCCTGTTTATTAAATTAAACTATAAGTACAGTTAAAAAAATGCAATCATTTGATATTACACTGAAGAATATTTCAAGCAATTGTTCTGAAGTTGGTATTCTGTTTATGCATAAATATTTTTTCTATCAGCATCAGACAGGCTCCCAATTATTCCCAAGGCTTTCAGAAGCATACAGTACAACTAACTACCTTCATTTCATAAAAAGCAATGCAAGCTCAAACATTATTTTGAGTACTTCTGCAAAAGCTGCCTTTCCTTTTACCACCTTAAAAACAAAGCAAGCAATGATCAGGTTTACATAAAACTGTTCAATAATTCCATAAAAAACCTGAATAACGTGATGGCTAAGCAATGCTTGATAATAATGGAAATTGTTCACAAGAAAACTATCACCAACTGTTGCAGAAATAATAGGCCATCTATTTTAGCTTGGACTACTTAGCATGTGCAAATAATGCTTTGCTTCAGCTCAGTGTGGGCAAACATTTACAATATAGTTGGATAAGAAAGTTAACAGCACTCCAAATATGATGGATTTGAACAACAAAGTTTGGTATTCATATCACGGATCTCTCCCATATTAATGACCTTGTTGCTAGGTGAATGGTACTTCTCAGTACCTTAATTATTTTCCATAAATGAAAAACAACCACAGGTTCTCTCAAAGAATCGCCATGACTACAATGAACATAAAAAATTCAAGTGTTCTTTTCACACTCAGTTCTGTGTAGACCAAAGAGTGATATCTAGAGCATTTTTCACAAAATCCTTCAGTACAGTGGTCTTCATTTAACAACCATTCAGTCAGTGACCAAGTGAATAAGTGGTATTTATAACCAGTCCTTGAAGTTCTGGCTATTGCAGCAACTCTACAGTCATATGATCGTAATCCAGGACACTCGGCAACCTGTTCATATTACTGGCCATTGCAGCATTCTGCAATGTGGGACTGATTGGGGTAGACTGCAAGGGCGACTCCGAAATATAACACTATCATATTTTATCTATACCTTAAATTATTGTACATTATTACAACTTCATTTTAGATTGTATTTTATTATTACTTCATCTAAATCAAATTTTATTTTGATTCCATTTTAAATTGTATTTTATCAAAATCCATTTTAAATTGTATTTTACCAAATTCTATTTTGAATTGTTTTTATCAAATTTTAGCCACAATTTATTGCTGGAACTTTGCACTTTGATATGGCCCAAGGGCTAATTAATAAAGACTTATTATTACTGCAGTTATGTGATTGTAATTTGTGAACTTCCCTGCTACCTTCCGACAGTCAATGGGGAAGCCAGAAACAATTGGAATGCACAATCACATGAGGTCCTTGCCTAATGACCTCTGAAGTCCTCAAACTGCCATTGCTCAGTGGCATGCTTTATGCTTTATGACAGCATTGTTTAGTGACAAAAATTCTGATCCCAACTGCTATTCTAACCCAATGACCTTATGTAATATAGAAAGAGCTCGCTAAAAACAGCACAAACTTATCATATATTGAGTATACAGCTAGTAATGCCATCAAAGTTAGTTGCTTGTACATATTTATAATATTAAAGCAAGAAATGAATTACAATGAATCTACGAAAAAAGCCAAAATTTTGCATCCACAATTGAATCAGGCAAGTGTTAGGGTTAAAATTAATCCATTTTTGTACATGGATTAAAAGAAAGCATATAGTGCATGGCTGTCCAACCCTTTGGCTGGCCTAGGCCAAAATATTAATATTATTTATTATTAATATTAAAGCTATGTTCTTTATCTCAAAATAGAATAAAAGTATAAATGTGTAAATGTCACAGTCCTTCATAAAATATGATAAAATCCTTACTTTGTAGATATGTAGGTTTCTTGGCAACAATATATCAATGGCTTGCCACAACATTCTTCTGGTTAGTTTCCCACCACCCAACTGTTCTATCTTTTCTTCAATCCTGATAAGGAGCATCTGTCTATGGTTGCTCCATAATTATAGAATAAGGAGTTACCAAAGGTAATTTGCAGGCAGTAGACAATAAATGACCAAATATTACATCTAAGTAACATGCTTTCATATTTGGTTTCAGAATATTATCAAAACATTAACAATATTTCTAGCATTCTACATTAAAACAGCAACCCTAAACTTCCTGTTAATGGGACAAACAGGCACATTTATTGTCCACATATAAGGTACATCAAATAGAAACACTAAGCAAGAAAAACTGGTCTTGTCTCAATTATACTTAAAATGGGCTTAGCTATACAAGCCAAATAAACACAAAGCAGAGACCACAAACTTATTAGCGTTGGATATAACATATTTTGTTATACTTCTTACCACTAGAAACTTATGCATTTGGCAATATGAAAACATATACATTATTTTCCAGTGATCATTTATTTTGCTTGTTTGTATCTTGAAACTTTATTTTTTACAAATAACTCAAGGAGGTAAACTTATCCAAGATACCTTCCTCCTTTTCTTTTCCCCATCGCAACAACCCCGTGAGGTGGTTTGGGCTGAGAGAGAACAAGGGCTCAAAATCACCCCGATGGCTTTCATGGCTAAGGTGGGACTTGAACTCACAGTCTCCCTCTTTGTAGCCTAATCTTTATTATTATTATTATCTTTATTGTCAGAGTATAACATATGTACAATGAGATTGGCTGAGCCTCCCTTCGTGCACCAATTATTTCATTTTCATAGCAGAAATGCTGAAGCATTGTGTGATTAAGAAATCTAAGAAATCTGTCATACTGTAGTGGAAGTAGGAGAAGGGGGAGGGGAGGCAGGAAGTGAAAAGCCTTTCTACCTCTGTTGTAACCATACCAGCTAAGCATATGTAAGTGGCAAGATGACCCTTTAATCCACCCCAATTAATCCTTAATGTTATGTTTAGATTTTCATTGCACTGGGCAAAGTCTAGCCATAGCTCTCCTTAACTCTTCCTGGAAGAATCTATTATACATATATATATTAATTCATATTTATATGCCGCCCTTCTCCGGAGACTCAGGGTGGCTTACAATTTTTGGGATACAACCCAATGCGCTTAGCAATAGCCTTCATTCCATTGTATATGCCTGCTTATTATTAAGCGGCATTTTTTCAAAGTCAGCTTATTGCCCCCAACAATCTTGGGTCCTCAATTTACCTACCTTGAGAGGATGGAAGGCTGAGTCAACCTTGAGCCTGGTGGGATTCAAGCCTGCACTAATTGCAGGCAGCTGGAACTTAAGTGCTAGGCGTTTAACAGCCTGCACCACCAAGGCTCTTGCATAAACCTAGGAGCCATATAGCTAGGAGCCTGCCTTGCAAAGTAAATGGATTGCCTTCCCCTCCACCTCACCCCACCCCCAAAAATGTGTTTTCCCCAAAAACTACATTTTGTGCATATTGGCATATTTTGTTTGCCTATATTCTGAAATGTCCTTCTTTTGGCAAGTAATAGGATCTCACCAACACAACTATGATTAAAATCTCATCACCAGAATTTTAAATGATCAAACAGATACATCAAAGGGGAACAGACTATTGATCAGTGCAAGTTAATCCAACAGAAAACAAGTGCTCAATGGCAGACTGTACTTTCCACATACCCCTCAATGCAAAAGAAGTAGTACTTACTTGCTCCTCTGCAGGACACTCTTCTATATTTAATGGAATCTTCAATTCCACATCTTCCAACCCAGGAACCTTCTTTAAGGCAGGGTTGTGTTGGATAATTGTTCCATTTTTATAATTTAAAACTTTCATCTCCTTACTGACCTGGAGGCTTGGGTGATGGTGAAAAAAAAGGCTTTTCTGTGGCATGGGCAGAGACCAAGCTATTGCAAAGGCAACAGATACAGAAGTAAGTGACACCACATTCAAACTGAACAGGGACCAGCCTGCAACAGACACTAGGACTTGTCCACAGACAGAGCCCACAGTATAGCCCACAAGGGCAGCACTTCGACTGTAGCTTGTGACTTTCTGGTACAAGTTCAAGTCCACAACACTATAAATGTAAGAGTAGTAAGCAATTTCTGTTGCAGTCACTAATCCATAAAAGAATTCCAGGAACTGAACAGCTAGAATTCCTTGGGAATAGAGAAGCATAAACCATGTTACTATAAGGCTTAGTCCTTGCAAAAGGATGACAGGCTTGTATCTGAGATAATCTGTGGCCAAGAAGACTGGGAACAGCAGCACTAAATAAGAGTATGTCCATACTGGATAAATTTCATTGAAGACCTACAAAAAAAGGGATATTATCTTTATAAAATGGAATTTTCTCATTTTATATATTTGTTTTGAATATTGTACAAATAAATTTAAAACAGAGTTGCGTAGAAATGAACATATAATTGTTAACATATAAACTTTTATTAAAATTTAAAATGAAAAGACAAGTGAAAGAATGGATGACAAAATAGAGTGGAAATTTTGGTTATAATATACGAATTGTGCAATGGGAGAATAAGTGGATGAAAGGGCTGAAACTTTTATGAAATGATGTATCATTGGTATTTGTGACCAGAATATCATCTGTATGAAGGAATTTCAAATTTATGTTGGGAATGTGAACAAGACCTTTTATCATGTTTGATGGACACATAGTGTGTGTGTGTATGTATGTATGCATGTATGTATGTATATGTCTGTGTGTGTGTGTGTGTGTGTTGTGTGTATACACACATACATAGATGTATGTATGTACATATGTATGTATACACACATGCAGCTGTGTGTGTGTCTTTAATTTTAAAAAATTAAACATTAATGCATAATTGAAACCAGAAATGTTTCTTTTGACTTCTATTTATATTCCTTGCAGTCATCTGTTGGTAAGCATTCTTTATGAGTCGTTGAGGCTCCTTGAAGGGGCCTCAACTCTTCCATCCTCCACCATTCAGTCAGAGCTGAAGAAGCGTCTTGGATGAGAAGTGAAACGTCCTCAGGAAAAACAAAGTCCAGTTGCCTTTTTTGGGGGGGGTGTCACTTTTGGGTCAATTAGAGAAAAGATCTCACCTGGGTCTCGGTAAGGTTCTTGTCCGGTCCCAACAAGTAAGGGGTGAGAAAAGGTTCCGACGGTCGCATGTTGGCAAAGAAACCGTAGCCACACAGCACAGTCGTAGGAAATATCCAAACAAAACGTCGCGGGGGCCGCCTCGCGCGGCTAGAGAACAACCGGGACCGGAGTCCGTCCAAGACACCCGGCGTTTCCATCTGACGAGCCCCGCAACGGGGCGACTCAATCTCCCGCTTTCAGCGGCAACTTCAGGTCAGCAGTTGCCTCGCCGCCGAACTACTACAAACCGTACCGGCAACCCACGCGGCCAAAGGCACCTTGGCCCTGCGCAGTAAACTGTCCCGCCTCCTTGCTTTCGTTGGCATCTGCGATTGGGTGGAAGAGACAGAAGGCAGTCCAAATCAAGGAGGTGGAGGGGTTACTGGTCGATTACAGCGCAGCCAATTGGATTGCTTAATTCAGGCCACACCGCCTTTGGCTTTATTTTGATAGGTCGTCGCTTCCCCGGCGCGTTGATGGTTGATTGCAGAGCAGCCAATTGGATTGCTTAATTCAGGCCACACCGCCGTTTATTTTGGTAGGTCGTCGCTTCCCCGGCGCGTTCTGCGGAAAAACTGGAGTAGTTTCGCAGGTGGAGCTGTGTGGGTAGTTACTTCGGGAGGATGCATTCAGGGTTGTGGCATCAGTGGAACTAGTAGAGAAGAATGTTTCTAGGGTAGGAAATATCTCACGTGTAGTGGGGTATTACCAGTTGGACAAGCAAACCAGAATCTAAAAACGTGCTCAACCGCTGTTTTCGGAGCAATTTATTGCGATTATTACTTTCAGCTTTCCGCAGTCTTGATTTCTTTGCCATGCTTTCTTCTCCTCACAAGTCTAAGTCTGCTGATGGGCAGACAGATGGAATCAACGGCTGAAAAGAAGAAAGTCACGGTGGGGGCAGTTGAAGTATGCCAGTCTGGACTCCATAGGTGGTAGGAAATGTGTGAGATCAAACGCTTAAGTCTATCTGGCTTTCCCAGGGAAAAGCAGGCAGTCTGATAAGAGTCTTGTGGGCAGTGGAGTCGATAGTAAAGGAACTTCTGGACCTGAATTTCGGAATCACTTGTTAATATCAGATACGTAATGCGGGTTCTAGACTGATGAGCTGTATTCAAGTATTGGTCTAGCAAATGTTTTGGATGCTCTAGTTGTAGTGTGATATTACCAGAGAAAAAGCTACGTAGGATTAGGTTAACAACTCTTTATGCCTTTTTGGCTATGTAGTTACAGTGGGCTCTAGCACTTAGATCATTTGAGATGAGTACTCCAAGGTCCTTGACAGAGTTTGGATCATCAACAAGGTCTTGACTATTCAGCTTGTATTTTATTTTCTGATTTTTTTTTGCCAGTATATAAGACCGAGCATTTATTTGTTGAGATTTGAAGTTGCCGTTTGTTTGACCATTCTGATACATAATCAAGGTCTTTTTGAAGGGTAGCAGTGTTGTCTGTGGTGTTGAATAGCTTTACATCATCAGCGAAGAGAACACAGTTGCTCTTAATACGATCACAGAGTTCATTTATGTAGAGTGTGAAGAGTGTTGGTCCTAGAACACTGCCTTGGGGGACACCACTGTTGACAGGTACAGAATTTGATAGGACGCTCCCAATTTTGACCATTTGTTGTCTGTTTGACAGGAATGCTTCTATCCAGTTATCCAGTTAGGGAAAAGCAGGCAGTCTGGTAAGACTCTTGTGTGCAGTGGAGTCAATAGTAAAGGAACTTCTGGACCTGAATTTCGAATCACTTGGATTGTGCCTGACCAGTAAGTACCAAGCGATCTTGTGCGAATTTTAATAAGCATATAAAAGAAGCAATAATAATAACCATCCTAATCCTAGGATAACTGGTGGGGATGAGAAGAGATAGGATAAATCAAAAGGCCTGCTGCAGAGGAGATAAAATTTTATTACGGATTTCAGTATATGCTATACTGAATGCATATACTTCCTAGTTAATGGGATAGCCATTAAAGAAGCATATTGTCTTGCCTCCTAGCTTTCATAGAATAATATAAGTGTGCTTAGGATAATTATGGTGGATCAATCAAGTATTACCAAAACTGACCAATGCTGTCCTTATCACTAGCAGGGAAGGCTGCATGCAACATTATAAGGGAGCTTGCTATCTTAATCTACTTTTGCCTCTAAACATATTTGGTAAAATCTTGATTGACAAAAATAAGGGTAGCTGAAATCAGTATTTGTGGGCCATTCTGTTGACGATTATAATGTATGGAGGACTTTAACTTGGAATATAAGAGGAGTACATTTTACAGACAAGGAATGGATGGATGGATGGATGGATGGATGGATAGATATGGCTTGTGTCTGTGAAACTAAAGGAAAAGGAAAAATTGTAAAAGATCTGAATGGAAACGGTCTGATTTCAGGATATAGTTGATAAATATATATATGGAAGTTAGGTGTAGGTTTAACTATAAACAAAGCAGCAGCCTAACAGGTATGGTCAGGTGGGTCAATGGTGAAATACTGTGTCATCACAACACATGCCTCACTCCCTTTTATGTTAATTATAACATCACTTTATTAGATTTTTATCCTACCTTTATTACTTTATAAGTAACTCAAGGAGGCAAACATACCCAATTCTCCTATTTTCTCCATGTCAACAACCCTGTGAGGTAGGTTGGGTTGAGAGAGAATGACAGGCCCAAAGATATCCAGTTAGCTTTCATGCCTCAGGTGGGACTGAAACTCAGTCTCCTGGTTTCTAAGCCAGCACCTTAACCTTTATGCTAACCTGGCTCTAACTGCTACTTTCATGAAAGCAGCAGAAGCTTCCAAGTGTCCATAAATGAAAGGGCTAAAATATTAGAAGGTGAATGGAAATAACAATAAATATAATGAAATTATTTGGAAAGAAACTAAAGGAATGCTGAAAGGAGTACTATATATATCTCTGTTGAAATGGAGGTGATAATGTGAAAGTTTGGAATTTAAGTTTATGCTATAACATTTAGTGCTCGAGAAAAAAATGATGAAAAGGTAGTAAATATTGTGAGATTGTAAAACTGGAGAAATGTTAAAATACGGAAATTTGCAAAAATAACCAGGGATGTATTTATTTGAGGAATTATTGGGTATATATTGTGTATATTGGGTTTGGATATGCTTATCGTTGATTCATTGGAATTGATTCATTTTTGGTAGATGTTAGAAAGATAATTGAAATGAATCATTTAAATTCATTCTATTAGTCACTGATTCATTCTTCAGACCCAAGATTATTCATAGAAACTGTTGAAAGGCACTATTAATATCAGCATTTATGCCTCTTATTTAACAGTTACTATTATCTGTCTACATTAAAAGTTGCCTTTCCTAGCAACTTTAGGTGAACCATCAAATGCTATTGCCTTTTTCAATTTCCTAATCCATCTTATTAGCATAGATGTTTCAGATAATCATCTATGTACCAACCAGGACCAACTTTAACTTTCTAGATCAGCCAAGTTGACCTAGAGCAGTGTTAGCGAACCTTTTCGGCACTGAGTGACAAAATGGGAGCGCATGCACCAGGGAGCAGCAGAAACTGGAAGAGCAGCTCCCCGGCACGTGCATGTGGGAGTGCCGGAACCCGGAAGAGCAGCTCCCCAGCACACATGTCACCAGGGAGCTGCTATTCCACTTTCTGGTGCTCGTATGTTTGCAAAGGCCAGCTGGCCGGTGTGCATGCACACACCAGAACCTGGAAGAGCAATGGGCAACAACTGGCATGCCCAGACAACTGGCATGCCACTTCCAGCACACGTGGCATAGGTTCACCATCACAGACCTATCAGTATCTGCTGAAATTTAATTAATGTAATATTCTTATTATAGGCCCTCAGAAAAAAGTGCAACAAAAAAATTGAAATGAAATGGTATCTATTTGAGAAGAGAAAAACACAAGGAACATGGAATTGGCAAAAAAATAAGATTTTATTGTATTAGGATGTACATTCATGATTAAAGTGGCAATAGAATTATTCATTGTAAAGTTGCTTCAGTTATGATGTTTTGATTGATATTTTCAAAGCTATTTGAAAGCTGTAGCTGAAAATTGTTTGAGAAGGATAGTTTTTTTATGCTAATACAGTTTTATTATGTTTTTGTTTCCTTTTAAAAAGCAGAGTTAGTAATAAGAAAACTTGAAACATTGAAGTTGCTTGATTTGATAGTCTTCTTCCCAAGCCTTAAAAAACATCACAACCAAACAGTTCTATCCGGAGTGCAATATATTGATTCCATGTTTTAGGGATGATACGAATGAACCTGGACAATATAGGTGGTTTGAAAAAATTTTTGACATGTCCATCAGTGTTAATATTTCCTGTGAAAACCTAAATATAAAACAAAATAATAAATTAGCATCATTTGCAAATGAATGAACATTTCAAACATAAATCCTCAAAATTCCCACAGAATATCACTAGGAAAATTATTTTCTGTCTCAGATCACCTCAGTAACATGTAATTTGTAGGCCTGCAAAATTTAGATCAATAAATAAACCTATCAAGTTGCCTTATGATTTCAACTATTGTTCCATTAGTTGAAATAAATCTTATTATTGACTACCAATGAGCTTTGTCAAATCCATTCTGTTATGTATGCAAACTTAACACATTCAAATTGCGAAGCATGTATTATCCTGACTGATGGCACACTCCAAGTGCTTTTAATTGGAGAAATCTCATATACTGGAATTCATGGAAAAATTCAGCCATAGGGAAAAATATGGGACATGGCTTTGGTGATTACAGTCTTTGCAGGCCCTTTAGGGAAGGGAAAGGCTTCAATAGATTTCTGGGTTGATGCACATTACCATCATTTTCTCCTTTGTTGGTAAAACAGTATGAGTTTAAAAAATACTTCATGATAGAATTTAGCTATGCCTGGAATGCAAGCTAAACCAAATTGATTCTGACAATGTTTATGAAGCACTCCAGCATTGGTCTGTAGTTTTTACGGTAAGAATATTAGGGCTATGTCCCTAATTCATGTCCCACAGGAGACATGAATTATAATTGATCTGTGATAAGACTCCATGATGGTCCAGGTTTTTGAGCAGTTCTCAGGGAACTAGTCTGCAAAATGATCTGCTAACACGTCCCACTATTATCAACCACTGTTCCCTCTGTACCCTTTGCTTCCTCTGAATTAATAAAGGGACCTCTTATGCTCCCCTAATTACAAATTTAACAATGTACTATGGCAAACTCTGGGAGCTGTAACAAAACCAAATGAGATAGTACAGAGTCACTAATTCCCAAAGCATAGATTAAAACCTATAAAAAGGAACATGAAGATTTTTTTGGCCTAATATCTCCCCAATACATAGAGTAATAAAATAATAAAGTTGGAAGACATAATTTAGGTAACCAAATCCATCAGTAAGATAAGTAATTGGTACCTTCTCCATGGAAGTGCAAACGTCCAAATAAGGCTTCCATGTTGAATTTTCATCAGTATAATGGATGGAGAATGTTTTCACATACATTGCTGTAGACATTGATGTGGCTCCTTGCGTTATTATGCTTGTTATTTTTGTAAGATGTTGCAGGTCAATTTGTAGCCATTGATCTTTGTTGTTTACCTAAAGGATTAATAAAGGTTACCTTATAATGCTACTGTTAGCAGTTGAACCCTAATTATCTACAACCTGCAACTAATTGAGTCATACGGAAGTGCACAGGTAATCTAAACTCATTTATATGTAAATTAAATGCTATTAAAAATCCAAGAGAATACATGAAGTCTATCTACCCTAAATTTAAGCAACACAAACCCAAAGATGATATAGACCTTAACTACTATAGAATTAATGGACTCTCTCCTCCCTCTGTTTTACTTTTCTGTCTTATAAAAATAGAACACATTTAGTGCTCAGAGCACAAATTTCTTCAAGGATACTTCTTGTGTTAATTCTTGCAATATTTATTTATTTATTTATTTATTTATTTATTTATTTATTCGACTTATATGCCGCCCCCTCTCCAAAAAGGACTCGGGGTGGCTCACAGCCAAAAATACAACAATAAATTAATTAATTAAAAGTATATTAAACAAGTTAAGCCGAATTGAAGATTAAAACCCATAGTTAAAATAGGACCAACCCCAGAGAATCAGCACAGCCCAGATTGTAAAAAGAGCCAAGTCTTCAAATCGTGGCAGAAGGTGCGAAGATCGGGGCCAGGCAGAGCTCCAGCGGAAGAAGATTCCACAGAGTGGGAGCCGCCACAGAGTAGGCCCTCCCCTGGGTCGCCGCCAAGTGACATTGAGTCGCAGACGGCACCCCGAGGAGACCCCATCTGTGAGCCCGTACAGGGCGGTTAGTATTTGATGTTGGGAGGAGCCGTTCTCATAAATAACCTGGACCCATGCCATGCTGGACTTTGAATGTTAATACCAGAACCTTGAATCTCACCCGGAGGGCAACCGGAAGCCAATGCAGGTCGCTCAGGAGGGGTGTAACATGGGAGTATCGGGAAGCTCCCATCACTACCCGCACGGCCGCATTCTGCACCAGCTGAAGCCTCTGAGTGGTACGCAAAGGCAGTCCTAGGTAGAGAGCGTTACAGTAGTCGAGTCAGGAAATAACGAGCGCCTGAGTGACTGTGCGCAGGGCATCTCGGCCCAGGAATGGGCGTAACTAGCGAACCAGCCGGATCTGGGCAAAGGCCCCCCTGGCCATGGCCCCCACCTGCTCCTTCAATTTGAGCCGTGAGTCCAGGAGGACCCCCAGGTTCCGTGCCCTGTCCACAGGGGGCAACACCTCCTCCCCCATGACCAAAGATGGAACATCCAAACTGGACCGAGATGTCGGTATGCACAGCCACTCTGTCTTGGCTGGATTGAGTCGAAGCATGTTCCTGTCCATCCAGATCCATACCGCCTCCAGACAACGGGACATCACGGAGAGAGCATCACTGATGTGGCCTGGGGTGGAGATGTATAACTGTGTATCATCAGCATACTGATGATAACTCACCCCAAAGCCACGGATGATCTCACCCAGCGGCTTCATATAAATGTTGAACAGGAGGGGCAAGAGGACCGAGCCCTGGGGCACCCCACAAGTGAGATACCTTGGAGTCGACCTCTGCCCCCTGCCAACACTGTTTGTGAACGTCCCGAGAGGAAGGAGGAGAACCACTGTAAAACAGTGCCTCCCACTCCCAACCCCCGAGACGCTGCAACAGGATACCATGGTCGATGGTATCGAAAGCCGCTGAGAGATCTAACAGGACCAGGACAGAGGAAAAACCCCTGTCCCAAGCCCTAGAGAGATCATCAATCAGCGCGACCAATGCTGTCTCCGTGCTGTACCCAGGCCGGAAGCCCGATTGGTACGGATCCAGGTAGTCCGCTTCCTCCAGGAAAAGTGGCAATTGCTGGGCCACCACACTCTCAACAACCTTCGCTAAAAAGCGAAGGTTGGAGACCGGACGAAAGTTGTTCAACGGCTGGGTCAAGGGCAGGCTTCTTCAGAAGGGGCCTCACCACCGCCTCTTTCAAAGCGGCAGGGAACAGCCCCTCCCTTAATGAAGCGTTGCCCACTGCCCGGAGCCAGCCGCCGTGACCTCCCTGGAGGCATAAACCAACCAGGAAGGGCACGGGTCCAATAAACATGTGGTGGAGCTCAGCGCGCATAATCCTGTCCACTTCATCCTCAGAAACAGGATCGAACTCAGTCCAGATAACATTGGCCAAACCACTGCATCCCCATCCTCAGGCCACTGCAAGTCGAGCAACCCTTCCCGGATCTGAGCAATTTTATCCTGCAGATACTGGCCAAATTCCTCAGCTCTGCCCTGCAAAGGGTCCGCCACCCCCCCTCCAGCTGGAGGAGGGAGCGAGCGACCCCAAACAGGGCGGCCGGGCGGTTATCTGTGGATGCTATGAGGGCGGAGAAACAAGATCTTCTCGCCGCCCTCACCGCCACCAGGTAAGTTCTAATATGGGCTCTTAGCTGGGCTCGGTCAGATCCAGAACGGGTCGCCCTCCACCTGCTCTCTAGTCCCCTCCTGTGACGCTTCATCTCCCGGAGCCCCTCGGTATACCAGGGGGCTAACCGGGATCTGTGCCGAGTAAGGGGACGCATGGGGACAACCCTATCGAGAGCCCCCACAGCCGACTGTTGCCAGGTAGCCACAAGGACCTCGGCAGGGCTGTGGGTAAGGGATGCAGGAAAAAACCCCAGCTCTGCCTGGAACCTCTCAGGGTCCATCAGGTGCCTGGGGCGGAACCATCTAAGTGGCTCCTCATCCCAGCGGTGTGGGGCAGCTTGATGGAAGACCAGCTGTAGGAGATAGTGGTCTGACCATGAAACGGGGTGGGTAACTATGTCACCACCCCCCAGACCACTCCGCCACTGCTCCGAGACAAAAGCCAGGTCGAGCAGGTTACCCCCCTCATGAGTCGGGCCATCAATTATCTGGGTCAGGCCCATGGCCTCCATGGAGGCCATGAACTCCTGGGCCAAACCCGACGCCAGTCCCAAGGAAGGCAGGTTGAAGTCACCCAGAACTATAAGCTCTGGAAACTCCACCGCCACCCCTGAGACGGCATCAAGAAGCCCAGGCAGGGCAGCTGAGACATAGCTGGGGACAGGTATGTAAGCAGCACGCCCATCCGACCTGCAGGCCCACACCTCAGGAGGAGGGATTCACACCCGCCTATCTCCGGGCAGGGACCTCCCTTGGAAACAGGGTCTCCCGAATGACAATAGCCACCCCACCCCCCCTTCCCTGGGGTCATGACTGGTGCAACACCCAAAACCTGGGGGCAGATGTCAACCAGAGGGACTCCACCCTTCGGCCCCAACCAGGTCTCGGTGATACAAGCCAGGTCCGGCCTCCTCCTCAATCACATCACGGAGGAGTGGTGCCTTATTAACCACCGACCTGGCATTAAAGTACACCAGTCTGAGCCCAGGGGTCCTGGATCCCAAAACCCCAGGGATGAGAAGAGGCTAAGGGGTCAGAGCGCCACAGCTTGGACATAGCGGGCGCACTCCCTAACATGATATGGCCCCCGCCTCATCGGCTGCTACCCATTCCAACCACCCTGGGGATCATGGCCCCACTATTCCGCCGAGTCCCACAGGCCCCCTCATGCACCCCCCAACCACGGCCCTGTTTCAGGCTGCACTGGACTCCTGTAATAAGACCCCCACCCCTCCTACCCTTCCCTAACCCCCTAAGAAACCGAAATAAAAATTTTAACAAAGAAGCCCTGGGTCCTTTTTCCTTATCCCTCCCCGAGCCCCGGCCCCTACCCTTTCCTGCGTCATGCCATATATAACTTTGTTCTAATCTGAACAATTATTAATGGAACAAATCGTCTCCCAGAATTGCGGGTGCTTCATCTCTGGAGGTTTTCAAGAAAAGATTGGACAACTATTTGGGATAGAATAAGGACTCCTGCCCTGGACAGAGGGTTAGACTAGAAGACCTAGAAGGTCCCTTCCAGCCTTATGATTCCATGATTTCATGAATACAATAAGCAATCGTTTAAAGACTCCTATATCATACAAGAAAACCAATCAGAGAGACAGTATTAAGTGACATACAATTCTGAAACTGCTGCCACATAATTGGTGAAATGACTTTACTAGGGAGAAATAAAAGTGTGGGAAGAAATATTAGCCACTATATAAGTAACAATTCAACATAATTCAAAATATACCAATCATATCAGCCATGTTCTCTGCTCTCACTTCTCTTTGATTGATTGATGCCACCGCTTATTAGATGGAAACTACCTTAAGCATTTAATTTAATGGAAACCTAACATTTAAAAAGAATTCAACCACAAAAATAATCAGGTAACTTAGTTTGTTTTGTTTTTACCTTTGGTTGCCAAGCATTTGTTCGTCCTTTCAGATTGAGTCGTGCAAGGGATGGTTCCCATGAACTCCACCAAGTCTTCTTATAAGAAGAGCCTGTAATCTCTGAATTCTTGATAGCCCCACTTTCCATTCCCAATGGCACAGAGCACCCTGTTGTAAGTACATATCCTTGTTAGATTTTTCTAATCCTATCATATTCAGGAAAAGATAACAGAAGGCTTGGAATTATATTTCTACAGATGGTTTGGTCAAGTAATTTAATCTCCCCAATATTCATCCCTTGTATAAAATCTCGTTTCTCTTTGCACTCTCAGTGTTTTTGATAACATTAAATGGAATTGATGCATGTGTCAAATGTCGGTTCATGTCTTACCTTCAACTTCACAACCTAGCAGTTCAATGCGGAAAGTAGGTCTGTTGTAGAACTTGGTTGGATGCAGCCTAATATATCTGGCAATAATAGGAGGATCAATGTGGTTTTCTTTTACTTTGGTACCATCTGAATTACCCTCAAAATGCTGAGGAAAAAAAAGGCCAAATTCTGTAAATTATGTCTCATTTTTAAAAATATATATTATTTAAAAATATTTGCATCTGGAAAATTAAAGTGACTTTTAAGCCTATTCAGTCTTGAGCAATTATTGGTTTTCAGTGAGGTTGCACATCAAAACAAGCACTGAATTATTTCAGTGGGAACTGAGGATCAGAAAGTTTCTTTCATATTGCAAGAGTTCTTCTACATTTACTTGCTTTATTTTCTTGGTGCTTGTTTATGATATATATATGCGGGCGCGCGCGCGCACACATACACACACACACATATTCAGATTCAGATTCTTCATTGTATCATATAATCTGTCTAATGTTCACCACAAATAATTTGGTGTTTAAAACAGCAATGATACATCATCTGTAAACAAATGTACACAGGTATTCTTATACACATTCAACATACCTCTAATGTCATCACAAGCATTCTTTATACATTTGTCAATAAATATATTGGTATTAAAGTACCTTAAATCATACATGTTGTTCCCAGCTACAATTCTCCTTTCAATGATTTTTTTATTATTTACAAGTTAAAAGAAGGAAGAGAAGAAATTAACTGCCCATAATTTACCTTCTTTCCTACCCACTAATTAGATATTTTCCAGTTTTTGCACCTCTATTTCTCATTAAAAATTAATCTGGATTTAGAAACCTACTTCCGTAAAAAGAAAACAAAATGAAAAAGGACACGACAACAAATATAAGATTTTTATCAATTTAAGAGATGTATAGAGAATATATAATTTTCATTCTATTCTCTTTCATATATTAGCTTTTTCAAGGATAAAAACTCTTAACATTACTTATACATATTTTCAAGCAGAAAAAAAGAATGAGGATTTCAGATAGAGAAAACATGCAAACCATTTGTGTTTTGGAATGTTTTCCTTTAAAAGTAATCCACTTTCGCCCATCTTTGCTGTAGGTAACAAAATATTCCACAGTATACAAATGTTTCAGTAGTTGCATGGCTCCTTGGGTTTGAATGCCTGTGATGACAACTTGTCTTTGTAGGTCTACCTATACAATAACAACAAAAATTATGAATCGATATCATCCCAGTTTCATTTCTTCAGTTAAAAGATATTCTGTACTATACTGGATGGAAATACAGGATTGGTTCAAGAACTCTGTCTCAGATAAATGACCAGAAGGTTAGCACCTTCTCTATCAATTTACAAACACAAAACATACTGAAGGTTGAAATCTAGTTTATCTTTGATGGTAGAAGAACATTCTAATGTAAGCCAATGTACGGCATACAAGGCAAATAGTATGTTTTACACTTGTCTTCACCCTCTGTTGTCTAAGACTACTGGTATTCTCAAAAGCAGAGCCAACCAGAATGTTCTTGATCTGAAATACAGTGATGTGAAAGCTGGATTCATGTATGACACTAAGCCATGGTATGTCAAATTTTATATTCTTTTAATTGCTAAACCTTTGTAATTTCATAATTACATATAGAACGTGTAAATCTAGCAAACTGTAGCTTAACACAATGTAGGAACCACATATAAAATTGATTGTATATATGAAATAATATGCAGAATCTGAATATCTTTGTAGCAGTCATGTTTCCTTTCACAAAGAAAGTCAAAATAAATGATTCATTATTTATGCAAATTAAAATATAACACTCATTATTGTATAGCTTTGATAAATGTTTGCAGAGCTAATAAGGAAGACTAAACCAATACACTAAATAAGTAAATGACTGATTATGGTCAGGGTTGTAGAGATGAATGTAATTAAATTAAGTGCATATCAAGATTTTGCTTTCTAACTCATCCGCTCTCCCAAGCGGGAAATCAATTTTCAAATATTTCTTATCCTGTACATTTAATTCACAATCTCCCCTAATTTAAGGTGACAAAAGCAACATGTTAATATTAAAATGTTAATATTCTTAATGACTCAAGAATAGCAATACATTCCAAGATTATTTCCACAACCAAATCACATTGTGATGTTGCAATAAACTGTTGTATCAGTGACAATAGGTTTATTGTAGAAGGAGGATCATGTACAGAACGAAACAGAGATCAGCCATTTCAAATATTGTTTCTTGTTGCTATACACAAAAAAGCATTTACTTGCTTTTAGCTTGGCTTCTTAATTCTATGCCTCAGGGAATAAGATAAAAATTTATTTCCCTAGAATTAAATTCCTTACTTAAATTTAGTGCCTCTAAAATCGTATTAAAATTGCATTTAAAAATTTAACAACACTAAAAATCAGATTAAAATTAGAGGAATGTGTCACTTTTATAGTGAGAAAAGAGTTAAATATAGGTTCTAATCATCTCTTTAAACACTGAGAGGTTACACCTTACAGCCCAAATTTGAATCAGTTAATCTATTGTATGTATTTGATGTTTTGCCTTTCTCTTTCTGCAATCATTTAAAACTCATAAATAGGACTTGGTCTTTTGAGCAGTGATATCACTCTGTTTATAATTTATATTCCTAAATTATCTACATTCACCATGTGGAGGCACTTGCTTATAGTTCTCACTTAGTAACTACAATTAGATCTAAAACTCCATCACTAAGCATCATGGTTGCTAAGCAAAACATCACATAATCGCAATGGCCATATGACATCATTTTAATTTGGTCATTAAGAGAGACATCATGTGACCACAACTTGCAATTTTATTGCCGGCTTCTCTATTTGTCAGAAGCCAGTTGTGAGGTGCACAAAAGGCATTCACGTAATTGCAGGACACTGACACTCAGAAATCCCACCACTTAAGAAGCACCTGAATGTCAACCATGTGACAATGGGAACACTGTAGTGGTCAGCAATGCAAGGAGTAGTTGTAAAATTACTTTTGCAGTGTCATTGTGACTCAGAAAGGTCACTAATCATTAAGCAAGAACTTAAATTTTCAACTCTAAGACAAGGTTATGTCTTTTAAATGCTTGTCTTTTCTACCCTTATAAATGTGATGATGGAAATTAGTTTTCTCCCTCCTTGTACCCATTTTTTAATTTATATGTTCTTCATTTGTGTATTTGAAATTTTTCAGTTTTGCTAGTTGTACAAATTTTGGGTTATTACACAAAAAATGTGTTCAAATATATTAAATAAATAAAATACTATTTACTCCCTTCCAGGCGGGAATTCTGTCACAATTTCAGATACTTGCATTTTTCTACCATTTATAAGGTTATATACTTGTATTACCTGATTAAATTTACATGACCTTTGTCTACAGAGTGAACAGTTCCTATTCCTCTCATAGCTTTTTTTCATTAAAAAAAGAAACTCCAGAAGAAATAAAAAGTGGGATGAAATGGCACTGTATGTTCAAAATATCCATTATCAGTTTAAAAATCCAACTGAGTGATCTTGGCAATACTTTTGAGAGCCTCTGGATCAAAAGGGCCTTGGTGGCTCAGGCTGTTAAATGCCTGCACTTAAGATCCAGCTGTCTACAATTACTGTAGGCTCGAATCCCACCAGGCTCAAGGTTGACTCAGCCTTCCATCCTCTCGGGGTAGGTAAATTGAGGACCCAAGATTGTTGGGGGCAATAAGCTGACTTTGTAAAAATGCCGCTTAGTAATAAGCAGGCATATACAATGGAATGAAGGCTATTGCTGAGCACACTGGGTTGTATCCCAAAAAAATTGTAAGCCGCCCTGAGTCTTCGGAGAAGGGCGGCATATAAATGTAATTTTTAAAAAAATGAGTGAAGGAACAAGAAATTACGGCTGTTAGTGCTTAATATCAGAGCCCAATGAAGAAGTTATAAATGATCCTTTTCAAAAAACAAATTGTAGATATTTTTGAAATGCATTAAATAGAAATGATGAAGAGAATTTAATTATCCTGGTATTTGTTGGAAGACAATTCTTATCTTCCAGACAATTCGTTTTTTTCAGAGAAGAGGAAACCCAAAGGACAGAACTATCTTTGACTTGATATTAGCCAATAAGGAAGATAGAGGCCATATGCCTTCTTGTTTCTAAATCAAAACATTTTTTACCTGTGTTCGTGTGAAAGTTGGTTCTGATATAATTAAGAGCAAAAGGACAAAAATTAATGATCATGACTGTTAACATTAGAAACAGGTGGAAACTATTCCTCCTGTCCAGAAAAGAGAAAATTCAAGCCCATAGGTAGGCTTGACATAGGTAGGTAGAAATTACATAGGTAGAAATAAAGAGGCAAGAGTACAAATATTGACTTCACTATAATTTGGGCTTATATTTGATACATAGCAGTGTCCAGAATTCTGTAATTAGCTTCATTCAGTTTTTACTAATCTTGTCCAAGATTACTGTTCTTGAATGCCTACTCTCTTGAGCTTCCATTTCTAATGCTGAGAGAAGCCTAAGACTCCTCAGCCGATGAATGCAACAAGCTTAAGTCATTTTACTTGGGGTTTCCCCCCTTATGCATCTTAATTCATACCTGGATCCATGGATGTTCATGTTCCCTTTTTATGATGCTCCAAGCATTATATTTTCCAGTATTATTCAGTCTTGCTAAGTTAGACTCCCAATATCCTGTACAGAAATATGGAAAATACATTTTGCAGAACAATGTCAACAAGTTATGCTTGCTTTCCATGGTGACTTTTGTTTTTTACTAAAACAATTGTAAAAATATATTATTTTCATAACATGAAATATTCGTAGTTTTTAATTTATATTTATTTGTATCCCACTTTTATAATTTTTACAAATAATTTTAGGCAGCCAACATACCTAACAATCCTTCCTTCTTCTGTTTTCCCCTCCGGAACAACCCGGTGAGGTACATTGGGCTGAGAGAGGATGACTGGCCCAAAGTCAAAAATACAGATAAAATATTGGAAATTATCAATTATCAAGTGTCTGTTATAAAAGAACTGGAACCAAGAAGTAAAAACAAAAAAAATCTGAAAATGTTCCAAAAATAGATTGTAAAGTGTATGCTAGGGGCCCAGTATATACTAATAATTAATGTTCTTTTCCCCTGCCTCTTGATATTATGAGACAATTATTTCTTGTACCATACAAATAAAATGAAAATATGTCCCATGTGTAATTTAATGATAATCTATAGAATTTGGCGCTCATTAGAGCCACACAATTCAGTAGATGAACTTCTGGATATAGGATTTCCAAATAACAAGATTTTTGTCACAACAGCTTTAAAATTCGACCTACCAAGATGACCTGAAGCATTGATCTGTGAGTCTTGTATTATCCCACTTGCCAGTCCCATTGGTAATTTACAATCTGCAGAGGGAGAAAGAGGCGGCATCGAAGTGTTTTATTAGCTTTTCCTAAATTCTGTCATTAAGCAGAGTACTCCTGTTAAACCCAACAGGAGAGAAAGCTATGATTTCTAATTTTTTTTTAAATTCATATTTATATGCCGCCCTTCTCTGGAGACACAGGGCGGCTTACAATCTTTGCAGCACAACCCAATGTGCTCAGCAATAGCCTTCATTCCATTGCACATGCCTGCTTATTACTAGGGCTTTTTGCCCCCCCAAGCGGCATTTTTACAAAGCTTATTGCCCCCAACAATCTTGGGTCCTCAATTTACCTACCCCGAGAGGATGGAAGGCTGAGTCAACCTTGAGCCTGGTGGGATTCGAGCCTGCACTAATTGCAGGCAGCTGGAACTAAGTGCTAGGTGTTTAACAGCCTGTACCACCAAGGCTCATTTTGACTGTTTTTAGTATGATTTGATTGCTTATTGTACCCTATGACTATTATTAAGTGTTGTACCTTATGATTCTTGACTCTTGATGAATGTATCTTTTCTTTTATGTATACTGAGAGCATATGCACCAAGACAAATTCCTTGTGTGTCCAACCACACTTGGCCAATAAAGAATGCTATTCTATTCTATTCTATTTTATTCTGTTGTACCTATCTTAAGTATGCCCAGCTAGGAAGAGGCAAAGACACAAGCAGATTATACAGTAATGATATTAAAATGGGATATGTACCTTCCCCCAATCTTGGAAATATTTGTAATGCCTGCTAACTGGGGAATGTGCCAGTGATGTCATCTACATGCTATTCATAAAAAATAAATAAATAAAAACTTGGGATCTCAGAATAAGTCCCCACCCTTTTTGTTTTGTAGCACAAACTTGTAATGAAGCTGATGTGCCTTGTAAAATTAGTATGGTTAAACTCTGTTACCTTTGTCAATGACAGTAAAGAGAGCCTGCATTCCTCTTTGCTGATATTCGCCAACTTCTGTTTCTAAAAGCCATGTGCCAATTTTGGATGGTTTCATTTTGATGGAGGTGAATGTACCTTGAAAGCAGAGAGGAGACATGTTAATTTTTAAAATAGGTTAAAATTCTAAGAATTTGAATCATGTAGTAATATGGTGAATAGGACAGCATGTTAAACTTAACCAGAGATTAGACAGAAAATTCAGGTTTATAATTATACTTAAAGTTAATGGAACAAATTGTTGGTTGATACAAGAAGAAAGTCACCGAATTTGGGGAACATCCGTCCAGGAAGACATGCCCTATATGTTACAATAAGGATTTTACAGTACTTGTTCCTTAAATATTTTCAATCTTGCAACATTGGACATGAGATCTTGTAAGAATGAAAACTGGATCTCTATACAGTCCTAAATCCTAATTTATTAGTTTCTCTATTTATAAAGGTTTATTTTACAGCATAAACAAGCAGAGCAAGCCTCTCTCCCTCTTATTCACATGAATATGTTGTCCCATAGGCAGCCATCAAAGCTGATCAGAGCTCAAGTATTCTGTGAATAGCTGAATGCTTTTATGATCATTATTTCACATATGTGAGAAGTTTTGTATTGCTAGCCATAATTCTCTCAGATCATCTAGATGGAGAATTGTGTGTATTAGCATATCTGGGAAGCTACTGGAAGCAAAGTTCTTTGTAAATTTACAACAAACAAATTGCTTTGCTTAAAGTTTTAATAATGCATTCATAGATGGCCAGGTACATCATAAAGAAAATGTATTTTACAAAAGGTAAGGTGTTGTCATTTTGCACATTTCACTATTTCAGAAGTTCAAACATTTGTGTTAATTTTAATGCTATTAAAATTCCAATGTACTGCAGCTGTATAATGCTACTTCAAAAGAATACCTTAAATGAAGAGTAACAGTGTTATGTAATTAATGCTATTATATTTAAAGAATATCTGATTTCCCTTAAGATTGTTTACTACCTGAAATGCGTTGTGAATTCCACACTGTTGTTGCATTTATTTTCCATATTTATTTTGTTCAGTTCAAGACATTATACATAATACTCTTATCTCCTGTTTGGCTTAATATATTTTAATGAATGCTTTATATCTATATTCAGTGCAACTAGTTAGAAATGTTTCAAGTCATTTCAGCAAGAAACAGATGTGTGAATTTATTTACCAGGAAGAAGAGGAAGGACCCCAAGTTGATTATCTTCCCTTCCCTCTTCAATGAATGTTTGGCCATGAAAATTAACAACATGGATATCTTTGGGCCCACCCATATTCAGCAAATGCCAGTGGACATTCTCATCTTTGTACATCTTCAAGCCTTGCAGCTGATAGGGGATCCCATTAATTGCTAAAAATAAAAATATGACCAGATTAAACAAAAAGCATTGCAGTTCAATTTAATATAGCAGACCACAGATTAAAAATCCAATAGCATTGTGAGAATTTGTGAAAAGCCTATTTTTTTCTCCTAGTTCTCATTAAGCGTTCAACTGCTTTTAAGTATAGTAGTGCAAGGAGACAGGGAAAATATTTATTTTTAACTGCTACATTCACAAATGTCCAGCATGGATTGGTCTTAATATAATACAACAAAAATCATTTTAAAAAGCCAGATTAAATAAATTTAGGCACTGTAATACCAGAAAGATGAATTACAAATTCACCTTGCATTTTTTGTAGTTACTTGGAGCCACCTTCTAAGCTTCTAAAGAGTATGATATAGCCAAATTTGGAAAATCCAGTGGAAGTACAGTAGATTTATAGTTTAAATATGTATTTTATCAAAGCAAATTATACAAAGCTGCTTGAAAAATCAGTTGTGAGAATCGTGATTTTGACTGATTTTTCCTGCTTGAGCAGGTTAGATTGGAAGACCTCAAAGGTCGCTTCCAACTGTTATTTTAGAATTGTGATGCAGCCATAGAAAGGGAGATAAAGTAACTGAGCAAAACAATTTAGACTTGAATAGCTCCACAGCTGTTTGTTCTACAGTCAATAAGATACTGGATTAAAAGGAGGAAGACCCAGATTCTAGTATACCCATTCACTCCACTATGCAAGCTTTGAGCCAGTCATTCCGACAGACCAATATATCTCAACAGATTGTTATCAGAGTAAAATAGATCTTATACTGTGCTTTGATATAACTACCTATCAAATAAAAATACTACACTAATATAGTTGTGTTAATAAAAAAAAGTTTAACTGAAAAGCTCAGTCACAGAACTCTTTAATATAATATTTAGGAACTTTATCATTATTAGTTATATTCCACCTTTTATATAACAGTTAATGGAGCATGGTGGCTCATGTGGTTAAGACACTGGGTAGGAGGTTAGCAAACCTGCATTTGAGACCAATGTTGTTGTGGGGTAAAGTCTTTCACTCTAACTCCTGCTGGGAACATGAAGGGAGCCCCCAAGTGGGCATCCCCAACAGTGATGTCACCAGATAATCCTTTCAATCCAGAAGTGCTTCTGTGCTTCTGACACAAGCATTATGCTATAGGAGTTCAAGTTACCATTCAAAGCAATCCCTCCTTCTGGTCCCACCCTCCCTACCTACCCTGTAGGAGTGAGCCAAAGTCATCTTTAGGAATCAAAGATATATTTTTTGTGCCTCTCATCAAATAGCATCTCTGAAATTTTATTTAAAGAGACAGTAAGGATAATGATAGAATCTAGGAAGTGGAAAAGAATCTGATCTGTATACTACAATGTAGTTTAAAAAGGTATGTGTACAAAGTTGTTTTATTTAGATACAAAGACTAGAAGAGAAAATCTAATAGATTTGATATTAACACAAGCAAACAGTTAACAATTGAGCTGATTGTTTTTAACAATGAATAAATACAGGACTATTATTAGGATAAGGAAAATAGAAAAAATATAAATGTAATTATTATATTCTTAAGAGCTGTGGTGACGCAGTGATTAGAATACAATATTGCAGGTTAACTCTGCATTCCACTGTCAGGAGTTTGATCCTGACTGGTTCAAGGTTGACTCAGCCTACCATCCTTCTGAGATCAGTAAAATGAGGACCCAGATTGTTGGGGGCAATATGCTGACCTTGTAAACCACTTAGAGAGTGCTGTAAAGCACTATGAAGCAGTATACAAGTCTAAGTGCTATTGCTATAAACATTAAGATAGCATTGAGTATTATGTTGCCATTAGCATGAAAATGAGTTATTGTAAGTGGAAATCTTATACAAGAGAAATGAAAATATTTCTACCAGGAAATGTGTGGCGAGATTGGACTCCTATAAGTTTCTCTGCATGAGTCCTTTTGTCAGATTTTTCAAAGTACCAGCTTCTCTCCTCATCAAAGACCATAAAAAACAAGACAAATTCCCTTATGTCTATTGGCCAGTTGTAGTTGTCAATCATGCCTTTCTGGCAGATCAAAATAGGTCCAATCAAGCCAGAGTGAATATCTTTTTCCTGCAAAATATATTTCAATGTGATATAATTTTTCATGTTAAAAAAGAAACACAAAAATGAACACTAGTAATATTTAGTAATATTACTAAAATGAACATTTAATAATAGCATATAATTAAAGGTAAAAATAATCCTAACCCAGTATGAAAAATAATTATTTGGCAATACAAACAAGTACATATATTTAATCTTAAAGAGAAATAAACATGAATATTCAATCAATATTTGTATTCAAAACAATGTACTAAAAGAGATTATCTGTTTGGAAAAATGTTATTAATATAGCTACTAAATGGTGAGTATATTTCTCCTTCATTAGAGTTTTCAAAACTATTTGACCTACCAAACAAATGATCAAAATCTAGGGAAAAGAATACAAAACCACAATTCATGACCCTACAAACAATACTGAAAAAAAATGGCGATCTAAACAGAAATAATTCTTTCATGAAAGAAATTGTAAATCTAAGATAATAAGCAAAATGCATATGCTAGAAGATAGATAAGCATATAATCTTTAAGGTTAATTAGAATGTTTTATTAAGGTTTCTTAATAAAGATTATTAAGTTTTCTTTTTAACAATATTCTATGACATCTTACCGGATTTACACCAGAGTAATAGGCCCATGATTTACATATTTCCGTATTGTCTGTTGGTCCTGACCGTTTGGTGACTTGCCAGACATACGTGTATGTGCCGTTTGGCATGATAGCATCATCCTTTTTGAAAAATTCAGGAGATTGGTCGTCATAGCTTCTGCCTTCAGAAGATTTCTCATAAAGAAGGCCATGAGCATGAAGTGAGTATGGTCTAGAGGCCAAATTTCTGAACTGAACCTAGAGAGTTGAACAGTGAATGATGAATACAGAAGTTTAAAAAAAAAACCCTATGCACAGAAGAATTTCAACTGTTTGCAGTTTTGTAGCCTGAATTTCCATCAGAGATTGTAGAGTGTTTCAAAGGACCATATCATACTCTGAAACTGTAAACAAATTATTTTATCAAATATAATTATACAAAATACATTTCTTTTTTATTTTATTTACTTTTATTATTTTTTGAGTGTTTATTCTGTATACACTCAAAATGATCAATCAGGATAAACAAAGATCCAATCAAGAGCCAATAATACCAAAGTAACCAATTAGTATCGAACATAAAAAAATCAATCAGAGACCAACCCTTACCAACCTGCCCCAGTCCAAAACCAGCTCAGCTAAACAGCCATCAGAAGTCAGGACATCGTGCTATAATGGCAGGGACCCAATAAGCTCCTCCTCAATTGTCTGATCTACACAATAGACCACTTTGCCTTTGAAGATTTCACCACAGTTGTTGGCGAAGCATCAGGAAATCTGTTATCTACACTGCAATCACAAACTCTGAAGCGCAACACTGTCAAACAGACACTGGTTGGGAAAGCCTACACCAGTATATTAAATTCAAATAACTTTTTCTTTGGATCCTGCCATCTAAATCTATGTGTGACCCTTGCCCCAAAACAGTTTATGTACCTCATAAACTGCATATACAATATGTTATTAATTTCACTGGATCTCTCTATATACAAAAATATTCTATTGAGGTAGTCCTGATTTAAGGACCACTCTTTCAGCCAGCATTCAGTCTTACAAGGTAGTCCTTGTAGTAGCAGCTATCGCAGCATCCCCACAATCATATGATCATAATTCAGATATTTGGCAACTGGCTTGCAATTGTGACATCACAGGGTCCCGTGGCTATGTAATTACCATTTGCAACCTTACCTGCCAGTTTCCCACAAGCAAAGTCATGGGGGGAACTGGAACAAGGTTGCAAGCGGTGACCACTTGCTCTTAATGACAGTGTAGGGTTTGCTTGGTGACACAACCATGGACTGCTAGAACTGCATCCACTAAGCAGCGGGGTCATATGATATCAGATTTTATGACCAAGTCTCTCAGCAATGGATATACCAGCCCCAATTAATGTTGTTAACCAGCCCCAATTAATGTTAACTGTACAAGATTGACTCAGAGTATTATTCAGATGGTACTAAAAATATCTGGTATTATATTGTACTTCTATATCACCCTGCACAATAGTAGTCAATTGAATTTCCTGAGTGTTGAACTTCTGTAGTAAGAGCTATGCTAAGAGGGGCAGGGAGGGAGAGAGAGGGAGAGAGAGAGAAAGCGGGAGAGGGAGAGCGGGAGGGAGAGAGATATGAAGAAATGCAAGATTTGCAAAAGTATAAAAAAAAATTGAAAATTTATGACATAATTGGGGGGGAACAAGAGAGAGAGAGAATATAATATCTTAAATATTTAAACATTTAAAAATGATATTTAAATATTGTTGTAAATGTCATATGAATAAGATAAATTAATAGAGGTCTAATTTATTATTTCCTATTTTGCTAGATGGATACATCTAGATTTTATAAAATCTGCTGATACAACTTTCCAGGCCTGTTAGAGCTAGAGGCCTGTTCTGGCAGTTCTTCCTTTTTACATCCCCCAGGGCTTCTCAAATTGACAATATGGGACTGAGCTCGATCACAGGTTCATTCAAACTTCAAAGTACTTCAAAGGAAGAGCAGTCTCAAAGGAAGAGCTCAGAATTCCTGTAACAGAATGGTTTTGCGAAAAAGAAAAGAAGCTAAGATTCCCAGCTTCTTACATTTCAAGATGGGTTTCCAGTTTTTTAGTTGGCCCTATTTCTGTTGGTGCTCATTCCAAATCATGTGAAAAGCACTAATTCGATTCCAGTACTGTCCATGGTAAATGTTTGTTACATTCTTTGTATAAATAATTTGAGTTATTTGACATATAGTTGTAAGACACAAAAATTGGAAATAAGCTTTTTAAAATCTGAAATTGATTCTATTTATCACAGTTCAAACATTTTTCGTGTTTAATGTTGTTAAAAATCCAAATTACTCTTTTATTAAAATATTTTGAACATAGACTTACTTGGATTACATCATCCACCTCTGCCCTAATGATAGGACCTAGTATACCAAGATGTTTTTCATATTCTCCTCCAGTGCTAGGTGTCTGGAAAGTATCATCAAGATAACTTCGGAAAATAGCTTTTTTGAATGTGGTCTTGGCTGGGCGACTTCTCACTTGACTAAGGATATGGAAGATTTGGAGAGGGGAAAAACTGTGAATTTTTAAAAATTTGCATATATTGTATATCAAGCACTTGGTGTTTTTGTCCACCTATCAATACTTCTCTAGGGTCTGGAATGGGCAGGTGTATATTATGATTACAGTTGGTTGTAGGCAGCCAGATGTTTAGACTGAATTTTGCATTTTTGTCCATTTCTTATAAATATTATGGTTCATCACACTATCAATCAGATGTTTAGTCTGGATTTGGCATTTTTATTTTTGGTTACCTATTATTAGTATTATTATAGTTTGTCTTAATGTATTATCTGAACCCAGCCATTATAATTTATAAATCATAGATTATGAATTATTGTAAGTTGTATGAATCTAGCCAATTGCAAACCATTATAATCAGGTCCATTGTCAGCAGTGACATGCTCAGATGGTTCTATTGTTGAAGTGACTACTCCTTTCTTCTCTTTGCCTATGGTTTGTATGTTTATTTTTATAATATTTATCTTTTAATGTGGACTTTTATTTTTTATATATATTGATTTTTGGTGTTTTATATGACACTCAGAGTCACTTTGTGAGATGAGCAGCTGTACAAATTTTACTTCCTTGACTAACAAACTCTTTGATAAACATAAACATGAATCTCAGCTAGAGACAATACCCTGTTCCTCTTAGTGAAGTTTTAATATCAAGAAAATATTGAATTGATATTTAGCATTTTATTTTTCTTAATGCTAGAAGTTAATAAACACTTATTAAACTTACAGAAAAATGATTAATATTTAATTCCTCTATTTCCAGAAGATGAACTAAAAACAGATGTACACAATTGACTGACTTTTATTTAGAGTGCAATTGTACCATGCTTACATGAAAATTTTGTCCCACTGTGATTGATATGTGCATTCCTTTGTAACTGTGCATTGTATGCAACCATATCTTCATACCTAGTGCTATCTGAAAACATATTAAACTGTTAGACCCAAAGTGCTTTTGGTGGTGGTAATATAAATCAATGTCCTGCCCATTTACAAGGATCTTGTCAGTATGACATCATGTCAAAAAGTTGTCCAGCCTAATTTAACTCTTAACCGAAATCTTAAAATTATTTAACCAGCTTAAATAACTCCAAAGCAAAACAAAATCTTATCTCTTGAAGCAATCTATTCATTATTAAACAACTAATTGAAAGGTTCCCCTATTTTTTTATCTGAAATTGCTTAACTATTATTCATACCTGGTTCTCAGTCCAACCAACCAGTACTCTGGCAAAAGAACAGGAGCTGATAGGTGAGTAAGCCATAATTCTCCTATGATCAGCACACAGTTTTCTTTCAGGCACAAGGAAATGAAGGCAAGTTCTGGGTAATAGCATCAAGTGTGATGTTATATTCCACACTCATCAAGAAAATATTATTTTTCTGCTTCCAGAAAGCTCCAGGCCTGAATTTACCTCACTGATAGGAGGTTTCATAGTCTCTTACCAGATCTGCACTCCTGTTTGGAGGTCACCTGATTGACTGATTAATGATCATTTATGTGTTTGAGTTGGTGTTGACTTTCATTACCACATAGATTTTCTCCGTGAGATCTTCCAAAAATGCACCAATCACCAGTATAAGAGTCCATCTATGTTGTTGTCATATTTACTTTCTTTTTCACTTTTCCCAGTATCTGAGTCTTCTCCCAAGAACTAAGTCTTTGTGTAATGTGTTTGAAGTAGGATAATTTGAGCCTGGTCATGTGTTAATTCCATCCCATTACTGACTTTGCCATATGCAGACACTGCCATACTGCTGCTATAATGCTTTCCCCGCAGTCTTTGATGTAGCTTGTATCTGTACTTGGGTATGAGCACAAATCCACCAGAAAAATTGGATATAATAATGCTTGTGGTTGCCTCTTTGCAATTTCTTGTTTTCTTTAACAATTCTAAGAAGACTTGTATATGAAAATATACCTTTTTTTCTTAATGTTTTCTTCACTATAAATATATTTGTCTTTTTCAATTCTTTTCCTGATTTCCAGTTCTGAATCTTCTATTTTCCAAAAACGCTTTTAGCTGGGATCATACAACAATAGTTTATAAATTGTGGTGCCTGGATTCATAAAACCACTGTTGTGGTTCTTACATATTGGGGTTTGGGGCTTCTTCAGAATTAGCTCTAGTGTGTTCCCATGCCATTTGTGTTTGACTGCTGAACAGATAATTTCTAACTAAACCATGATGTATTCAAAATTCCAAAAAAGCAATACCAAAAACACAAGTACTAAAAAAGAGTATATTTTCATAACACACTATCCAAAAACTTCAGTTAAAACATATGCACTACCATAATAGCAATTTTAAGCAAATAGTTAGGTAAAACTATTTTCAGTTTATAGAAAATAGAATTTTCAATCTACAATAAACCTCAAATACAATTTTTAAAAATAAATTAAAATGAGGTTGTGCTGGATTTAGATGACATCATAAGCTTAAGATTTTGGAAAGGCTTTGGAAAGGCTTTTGGCATGGGATAGAAAAGAAACTTGGAAATCATCAATCCAGATTGGATTCCATAGTTCTAAATTTGTTGTCTTTCTGTGATAACATCTGAACAGTCCAGTTCTTCATATCTGGCTCAAGTTTTAATAGCTTTTCATTATACAAATTGCACTCATTCATGGCTAATAGATTCGTTTAACATCTTAGCATGTTATTCAGTGGTGGGATTCAATTTTTTTTACTACCGGTTCTGTAAGTGTGGCCTAGTGGGCGTGGCAGGGGAAGGATATTGTAAAATCTCCAGTCAGAGGTGGTATTTGCCAGTTCTCCGAACTACTCAAAATTTCTGCTACCAGTTCTCCAGAACTGGTCAGAACCTGCTGAATACCACCTCTGATGTTATTGTTAAACCAGCAATATGAAACTGAGCAATAATTAAAAATAAATAATTCAGTCAAACCTTTTTCTGATTGGTGAGTAGTTCCACAAAACTTCTTCTGCTGCAATGTAGTACTTCCTTATATTTCCTCTGTTGATAGTACGCAGGTAGCGTCCAGCTATGTCATCAGGATTACGTGCACTATTACTGTCAAGTCGAGAATCTGTGGTATATGGATTATCATAATACATTAACTCATATTCAAATGAACCACTGCTACTCTTATCATTGTCTATATTATCTATCTCATATTCCTGATAGTCACCATCTTCCACTGGAAGACCTATTGTAACAATAGGCTTGTCCTGTTTTTGTGTCAATTTGGCCTCGTTTAACAATTTTGTGTGGTTGGGTTTATTAGAAAGTTGGGAATTGTTGAGATTTCTAAGTAACTCTAGAGGCTTGGAAGTCCTTGGAGTTAAAACTTTTGACTTTTTTTTCTTTCGTTGGATTTTTATAAAAGATTGAGATATATTGATAGTGCAGTTCTCATCTTTCTGAGCATCATGTTTGTTAGTAATTCCTGGTTGGCCCAACTCAAGTTGACCATTAGAGTTATCTGTTTTCTCTTTTCTTTTGCCAGGGAACGTGGCATTTTCTTGATAAAACGAGGCATTTCTGCTGCTGTTCTGGAATTTATTGTCAACATCATTAGTGATATCTGCTAATGTATTGTAATTTTCTTTCTTCCATTCCATGTCTGTGTTTTTAGGAAGGCATTTCTGTCTCTGGTGAGATGAACTGTTCCAAATCTTTCTAGTCTTCGAAATTGTTGTAGAAACAAAATTATCTAATGTGGCATCTGAAGTCAAATTTTCAGGTTGTGGCATTATAGAAGGTATAGAAACAAGGTTTAGCTCAGATCCATTGTTTTCCACTGTTTTTTTATCAGCTGAAGTTGTATTTGTTATAACTTTGGAAAACTCAACATTTGCTGCTGCTGTTGCTTCTCCTTCTTTATAATCATAATCATAATCATATGAAAAGTAATTGGCTTTTGAGTTATCTAAGGTAGAGTCATTTTCTGTACTAGAAAGAAATTTCATGTCCTCACTTGTTATGTTGAAAGCAGAAAGATTTCTCTTTTGTTGTACATAAAAAAATAGAGCATACATCTCTTTAATAGCATGCAAAGTTGCTTCTGTCAGAACTTGTCTTTCTCCCTTTTTATCCCAAATATCTTTTTCAAATATATTTTCTTCTTGCTCTTTCAGGGAAGGGATTATTTCCAGGGACATTAAATCTTCTATATCTTTGCTCTGAAGTCCTCTGCCTGCTTTTAAATATTCAGCAGCAAGCATCTGCTTGTAGCTATCTGAAATCTGAGTAATATTCTCTTCGTTTTGGCTTTTCTTAGATAGCAAGATGCCAATCATTGCTGTGATATTTGAAATTAAAATTTCTCCTGTCGAAGATGTATAATTAGCATAGATTATCTCAGATGCAGTTACATAAGAGTTATTCTGAATTCCCAATTTTTCATTACCATGCATAGTATCAGTGCTGTTTATCAACACTAGATGAGTGTTTAAAGATACGTCACCAGAAGTATGGGCATCTTCTTGTAAAGCTAGAGCTGTGAGATTCAATTCTTCTTCTTTTGCAACTGACCCATTAAATGATCTAAGCCCAAGCATTGAAGCTATCATTAGTTGTTCTTCATCATCCTCTATCAGTTCATTGCTTGACTCGTTTTGATTATCCTCATCATCTAATAATCCTAATTCTTTTGCTATCTTATCTGTTTCTGGGTCTGATACTACATTTCTGGGGTCCTTTCCTTTCTTTTTCTTTTCTTCTTGAGAACTGAAACTGACAATGTTGGCAACAATATCACCACCATCATCTTCCTCTTTTTCATTTCCCTCATCTTCATCATCATAATTGGCATCCAAAAATCTCAATCTCATGCCATTGCTCATCTCACGGGAGCCCCATGATGACAGAAGCCAGGTTCCTACAAATGGAAAATAATTCATATTAGATAGACCACTTGTTTGCTTATATCTGATTACTGATGTTAGTTCTGCAATCCATTAACAATGTTAGTATAGATTAAATTAGTATGGTGAAGCCAAATTGACTAGGAATTGTGAGAGAAGTCCAGAATTACTAGAGAATACTAGAATAGAAAGGGCTTTCTAATATGCCATGGTAATATAACAGATACAAAAAAAGAGCTATAAACACAACAACAGTCACAAACATATGATACCCATGACCACCTTAAAGACAGCAATGCACAAGATAGGGATTCAGAACTGCTTCTAGCTCTGATTTTTTTGCTGCTGTTTTATTTTGAGGAAAGATATAAACTCTACACTTAGACATTATATCTGTATGGAACTACTTATTATGCAGAATAACCTAGCTACCCTTCTATTTTCTTGAAGCTCAAACTTGGATGTCTTCAGAACTATGCATATCCTGGCCATAAAGGACTTACTAAGAAGCGACTTAAAACTAAAATTGAACATGAAGCGATTGTTTATTCCAGGAGCTAGACTTTGGAACTTTGCTGTCATATGTGATCTGGACCGATTCAGAATCTGAATCTTAAGGTTCATATTCACAGCTTGGACATACTCCTGAATGAACAGTGATATTGTAAAACCAGAGTACACATATGGTAGTAAGTTGTATGGTTCAGTTGATAAGCCAGGCATGTCATTCATGGAGAATGATTTGGCATTATTAACACATAAACTGATAACCACAAGGTTGGATTATGAAATAAATTATTTGGCGGGGGGGTCTAGAAACTCCTCTGGCCTGGAATTCAACAATACAGGAGATAAGTGACACAAAGCACCATGTTGAATCACTTGCACTGGCTACTGACTGTTTTTCAGGTTTAATTCATATACAAGGCTCAGGCCCAAATTACCATATGCATCTCAATTGATCATCTTAAGTGCCACAAACATAATCAATATAAATAACTAATGCTACTTCCTCCATAATAGATCAGGTATTCTGAGGTCACCTCCTTGCCTCCTTTCCCCTTAGAGTTAGGAGAAGGCTTGAAACATATAAACTCAAGTCCTTTAGCACTTTGGAAATGGGTGGGATTCTGTCCAGCTCTGTAGAACCGGTAGCTTTGAAGAGCAGCAGACATAGAACCGGTTCTATGTCTGCTGCTGTTTTGACCCACATGCTCTCCTGACCTTTATTTCCTGCTTTTTCAACCTCAGCTGCCGTGCGAGGCACAGCTGCGGTTGAAGAAGCAGGGGAAAAAAATGCTTTTTCAAACACTGCTTCCCTGCCCGCAACGCTGCTCAGCTGCTCAGCTGTCCAGGCAGCAAGCTGATGAAGATTTACACATGCGCGCAGCATGCAGGGAAGCACATCATAAATCACCAAACCAGTAGTTAACCCTGGTTATACTTGTGGTTTTTAAAATGCTTTTTCTTCCAATTATTAGACTAAATATTATTGTCAATAGATATTTGCAAGATCCCATAAAATGGAACTGAGAAGAATTTACACTGTATAAATGCAAAGACAAAGTTTAAAAAAAGAAAGCAGAGCTGCTTTTGTAATTCTTGAAAATAAAATCAGAGGGAATTGAGTGAATATAACAAATGAATAACCTGTCAGTCACATTATTTGGATTTTTGCAGACCCATAATCAGAAAGACTCCTGGTGCCAATTTAAATTTCACCTATAATTTGATTATGCTTATTTATTTTAATTCATGCTAGTTTTATTTTAATTCTCTATGGTGTTTTAGGCTATTTGATGGAATTTGTGCTTTTCTATACAATGAATTTTATAAAGTTTTTAATAATGTGGCAATCAATTCTGAGAGCTCAATTATAGAACTATCTATACAGTCTGAAAATAAAGAATCAAACATAGAGCTATTGTTGTTTACCTAGATTGTCCATGGTTACAGTAGCTGATTCACCACTCATGGGGAAAAGATTTAAAATATCTTGATGTTTTCCCTTGGATAAGAAGGTGTGGCCAGAAAGATGTACTGGAACAACCTCATCCACTGTACCTACACTGGTGAGGTGCCATTCAACAATTTCAGACTGACGAAACCCCAAAACATCTGTTCTATCCGATGCATAGCCATTGAGTGCTAAAATAAAATTTAAAATACAATTAGGAGTGCAATCTTAAGAATAACTACTCAAACAATGAATCTCAATAGTTAAATAGAAGCTATTCCAAGTTAAATGTCTTTAGAATCAAAGACATAAAATTAATATTGTAAAAATAGCATATTTTCCATTTTTATTTTTATTATTCATTTAATCTTAATGATGTTGAGTAAACACAAAACAAAATAGTGACCTAGGTTACTACTCACTGTACATAACATTGGACTTGTAAAATTTAGGGTCATCTTTCTTAACAGTGGAAGAATTGCTGCAGTATTTCTTGATATTGTCTTCCAAGTACCAGCTCTTGTTTTCATCAAACACTGCAAAGACTGCATGCTGTTCCACATCAGCTTTTTTCTGCACAGTGATAGTAGAAAATTGATCTAGTTCAACTGATAGAATGATATGCCATTTGACATGCACTTCCTTGTTTTTAAAAACAACATATAACAATATAATTTATAACATTCAAATGAAATAAAGCTGGAATGAGCAACAAAAGGGGATTGTTTGAAAACAGATAAATAAAATAATTATGTTGTATACAGAGATAGCCTGAGTATTATTATTGTCTTTGTATATCCATATTATAAGCCAGTGGTTCTTAACCTTTCTGAAAGAATCGCCCCCTTGAGCCATTGAGGAAGTTGTCATCACCCCCCCTCCCCGAACATAACTGCCCCCCTGCCACCTCTTAGCATCCCAAGGGGGCCAGTAGAGGGGTGCTAAGAGGCGGCAGGGGGGCGGCGCGTTGAACGTGGCCACGGCAGCACGTAACGTGCCACTGCTTCCACATTGGAGGCGCCGGCTCTGGAGCAGTTCTAGTCAATGGATGAACCTGCAGGGCCAGCCGGCACCTCGAACGCCCCCCTGTCACCTCTTAGCATCCCTCTGCCAACCCCCTTGGGGATGCTAAGAGGCGGCAGGGGGGCATTCGAGGCGCCAGCCCTGCAGGCTCACCCCATTGACTGTTGTACTGCACCTGAACCGGTGCCTGTCCATCCATCCATCCAAAAGGTCTGTCTATTTGCCTGCCTGCGTTCCTGCCTATCTACCTACCTGTCTGTCTTTTTGTCTACCTACCTACCAATATAGATCTCTTTCTCTCTCTCCCAATATATCTCGCTCCATCACCCCCATATCGCCCCCCTTCCATTCCTTCACCCCCACATTACCCCTTTTTGTTCCATCGCCCCCCTGAAAAACAAAATTGCCCCTTGGGGGGCAATATCGCCCAGGTTAAGAACCACTGTTATAAGCAAAGCTTTCTTTGTCCAAGGCAGATTGTTCAGATTGCATTTGAAGTAACAGATTATATGAAAGCTGGTTTGGGTTTAAGTGAACACTTGGGAGCACTGTTGCTCATGGCATTCCTGAATCAGCTACTGGATTCCATTGCTGGGTTGGCAATAGGGTGTTGTGTTTAGCTGGCAGCAGGTGCAGATGGCTGAGGAGAGCAATGACTCTGATGAGAGTCCAGGACCATCAGGGAGTGGACTGCTGCCTTCAGAGATTGTGGGGGCTGGCAGCAGTGATGAGGAGGTTCCCGAGGAGCCTGTGCCAAGTGCGCATGCACGAAGGATTACTTGGAGGAAAGAACAATTACAGCAACACAGGCGACTCAAGAGTAAGGCTGCAAGGTAATGGCCCCTCCCTCAAAAGGATAAAAGCCAGGTTTGGAAAGGCGTTCTTTGCAGACAGCAAAGAAGCTCTTAAACTCAACTGGTGGACATCTTAGTTTGTGTTTGGAGAATTTTGTAAATTAGTTATCTCTGGGTTTTTGGCAGCCTTGACAAACAACTTGGCAAGGCTCTTTCTTGTCGGAGCTAATTAGTGGAAAGCAGCCTTCAGAACAGAATTCATTATTAAACCTTAAAAGGTGGAGGCTGCTGCCTTTGTCTGTGTTTGCTCTTTGGGAACCCGGTTGGATCAGAACATAGGGTCCCCAAGGCTGTTGGTGTATGGCAACTACAATATGCCATCTAGTGACACTGTAACAAGGGCAGGTCAGGAATTCATTGGTTCTATGTCAACTGTTAAGATTGATCTGGCAATGGAGGACATCAACATCTGTCCATTGCCATGACAGATTATTCCCTAGTTGCAAGGAGTCAAGACCCAGTCAATCAGCCCACCCATGGGGATTTATAGATCCAGTGGGGTTTCAGAGAAAGCTTGGGGCTTTTTCTGAGTATCATGTAGTCCTCAGCTGGAGCCTTGAATCATATCACGCCTATGTGGCCTCGTCTGGTGTGCTGGTCTTGGGGTGCACCTTGGTTTAATAAGAAGCTCTAGGAAATGAAGCACTAGAATAGACTCCTGTAGTGCTGTTGGAGGAAGATTCAGAGCATGACCAATAATGTAAAAGCCTGTATTAGCAATTATTTCTTGGTGGTAAAAGTTCTTCAATTACAATTAAACAATATATTTTATCAGGACCTTGAAAACACACCTTCTCTGTAGTAGTGCCTGCCCCCGGAATGAGGTTCCGCCTAAGATCCAGATGGCCCTTATTCTGCTGTTGTTTAGAAGGGCCATAAAGACCTAGCTCTTTACCCAGGCATTGGTGAAGGAGAGGGATATCTCATTACACTTGCCATCTCTTATCTTTACCTTTTAAAATTATTACATTACTATAAAGTCATGGTCTGGAGAGCTTGACAATTCATATTGAAAGCCCATATTGAAAAGGAAGACAGAAGCAATCTCAAACCCTGGGGTTCCCCAGTAAATGGTAATGGTAGAGCCATACTGTCCCTGAATCTAAGTAAGTTGTGTCATTGTGTCATCATTTTGCCCCCTCAGTTGAAACAGTTGACAATACCTGTACCCCCTTGCTGTCGAGTGCCTTGCGTTTACAAACCAGAAGTGGCCCAATCAGTCCTGAAGCAATGTCTCTTGTCATGTCCACAGCACTATGATATAACTTAGTAATGCACTGAGAATCCTTTACTGTGGGTTCATCTGTATCCAGCACAGTCCATTTATATGTGTAGACGTGTCCTGGTTCAACTGCTTTGCCATGAGTTATATTCTCTAAAACATAATGGCAAAAAAGATCATGTAAAGCATGGGTAAGGAACTGAAAATCTCTAGTTGCAGCTCAATTTTCTATAGAGAAACTACAGACTGAATGGTCAGTAGTGAAGCATGTTCTCAGTTGTAGTTTGACGGCACATGCAGAATTATAGTTCTTTACCATAAGCAAGTAAAGTAAAACTCTATGCAGACCAAAGAATGAAACAATTTGGATCTTGCTATTATATTGTCTCCCATTGGATTATTACATAACAACTTAGTTACATAATCATTTTGTTTTCTATACCTATTTTTTTGTCTCTGGATGTTATTTCTTTTTTAACATTTATATTGTGCGCAAGGGATCACCCCTCATTTTATTTTCACAATGAAAAAATTATGAAAGTAGGCTGAGCTACAGGTAGGGGTTTGGTTTATATTTCATTTTATACTAGTTTGTTTTGATGAGAAAACGTATCCATTGCAATTTACAAACCAAGTTTATCCAATCAATTAGATTTTAGCAAAATATTACTAAGGGAACCATGGCTTAGCATAGTAGTGTTTGAACCCTGTTTAGTAAAAAGTCATCCAATGAGCTGCATTGTCTATTGATATAATGGAATATGGGAAAGACCTTGGATGATTGGCTCCAGAGATGCTGTCTAGAGAACAGTTGGAAACAGCATAGCATAAAGTGGACAGTGGGTGGGGCAAAAGGCTCAGAAGACTTCCTAGTTTCTTGGGCTATAAAAGAGATGGGGAGGGAATTGTATTTTCATACTTTCAAGATGCTGTTAATATAGTTTCACAATAAAGTAGAATTATTTATTTATTTATTTATTTATTTATTTATTTATTTATTTAGACTTGTATGCCGCCCTTCTCCCTAAGGACTCAGGGAGGCGAACACATAAAAAGAGGAATATTTACAATAAAACAATATTAAACAGAACAAGTCTAAGATTGCTAAAAACATTAAAAACAATTAAAATTACAATAAAAAACATTACAATTAAAACAACCCACCCCCGGGTCAATCCAGGCCGGCCTGCTGAAACAACCAAGTCTTCAGGTCTCGACGAAAGGAGCGGAGATCAGGGGCCAAATGAAGATCCACAGGGAGCTGATCCCATAGGGCGGGCACCCCCACAGAAAAGGCCCTAGCCCTGGAAACTGCCAGCCGACAATGCCTAACCGACGGTATTCCCAGGAGGCCCCTCCTGTGGGAGCGCACGGGGTGATCGGAATGTGATGCTGGCAGGAGGCGTTCCCGCAAGTACCCTGGACCCAAGCCATTTAGGGCTTTATAAGTTGTTACCAACACCTTGAAGGAGACCCGGAAGGCAACCGGCAACCAGTGCAAGTCGCGCAGGAGGGGTGTAACATGGGAGTATCGGGATACCCCCATCACTGCCTGCGCGGCCGCATTCTGCACCAGCTGCAACCTCCGAGTGATCCGCAAGGGTAGCCCCATGTAGAGAGCATTGCAGTAGTCGATTCTGGAAGTGACGAGTACATGAGTGACCGTTCGAAGGGCATCTCAGTTCAGATGAGGGCGAAGCTGGCGAACCAGCCGAACCTGGGCAAAAGCCCCCCTGGCCACAGCCCCCACTTGCTCCTCCAGATTGAGCTGTGCATCCAGGAGGACGCCCAGATTCCTCACCCTATCCACGGGGGGTAACACCTCCCCCCCCATGACCAAAGATGGCACTTCCACTGAACACCGAGATGCCGGTAAGAACAGCCACTCGGTCTTGGCCGGATTGAGCCGGAGCCTGTTACTCCCCATCCAGGCCTGCACCGCCTCCAGGCACCGGGACATCATCGAGAGAGCATCACTGATCTGGTCTGGGGTGGAGATATAAAGCTAGGTATCATCTGCATATTGATGATACCTCACCCCAAAACCACAGATGATCTCGCCCAGCAGTTTCATGTAGATATTAAACAGGAGAGGCGAGAGAACCAACCCCTGAGGCACCCCACAAGTGAGGGGCCTCGGGGATGACCTCTGCTCTCCTGCCAACACCGACTGCGAGCGGTCCGAAAGGTAAGAGGAGAACCACCGTAAAACGATGAATTAGTTCATCTGGTCATGTCTCCTGTCTGGTCTAGTTAGTAAGGACACCTGGAGGCTCAGTTCTCATTCCATTCGAACAAAATGCCAGTAAAAGTAGTTCAAAATTAGAACCAGCTACAAAACAGATGGTAAGTTCCTTCACTGGATGTATTCATGTGGAGGGTAGGCAGCTGTCTGCCAGAGAGAGTTGAACAAGGATTCCTGCTTTGAGCTTTAAGGGGCTGCTCACCAGAATGATCCCACTTCTCTTTCTGATTCTTAGTACATTGTTTATAATTAATTGAAAAGCTCTTAAAATAGAATTCCATTTTCTTTTTATTATTTAAAATGGAGCCAACAGTAAGACCAGACTTTTGCTGAGCCTATTGGGAAACCGCACAAGTAATCAGAAAACAGCAGAGAGGGAAGGTAGAAATAATTCCTAACCAACCTTTGTGATCTGAAGGATAAACAGCTCCTTCTGCATCTTTTGAAACGGAAACTCCATGCACATAAATGCTGTAAGGTCGACTGGCCCGATTTTTGAATACAATCTGTTTAAAATGGAAATCCAATATGTTTAGCATCACAAAATATTCTTGCTTTTTATACAAAATTTAGCTGACATTGCCATCCCTTTTATATCCATCCTCATTTTCTAATAGAACAATGAATAAATAAATCATAGTAAAAGCATGCAGCATAAGAATAGACCACACAGAGAGGGTTTCAAAAATGATTTGGGAAAATGCTTTGCCTACCTTGTGAGTGAATACCTATTAAACAAACTCACTTTCTTTCAGACTTTCACACAAACTTTAAAAAAAGTTAATATGACTCTTAAAGCTTCTAAAAAGTTGTGCTGCTTTAATGGATAATAGACAGGTACTACACTTACACAAGTTCTTCCAAATTGTTTTGGACATGAGTACAGACCTATTAAATACCACAAACAATCTTTATGACTAATTAAAAATATATAACCCAAGATGAGTCAAGTTGCACCATGTTAAACACCCGTGAAAACCATGGTTTCAAAGAAAAACCCTGATGAAGTCACAGTTCTTCTCCCAAGTTATTTATTTTACATCCAGAAAGAGGAGCTCTTGTATTTGTGGTTGGTATCAAATAGCAAATCCAATGGCTGGAGTGTACTAAGAAAAAAAATCTATTAGAATCATACTTTGTTCTATTAATAGTTTTTTAAAATAAAAAGCATACATATACATACATACATACATACATACATACATACATGTTGTGGCCCCGCCTCATGAGCCTGTGCTAACAGAGGAAGAGGACCTGGATGATGAAGAAGAAGAGGAGGAACGGGCAATGCCTTCCTCACCAGGGCCTTCCTCCCCAGGATCTTCCTCCCTGGCAAGGCCCCCCTCCCCAGGACCTTCCTCCCTGGCAATGCCTCAGGTTTCCTCGGAAAGCCAAGAGGAACTGCCTGAGAGACGTGTATCAGTACGGCCATGGCGAGAGAGAGAGGAGGAGGGTTCCTGGCTTGATCCCAGGCAACGTCAGAGGGAGAAACGTCAGCAGCAACGTAGGGGGCGTGGGAGGGCCAGAGATTGAGCTGGACCACACCCCACCAGGTATAAAAGTGGGTGTGCCTACGCTGCAAACTCTGTATGTGACAAAGTGTAACATGAAGCTGAGGTTTCCGTCTGTGTGCTTGATTTAGTTTTTGGACTCTGAAAATAAAGCAAGTCTTCTGTGAGTACTGTATTCCTTGTTGGCTTTGAATTTGGCAGTGAGAGCCTGGGTGACTGCCAACACTCTTGTCGGGAGAGATAACGGGGATTTTGGAGACAGGCCAGCGTGACCCTCTGTGTTAGCTAACGTTCCTTACCTTCTGGGGAATGGAAGGTGAGACAGAACACATACATACATACATATTTATGTCATATATATAAATACATACATACGTACATACAACCACTTCCTTCCAAAAGAATGCTAGTAGAAAACTCTGATCTTAGGGTTCTTATATGCTTAGTTGTAGGAAAATAAAGTAAAATTGCCACAAAATGAAGTGTAAAGGATTTCCTGTTTAATTAGGTTTTCACTATAAATACGAAGTTGCTTGCAATGATTAATTATATTACAAAAATATATAATTCAAACTCAGTTAAAGCATCAACAATTGTAGATTTTATTGATGACATTTTCTTGCACAGTTTTTTGTCTGAACAATTATGATTGTACAGACAATATTATATGTGAATGCAGAATATGCTTCTCCTGAAGAGCTTCAGCTTAGGGAAAGCTGAGGCAAAATTTAAATGATACTGGAAGTTCTTTAAACAAGAAAATTTACTTTACATTTTATATAAAAAGAACAATTGTGGTGTATTATCAGTGCCTAAAATAGGTATGTGTATAATCCAGAACTCCCCAATGCCTGCTAAAGCTTTTATGGTGTCTCTCATTAGTCCTGAGGCTTAGTAGATTTTATAAGATTGTGTTGAAATATATCATTGTTTTCTTTTAATTTAGACAGTTATTATTTTCATATAGGCAGTTTATAGCACGATCCAACCATTTCTGTGACATTATAAGTATCCAGCCTTTACTTTGCCACAGATGATGCCAGATATCACTAGTGTAAAATTTGTGTGAAATATCTACTCAATATTTATTATTTATTTATTTATTTATTTATTTATTTATTTATTGCCTTTGTTATATTTGGCAAAAATATACCATCCTCCTCCTATTTTCCCCACAACAACAACCCTGTGAGGTAAGTTGGGCTGAGAGAGAGTGACTAGCCAAAGGTCACCCAGTCGGCTTTCATGGCTATGGTGGGTTTAGAACTCACAGTCCCTCACTCTAGCCTGGTGCATTCACCATTAGACCAAACTGGCTCTCAGAGTGACCACTTAATCATCACTTAATCATCACTTAATGATGGTAATTGAGACTGGCAATTCTGTTGCTAAGCAACAAAGTTGTGAAGAACAATGTCACATGACCATGATGACTTACACAGTAATTCTGGTGGCCATTGATAAGTGAATCCCACACAGTCATTAAATGTGATACGGTGTGGATTGCCTTCCAGCTGGTTTGCCCTTTGGCTTTGTATATTGGAAGCCAGTAGTGAGGTCACAAGTAGAAATCATGTGCTCCTGGGATACTGCATCATCAGCTGGCTGCCAAGTGCCTGAATTGCAATCGTGACCATGGGGATACTGCATTGGCAACTGCTACAGCGATGGTCATAAGCCCCATTCAGCAGTAACATAACTTCAAACAATTACTAATAAGTGGTCAATAAGCGAGGATCATGTGTACTTCATTTGAAGTAAAGGTACTGAAACTCATTCACTTGAGTTTACTATAACCAAGAATAAGACATGAATAACATATGCAGGATAAATACCATAGAGACTGAGCAGATAAACTAAAGGCTTTTACAGATAAAGTATTCTGTCAGTGGAGAAATCCACAAGAAACGCATGGTTTAAATTATAGAAATTAAGTCTAACTTTCATAGAAATAAATATGAAAACTTATTCTTATCCAAGTTCCTTTATTTTTCATTGACAGTTGAATAGCTTAGTCTTGATATCAGTAAAGATTATGTATGTATTGGATAAGCAAAATATATTTAAAGCTAATTCTATTAATGTGTGCAAATGAAATAAAATGGGATTGTAATATATTTACTTGTTCATCAATACTTACACTTATTGTGTCTCTGACTTCAGCTCTGATAACAGGTCCCAGAATTCCACGTTCTTTGGGCCAAATGGCATAGGTTGGTTTAGTGAAACTGCTGTCTTTATATTGCCTGAAAACTGCCTTTTTGTATTTCTTGCCAATAAAATTTGAAAAATTATCCAGATACTGAGCTTTGTATCTTCTTTAGAATTGAGAAAAGAAAAAAAATAGACATCAGTAAGATTTCTTATATAGAAACACCACCACCACCCCAAAAACCCAGAATCTTGCATGAGTGGGTAAATCAGTTTTTACAAATCTACATGATAAACAACTAGTATATGTCAAATGTAGTTTAAAAAAACCAGAAAAAGTTGTGTACATAGATGTCCAAATAAATACAGAATCAGGTGGTGGACCTTAGACCCTCTAATGCTATTGGGTGATAGCACTTTCATTCCTGACTCTGGTCAGACACTTCTCTTATTATCAATAACCCTTGGCTATTCTGACAGACTTGATGGGTACTGAATTCCAACTTTATTGTTTTAACTGGCTGCATCAACATTCTTTTCAGGTTCTTGTGATGTTTTACATTTATGTCAACAAACTCAAAAATAATTCAGTCACTTCCTATATTTGAAAATTTGAATACTTCCAATGACACACTGGATAGTTAATCCAGGACAAGGAAATTATGGAACACCTTGCCCTCAGAAGTTGTGGGAGCGCCATCACTTGAGACCTTCAAGAAGAGATTGGACTGCTATTTGTCAGAAATGGTGTAGGGTATCCCACTTGGGCAGGGGGTTGGACTAGATGACCTATAAGGTCCCTTCCAACTCTGATTATCTGTTATCTGTTAGCTTCAGAATAAAAATGAAAAAGTGCTAAAGGCTAGGACGCTTTAATCTTCCTCAAATATCTTCTTTTTCTTTTCAGAATTGCTCTCCTCCCAATGTACAAGGCTTTAAAAACTGAAACAGTAGCAAGAGATTCTTTCTGTGACAATATAATATCTTGAAAATCTCAAAGAACTTTTGGAAAAACTTTGTGACAAAGAAATTTTAATCCCTAAATTTAAGAAGTGAATGAGATGAGGATTTATTGGAAAAAGAATGGAACTATGACAGTACTGTGAATGAACTCCTATTATGAATTTTTCATTCTTTCATTCTGTCTCTTTGTTTTCCCTGCATAACTGTATGAAAATAGAAAGATTAACTAAAAATGTAATATGATGTAATATGAAATGACCTCTACATACAGTGTAACAATAAACAATTATTTTATGGAATTAAGAAGCAAGAGAGAGATTCATACTTTATAATTTAATATGATGAAAATGTGTTTCACTTAATTTAAATGGTCTAGAGAGCAACGGTGCTCAACCTTTTGGTTACCAGAGACTGGGACCATGGAGAGAGGTTTTTCTGCAGATCAGAGGGGATGTGGTTTCGTGTGCGGCCTATATTCATGGGGCTTCACTTGTTTGCATGGTCCAGTTTCTGGCATGCTGTGACCTGGTGCCAGACCATGGACCTGAGGTTGGGGATCCCTGGTCTACAAGGCCTTAGTTTATGATAAATCCTATGAATTTTTATGGTATAATTTCATCCATTTAACCACATTCAGTCAAGGTACCTGTCAACACTGCTAGGAATTTCTGGAGCATAATCCCAGGTGATTTCTTCTGCAGCAATGAAATATTCCCAGCTCTTAATCATCCTCAGTTCCTTAATGGATAACTTTCTTAAAGTATCTGGATTTCCACAGTCTTTGATATTTAGATAACCATACATCCCAGCTAAATTAATAAGTAGATGGGACAAGAGTAATAAAACATATTAACGGTTATGGTACACACATATCTATTTGCTCTTCATGTTGTCTTTCAGACTGTTTAGATTAAAAATAAATATTTCTCATTTTATATTAAAAATGTATGTTTCTAAGAAGCAACAAGAATTTCTTTCTTATAAGCCCACAAAAGGATATCTATGAAGAATAAATAATTCTTATACATTTAAACAAGTTGTGTACATATGGAATTGCAGGACTATATTCCAAACTACTTTTGACAGCATAATTTTGTGTTAAGAGACCCTTTCAGTGACTTGATGTATGCTCACAAAAAAGTATCTTCCAGCAAAAAGCAATTGCACATAAACCAGGCTTCATGTTATATTAGCTATAGGTACAATTTATTCTTGAGATATGTAAAAAAAGTAGAAGATAAAACAGGCATCCTTAATTTGTTCCTTCTAATGTGTTGCAATCTAACTCCCTTCATCTCAACTATCTACAACTGGAGATCATAAGTTAATAGTCAATAGGTCAAGCATGTCTTCTCTGGTGCCACATCTCCCTATGGAACATATCTCCCAAGATCTGAATGACCAGGTATACCCTGGAGAACAGACTCTGGTCTAGTATGTTTTATAAATCTGTTTTAGTTATGGGAATTATTTGCTTCCCATGGTGTTTTATTGATATTTTTTTTTGTGCTCTCATGTACTATGAGTTACCCTAAGTCTTTTGGACAGTGGGTAGCCTTAAGTGTGAAAAAATAAATTGATTGATTGATAAATAAATAAATGCCATCATTCAGTGTCTCTAACATTTTCTTTTGTACAATCAAAATCATCATTATACACACACACACACACATGTATATGTACATGTACATGCACACACACACATAATCAGTATCTGAGGGTTTAAAAGAGAGCAGGTGGTATTACAATTTAGGATTGGAAACTGGTTTCAGAAAACTGGGTGGAGGCAGGAAAAAGATAGGCGCCTAAAATGAAAAAAATAATCAAAGTAAGTACAGTGAATGTGATTAGTCTTTCTATATTTATTAATTTTTCTCCTTTTAGCATCATCCTAGAGCAAAAATAAACCACCATAGTCCACAACCATAACTTTAGGGGGATATGAAATGCTAGAGTTACAGATTCTAGACATGTAGGGTATGGTTAGGTATGGCAACTGTCATATAGAACATGTTATAGTTCCTGCTGTTCTGGAATCATTTTGCAAATTGTACCTCCCATTCATGCTACTGTCTTTGGGATGTGATGATTTGTTTGAGTTCTACACAAGAGAACAAATTTTTAATTGTAATTATACAGCTTGCCTGCTAAGAAAGATAACCTTGCCTTGTAGATGCTTTGCAACCAGAGAAGATATTAGCCATTTTCCTGTCCTGCTCACTGACATGTTGGCTGTTACTGAGGCACCTCCAACAAGGTTGATGGTTGACACTTTGTAATGGTTTTGTTCCAAGGTTTGTCCATTGAAGTGGACAGAGAAGATCTCAGGACTGGAACTCATTCCTATCAAATGCCAGCTAATATGATCGTAAGCACAAGCCTGAACATCTGGAAGAAAAGAACAGCTGCTGTAGTTGTCATAGAAATGCCTGTAATTTCATTCTAATCAATAATATGGAAGAGGACATACCAGGCAATGTTCCATTGGCAAACCCATTAATTGTGTATTGTAGTGAGGGCTTTTTGTACCAGTTCTTGCTTTCATCAAACACGGAAAACATCAGCACATATTCTCTATTGAAGAGTTTCTGTGTACCATTTGCATTCAGGCTTCCTAAAAAGAAAAGAATAGGACATTGACAAGATGGAATAAATTATCAAATACTACAATAACTTCTTGAATAACAAATCTATTTTAAATTGTCAACCTCTAGTGCAACGAAACCTTTCACTATGCCGCCTAACTCTTAAGGGAATTGAGGATCAACACAGATTAAGGATAAGTGAAAGGTTACAGAGATTACCTATTACAAGATTACCTATTACAAGATTACCTATTACAGAGGTGGGCAACCTTGGCTACAGGCCATGGAGACCCTCACCCCTTATTTCTGGTCCCAGAGCCCCCAAGATTATACTACAAAAAATCATCAAATTGTCTTGTGATTTAAACAAATAATTATAACACCTGAAAGGCGAACATTGAATTTACCAATTCTATTAACTTGGTTAATTATTTTGTTTGAAAAATTCATATCAGGTGATCATTTCCTCACTGTAAAATCACAACTGAACTAAGGGGCAAAGTATATTGTCTGCTACAGATGCCATAACTTCAAGTCCCAAATAAGGAAAAGCTAGCCATAATAGCATGGATATGAATTGTTTATTATGTGGAATCCTTGTGCTTCATTGCCACCATGATAGAAAAAATGTAAAGGCAGGAACCAGTGTCTGCCTGATGAAGTAAAACGCTTTAAAGTGTTGAACCTTTGTGACTATTGCATGTGTGAAATCTCACTTCTGCTCCAAGGAGCAAAATGGCTTAGATGGGCCCTGGAGAGTTCATTCAAGCACAAATTTTGCAGTAGTAACCAGAGGTGATATTCAGCAGGTTCTGACCGGTTCTGGAGAACCGGTAGTGGAAATTTTGGGTAGTTCAGAGAACCAGCAAACACCACATCTGACTAGAGATTTTACAGTATCCTTACCCTGCCACGCCCACCAAGCCACGCCCACAGAACTGATAGTAAAAAAATTTGAATCCCACCACTGGTAGTAACATATTAGTTTGCCAATAGAGAAGAAGTCTATACAATTTAATATTAAAAAATACATGTTTCGGGGCCTGAAAAAGACAATCTGTATATTGCCGGACTCATTCTCTCCTCTTCAGCAGCACAGAAATAGTTCCTATCCATCTTTTATAGCAGATACAGAGACTGGTAACATTTTCAAGATTAAACAGCTTTATTGAGGTTTAACTCATAATAAGTTGTGTGAAGTGAGTTGCACACTTAATTCTGAAGGTGGTACTAGGTTCCATTTCATTACTGTTGCCATACATTTATATGGTTCTTACTGCCATCTCTATATTGAGACCTTCTTGGATACAATGTAAGCTTTTGAAAGCTAAGTAGCAGAATATCCAATTATGTAATAGCCTTTATAATTCTGCCCCAATCTTTGTCAAAAACAAACAAACAACCTTATGAAACATAAACATTAAGCAGATAGAAATACAAAAATGAACAGAAAAATAGTATATTACAGATTAATCTCAGCAATGATTAACACTTGAACAGGCTGCAGCTTCTTTACACATTTTGTTACCTTCTTTACATATCAGCAAAGCACCAATGAGACCAGAATTAAAGTCTCGCACCATGTTTACATGTGAGTAGTAGGCATAAGTGAGACAAGGAGGATCAGCTTTCTTTGGCCCAATTTCTGCAGTGATATTCCACACATACTTGAACGACTGGCCTGGAGGTACAGCATCATCCAGTCTTTCCATATCAAATGTTCCATCAGAATATGAAGAACCTACAATGACAAAGGAAAGAGGCTATCATGGTTCATTACCAACAATCATCATCATCATCTTTTAATGACCACATAATCCCTTGCGGGTGGAATCTGGGCAACTGAATGGAGCTGAGTGATTACTGGCCGGAAGTCCTTCCTGTCACCAATACTGAGTTATATTCAGCAGATATATTATCATCATACCTAGACAGAGAAATATCTGCCTATACCCAGGATCCAACTCACAGCCTCCTGATGGTGAGACAAGAGTTCCACCTCTAGGCCACGGCACCACTCATTCATTACTAACAATGCCATTGTAAAATAAAAGCATATGCATGTGAGTGGACATTCATACACTTGCTAATTCTATTACAGATCTGGTTGCAAATTGGGTCCCTCTTTGGTTTTCCACATATGATAAAAAAAAAGATCTTAATCCATATTTTAGTTCTCCTATACCTCACTGCTCCTCTTTTTTTTTTGCTACTCATGAGTTCTATATGTGCACAGTCCAAGAGCTCTTCCATTTGGCTCCACTTCTGCTCTTCAACCTCTTCAAACTATTTTAAATAATTTTACTTAATTTTATTTAAATATTTAAAATATTTAATTATAAATGTTTATGATTAATATAAACATTAAATGTTTAAAACTATTTAATATTTATAATTAATAGTCAAGTTTTAGGATTATCTTCACTCCTGCAAACCCAAAAGAGACATAAAATATTCTGGGCTGATTTAGTGACCTTCCTTCAGCTGACCAATGAAGCTGCAAAAATGTAATTCCTTGGTGTTCCTTGGTGTTTTTATATAAAAACCAAATAAGTTGTTGGTGTCCCCTTCCATGTTTGCAGTACATGTTGAATATTTTTGTCTGATTTTATGTGTGTGAGATGGCGGAACAAACCTGAAGTTTTTTTTTAAATGTGGCAAAACTGACTGAAAGTGGAAGTGACTTTGTGGGCTGGGCAAAGGGATGCTGCCTAGGGAATGGTCAGATAAGAGACAGCAGCCCACAGTCACAGCATCTCTTAACCTCAGTTCCAACGATCATACTTAAAGACTTGGTTATTCGAACAAACCGGCCTGGATGGGGGGGGGTTAGTTTTAAATGTCATGTTGATGGGGTTTTAAATACTTTTTTAATTTATTTATTTATTATTTATTAGATTTATATCCCACCTCACTTCCCCCAATGGGGAACTTGGGGAATTTGTTTTTATTTGTTTTTATTCATATTTATATGCCGCCCTTCTCTGGAGACTCAGGGCGGCTTACAATTTTTGGAGCACAACCCAATGCACTCAGCAATAGCCTTCATTCCATTGTATATGCCTGCTTATTACTAGGGCTTTTTGCCCCCCCCAAGCGGCAATTTGGTCTAATTAGTTTAATTATCTTTTAATTCTTTTTAACTTTTTAACTTTTGTATTGGGTGTTTTTATGTGAGCTGCCCTGAGTCCCTAGGGAGATAGGGCAGCATATAAGACCAATAAATGAATGAATGAATGAATGAATGAATGAATGAATAAATAAATAAATAAATAAATAAATACCATTAGACAACTTGATGGAGAGCCAGCAGAGTTGCAAGAGGATCAAATGAAATGATCTGGGTCTGGGAAACTCCAAGTTGCTTTTCCTACCATACGTGGGAACTGGAATACCCAATTTTGCTGTAATAGGCTTTACCTAGATTGAAGGCTCACAAGCAGGGGTGGGCTGCTGGGGATTCGCAGGGGTTCAGGAGAGCCCCTAGCTAAGATTCTGTGCAGTTCAGAGAACCCCCAAATCCCACTCCTGGCTGGCCCCACCCATCCCACCACACCTCTCCCAGGAGTTCCCACGCAGGCCCCTTTGGATGCAGGTAAGTGGAGGGTGTGTGTGGAGCAGAGGTGGTATTCAGCAGGTTCTGACCAGTTCTAGAGAACCGGTAGCGGAAATTTTGAGTAGTTTGGAGAACCAGCAAATACCATCCCTGACTGGAGATTTTAGTTTAGTTAGTTTAGTTTATTTGGCCGCCCTCTCTCCCGAAGGACTCAGGGCGACATACATAAAAACAAACAATACAAAAATTAAAACAATTTAAAAAATATTAAATTACAGCCAAATAAACATTCCAAATTAAAACCCGATTGTCAAGGATAAAATAAGACATATTTTAAGTCACCTGTAGTATCCACAGGTAGCCCTTGAACTTATAACAGTTCATTTAGTGACTGTTCGAAGTTACAATGTCACTGAAAAAAGTGACTTACGAACGTTTTTCAACACTTATGACTGTTGCAGCATCCCCATGGTCACAGAATGAAATTTTGGATGCTTGGCAACTGGCTCATATTCATGACAGTTGCAGGTCACGTGAACACCTTTTGCAAACTTATGACAAGCTAAGCGAAGCTGACTGAGGAATTCTGGGAGTTGAAGTCCACAAGTCTTAAAGTGGCCAAGGTTGGAGACCCCTGCACTAAACAAACATATCACTAAATTAACAACTGCAGTGATTCATTTAACAACTTTGACAAGAAAGATTGTAAAATGGGGCAAAATTCACTTAACTCTCACTTAGCAACAGAAATTTAGGGCTCAATTGTGGTTGAGGCTTCAAATCATCCATAAAGTAGTCAAATTCTATGCCTCAGAAACATTTAGGTCTCTGCTTCTGTCGTTGCCCGCTGTTGCCCACATGCACAATCCTAACCACGTTTACTTAGAATTTAGTACCATGTTTCAAATCTACCAAAGATAAAAATGATCAGGATATTCAGACAATATTATGGCAGTGTTTACCTTCTGACCATTTGTTGTACACGGCACTCTGCGGGTGAATGCTCACAGGCTGAGTAGCAAAATTCTTGAAATAAATTAGGAGGATGTCTCCCACTTCGCCACGTAGGGTTGGCCCTAGGAGCCCTGCTCAAAGCACATTGATAAATGATTTTAAAGAGAATAATTAAATATAAAAATGATACTTGGAAAGAATATTTGTTTTCTTTTTCTTCTCTCTTGAACGGTTTACGTTTGACCACAGCAAAGGTACAGAAAGTGAACACAGAAGTCTTCCTATGAAATTAATTAGCTATGGTTTAATAGCAAATAAATACCTTAATTTTTCTTCTGAGCAGGAGTTTATTTATTTTGTTCTCTAGCTATCCACCCCTATCTCCCTCCAAGAAGGTCATCGTGGCACTTAAATTCCAAAATAATCTGCCTGACAAATTATACTCAGGCAAAGAGATAGTGGCTTAGCATTTCATCTATAAGATGCACATTGGCCTATATGTTTAGTTGGATTTATTATATGCATGAATGGGGAAATTGAGCAGCCACATAGAGAACGTAGCTGGATGAGTAGACCCAAGACTTTAACTTGCTTCCCTTGTCCTCTGCTTTAACTAAACAGGTAGTCCTCGACTTAACAACAGTTCGTTTAGTGACTGTTCAAAGTTACAATGGCAATGGAAAAAGTGACTTGTGACCATTTTTCACAAGACCATTACAGCATCCCCGAGGTCATGTGATCAAATTTATATGCTTGGCAACTGATTCATATTTATGATAGTTGCAGTGTCCTGGGGTTATGTGCACAGCTTTTGCAACCATCTGACAAGCAAAGTCAATGGGGAAGCCAGATTCACTTAACAACCATGCTACTAATTTAACAACTGCAATGATTAACTGAACAAGTGTGGCTAGAACAGGGGTCTGCAACCTGCGGCTCTGGAGCCACATGCAGCTCTTTCGGCCCTCTGCTGCAACTCCCTGTTGGCTGATCCTGTTAAGTTTGCATGAAGAGTCAGACGCGAAGAGCTTCAGTGAAGAGTTTATTAAGTGACTACAGCTCGAATGGACCCGACTTGGCTTGGCTATGGCTGCTTCTTATAGCCAGCAGCCATAGTTGCCAGCCAATCAGAGTGCAGGGTTTTCCTCCACTTTTTAAACCAATCTTATTTGACATTTTACAAGAACAATTCAAACTAAACCAATGACATTCAAACCTACATACATAACACCCCTCCCCACTAGGTTCAGTCCATACCAAACCCCAACCTATCTAATGTAATCTTTTAAATAGGTGGGGCTCTTACGTGTACATTGAGACCTTCGTGGTTCAGAAGTTTTAACATTCTCACCCAGTGAGAGAGGAAATGTGTCTGTTGACATTTCTCCACTGGGACTTCCTGTGAAAGAAGACCCTGTTTGATTGTTAGAATCTGGTCTCTCCTCCCAACCCATCTCCAGCCCAGTGTCAGCACCCAAGTCAGGTAGTGATGTACAATATTCCACTTCTAAGGATGGATTTTGGCATTGTGACAGGTTTTGGAATGGTTCCTGTCGTAATGGCTCATTACACATGGGGTTGATTCTTGCTTGCTGATTTTCCTCCTGTTCCTCCCCTTCCCCCCTAGAATTGACATCAGGTGAGGGAACTAGAGAGGAACAAGTGCGATGTTCCTGAGAGAACCTGGATCTAAGTTGATCAATGTGCCTGCTCCAGAGGAGTCCATCCTCTGTTTGCACCCTGTAAGAACGAGGGCCTGTGATCTGAGTTATCTCAGCAGGAATCCACAAAGGTTCACCTATAAGGTTCTTAGCATAAACAGAATCACCCACACTGAATGTGCGAACATTGGAAGTGGAATCTAGTGGTGCATAAGTGGGATGAAGGCGGTCAAGGGAGACCTAAGTTTCCTACCCATCAACAACTCTGCTGGGGATAAGTTATTAGATGGGTTAGGAGTGATGTGCTGAACACTGAGAAGTTTTCAACTTTCTCAGTAATGTCCCCAGGACCCAGTTGAAGCTGAAGCTTCTCCTTGGTAAAATACCATGCGTTCAGCCCGGCTGTTAGCCGAAGGTGCCCAGGGGCAGTAAGGGCATGTCTGATACCCTGTTGTGCTAAATAGGATTCAAAAGGTTGGATGTAAATTGAGGGCCATTGTCAGAGACAAGAACATCAGGTAACCCGTGGGTTACAAAAGTTTTTGAGCTGTTTGATGACAGCATCAGTTGTGGTGGATGCCATTGGGATTACCTCTAGCCATTTGGAATATGCATCTACTATAATAAGAAAGGTGTGCCCTCTGGTAGGTCCAGCAAAATCAATGTGAATCCTGGACCATGGGCCCCTAGGACATTCCCATTCCTGTGGGGGCGAGAGGTGGTGCAGGCCTGACTACCTGACAGTTGGGACAAGATGCAACCCGGTTTTCAACCATTTTGTCAATACCTGGCCACCATACATAACTCCTGGCCAATCCCTTCATCCTTACAATACCAGGATGACCCTCATGTAACATTTCCAAAACCTCTCTTTGCAGTTTTGCAGGAATAACCACCCTGTTAACCCACAAAATACATCCTCTTAATACAGATAATTCAGTTTGCCTGGACTTAAAAGGTTGGGCAAGGTGAGGTAGATCTTGAAGAGGCCAACCTTTCTTAATCCAGCCTATAACAGGAGCCAACACAGTGTCTTTGGCAGTCTCTCTGGCAATTTCAGCAGCATGAACTGGAAGCTTGGCAACAGTTTCTAGAAAAGGTGTGTGTTTCAGGTTCAAAGTCCTCCTTGTGGCAAGGAAGTGGGCAACGACTCAGTGCATCAGCATGTCCAATGTCCTTGCCAGGCTTGTGGATAAGTTTGTATGAATAAGCTGCAAGAAATTCAGTCCACCTCAGCATTCTTGGTGACAGGATAGTAGGTGTAGGCTTGTCTCCTGCCACAATGCCTAACAAAGGTTTGTGATCTGTAACAATGGTAAATGTTCTCCCATACAGATATTCATTAAATTTCTTCAGCTGCAACAATTGCCAATGCCTCCTTGTTCAATTGGCTGTAATTCGTCTCTGCTTTGGTCAAAGTAAAAAATGCAATAGGGGCTTTTCTCCCACTGGGAAGCCTGTGGCTCAAACACCCCCCCCACTCCAAAAGGGGATGCATCACAAGTCAGTACAACTGGCAAATTCTCAGAGAACTGTATCAGTACAGCATCAGACGTCATTAGTCTTTTAATACTGTTAAATGCTGATTGTTCCTTCCTGCCCCAGACCCACAGACTTTTTATCAAGTAATCTGTGCAATGGTTCAGCAATGGTGGCCTTCTGAGGTAGGAACATGTGATAAAAGTTAATGAGTCCAAGGAAAGCTTGCAAATCTGTTTTGCATTTAGGTCTAGGGGCTTCTTTGATTGCTTTAACCTTGGCATCTGTAGGGTGGATGCCATGCTTGTCAATCATGTAGCCCAGGAACTCAACCTTGTCAGTTTTAAGAGTGCATTTTTCTTCCTTGACTTTTAACCCCGCTTTCCTGAATCTGGTAAGGACTTCTCTGAGTCTTTCTTGTAACTGAGTGTCATTTTCAGCAGAGATTAACACATCATCAAAGTAAGGCACTACCCGGCAGTCCTTGGAGCATTCTTTCCATAAGGCTTTGAAAGATGCCTGGTGCCACGCTTACTCCAAATTGTAACCTTTTACATTTGAAAGCACCTCTATGAGTCACAATGGTTTGGGCTTCTGCAGTGGCATCATCAACTGTTAGTTGTTGATATGCCTGGGCCAGATCCAATTTGGCAAAGACTGTACCCCTGCCAAGTGAATGTAACAGATGATGCACCACTGGAACTGGATATGCGCTCTGCTGCAGCGCATGGTTCAGTGTCCCCTTATAGTCTCCACAGATTCTTACTGACCCATCAGTCTTGACTGATGTCTCCCATCTGGAGTGGTCAGCGGGCTCTAAAACCCCTTGAGCTATTAATTTATCTAATTGTGCATCAATTTTTTCCTTTAAAGCAAATGGGACCCTTCTGGGCTTTAAACGAATTGGGGGCACCTTGGGGTCTAAGTTGAAAGTGATAGGGGTCCCCATATACTTGCCCAATCCTTTGCTGAAGACCTCTGGAAACTCAGACTTCAAGGCCTCCTCCCATTCAGTGTTGCTCACGTGATTGATGCCAGTCACCTCGATGCCTAGTGGCTTGAACCCTCAAGTCCCAGCAAACTTGGGCAATCCTTGTTCACGATGGTCAGGGGCAAACGTTTGGTGTGGCCTTTAAACTTCACATTGAATTCTCTTGTTCCAACTACTGGAATCTTGTTCCCTTGGTAGTCTTTAAGAGTCAGTGCTTGCTTCTGGAAATGTTTCTTCTGAATGTTGGGAAGTAGCCTGTGAATGGTGTCCCATGACACCATAGATAAATAGGAGCCTGAGTCCACTTCCATTTGGCAAGGCCTTCCTTCAATGAGTACCTTCACATGTACTTTTCTGCTTCTCAAGGGTGAAGAATGACCAATGGTGACTGTTTGATGAGTTTCATTCTTCCCATTTGCTTCTGAGTTGCCCCATTTCTCACTGAAGTTGTTGGGCTTGAATTCTTTCTCAGGAAATTTCTTCCTACTAGGTGGAGTTCTGGATGATTTGCAGACTCTTGCTAGGTGACCTCTTTTCTCACAACGTAGGCAGATGGTGTGTAAAAACTTGCATTCAGTGCGGGGGTGGCCCCCCCACAGCCTCTGCAATAAAATTATTCCCTCTTTCTTCCAAGGTCTTTCCTTTTCTTCTCCATTCTGAGTCTAGAAATTCCTTCCTCCACCTCACTACAGTCTGAGTCAGAATCTATTTGTTCGCAATGGGTTGTTGTGGACTTTTCCACATCAGAATGGCTTGAGGCCTTGTTAATTTTCTTCATGGCTGCTGCTGAGGACTTGGTTGCTTCCGCTGAAACAGCTTCCTCTATGGCCTCCTTAAACATGATCTTAGGTTTCATTAGTAATTTGCTCTGTAAGACCTTATCTTTAAGGCCTAGAACAAACCGATCACGCATGGCCTCTTCTAAGTTGGTAAACTCACAAGCACCCCCAATGTCCCTTAAACTTGCCACGAAGTCGTTAACATTTTCGCTTTCCCCTTGATCCCGACGATAAAACTCGTGTCTCTTAATGAGGCACGATACTTGTGGGGCGTAATGGCCTCTTAAAAGCTTTTCTAAATCAGGCTATTCCATTACCTTCAAGTCTGCAGTTCCCGCCAATGCCTTTGCCATCTTGAAGACTGCCGGACTGCAGTGCGTGAGAAATACCGCCCTCTTCCGCTTCTCGGAGATGTCGGCGAGGTCGTTTCCTTCCAAATACATTTGGAAGCGATCCGCATACGATTCCCAGTCTTCTGCCGCCGGATCGAACGGGGCTGGGGGGGTGTTCAGCGCAGCCATCTCGCTCTTCTGCTTGTCTTCTGCGTCATCTCTTCTTCAGGGGAATCCCACCCTCGTCGCCAGTGTTAAGTTTGCATGAAGAGTCAGACGCGAAGAGCTTCAGTGAAGAGTTTATTAAGTGACTACAGCTCGAATGGACCCGACTTGGCTGGGCTACAGCTGCTTCTTAGAGCCAGCAGCCACAGTTGCCAGCCAATCAGAGTGCAGGGTTTTCCTGCACTTTTTAAACCAATCTTATTTGACATTTTACAAGAACAATTCAAACTAAACCAATGACATTCAAACCTACATACATAACAGATCCCACCACTGGCTGGCCCCTCCCCTTCCTCCCCATCACTCCTCGCCTGGCCTGAGAAGGTAAGGGTGATGGCAGGGGATGGAGACTTGGTCCATATTCCAGAGCAAGAGGTGACTGGGTGGGAGTGAGTGATGTCAAGTTGGCCGCGCCCACCCAGTCACCCCGGTTGTTAAATTATTGGCTCCTGATGTTTTCCTTTCTGTGGGAAACGGGTCCAAATGGCTCTTTGAGTGTTTATGGTTGCAGACCCCTGGGCTAGAAAGGATGTAGAATGGGGCAAAACTCACTTAACCAATGTCTCACTTAACAACATAAATTTTGGGCTCAATTGTGGTTGTAAGTTGAGGGCTACCTGTATTGAAGAATGTGTGACCAATTTCATAAATAAATTAAACATATTTGGTCAGACAATACAGATATCAAAACTGAAGGCACAAGAGATTTGTCTAGACAACATTAGCTACTAGATCAGGGATGTCAAACTCAAGGCCCACACACTGCATCTGGCCTGCGGGGTGGTTAGGTCTGGCTATGGGGCCACCGTGGAAACAGGGAAGGGCCGACCCACTTTGCCTCGACCGGCGCTCCTGAGCTCTGTTTTTGTTGACAGAGGGCATCAGGACATCGAGCTGGCCATGCATACCCTGATCATGCCCATCCCAGCCACACCCACTCACCTCCCTGAGATCAAACACAACCCTTATGCGGCCTTCAATGAAATTGAGCTTGACAGCCCTGTACTAGATCATAGTAAGCTTTTGAAATCCCAGCTAAACCCAAAGTTGCAGCCACTGCACCACCCACAAGCAGGATAGGGTTCCCATGCAACAATATAGGTTTATAAACATAGAATGATACTTCAAACTTTGTCGGTCTATCCATCTATTTCAGCTTTGTCAGCAGTATTGCTGAGAGGTATGATGGTTAAGTTCAGGAGTGTTAAAGAAACTGAAGGCTTTACTTTAGTGCCTCAAAGCACTATTAATTGCTTTGACTATTAATTGTAGTGAAAAAATCAATATGCAACAAACAAACAGTACATGTCAACTTTGTTGTACAAAGGATGAAACAATTGACCATTTGATCAGTGGCTGCAGCAAAATTTCACAAACTGAATACAAGCATTGCCAGAATTATCCATTGGAAATTTTGCCAGAGGCTTGGATTTAAACATAGTAAAAACTACTGGGACAATCAAATGGAGAATTGTGGTTCATTTGGGTTCATAATCACAGGTACACTATACATTGAATATAGTCTGAAAATATTGCCTTTACCTGAGAGCTCATCTCTTGGCTTTTCTTGTTTGAAATCTAATTCATATTCTCTATAGACAATTTTTTTAAATGTAAGATCTGAATCTGGTAATCTGAAACCATACAAAATAATTTAGTAAAATAATATAGTAAAATAATATGTTCCAACTCTTTCGCTGAAAAGTCACTATGCTAGTTAAGCACATTCCCATACATTATCAATGTCTTTATAATGCCCTTGACCCTATGCAGTGAATGAACAAGAAGTACTGTAATGGAGTTTTTCACTGACAAGAGGAAATATCTGGGGAGAAAGGGAATCCTGAATGTATCAGGCCATATAAATATCTGGACTTACAACAATACCTTGAAATTAATCTATATCATGCCATCCACTTACACAGTACCTCTAAACAATACTTTGCATTGTGACAACACTTTGATGAAATTAGCTGATGGAATGTCCTATTAATCATCTATATATAGAAGTCAACCCACTGATTGATGTAAACTCATTTATTAACAGCTGTTGAGACCGGTAATATTGTAAAGAGACTCTATCATACCTAGAAATCCTATCAAGGTACAGAAGAATTTTTGGATCAGTCAGACATATAGCTATATGTAAGTAAGCTAGATAAATGGGAGTATCGGATAAGGAGTTATTGCAAAGCACATATAGATTAAAGAGCAAAGAGTAGACAGGTTGTTACGCACCCTATGGAACCAGCTTCCCCTAGAGCTCCGGGTGGCCCCTGACCTCCGCTCCTTCCGCCATGACCTAAAAACCTGGCTGTTCCAACTAGCCTACCCAGACTGATGAGGTTGGGGGAGGGTTTTTAAATGTTTTTAATTGGCATATTTATGAGACTTTGGTTTAATTGCTTTTTAATATTTGCATATTTGTATTGGATTGTTTTTAGTTTTTAAGCCTTCGGGAGATAGGGCGGCATATAAGTCTCATAAATAAATAGATAGATAGATAGATAGATAGATAGATAGATAGATAGATAGATAAATAAATAGAAAAAAGAAAGAGGACAGAATAGATGCCAAGTAAAAATGGAATGGAGCCGTCTGTGAAAATAGTAGGAATGAAAAAAAATATTCAGAACTTTAACACAAGAACTGGAATATTGAAATTTAACATGCAGCATAACATTAACAAAGCTGAGAGGATAGAATGCCAGTGAGAAGACTATAGTAAGCTAGATAAATGGTGGGAGTATCGGATAAGGAGTTATTGTAAAGCATGTAGAGATTAAAGGGCAAAGAGTAGACAGATTGTTAAGCAAATGAAAACATTTGGCAATGGTTATAGCAAGAAGGATAAAAGCAAACCAAAATGTATCTCCTAAATCAAATGGTAAAGCTGCTCCTGAGCTGTGCTTACCATTGTGCATTTAAAATGCTTCCCTTCTACAGATGTTGAATTATATATACAAAGTGGTGCACTGAGATAATAAAAACATACATTGGAAATCATAGAGCCAAGTTGTCACTGTAAAAAAAAGGAATATCCAAGCCTCGCTACTTTAACTATTCCAGTTGAAGGTAAGCTTGAATGCTGTGCTTAATATAATTGCAAGCTTGAATGCTCTGCTTAATATAATACAGCAATTTTTTCAAACTGGAAAATATGAACTATAAAGGAAAATGCTAAGCAATACCTCTTAGTCAAAGCAATGTGAAAGTCATAGCATATCCCCTCTTGAAATGAATCCAAAGCCATCTAATCGATTACCTCTTCTTTATTTACTGGTTGTGTTCACAAAACACTTTATTTGCTTAATTATAGATTACTAAAAAACCTCCACAGTGGACTAAACTTGGCTTTCCAACCACACAGGTTGGGTTCCCTAAGCTTCACATTGCTCACTAAACAAATCATCTGAATATTTCCCCCATTACATTCCTTATCCTGCCCCCTATTTATTGTTACCTGGGTAGCCCCTCAGATTGGAGGTTGTAATCCCAGTCTTCCAGCTGAGCAGCTATACGGTACTCCCTGAGCTGAGCTGCATTCACTTGGTAATACTTCAGCCCTGACCAGCCCAGGAACATCAGTAGAAGACATTTGGGGACGGGGCTCACACGGTATCTTCCCATTGATGCTAATGTGCTGAAAGATACACGGAAGTCAGTTCTGCCTGCAGCAACTTGCCACTTCCCCACAGAAATATATTCTGTGGCTGGTGTTGCAAGGGACAGTGGCTTCAGTGACGCTGTGCTCTTTTTCTCCTCCCACAACTGAGATAAGCAACTTCTGAATTTGTTTGGTGTCTTGACTCCCTCTCTGCTGGGACAGGCTGAACAATTTAGGGCAAAGCAGGTGACCTGCTTGGACTATTGGATAGAAAGAGATTAGGAGCAGGGACAAAGGCAAAGGCTAAAGCTTGTGAAGATGAATACCTGAAAACTTAAAACACCAGGACAGCACATCATTCAGGAATGTGAGGAACCAATAAAGGAAAGATATGGCTATTTCTGCTAATTTGGAGGTGGGAGGTAATATCCCCAGAAGCCTAATGTATAAAATATATTTTATTGCACCAATTATATTTTTATCTCACCCTTCCCCTCCTCCTTATTAATATCCTGCCTTTGTTTTGTTAAAGTAGCATACCTGATGCTTTTTTCTCCTATTTGCAAAGTGTTCTGAGCAACTGCTTAAAATACTATACAGCTTTGTGAAATTGACTTAAGAAAGAACTTAGAGCTATCTTTCAACCAACCTGCTAAATTCAGAGACAACACATCTTCATAAAATTTGTTGGTTTTGACCTTTAAAACCTATATGCCATGGAGACAGGTTACCTATGGAACTATCTCCTTTCCCATTACATCAACCTGTCCAGTGGTGGTATTCAAATTTTTTTACTACCGGTTCTGTGAGCATGGCTTGGTGGACGTGGCTTGTTGGGCATGGTAGGGGAAGCATTTTGCAAAATCTCAATTTCCACCCCACTCCAGGGGAAGGATACTAACCTGCTTTCCAGCTCCATTCTCCATTCTGCAGGGCAACAAAAGAAGACACAGCCAATCAGCTGGGACTCGGGAGGCAGCGAATAGATGGGGGTGGGGCCAGTCAGAGGTGGTATTTGCTAGTTCTCTGAACTACTCAAAATTTTCACTACCGGTTCTCCAGAACCTGTCAGAACTGGCTGAATACCACCTCTGAACCTGTTCCACCTGGTCAGGTAGAGAACGTAAGTTACAGACTCTATCAGTTAAAGAATTTCAACTGGCAGAGTCCACAAAAAGAGTCTTCTCTGCCTGCCCTTTAGAATATCCCCACCCCTCTCCCTGAAATGAGATGGACTTCCACTCTCCTGGCCTTTCAGAAGAATTTGAAGATCAGGTTCTGCCAACACACAGGACTCGCAGAGGAGCAAGCAACCTTGAGATTGAGTGTTTTGAAGGCCCTCAGGCCACTTAAAAAAAACATAATCCTAATTTTAATTATTCCTACTATGTTTTAACTGCCTTTTACAAATATAGTTTTCATATGGCTTTTATGTTTTTAATTGTACACTCTCTAGAGTTGCTCTGAGAGATGGGTGGTCTTTAAATTTGATGAATAAATTAAATCAATAACTAATTTGTGACTTATTTATAACTGCAAGGTAATTCAATGTTTTAATGATTCATTTATCAACAGAGTTGAAAATTATGGCTTCCCTAACTTTGGTTACCTATGGTATGTGCTTCTGGATATATATTCTGTCAATGTAATCATCAAGTTTACTTTAGCTGAATAATGAACCTCCTCACAGAAAAAGATAATTAAGTTATGCTTTCTAAGGTGTTTAGAAGCCAGTTCAAGCCACGTCCTCGGGCACATCGTGTTCTAGGCAAAGAAACTTTTAACTTTTATTTTCTTTCCTCCACCCCCATTTTAACAAACAGAAAAGTTAATGTTTGCCAGTAGCAAATAATCCAGATCTTTGGGGAGTATATAAATAGAGAAAGTGAACACAATAAATTGTCTCAAATAATCTGTACAAAAAACAATCACTTCTATAATTTCCATGCACAAATATTATCAAAAGACTGGAACTCCTAAAAATTGTAGGTAATTGTAATTGGCAAGATTTTTGGTAGTTTTTCAAAATAGAAGACATGGTTAATGTGTGCTGTTATAATAACGTATTTACTGAACAAAGAAGAAATAATGAAAATCACAGAAGTTGTTGTTTTCATCTGGGGCACCACTGAAATACAGGTACTAAATCCCAGCATATGAGAAAAGATTAGCTGTCCTTCATTTGATACTCTTTAAATGTATTAGCCTACAACTTCTCTCATTCCTCTGCCACTATGGCATTGCCATCTACTGTAGATTGATGAAGGATGTAGTTCAACATTTCTTCAGGCACTATATTTCTGTGCATGCCCGATAAGATGGCTGACTGTGCCTAGAGCTCCACAGAAGGGAATCCAGCCTTTTTGTCCTGGGAGCGGCTGGAGGATATTTCCATCCCCCCGACTTGTAATCCTCAGTGGTGGAAGATCTGGGGAGTCGTTTGAGCCCAGTGTGATCGAGCCCTGTCGGGGGGAGTCGCAGGTTATCGACGACGATCCTGACAAGGGCCTTGTGGACTGCGGAGGCAACAGTGTGGGTGGCAGCTTAGATCTGGTGGCTCTGGCGGCTCGGCAGCTTCGGCGGCTTTAGCGGCTTTGGCAGCTCTAGTGGCATTGCCAGCGACTTCAGCAGCTTCGGTGGCTTTGGTGGCTTTGGTGGTTTAGATCTAGTGGCTGTGGCGACTGGGGACTGTGGCTTTGGCTCCAGCGGCTGAGGTTTCAGCTCCAGTTTTGGTGGTTGCGACTTCGGCATTGGTGGCTGGGGCCTCACTCTGAGGACGATGGCGGCGATGGTGACTGTGGCAGCGATGCAGGCCCACAGTTGGAATGGCAGCTGGAACTGGGCTCAGAGGTTTGGAGGTGAGCCCGAGGCCACTTTTGACTGTGGTGCAGGCACCTGAGGATTGCTGCAGTCGGATTGCCTGGGGCTGTTGTCTGATGGCCTTTTCCGCCCTCCACGCCTCCTCTTGGACGGGACTCGATCTCCACCTGGCTTTCTGTGCCTGGTTTTTCTGGCACCACTGGAAGGGACACCAATGGGCAAGAAAGCCTGGGCTCACTTTCAACTGGGTCATGAATAACGGAGTGGTTTTGTTTTCTTACCACCCGGAGTTCTGGTTTCCCGAGGATTGTTGGGGGCTGTTCCCCACTCCTCTCCCTTCGGTCTCTGCTGGTCTGGCGGTATGGAACTCTTCTGGTCCACCCTTATGTTGTGGTAAGAGGGCAATGAGACTGGGTGCACCATTCCTACCCCCTGGCAATAACACCTGCCATGTAACATCATTCCTGATAACCACTGGGGGGCCACGAGCAGTGAGAGTGCAGTGGCCAGTCCGGAAGGCTTTACCAACAGCCCCCTGGGCTGCCATGAGAGGGCACTTGGGGGTTTGGACGACCCAGTTGGTTGGGACTATGACTATGGCGAGACTGAATTACCATCAATCGGACACTTTTCCATCTTTGGCCCATCTTTTTCCCTTGTTAGTAGGACATTTACTATCAGATGTGGATTTATCAGGCTGCAGAATTGCGGGCCCTAAGGGAGTCTCCCCTCTCTTGGGTTTGGCCCGCCGGACTATCCCCAGCCTATCTCGAGGACAGATTGTGGAATCCAGAGAGATGGCATGGCGTGGGAAGGGGTAGGGGCTGGGGTCCAGGGAGGGATAGGAAGAGGGGTCCCAGGACCTCATTGGAGAAATTTTTAGTTTGCTTTTTAAAGGGGTTAGGGAGAGGGGTGGGTTGTGAAGAGGGAGCTCGACACAGCCTGGGACAGGGCCCTGGTGGGGGGGGGGCCTGCGGGACTCTGGGGAGAAGAGTGGGAGCGGTGATCTCCAGGGTAGTTGGATTTGGCAGGAGTCGATGAGCCGTGGGGCCATATCATGTAAGGGTAGTGCGCCCCCACTGTCTTCAAGAGGTGGCGCGCTCTGACTCCTCTGCCTCTTCTCAATTCCCTGGGGATTCAGGATCTAGGACCCCTGGGCTCCGACTGGTGTACTTTAATGCCAGGTCCGTGGTTAATAAGGCATCCCTCCTCCATGAGGTGATCGAGGAGGAGGCTGTGGACCTGGCTTGTATCACCGAGACCTGGCTGGGGCCAGAGGGTGGAGTCCCTCTAGTTGATCTATGCTCCCCAGGTTTCTGGGTGTTGCACCGGTCTCGAGCCCAGGGAAGGTGTGGGGGGGTAGCTGTTGTTATTCGGGAAACCCTGATTCCAAGGGAGGTCTCTGCTCCAGAGATAGGCGGGTGTGAGGCCCTCCTCTTGAGGTGTGGGCCTGGGGGTTGGATGGGCTTGCTGCTCACATACCTTTCCCCCAGCTATGTGTCAGCTTGCCCTGCCTGGGCTTCTCGACGCCGTCTCGGGGGTGGCGGTGGAGTTCCCAGAGCTTATGGTTCTGGGTGACTTCAACCTGCCCTCTCTGGAGGCGGCGTTGGGTTTGGCCCAGGAATTCATGGCCTCCATAGTGGCCATGGGCCTGACCCAGATAATTGATGGCCCGACCCATGAGGGGGGCAACACGCTCGACCTGGTTTTTGTCTCGGAGCAGTGGCATAGTGATCTGGGGGGTGATGATTCTATTGCCCATCCCGTTCCATGGTCAGATCACTATCTCCTATGGCTGGTTTTCCAACAAGCTGCCCCACACTGCTGGGATGAGGAGCCACATAGATGGTTCCGCCCCAGATGCCTGATGGACCCTGAGAGGTTCCAGGCAGAACTGGGGTCTTTTCTACATACCTTATCCACAGCTCTGCTGAGGTCCTGGTGGCTACCTGGCAACAGGCTGCCACGGGGGCTCTCGACAGAGTTGTCCCCATGTGCCCCCTTACTCGGCACAGATCCCGGTTACCTCCCTGGTATACCGAGGAGCTCCAAGAGATGAAGCGCTGTAGAAGGGGCTTAGAGAGCAGGTGGAGGTCAACCCGTTCCAGTTCTGACTGAGCCCAGTTAAGAGCCCATATTGGGACTTACCTGGTAGCTATGAGAGCGGCGAGAAGGGTTTATTTCTTCACCCTCATAGCATCCGCAGATAACCACCCAGCTGCCCTGTTTAGGGTCACCCGCTCCCTCCTACAGCCGGGGGTGGTGGTGGATCCGTTATGGGTATTGCTGAGGAATTTGGTCAATATCTGCTGGATAAGATCGCTCGGATCCGGGAGGGGTTGAGCTCTAATTTGCAGTGGTCTGATGTTGAGGATGCAAGTCATCTAGCCAATGTGATCTGGACTGAGTTCGATCCTGTTTCTGAGGATGAAGTGGACAGGATTATGCGATGGCTGAGTTCCACCACATGTTTGTTGGACCCGTGCCCTTCCTGGTTGGTATATGCCTCCAGGGAGGTCACGTGCGGCTGGCTCCGGGCAGTGGTCAAGGCTTCACTAAAGGAGGGTCTCTTCCCTGCCACCTTGAAAGAGGCAGTGGTGAGGCCCCTCCTGAAGAAGCCTGCCCTGGACCCAGCCATATTGAACAACTTTCGTCCGGTCTCCAACCTTCGCTTTTTAGCGAAGGTTGTTGAGAGTGTGGTGGCTCAGCAGTTTCCGCTTTTCCTGGAGGAAGCGGCCTACCTGGATCCGTACCAATTGGGCTTTCAGCCCGGGTATAGCATGGAGACGGCATTGGCCGTGCTGGTTGATGATCTCTGTAGGGCACGGGACAGGGGATTTTCCTCTGTCCTGGTCCTGTTAGACCTCTCAGTGGCTTTCGATACCATCAACCATGGTATCCTGTTGCGGCGTCTCGGGGGGTTGGGAGTGGGAGGCACTGTTTTACGGTGGTTCTCCTACCTCTCGGGACACTCGCAATCAGTGTTGGCAGGGGGGCAAAGGTCGACTCCAAGGGCCCTCACTTGTGGGGTCCCCCAGGGGTTGGTCCTCTCGCCCCTCTTGTTCAACATCTACATGAAGCCATTGGGTGAGATCATCCGTGGCTTTGGGGTGAAGTATCATCAGTACACTGATGATACGCAGTTATACATCTCCCCCCCAGGCCACATCAGTGATGCCATCTCTGTGATATCCCGTTGTCTGGATGCGGTATGGATCTGGATGGGCAGGAACATGCTTCGGCTCAATCCGGCTAAGCAGAGTGGTTGTGCATACCGACATCTCGGTCCAGTCATGAGATTCCATCTTTGGTCATGGGGGGAGAGGTGTTGCCCCCCGTGGACAGGGCATGGAACCTGGGGGTCCTCCTGGACTCATGGCTCAGGTTGGAGGAGCAGGTGGGAGCCGTGGCCAGGGGGGCCTTTGACCAGGTCCGGCTGGTTCGCCAGTTACGCCCATATCTGGACCAAGATGCCCTGCACACGGTCACTCAGGCACTTGTCATCTCCCGACTCAACTACTGCAACGCTCTCTATTTAGGACTGCTCTTGCATACCATCCGGAGGCTTCAACTAGTGCAGAATGCGGCCACGCGGGTTGTGATGGGAGCCTCCTAGTACTCCCATGTTACACCCCTCCTACACGACCTGCATTGGCTACCAGTTGCCCTCCGAGTGAGATTCAAGGTTTTGGTACTAACATTCAAAGTCCTACAAGACATGGGTCCAGGGTATCTACGAGAACGCCTCCTGCTGACATTGAGTGCCAACCGCCCTGTATGAGCGCACAGACAGAGGCTCCTTGGGGTGCCATCTGCGACCCAGTGTTGTCTGGCAGTGTCCCGGGGGAGGGTCTATTCTGTGGCAGCTCCCACTTTGTGGAATCAACTACCCTGGGGCTCCATTTGGCCCCTGGCCTTCGCACCTTCTGCCATGACTTAAAGACCTGGTTGTTTGGACAGTTCGGGCTGTGCTGTCCTCCTGAGGGTGGGTGGCTTTATTTTAAATTGTGGGGTTTTTAGAATGAATTTGGCTTGTCTATTTAATATTGTTTTAGTTAATCTATTTATTCTATTGTTTTTAGTTGTGAGCCGCCCAGAGTCCTTTTTGGAGAGGGGGCGGCATACAAGTCAAATAAATAAATAAATAAATAAATAAATTAAATAAATAAATAAATAAATAAATAAATATTAATTACAACTGGAGCAGATTATTATCCAGATTATTATCCCATATGCAACTGGTTTGGGCCATTGCATTATTGTGCTCACAATACTAATATCTGTATAATTTTTATTCTTATTCATCTTAACAGTCTGTAAGGCAAGAAAGAAACAAGGCAACAGTCTAGAACAATATAATGCAACATTCAGTCATGGATTACATATATTGCTGAATTTATCTTTCCAGAACCAAAACTATTGTGATCCATCCCTTATGTATCAGTAGCCTAATTTTATCAGTAACTTTTTCCATAAGCAATTGAACATGCTGTAGCATGCCAATTGATCTATGAAAAATTATCTAAAAATGTTCACTTTTGAATATTTATTATCTTAGCAAACAGCAGTAAAAATTTTATAAACTCCTTTGCTTTTTGAATTAAAAAAATGTGATAATCCAAACTCTGGAACACATTTTTTTCAGTTATTATTTTAACTTATTTGAATATTGTGTTCCACTGAGATGCAATTTTTTCTTAAGTCCACCATACGGGAAAAATATTCCCTTCTGATTATAACTGCTCCAACATTGTGATGAATTATGAGCTGTTGGTGCTAAATGCCAGCAATGTACCATCTTCAGTGCATCTCTTCTATAGGATAGGATTACACCTTATTTTCAAAGTTCATCTCTTGATTTATTTAACTAAATCTGTATCCCAAGCTTCTTTTAAATCTATAAGGCAAGGGGGAGGGGCAATAGCCGTCACTTACTTCCAATTTTAATAATAATTTATACATTTTTGAGATTGTTCTTTTGGGTTAGGAAAAATTAATGATTAATTTTTCAAAAGCAGTTAACGATCTCAACTTTTTAATATTCACCTTACTCAAGGATTTGTTAGCCAAGAGAAGATTGGAACCTATTTGTAATTTACTCTTATTTACCGTGTAATATTTTACTATTATAGAATTACTACTACTGCAACTGAAATATCTCCAAGGCTTCAGTTGTGTTGATCTGTTCATGCCCGTATCATAACATCTCAAGCTTCACATCTACTGGTGATATTTTTGAAAGAAATTAAAAATAATTGATTTAATTTTTGTGAGTGGATGAGGGAATCAATTTAAATATTCCTCAGTGGTTTAAACAGCAACTCTATTAGAGGTACTTGAAGTATCTGAGTAAATTTGGAATTGTAGACTCATTCTATTGGACCTTAAGATATTTGAGGAAGGATGAAACTATGAAATCCTCTTCCCTTTTTTGAAGTAGATATTTAAACCCAATCCAATAATTGGTTTGTGTCAAGGCCTAACAATAATGATGTAAATCTGTCAATATGTCTCCTTTATGAATGCCCCGTGACAAAAGGAACAATTTTTCATCATCCTACATCAAGATAGATATATAGCTGGTAATATATATATAGAATGGTATATGTTTTATATATGTTATGTATAGATATTCTATCTAAGTAAGGTGGCTCTTGGTTTGAGAATAACTCCCTCTTTTATTTCTAGCAGCAAGGTGAGGCTGTAAGTATAATTCCCTGAAACCCTTCCCAATATTCTTTTTCATGATCTCATTTCCTAACTTTATAGTATACAGCAATTTTGGGGGAAAGGTTTGCAGTGCAGAAAAAGGAGGTAGAACTCAGTTGGAACATATTTGCTTCAGATGTTTATCTATAGCTATTTTATGTTTCCCTGAAATGCAATTGATTAGAAATCACAGAAATTTAATTTAATATAAGTTATCCACTATACCCATTAACGGCCCGATTATCCAGTAATTTTTTGAAGAATCTGAGCAGTTATTTTCAAAGAAATTTAAATGGGTATTTGAATATTGCATATGTTGCAGAACAATGGGATCAATTGCATTTCAGTATTTTATTCCAATTATATATATATTATCCATCTGTTTATAACACATTTATTCCTACTAATTTTAAAATCCTGGGTAGGTAGGAAGGTAGAGTAAGAACTTGTCTTTGTCTACATCTTATTTCATTGTCTCATATAGTTGTACAATTTCCAACATCACTTTGAAACAGATTTATTTCTACTTACAGATGTTTCCTGTAGTGGGAAGGATGGAGGAAATTAAAAACAAAACTCCAGTACATTGGAACTGCAGTTTTAGCCTGTTGGGCCTGTCACGATATTATTTTATAATGAAATGATTGATTTCTACGTTTGTACTGTTCTTTAGAAATACTTTCAATCATCTACTATATCTGCTACTGGATCCTATGTATTTAGATTTCCATTGTCCCATCCAGTCAGGCTAATAAGAACTATAAGAATATAAGATTCTAGTGTGTGCTGTTTGGCCCTGCTTCCATAAAGTTCAAAGTTTATTAAAATTTTGTTTACTAAATTAATCTAATTAATTTTACATCACATTGGATTAAAATATAGTTGCCTAATGGACTTCAGATTTCTAAATGGTATTTTTGCTTTTAAATATACTAGAACTGGGATGGCAAGCCTATGGCACACATGCCGAAAGTGGCACACAGAGCCATCTCTGCCGGCACGTGAGCCGTCGCCCCAGATCAGATCCACTACGCATGCGCGCATGCCTTCCGCCAGCCGATTGTCGGGTATCTGCCACACGTGCATGAGGGGCGGGGGGCATGCAAATGTGTGCGCATGCACAGAGGTGCGGGGGGATCAAGTGCGCATGTGCAGGGGGTGGGGGAGCCGTACGTGCATTGCATTATGGGTGCAGGCATGCATGTGCACTTTCAGTACGCGATGACGAAAAGGTTAGCCATCTCTGTACTAGAGCATAAAAATTCACTAAGAGGAGTTAAATGCAACCCTGAAATCAGAACTTTCGATGTAAGGACCAAAATTGAACACAGTCTCTATATATTCTTAATTACTGCATTTCCCAGGAAATGGAGAATGGGAAAAGGAGTCTTTTGCTGCTTCTCTCATTAAAACAATTGGAAGTTTGACTCCTGATCCAATCATATAGAGATTTACCTGATGATCCCAGTTTAATTCCTGCTTTCCCCATTTTTACAATTAAAAATATGTACTGATATGAAGCTAATATTTTCAAAATTCTTCTAGTTAAACTGCATAAACTAGAAAAAAATGTTATTTTTTAATTCATTTTTAATATTTTTGAACCATCCATCTCCCTCAGAGAGGAACACTGGGACTCTGTATAAATTGTATAAAAGTGTGCATACATTAAAACTGCTTAATTATAAACTTAGATTAAACATTTTAATTATCAGCTTTAATTACTGATATCATTATTTTAGTTATATAATAATTATTTTACAGAAATATATTACAACTGATATAATTATGTTTTTATTATTCTTTGCATTATGTAAAAGAAAAGCACAATTCTATAACCAGAGCACAGGAATGAAAAAAGTGATTTATTGTTTTTACACATAAAGATCTTTATTAAAAAGTAAGGCTGATAGAGGAATTTTATTTTGATGAGAGTGACACATTACAGAAATTGCACACAATGGTGGATCAACAAATCAGTCATGTTGGGTTATTCTTTTAAAAATTAGAACCAATATTTACGATAAGCTTTATTTCCAGTAATTACATTGTAAAGTGTCTTGTATAATCATATTCTATTGTTGGAATGACAGCTTGTACAAATTTCAAAAAAATCAGAAGGTACCTGAAATTTAATTAAGGAAAATAAACCTAGTTTCACATTCTCTCCTTTGAAATGCAAGAGAATAATGCTAAAAAGACACTTCCCTTCTTCCAAAATCAAATACTAGTTTATCTCTCCTTATCTGGATCTTTCCTAGAATCCAGTCTGATATAATGGTTTAATGACTAATACATTATACAGCATGTCTTAGTCTGCAGATAACCCTGCTTAACAATTAGTTTTTGTTACAGTCATTGTTACGACTGAAGACAGGAGGAATTTGCTGATCATCACAAATGTTCTTTTGAGTCTTCTATCCCATACCTACCATTGTTTTTGGTAATGCTCCTTTTAAAAAAATGCATTAATGTTCTTGTCAACAGATACAAGTGTTTTTTCCATCATATAACTAAAAGTATATGAAAAACAAATCCACTTCTTCTAAAGTTACCTCTACCTTCATTTACTTCTAGCCTTTGAGTGAAACAATGCATCTAAAACTTGAAAAATGTAGCTATTGAGAAGAGTTCAAGTCCCCCCCAGCCATGAAAACCGGCTTGGTGACCTTGGGCCAATCACTCACACCCAGCCCAACTCACCTCACAGGGTTGCTGTGGGGAAAATAGGAGGAGGAAGATGTGTTGGATATGTTTGACATCTTGAGTTATTTGTAAAAATAATAATTTTTAAAAAAATAAAAATAAAAAAGACAGCAGTAGATAAATAGAAACAGGAAAGTTAGAAATTTATGCCTTGTGCTTTATCTGGCTAAATAAAAAATAAATTGTTACTGAGCCCTTTAAATTATTCTCTTTGATAGAAACAAAGTTTGATTGTAAAAAGGATACATATGAACACCAAGTTCACCCCCACCTTCTGCCACAGTCTCGATTATTTTCTTCATCACTTCTGCATGCCTGAGAAAGTGAAAGTGAGAAAGTGAAAACATGTTCCATTCACCTAATTTTTAAAAAGCATTTCTGTTATACCAATTCCATCAAGTTGCTCTTTTCATTGCCAATTGCAGCAAACCTTCATCAGATTATCATAGAAGGAGATGGACAGGGGATCAAATCATTTCACCAGCTGTGTTAAAAGTTTAATATAGTATCCCTTATTTTAATTGTGATGCTTCTGGCACACATAAACAGACACCTTCAGTGTGCATAGTGGAGTTATTATTTAAGGATTAATTTTTAATTTCAAGGTTTAATGTCTGACCTTGTTCCCTTCCCTGCCCTTTTTCTTTCCCTAGTATACTTTTCAGGCTATAAGGCTGAACAAAGCAATCCTCCTTTTAAAAATTGTTTCCTCAAGCTACTTCTCAGAAAACCCTGTCATGTATTTCTTGAAACAGGAAACACAGAAGGTCAGCTAAACAGAAACAACAAAACTAATATAACCAGATTGACATGCTGCAATCAATAATATTAATGACAAAGTGAAGCTGGAAACTTACACAACTCCGCACTTCAATGAACCTAGGATTTTCCTGAACAAAGAATTACAGATTCAAACTGCTGGAATTTCAAAATACAAGCTTTGATTTCAAATCCTGCAGATTGCACTTCCCTGATGATCCAAGAAGAATTGAAGGAAGCATACTACGGAAATGATTGCCACACTTTTTAGACTAATATTCTGAAGCCAAAGGAGCAAAGGACTTGTACAAAATATATACTAAGGCAATACTGAGCAAGCTTTTTATACTTTCTCTCTGGTGTTACTGGTAATTTTCCTTAGTTCCTTTTTTGCTATATTGAGTGCGACACGTCTACAATATTTTCACATGGCCTTTGCTTCTATTTCCAAGAAATTTATCTTGGATGGTAGTTGCCTGTAGGTCAATCCTTAAAAAAAATCAGTGCAGATCTCCTAAACTGCAAAAATAACCCTAACAACAACAAACTATGGCAGATCAGAATAAAGCATATTTATCTGGCATTTAGTTCTAAATGGCAAAGATGCTGAGACAAATTCCAAATTAGAAGAGCAATAATATCATTCTGCATCTCCAAATGTATTGCTTGTTTTTAATGAATTCTACTGTGCTTATGGTTTGTTTCGAAAATGAAAAAGCAAGAAAACTGTCTTCCTCTTTTATTCCTTATTTTTAAAATATAAATACCAAAATTGGACAAATGTTGCAATACTTAGGTTGCAATCTTACACAGACACAAGCCATTTTTCATTTCCTTCCCCTCTTGAAAATGCACTGATTCAATCTCTATGCACCGATCCTATATAACTAGTAGAGACTTACAGCTATTTAGCATGGTTAACCATCATATAAAATCTGGAGGATCTCGGGTTCAAAACAAGCTGCTTGTCAGCCCTGAAGCCATTTTTTAAGTTGCAGCCATTTGGGGAGCATCTTCAGGGCTGCCACAGCAAGACCGGTTGGAGCTGTGAGGACCTAAGAGGGGTGACAGAGATAGTTGGGGATGTGTAGCCAAAACAACATTCTTTCCCGTGGGAGCTAAGGACGCTCTGCCAGGTGTTGGAGGGGGGTGGACCAAAGCCAGCCAGCATGGTGGCTGCGACCTGGTTGGACCATGTGATGGAGGTGTGACCTTGGGTTTGATTTGGGTGGGGAAAACCTTGGGTCCTTCAGAGTTGGGTTTTCCCCAGATGTGCCAATGTAATATACCTAATAAATTTATACTTTAAGGAATATATCTGCCTCGGAGTTTTGATTCTGTTGGGTGTGTTAACTGGAACCCTGACACTGTTTGCATGAAGCTATTTTCCATCACAACAGAGTCCACAATTTCCATCATAAACTGTTGTGGTCATTAAGCGAGTCACTACTTAACCTAACTCAATTTTACAACCATTTTTACACATCACAAAGCAAGTCACTGGTCAAGTGAATTACATGGTAAGCAAATCATATGGTCTTTAAGTAAACCCATTCCCCTGAATGGACATTTTTCCCCAGAAACCAGCAAAAAATAGGCTAGTTGACAGGCACTGAAGTATGATTATATGACCACAGAGTGTGTGTATGTGCAGCAGTCATAATTTTGAGGACAGGTGTTAAGTAATTCTCTTTTTTGGAGGGGGAGCTGTTTTAACTTTGAACAGTTGTTAATTATGTGAGGACTATCGATAAAGTTGACAAACAGCTTCTGTTGCTAAAAGATAATCAAACAGAGAAAAGATACCATTCTAGAAAATGAGTATAGCCATTTCTTTAAAAACAAGGATTGAAAAAAAATACCTGCATGGATGAACTGAGCACATTGGAGGTGGAGGAAGATGGGGGTGATTTTCAATTGTCACAGTCTTTTTGACATGATCTTGACTAATATCTTCATACATACTGTCTACATTTAATGGCTGCCGTTGCTAAAAAGAAAAAGACATAGCTCAGATTCCTCTTTAAATATACACAGAAACATAAAATTAGCAAAATTGAACAACTGTTTATAAGATTGGAAATACTGTCTGGTAAAATCTCAAGCTCAGCACAGAAAGGAGGATGAAGAACATAGAATCTGTAGAATCTATTTAATTTTCTCATGTACACTTTGCCCTTTCCTGTGGTTCAACACAATTATGTAAACTGAATGGGTTTTATGTTTTATGATCAATGAAAGATTTATGATTGATGAAAAATTTAGATTTTCTTGATGCAGCATTTTGGTTACTTTTAGAGGTGTGTAAAATGTTTCAATTCAAACCACAACAAACATGACAGATCATGATATGTTTTTTTTCTAATCCTACAGAAGTGTTTTCAATTGGAAAGTGTGCTTTGCATTCAAACAGAACTGCTTCAAAACACCCTGCAAAGCTTGAAAACAGTCCATCTACAAACACGCAATAGCATTTTGCAATATTTCACAGTCTAGATGGTTTGAAATGTTTTGCATACCTTTCTAAGCATAGATTTTAAAAAAAGTTTGCTTTTAAAATAAAAATTAGGGATGTGGAAATGGTGTCGATTCAGGAACAGACTACCAGGCTCAAGGTTGACTCAGCCTTCCATCCTCTCGGGGTAGGTAAACTGAGGACCCAAGATTGTTGGGGGCAATAAGCTGACTTTGTAAAAAATGCCGCTTAGTAATAAGCAGGCATATACAATGGAAGGAAGGCTATTGCTGAGCGCATTGGGTTGTATTCCAAGAATTGTGAGCCGCCCTGAGTCTCCGGAGAAGGGCGGGATATAAATATGAATTTAAAAAAAAAAAGACTATTCCAGAAATCTCTAGAATGTCCCATGCTGCCATTTCAGGTTTGATGCGATAATTCCTAGATTTAAAAGCTCCAAATTAGAATGAAACAAACCTCTTCTGGAGCTGGACTACTCATGTCTCACCTTCATTTACTTCTTGGTTTGAAGGATTCAGTTTTGGAAACTGCCAAGTTATCTCATAGAAAGCATGGCTCAGAAAGGGAACGGGACATTTCAAGTTCATGACAACAAGAAGGGGAGTAATGAATCTCTGTAAATATGTCTCATTACTAGCTTTTTGAAAGCTATTTAGTGATTTGGGATTTTTTCAAACTGCAAATTTTAAGACATTTTCAAAAAATCAATGGTCTTGGTTTGTGGAATGTTATGTGCTATCTGCAGAATCAATATAAAAAGAGCCTAAATAGTAAGAAACGAAAAAGTTTGTGATATAACAGAATAACAGCATCTTCACTGAAATATGTATTTCTAGGATCCCACCAGCTCAAAATATTCAAGTCTCTGCTTCATCCATTGCAGCAGAAGATATACAAGTCCTTGCATATCAACTTTCCCAACCTCTCTCTAACATATGAATGAGCTATACGGGAACAGAGTGCTTATTACAACTGCAGCTTCCATTACCATATATGTGAATGTATAACTGAGCATAGCTATTATTCTAGTAATGTATTTGAAGTAATATGCTGGGGAATATATACATAAGACTGTGTCATAGAGGCTATTCTGAAAAAAGGAGAAAAACAGTTTTATTTCCACGTAATAAGAATCAGGGAGAAAGGAATACTATTTCTACATATTTGGACATTGATCATTGTTAGTCTTTTACCCAAGGGCTATTAATATACAGGTAGTCCTCCACATATCACCATAATGGAGCCTATCCATTACAGTCATATGTTGTAAGTTGTAATATGAGTCAGTCACATGGCCATATGGCTTTTATTTTTTGTGGTTGTCATTAAGATAGCAATAGTAATAGCAATAGCACTTAGACTTATATACCACTTTATAGTGCTTTACAGCCCTCTCTAATAGGTTTACATGGTCAGTACATTGGCCCCAACAATCTGGGTCATTTTACCCACCTTGGAAGAAGGCTGAGTCAACCTTGAACCTGGTGAGATTCGATCTGCCAAATTGCAGTCAGCCAGCAGTCAGCAGAAGTAGCTTGCAGTACTGCACTCTAACTACTGCGCCACCGAGGCTCATTGATAACGTCATGGTTAAGGAAATGCCAAGATCATTAAATAAATCAATGGTTCACTATGGGTGCAGTTTATGCCAAAAGCCAGAAGTGCTGGTTTTCAGCAAAACCAGAGTAAAACATGGTCATGTGACCACAGGACACAGCAAATGACCGTAAATGCAGTTGTGTTGCTAAATGCCTGAAGTTTGGTCATGTGATCACAAAGGAGGCCTGACTGTTGGAACTCTGAATTCAGATTATAAGGTCCCTTTTTCAGATTGGTTGTAAGTTGAGGACTATCTGTAATCAATTGTGAATTTGTTTCATTACTGAATATCTATGTTTCCAAATAAGAAGGAAAATTACCTCATCATAGCCAAATAACCAAAGCCTGGGTGTTTGGTAGTATTTGTCATATGTAATATAAAGGTCATAAGTCCTAGTCTGTAGAATAGCTTCTTCTCCACCTCCAACATCAGTTTTAGTCTTGGCAGCTTCCACTATTTTTCTTGTGTCTAATGTTGCCTGTTGAAGATTTAAAAAAACAATCATTCAAGTTCAGTGTTTACTGCTGTCAAATGGTACTGCTGAAATATCATATTACATTATTTCCTTTTAATCCTATGTCACTTTAAAGAATATTCTGTTGAACTTCAATGAAACATTATTAAATAAATAGATCATACTTACATCATCTGTCTCCAACAGTCCACTCTCCTCATATTCTGAAAGGACAATTAAAAAAAAGAATTACATCAGTATTTTTGTTAACCTATCCCAGGATAAGGAGCAATGTTTAAAAACAAATCCCTTGGAGTTAAAACAAATATCCTAATATCTACATGTATGAGAGATAACACATATCAAGAACTTATTGTAATCTGTTTCCTCCCAGCTGCTACACTGGAACATTCTTGGTCAGAAAGTAGGAAGAAACCGGAAAAAATCCAGAGAGAAAAAGACACAATCACAACAATGCCTAAGACCACAGGAGAGAAAGTCAGGGAACTGAGGACTTTTACATTGTTTCTCATGAGAGTTTCAGAACAAAACAAAATAGGAAATGATTGTTCATGCCATGTCTCTTTGATTAGTCCCATTAAAAAGAAAACAAACACATTGTTCCACATTATACAGGCAGACTTGCATAAATGGCAGGCTACATATGTATTCATTTAATTCATTTTTTAAAATTTACATTTATATGCCGCCCTTCTCCAGAGACTCCAGGCGGCTTACAATCTTTAGAGCACAATCCAATGTGCTCAGCAATAGCCTTCAGTATATGCCTGCTTATTACTAGGGCTTTTTTTGGCCCCCCTCAAGTGGCATTTTTACAAAATCAGCTTATTGCCCCCAACAATCTTGGGTCCTCAATTTACCTACCTGGGAGGATGGAAGGCTGAGTCAACCTTGAGCCTGGTGGGATTCGAGCCTGCACTAATTGCAGGCAGCTGGAACTAAGTGCTAGGTGTTTAACAGCCTGCACCACCAAGGCTCTTTTAATGATTGCAATCCTTTAACGGAATATTCTTATTTGCCAAAACTTTTCTCTTTGTCCAGGATAAATGTTCTGGTTTCTCCTCCTCCACCAAATTTGTCTCACTGTTGAGTATGTCATCAATTTGTTTACTTCCAGATTGTTTAAGTTCTCTCTCTTCCCCACTCTTCTGGCTTGCATATTTAAAAAGAAGACATGTTTCTTAAAAACAAAGTGATGAGTGAAATGGATTAAAACATGCCCCATTATACAATATTGAAAGAAAGCAACAATAGCAAAACAAAGTTTGGTTTTCATTTGTTTAATATGATGCAATATGTCTCCCCGCATATTAAATGTACCTTCCATATCAGCTGCTTCTCCTTCATCATCATCATCATCTTCACAAGAAACTAAGCGTTCTGATAACTTTGCATTGTCCTTAAAGGGCATGAGGGGAAAAAAAGCACTTTCAATGATCAACAGACTCCCAGACCAGAATGTCCATATGGTGAATGAATTCAAGGTATGAAAAAATTCAACCCTAATAAAGTTAAACTTAATGTGGATTTTTAAAAATCATTTCATTAGATATGCCATATTGATCATATGAAATATAATCCCAGGTTGTGTCTGAAAGCACCTTTATGGTATCCAGTTAAGAAGCTATACTATGCTTAAGTGGTACCATAAAGGTGTTTTCAGATGCAACCTGGGATTACATCTATGAATAGATATGGCAGATAAATGGCAGACAAATAGTTGCCCTATCAGTTCCTATTGGAAAATCATCAAGGGGAATCTAAAATCAAAGCAAGAGAACTATTCATAGCAGAAGGATATAATTGTCAACGGCTCGCCCATGTAGTTATCTCAGATTTAAAATGGATGAAAAGTCTTACAGTATGGAGCAAAAGTAGGTTAGATTTTTTTAAATACAATTGTGTACTGATGTTGAACATGTAATTGTTAAAATGTATAAACGTTTGTTGAAATTTGAAACAGAAGATACAGAACATATGATAAATTGAGGTAAGAATTTTTGTTATAATATTTATAGGGATTAGTAGGAAAATATGTTCTTAAAAGAGCTGAAATGTACATTGTATTATTATCTCAAAGATATTTTTTATAAAACTATGTATTGTTGGTACATATTACCAGAGACATTGTCTAGAATGTATAGACGCACTTCAAATTTATGTTGGAAAAGCTTAAAAAAAATGGATCCATACTTTGAAACAGAGGATTTTAAATTTCAATATTCAATTAAAACCAGAACTTTTCCTTTTAGGATTAATAGAAAAAAGCTATGGAAGATTATTTCAGTATAATAGTAGTGAGATTACAGTATGCAGAAATAGAAAGATTTGACACTACCCATAATAAATAAATAAACTTGTGACATGGTTTTGACAATTAGACAGGATAGATTATAGAAAGAAGATAATATGATGTAATCTTAGAGAGAGAGGTCAAAATATATTTGTATTTATAATTGCTATGAAGAATATTGGAAGCTACTTCTTTATACCTTTTTTCTTTTCTATCTTTAACTTTTTCTTCTCATACTTTTTCTTTTTTGATTTCTTTCTTTCAACTTCTTTAAAAGCATTAATTATCCACATATTTTATATGCATGTATAAGAGAGAAAGTACAATGCTGAAATAAATTTACTCTAGTATCAAGAACAAGGGTAAAAATATGTTTCTGGTACAATTATTGTATAACTATTCATCTGCAAAAATTATGAATTCAGTAACTTATTTAAATATTGTTTACATTAAAAATTCCTTTTTATGAAGGGTTATTCCAGTTGAGTATGCTATATGAAAAGCTCTCTGAATCAGTGAAGTAAATCAGCTAATACCTTATTTTCCACTGTGATCTCCTTAATGGCTTCTGTTACTCCTGTAATACCTGTCAGAAAAATTAATAGAGTCAGGAGTATGGACAAACTCAATGCTAATTTCTAGTTCTGTAAATACTTATCACTTTACAAACCAACCATTTTGATAGCAAACTTGACTCTGAATTTTCAAGGTTAATATACAGTATTTAAGAATTCAGTGAATAATGCCAAAATGAAACGTGTTCCATACTTGCACACCTCTACACTTCAGAACACTTCAAGTTCATGAGAGTAGTGGTCACAATGTCAACATAATATAAGCTTAACATATAAGATAAATGCATAAGAAAAAAAAATCTAAATTACCTGCATTGTGAAATGTGTCCACCCATCCGCCATCTCCATCATCCTCTTCTATAATAGCTTCCAGCTCATCTGAATACTCCATTTGTTTACATCGCTTGTAGCATGGCACTACATAAAAAGTATCTTGTGTTCATTCATAGAATAGGAAATAAAATTCTACAATATTTTAGGACTGTGCTTTAAGTGCAGCAGCCTCTATTGTTGATAAATGTATTTTATGTAGGTTAATACAGGCAGTTCCTGGGTTACAATCCTAATTGGACTGGAATTTCTGTCACTAAGGGAAATGGTCATCAAACATCATGCGACCATGCCACGTAACAGAAGCTGTGGACCATCTTCTGAAAAGGCTGTCCCTGAATAATGGAGTCTTAGACAACTATCATCAGGTTTCCTTTGTTAGGCTGTTTAGTGAGACAGTGGTGGCAGACAAACTTCACAGCATCCTACATGAAATGGATACATATCTTCTTCAGATGTGGTCAGTCAAAGTTGTGAAGATTTAAAAAAAAGCTATTTAATTGAATATTCTGCCTTGAGAGCAATAGCATACCTCTATTTCTTCTAATCCAACGAAATAAACCAAAAGCAAAGTATTGCCTAATGATGTTCAAAATATACTAATACTGTGCTCTCCAGAATTATGCAGCTATAAGAAATATTGGATGAGAAACCTGGATATAAAAGCACAGACCCAGACATACCATTTTTAGTAACCAAAAACTGCTTATCCATTGGGAGGTAAGCCTTAACTTTTAATTCTTCTCCAGTAGCCCTTAAAATGCAAACACAAACAATAATAATAGCAACAAAACAGCAAATCATTACTTGTTCAGAACCTTTAAGTTTCTGCAGAAGTTGATATAAACATAGTGCAAGCAGTTTTTAAAAATAGTTAGCTATTTGCCTTGGAAGATGAAAGTGACGATAACCCTAGAGTTTAACTAACAGACAATTGCAGTTTAATAGTTGTGAATCTCAGTCTGAATTTTTACATTACACCAATATTTTCAAAATGTTATTAAATGACAACTAAATCTGCGGTTATGTATGAAAGAAACTAAAGCATTATGAATTTGGAGTCAGAACAGTTGTAATTATGTGGCCTTTTTGTCTTATAATTTTTATAATCCTAAATAACATAAAGCTATAAAAACATGATAACCACACAGGTAAGAAACCAAAAGCCAAATTTAATTACACCAAAGAAGGAAATATATGGTGTTAGAATTCAGATGATTGTCTCTCTGTGTTAACCTGTAACTTACTGTAAAAAATACATGCATCTTCATATAGTGAACATACCTAAATGCTCTTAAGAACCAGATTCTGCAGAATTTTACCTACCATTGCCAAGTAGGACAGTGGTGAACTAAATGGTCTCCAGCTGCTATGAACTGCCAAAACAAAACAGCAAATGTTGAGATAGACAGACAGACACACACACAAAAGTTTTATCAACCTTATTATGATGAATTGTACCTATGCAGACTAAATGTCAAATCACACCCACTTCATTCATTTGTTCAGTTCACAAGCAATATGGCTCTTAAAGCAATTCCTGAAGATGAACAAATGAAAGTTTTTCTGGTTTGTGCTAACAGATTATTAAATTACCTACCCAGTTTACATACACATACTTTTCTTCACAAAATGATTATATTCCAGATTTTTTTAAGATCTGGGATATAATTATAATAATTATTCATTATTAATATAGTATTATTAAAGCATTAATAAGGTCATTGAAATATATTAAAGTTAAAATATCTAGGAAAATTATAGAGACCTCTGTTTGGGCCCTAAGAATCAAAATATGAAGGGTAAGATACCTAAAGATACCTAATGTAAAACATAAACAATTCCAAGTATGTTAAATAGGATGTTATTCCAGCAAAGGCCTACATCTACAACATTAGCTGTAAACTTTAGATCTTAGTAACGTCATGATTCTAGACAGCATTAATAGGAAGTAGCAAAACCTGCCACGGGAACTTCATTTTATTGTTTTTCAAAGTTTACTTCAACAAATAAGTAAATCATTATATACATACCTCCTCAGGAGTGATAACTCCAGTTTCTTTAAACTTTGATTCCTAAAGAAAAAAGATGTCTGTAAACAATTAAAATCAAAGGCCTTAAGATAATGAAAAGAAAATGAGAATGTTTTTATCCTGTACTCATTCTATCTGGCCAAATATTTTCTTAGTTTAACTTTGTAGCAGTCTTTACTTTGAAATTTTTTCCAATAACCCTTCTCTACAATGAAACACATAAAACAAGGCTATCCAAGCATACTTGAACCAGAAATAAATTTTGTCTAAGAACCCAGGCAGACAGCAGCAATTACCGCTTTTATTGATTATATAACATATATTAATGAGAAATATATATGACAATTTAAGGTTTTTTTCACAATGAGAGGATGCTACTTTTAAATTAAAAAAAAACACTTTCCAGGCTTTACTGCTGTTTTGCTAACTACTATTGCTTGCTACTATTGTTACTATTGCTATTGCTAATAGCTAACTACTATTTTTTGAAATTTTGGCTCAGAAGGAGAGTAGACATTTCACAGTGTCAGAATCACCATTCTTGAATTTTCAGGGCAAAAATATCTGCTCTGTTGTATTGTCACATAATGAATCTCTGAAAATGCACCTTGCCAAGAAAGTGACATTTCTTTTTAATGACAGGACAGATAAGCATATATAAGATAGATATTTTCTATTACCCAAAAGAACTATTTCACATTACAAAAGACTTCTTTATTTTTCAAATAATAGTATGGTAGAAGATTCTAGAGATACATTTGACAGAGAAGAAAAATATGTGGACAACCATTTGTTGCTGAACTACAACTTTCAACATTTCTCACCATTGGCCACCTAGGAGCGCATAGGTTATAGTACATTTGGAGGGCACCAAATCACCAATCATGTTTTAGAGCTACTAATAAAAATGAAGTACATGAGGAATTCTATTGAGAACTGCAAAGTTTGTATGGGAGAGGGAACCTAATAAAGTTTATGAGAAAGTTAAAGGGTAAATTTTTGGTTTTGATGTTTCAAATATATTCAATTTGTCCCTAAGGCAACCAAAAGAATAAGAGCAGTTAGCAACAATATACAACAGCACAATAACACACCCACAGTAAAAGTTAAGATCAGTATTAAAAATATAATACAGAGACAATTACAGTATGTTATCTCAGTCATTTTAGCCCTCTCCACTGAAACAATTCCATTTGTAACTATTTCAGTGGGGGTCATTCCTGATATCCAGCAACAAACTGTTCCATAGTGTGAGCATAGCCACCAAAATAAAGACAGCCTGCTTTTCACACTAATAATGTGTGTACTGTGTGTGTATTAAAGATTTCTCCCGAGACACAAATCCCAGGAAGGTTGGTTTTGGCTGGAGTTTTTACATTTAAGTTCCACCTTACTTTGTTTTTTCCTATATCTTTATTGTTAAAATATTGAAATATTGTACTTTGCTACTTTAATAAGCCTTTTTCTCCCTCCACTTATCTACCCACTGTACAAGAATCAAAACATTTGTTAATGTTTGAATTAAACTGTGAATTATTAATATATTCAAAATAATTCCCTTGATTGTATTTATTGTTGTAATTTTGGTCCATATTTAAAGAAACATAAGATGAAAGCATAAATATCTTAATAAGGACTGTGACACAAGAATGAGAAGATAACATTGATGTGCTCACACATTCATGCCATATGCTCACTCTAGAAATATGCATCTTTCCCCACTATTGTATCTTGTGACAAAATCCTGTGATGCCAGCAATGCCTTTAGAGGATTCTGAACTAGAGATCCTTTATTTTTCAGCAGAAAATGCAAATTTTAATTTTGCCAGCATGTGCATTTGCCTATCAGACTCACTTTGACAGCCATTATTATTTTTCTTTTTCCTAAATATAACTACAGCCTTATCACTCAACTTTAGACACAGTTTTAGTTTGGGAAAGTAGCAAGAGCCTTGCCACTATTACAAAGGATAATTGAGCAAAATGGTCTTCCACCTGAGACAGAAAGAGTTAGACAAATACTCAGACATAAAGAGATAGTTACTTTGGGCCACAGATCCATGGCTCCTAGACTCCAAGTCTAGTTGGGGAATTCATATTCCTCCAAAGTGGCTAAATTAGAATTCCCAGATTTTTTTTAATTTCATATTTTCTTTTCAATTGCCTGAAATTCTGAAAACTGTGGTCCATCAACAGCTGAAGCCACAGATTCACCACCAAGAATTCAAAAAGTTTGAGAGCTCTCCCCACTGACAGAAGAAGCGTCTTTCCAAATCCTAGCATTTTTCAGATCCACGCATTATTTCTGACCCCTTTCCAAAGGGACGATACGACCGAGACAAAAAGTTTGGGAACAGTGGATCGACGGTTCCCTTTTGCCCTCTCTTGCAAAACCTTTACACAGGCTTCAAAACTACTGCTGTCCAAGTCTATTGGACTCCAATTCCCACAGTCGGCCCAGGGATTATGGGCTCATTAGTCAAAATCGAAGTGGGCTATATTAGGTAATAGATGTGTCACTGCCTGAGGCTCCTCCCCTCCCCATTTGTGCTCGGTAGGCGGAGCCTCACCTTTAACACAGGTGTGAGGTATTCGGCCACCTCCAGCGCCTTTCCCTTCACCGTGTTGATGACGTTCTGCATGGTGCCTTGCGCTGCAGGGGGGACAGAGAGGGGTAAAACGCCTGTCACCAAAAGCCGACCCGCAACTTCAACTGCGCCGTCGCTCTTCCTTCCTTTAGCCTTTCCTTCCGGGAGCTGAGAGCCACCAAGCGCTCCCCCCTCCCCGCCCACTACCTTCAATGGGGTGGGGGGGGAAAAGCAGTGAGTCATGTGAATTCTCTTGACACGTGACCTACTAGCTATCCGCCCCGCCCCTCTTTTTCGCCCGGCGGCAACCGTAGATCTACGCCTGCGTAGAAATTGCTGAGTTTGTGGCTCAATCGCGTCATCCATAGATCTACGTAATTTGTGCTTTGTTTACTTGCTTGTGCGCCACGCATCCCCATGGTGGTAACTCTAGATTGACACATTGTGCCATTTCTCAAACTGTAAGTTAATGCTTAAGCCGGTATCCGAACAGCTCTCCGCGGCACTCCTTGTCATTTTTCCAAAGTATTTAACGTGGTACTTTTCTTAGCTCTATGGATGCCGGCTCATTCGAGTCACTGCGCATGTTTCTCCGCTGGGTGCTTCGTGGGAGAAAGGAGGCGGCTGGGAAGTGCCGGCTCGCCTTCTCGACTCTGCGCGTGCGTGCCTGAGTGGCAGGTAGATTGAGGAAGGGGGGCGATGCCGGGAGAAGATCCGTAACTGTCAGGTAACCGAGCCTTTGGCTGTGGGCTTAGGCAGATGGGATCGAGCGCTGCTCCTATAGGGCATAATTTTTAAAAGCCTGCTCTTTTGGGTGGAATTACAGCTCCATCAAGAAGGAAAATGGGAGCTCCATCGTTTGACTCTGGCTCAGTTGTATGGGTTCCAGAGTCCTAAGTCAGAAAAAGACGGGCTTTTTGGCAAACCATTGCATGTGCCGAGCTCGTGGTAGCTTCCAGTTGTGTTAGATTTCAGCCTCTGTTACTTTCAGTTGGGGTAGACAGCTGTGCATCTGGAAGGCAAAGAATTGATGCAGGATGTTTTACCTGCATCAATTCTTTGCCTTCCAGATGCAGCTAAGGCTTGGTTCACTCATATTAAACCATCGTTTGATTAACTAGCATTTGTTTATTTTGTTGATTAATGTACATTTCACTTGGTTTTCACTGTGCATAAGCTAAGGTGTGGGCTGTGTAGTTAGCTGTCTTCATTGAATAAACCAAATGTATCCGACAACCCACTGTTAGAAAGAATATTAGGTGGGATGGCTTGGTATCTCAATTGCCTAAATATTGCATTTCATTCACAATGATATTTGCAAAGCACCGTGGTGCAACAAGGATGTGCCATGCCTCTTCACTACCATCTTCATGTTGGATCTTATATTGGCTGCTTCTTTTAGACAGTCTCAAGGAATTCACACCTGGAATATAAATTGACACTGAGCATAAATTATTACATACTACCGGTATTAATTATAAAAACCTATTGAAATTATACAACAATATGTTCTAGGTAAACAATTAACTAGAATAAGTCTAACTTGTTGAGTTTTGATTCTGTTATTGATAGTGCAGAAGTAATTATATTGAAACCCCGTAAAGAAGAGATTAATATTTTATTTCAGTTGATTTTTAAAAGTTGCTATAAAATTGGAATGTTGGCTTTTTTGTGGTTTAAATATGAATGGAATAATTAATGGAATATGTGTATTAAATATCCTGAAATAAATGAAGGAGGAAAGCTGAAATGGAATTAACCTTAGGGATTAGGATTGTTTTACTGTTTGAATGAGTAGATCAATATGTCTCTCTCTTTTGAAAAATTTAATGAAATTAAAAGGGGAAAAACCATGCAGAATGTGATTTATATATGCTATGTAGTTAAAGATATTTAAGGTACAAATAAGATTTTCCAGTTCTGTCTCAAAATCTTGGTAGAAAAGTTAGCTTCTCCAAACAATGAATAGTTGAGCAGTTGTATCATTTACTGTAGAATGAAACAAGCAAAGAGATATAACTGAAAAAGATTTTTTTATGTGAGATTATTTTAGCATATTTAAATATGATGCACAGGGAAACCAATTCTTAATTTCCTTTTTTAAAAAAAACTAATATTTCTACCCCACTATTGTGGAAGGTAATACCTACAATTGATAATAAATTTCAGGAGAATATTGTGATGCGCTCAGTTGCTTCAGTTGAAATGTGTTATTTAGTAAAGACTAAATATAAGATTCATCAAGGGCAGGGAACATTTTTATTAATGTTATGTTGCTACCATGTTTCCCCGAAAATAAGACCTAGTGTAAATCTCCAGTTCCAGGAAGACTTTTCAGGGAGCAACCGTGCACCCGCGAAACACCCCCCCCTACACACTCTTTGGCACCATAAATATATAAGACCTACCCCGAAAATAAGACCTAGTGTGTTTTTGGGAGCCAAAAAAAATATAAGACAGTGTCTTATTTTCGGGGAAACATGGTAGTACTATATTTAAAGGGTTTACTAAAATAGTACTCAAGCTTACCATAAAGGCCATGAATTGTAATATTCAATGCCTCAGAAAAAACATACATTACAAAACTTGCTTTTATGCAGTTTGTGAAGAATCAAGCACTAAACAGCTTTCTGAGTAGTCTAAAAGTAATAAATGTTATTTTAAAGGATGTACCTGATATAGTGTTTTGCTTTGTGGTTCAAAGTGCACTGACAACATAGCAACACCATGGATTCCAAATGTTGCAGTCAGTCTGCTCGATGGTCCAAGTCAGCCATTTATACACTGCTCCTAGGAGGCACCTTTGTTACATTGGGTTCAACTCGTATCCTTTTGATGAAATACTCTGCCAATGAAGGTATGTTGGAATACTTATGTCTATATAGATACTACCAGAATTTGTTAGCATGGTCTTTGCTGGGCTGTGACGTGAAGATAAAATAATTAGGTTTTGTAGAGTCTTGATTGCTTTTCAAAAAAAATTTCAATATGAATTTGGTTCCCAGAGCCATTTTAGAAAAGAATACATGTTTCATATAGTCAGAAACTCTTTTGTGACATCAAATACTGCACTGAAGCACTTTCTGCTAGTAATAAAAAGTGAAAAAGCATACTGTACTGCACAATTAGGATCAGAACACAAATTATAGTACAAAGAAGCCTCAATTTTGAATCTCATTCCTTTAACCCCTTATTTACCAATCAATCAGAATTGAACTGAAAGAGACTTTGGAAGTCTTCAACTTCCTGCTCAAGCAGGAGACCCTATACCATTTCAGAAAGGTGGCTGTTCAGTCTTTTCTTAAAAACCTCCAGAATGGAGCTTCCCTGAAGACGGACCGCTGACTGTGATTGTGCACGGTTTTGGTTCGTGCTTCGACGTCAGAGAGCCCCAATCCTTTGGATTCGGGGCAGAAGCCGCCTCGTAGGGGTGGCGGAGGAAAGGGAGACCATCAGCTGGGTAGAGGGGAGTCGCAAATCCCCTCCCCAGCTTGGCAATTACTCCCTCCCGAAGACGCCTGAAGCGGTGGTCCAAAATGGCCACCCTGAAGGGGAAGATGAGACTGGAATAAGATTGCGCAGGAAGAGAGAAAGAAGTGAACAGCAGGAGGAATGGGACGATATAATTAAATGGAAGATACCCTCAGATTAACATTTCAAAGAATCTTTAAGAAAGGATTTACAGCGGCGAACAGAAAGGGGAATAAAAAAGGTGTGAATTGCCTTTGATAGTGTGGAGCTTTGAACCGGGAGAGGTAGAAGCTGGAGGAGAAAGCACCTAATTAACTTGGATAACTATATTTTGATTTTATATAGGCATTAACAAAGCTGAACTATAAAATTCTTAAAGAGAAATTTTAATATCAATTGGATCTGAACTGTTTGGAAGATTGTGGTTTAAAAAAAAAGCTCTGAATAATCCGGAAGGGAAAAGGAAAGAGGAGGTGTGGATTTGTCAGAACAAAGCGTGCCATCTGAGTTAACTTTAATTTGTTTTCTTATAAAAGACTCTGTTTCTTAAAAATACAAGGAAAATTGATATAATAAAACAAGAACTTTGAAACATTGAAATATGACGATTCTGCCCTTGGATTAATTGTTGATTCTGATATGGATTTGACATTGGATTAGCTGAGGACTAAAATTGGACTGTTGGAAACTTAATTTTAAAGACATTATTTGGACTAATTAGAAAGCTGTAAAATGGCGATATCTCTTCAGGAATTAAAGATGGAACTTAGAAACACGAAAGAAACATTACAAGAACAAGGTGAAACTTTAGGCTTTGTTTTTAAATTTTTTGAAGAGGCGATTGCAGAGTATGAACAACAAAGACAGAGGACAGAAGAGGAGGAGGAGCAAGGAGCCATCTTTAACTACCATCGAGAACAAAGAACTCTGGAAAGAAAGAGGAAAAGAGTTGGGAATAAATATAGGAGATTTAGGAAATTGAATAAAGAGGGAAATATCTGGAAAATTAAAAAAGGGAAGGGAAAAAGAATCAGCAGAAATTCGAAGGGCGGAAGGGAGTTATAAAGAGAGAGCGGGTTAAAAATTGGAGTGAAAGAATAAAGGAGAAAATATTAGGGGAAGGAAAGGAAAAGAAACAGGACTTGGGAATCAAGAAATATGGGAATTCTAAAAAAATGGGGAAACTTTTTTTAATTACACAGAGATAATGGTTGAAATATATTTGGGGAGGTGATTCTGCAAGGTGCTGTGGAGTAATATAAACTTGTAGTTGTGAAATGGGGACATATAGATTGATAAGATGGAAAATAGAATTGTTATTTTTTGTTAATGCTCTTTTCCTTTATGTATAGAGATAATGGTAACAAATAATAGAATATGTTAATTAAATATATTGAAATATACTGAGATAAATGGAATGATTTAGGAGAAGAGCTGAAATGGAATTTATATCAGGGTTTAGGACTAAATGAGTAGATTAATATGTCCCTTTGTTCTTTTTGAAAATGTAGATAAATTCTATGAAATCAAAAAGGGGAAAGTGTGCAGAATCTGATTTATATATGTTATGTAATCTTAATAGGGAATATTATTTTTAATGTTTTAGGTAATAAAATGTTAAACACTTAATGGGATTTAAAAGGGGAGATAATATGTAACTTGGAGGTGGCGCACTTAAACTGATATTTTAGGGGGGAAACCAATTTATAGAAGGAGTATTAATCAGAATTTAAAAGGACTATACAAATGTGACAGTTAAAAGTATTAAAGTATAACAATTATGAAGTTAATATACGTGAATTAAAAAATGAGATATACATTGGGAATAATACAATAAAATAGAAAATGTATAAAAGCATCGTTAAGATAAGAAATTGAATACAAAAATTGAATATGCAACTATGGTCTTATTTGTATGTATATGTGAAAGCTGTAATCATGCTGTTCTCTAAAATGAGATGTTAAAAGGTGGAAAAATGAATAAAACTTGTTTTTTAAAAAAATCTCCAGTAATGAAGCAGCCACAACTTCTGAAGGCAAACCATCCCACTGGTTAATTGTCATCACTGTTAGAAAGTTTCTCCTAAATATTAAAAAATACTATTAATACTAAAATATTTAAAAAATATCAAATATTTTCCAAAATAAGAAGATATATATTTAATTCTTTCTTTTTTTATGAAAAATTCTTATCTGGAAACAAAAGTGGAGGTTTTCTTAAATACATCTAATTGAATGTACATTTCTTCATTGGCTGCCTATTATAGTATTTTTACTTTATTTAAAGTTAATATCTGCAGTATTCATGTGAGTTCTCTATTTTTCAGATAATAAATATGATTATCTTCCTGCAACTGTGAATGTGTGCTCAGAATTAGTTAAGCTTGTACTTTGTTTGATAATGGCTCTCTGGGTAATCAGAAAAGGTAAGCTGTTAGAGCTAAATTATTATGATGTTTAGGTTTGAAAGATAAAGTATATGTAATTTCTAGGGAGGATATTTTCTTTGGGGAGGCTGGAAATCAACAAATAAAGGGAAGGTAAAGTATATCATGAATTATTTCTGGAAAAATGAAATGAAGAATAGGAACAATAATTAAGTTGGAGAAATTAAAAGGCATATTTTGAATATTGTATTGTATTTTGTTGTAACAGAATCACATTAATGAATTTACTTGCAGAAGTAATGTAACTCCCAAATTCTGCAGATGGTTGAGGAAACCTGTATAGAATTTGAAATACTAAATTAAATTAAAAATATTGCTTAAAAATGTCTGGTATAGGTACGTGAATATAATTTATTTTAATGCTTAATGTTTTTTTCATAACTGTTGATTTTTAAATTATTAAATTTAAAATATTAAGAGAATTAAACTATATTTAAACTGTTAAGAAAAAATAATTTTAAAAAATAAAGAAAAAAGGTTATTGGAATAGAGAATGTTTATTAGTCTTCTACTTTACTGCACAAGATGATTTAACGCATACATTAAACATAAATTATGTTTAATTTACAAATTAAACATACATTATAACATAAATTATGTTTAATTTACAAAGAAAAAAGAAAATTATAGCAATTAGAGATTAAACAAATCTTCTTAAGAAAGCCTAAAGTTTCATATCTGTGTTTAATAAGGAAGCTTCCAACTATAAATTTCTTAAGGAGTTTGTCTATAGTGCTTTGTTCTTTTTAAAATCAACAATAATCATACGCGATGAGGACAGTGTAGATATGTACTGATAATTAAATACATTGAACTATTTTTCTTCTTTTTCTTTTTTAGGAGGATATTCCCATAGTGGATTTGGCTGCAGCTCTTGGAGGCAATTGTATAGCTACCTAAAGTGGTCAATTCCAGCTTTTCTTTATTTTTTAGATAATCTGATTGTCTTCTACGTGTTCTCTTATCTTGAACCAGTAAGTATCACTTCAGACATGTAGAATGGTCTTTATGTGTTCTAATGGAAAGAGAATATATTGTTACCATCTTAAGTGCTTATATCAAATTTCAGTCATTTTAGGAGATTATAGGTAGGATTGCTTCCTGCCGAATAAAATTTCAGTAGTTGACTTGATAGTTTAAAGGTGTTATGCTCAGTATAAGCTATAATATAAACAGAACACAAATTCCATGCGCTAAATGACTGTATTCAATTCTTATGTTTTGTCAATGCTTTCATAAATCTTTCAGACAAGAAATCTATATTGCAAAGGGGGTTTTCAATTGTACATAGGTTTGTATAAGAAGCATAACATGTAAGTAATGCCAAGGAAATTAAAGTAAATGTTTTAATTAGAGCCAGGGTGCAAAAGCTTTAGCTTACCAGAATCCATTGAACATTGGCTTAAGAGTGAGAACAGGTAGTCCTTGGGTTATGATAGTTGGGATTGGAATTTCCATTGCTAAGTGAAGTGGTTGTTAGATGAACCATTGCATGACTGCATTGTTTAGTGACAGAAGTTCCTGTAGTCCTAGTTGCAGTTGTTAGGCCAGGACCATGCCATTGTTAAGCCAGGATCTCATGCTTCTCCTACCCTCCCACGATCCTTTCTGCTTCAATTTCATCACCTACATAACTCCTTCCCTTCTCTGCCCTTTTTGCTGCCTTGTACTCTCTCACCACTTGCCTCTGCCATCCCCAGCAGATGACAGGATTAGGCAGCAGAGTGCACAGTGGCCAAAAGGGCAGAAGTGGGGGAGAGATAGATTGGGGTGGCAGGGGCGGACTTGAAGTGCACTCGGCAGTCATAAATGCAGGCAAGCTGCCAAGCATCTGAATTTTGATCATGTGACCACAAGGGCCTTGCAACAGCTGGAACTTTGAAGACTGGTTATAACTACCATTCATTCAGCCTTGTTGTAACTTTGAATAGTCACTGAATGATCCGAGGACTACTTATAAGTATTTTGAATGTTTGATGCTTAGGAGGAATTTGGGCAGGGGTGGGATTTGGCCGTTCGCCAAACTGGCCATAACATTAGCTATGGGTTTGCCAACCAGTAGCAGCCCACCCCTGAATTCAGGGGTGAGTACATATTTTCATGATAATGTCAAAAGTCTGAAGACAGTTTTATTTATAAAGACAAGAACAGTGTTGTAAAAATAGGGTTGGATATAGTTTTATGTTTATTAAGATGGGAATGAATGCTGGCTGCTTTTAGTATGATTCAGGCTGATTTCCATTTGTAAAAGAGAACAACCCTTTGATCTTCTCTGGTACTTTCCATCCACTCCCCCACATCACATGTACATAACCTCAGGTTTGCCCTAGAGTAGATTTGAGAGGAATCACTACTCATTTGGATTAATCAAAGGATGGGAAACTATTTCTCACATTCTTCTCACTTTCTGTTTCTACTGAAACGGGAATCAAGATTATCTCTATAGAATACCATATAGTGAAAGTCATAAACTGAACCAATTGTGATTATCTCACCAAATGTTCTTTCATTAATTAGAATCTACCCTGCAGGAGGAAATATATGAAAAGAGTATCTCTTTTCATTTATGAACACCTCTAATGGCAAAGAACCTTCCATGGACAGAAAGAAAGCGTTAAAACATTGGTCCGTAATTTGAGGAATAAATGTTAAGGTTTTGTTTTTCTGCTTGATTCTGTGAAATAAAGGAATGATTGCTTTCAGGACCTCTCTAGGCAGCCAGTTCATTTTTTTAAAATAAAAGTGCTGTTTAGCTCAATAAAATCTGGTTCCACAACCAATATGTATTAAGGAGGTTGCTAATGAATATCCTATTTGTAGGCTGCATTTGACTTGTAACATAATATTTCTTCTTTTTCTAGGCCATGGCAGTTCTATTCTCAAATTTTGTTATCATAACAACAGCTCTTCTGTTCAGAATAGTGCTGAAGTGAGTAATTATGGAAACATACTATCTTTTGTCATTTCTTTGTTTCCTCAAAGTTCTCTTCTGAAGCAGTTTTAAACAAGACTCTAAAGGTAATGAAAATTAAGAGCACATCCAAAATGATTAATAACATAACTACTATTGTCATTTATTTGTTAATGAATACATAGATATTGAATTTGGTGTACTTGCTACAGGGTTTTTTTGTTAATGACTCAGAAGGCAGCCCTAAATATGTTAATCTTATCAAACTGGGTCATACTTGTATTCGCTCCCCCAAATGGTTGTTTTTAAAGACATTATATTCTAATTTTTACTTCCGTGGTGTAGGATATTATTAGAAGAACAATAGCTGTCCAGAGTTGTTTAGAACTGCAAGATGGACAGCATATAAATTTAATAAATAAATAAATGAAAGAACATTGGCACAGCTTCAATAGAAACAAAATAATTCAGTGTGCAGAGTGAATCATCCTGTTAAGTATGAGAGGCATCGTAAGCATTTAGATTTCAATATTATTGTCCAAAGAATTTTTCCTGATGCGATACTAAAACAGACGGCTGCCTTACCAAAGAAGTTAACTCTTTTCCCCCTATACCCATTACTTGTGCTTCTTTGAATCAACTTACATCATCTTTTCCTTTCCATGCAGGCGGCAGGTCTCCTGGGTGCAATGGGCCTCTTTGCTGATTCTGTTCCTAGCTATTGTAGCTCTGACTGCAGGGACAGGAAGCAATCAGCATAGCTTGGCTGTGCATGGATTTCATCATGACATTTTTCTCAGCCATTCAAACAGTTGCCTGCAGTATACCAAGTCAGAAGAAGAATGTTGGGGAAAAGAGAACTGCACTCTTAGATGGTCCTTCCCTGCCTTTAGCTGGAATGTCACAACCACAGCAGGACCCATGAAAACAGTTCGTCTTGGACTGGGACATCTGCTCATACTAGTACAGTGTTTTATTTCAGCGTTAGCCAACATCTACAATGAAAAAATACTGAAAGAAGGAGGCCAATTCAGTGAGAACATCTTCGTGCAGAATACCAAGCTGTACCTCTTTGGAGCTATGTTTAATGCTCTGATGCTAAGCCTGCGCCCTGAAAATAGGCGCCGGATAGAGTATTGTGGTTTTTTCTATGGTCACAACATATTCTCTGTGGCCCTTATTTTTGTCACTGCCTTCCTTGGGCTCTCCGTGGCCTTCATTCTGAAGTTCCGAGACAACATGTTTCATGTTTTGACTGCACAAGTTACAACAGTGATCATCACCACCGTGTCAGTTTTTGTATTTGACTTTAAGCCTTCCATGGAGTTCTTCTTGGAAGCACCTGTAGTTCTTTTGTCTATATTTATCTATCACTCCAGCAGCCCTCATTCTACGGAACACACTGTTCAGTGGGAGAGGGGCAAACATAATGGAGGTGCATGGGAGCGCTCTAGTGGGGTAAGGTTTGAAAGGTTTCCTTTATAGACATTCTGTGGGCCAACTGATTTCAGTGCACACCTCTGATTGTGATGTGAATATAAATGTTTACCGAGTTGATCCTTTGTGGCCTCTGACCCGTCGCAGATCCCGAGTGGCTCCTTGGTTTTCTGCGGAGCTTCAGGAAATGAAGCGGCGTAAGAGAGGCCTAGAGAGCGGTTGGAGGGCCAGCAAGTCCGAATCTGACCGATTGCAACTAAGAGCCTATATTAGGTCTTATCTTGCTGTGATAAGGGCAGCGAAGTGTGCTTACTTCTCCGCCCTCATCGCATCCGCAGATAATCGCCCAGCTGCCCTGTTCAGGGTCTCCTGTTCCCTCCTTAACCAGAGGGGGGGGACCCTCTGCAGGGACGTGCCGAGGAGTTTAGTCAACATCTGGCGAACAAGATCGCTCAGATTCGGATGGGCTTGGACTCCGACTGGGCAGAGTCCGATGGGAGTATGATGACTGGTCTTGGCAATATTATCTGGGAGGAGTTTGACTCTGTGACTCCAACTGAGGTGGACAGAATCATGGGGAGGCTGAGTGCTGCCACGTGTTTATTGGACCTGTGTCTGTCCTGGCTGGTGTATGCTGCCAGAGAGGTTACACGAGGCTGGCTCCAGGTGGTTATAAATGCTTCTTTGAGTGAGGGTTCCTTCCCTGCCGCCTTCAAGGAGGCGGTGGTGAGGCCCCTCCTCAAGAAGCCTGCCTCAGACCCAGCTGATTGAAACAACTTTCGTCTGGTCTCCAACATTTGCTTTGTGGCGAAGGTTGTTGAGAGCGTGGTGGCCCGTCAGCTCTCAGTGTTTCTGGAGGAATCTGATTACCTAGACCCGTACCAATCGGGTTTCAGGCCCGGGTACAGCACGGAGACAGCATTGGCCGCACTGGTGGATGATCTCTGGAGGGCATGGGAAAGAGGTCATTTCTCTGTCCTGGTCCTATTAGATCTTTGAGCGGCTTTCGATACCATCGACCATGGTATCCTACTGAGACGCCTCGAGGGGTTGGGAGTGGGGGGCATCATTTTGCGGTGGTTCTTCTGCCTCTCGGGTCATACGCAGGTAGTGTTGGCAGGGGGGCAGAGGTCGGACCCGAGGCCCCTCGTGGGGTGCCCCAGGGATCGGTCCTCTCGCCCCTCCTGTTCAACATCTACATGAAGCCGCTGGGTGAGATCATTCGTGGTTTTGGGGTGAGGTATCATCAGTATGCTGATGATACCCAGCTCTTCATCTCCACCCCTAACCAACCCAGTGATGCCCTTGAAGTGATGTCCAGGTGCCTGGAAGCGGTGCAGGTCTGGATGGGGAGGAATAGACTCCGACTCAACCCGACCAAGACTGAGTGGCTGTATGTACCGGCATCTCAGGCTTACCAGGATATTCCATCACTAACTATGGGGGGGAGAGGTGTTGCCCCCCCATAGATAGGGCTCGCAACTTGGGTGTCCTCCTGGATACATGGCTCAGTTTGGAGGAGCAGGTGGGAGCCGTGGCCAGGGGGGCATTTGCCCAGGTTCGCCTGGTGCGCCAGTTGCGACCCTTCCTGGACCGAGATGCCCTACATACGGTCACTCAGGCACTCCTCGTCTCCCGTCTGGACTACTGCAATGCTCTCTACATGGGGCTGCCCTTAAGGACCACCCGGAGCCTTCAACTTGTCCAGAATGCAGCGGCGCAGGTTGTGATGGGAGGGTCCTGATACTCCCATGTTACACCACTCCTGCATGAGCCCCACTGGTTACCAGTTGCCCTCCAAATGAGATTCAAGGTGCTGGTGCTGACCTATAAAGCCCTTCATGGCATTGGACCGGGGTACTTGCAGGAAACCCTGCTGCCGATAATGACTTCCTGATGCCCAGTACGCTCCCACAGGCAGGGCCTCCTGGTGGTGCCATCAACTAAGCAGTGTCAGCTGGCGGCCCCCAGGAATAGAGCCTTCTCTGTGGGGGTGCCCGCCCTCTGGAATCAGCTGCCCCTGGAGCTCCGGGTGGCCCTGGACCTCCGATCCTTCTGCCGTGGCCTAAAAACCTGGCTATTTCAACTGGCCTACCCGGACTGATGGGGGGGCGGAGGGTTTTTAAATGGGTGTTAAATGTTTTAGTTTTTACGATGATGAGATTTTCTTGGGTTTAATTTATTTTTAACATTTATATTATATGTTCTTTAGTATTGTAAGCCGCCCTGAGTCCTTAGGGAGATAGGGCGGCATATAAATCTCATAATTAAATTAAATTAAATTAAATTAATTGTCAAAATAGCATTATGCTGCTAGTAGGTAGTCCTTGGTTATGATTATATGTCAAGTGATCCCTCAAACTTAAAACAACGCTAAAAAAAATAGTTTGACTATTTTTGAACTTAAGATGGTCTTGGCGTCCCTACGGTCATATAAACATGATTCCAGCACTTGACAACTGAGGCATTTTTACAGTGGTTGCAGAGTCCTGTAGTCACATGGTTGCTATTTGCAACCTTCACAGCTGGCTTTCAACAAGCAAAGCCAATGAGGAAGCTGGCAATAAGACTAAAGTTGAGTTCACATGACATCACATTTAGTGAGCGCAGGTGATTCACTCAATGTCTGCAGTGGAGCTGATGTAAATTGGTCGTGGTCTTGTGATGTTTCATTTAATAACTGTGTCACTTAGTGATGAAGTAGTCGGATCCATCTGTGGTTAAGTGAGGATTACCTATAAATGTGTGCTTTATTTGTTTGCTTTATTTGTTTGCTTATTAGAGTGTGTCCAAATGATATGCTAACATTTACAGTTTGTTATGAATGTGTCCAATTAAGTTATGGCCCTGAGTAGCCCTGAGTAGCCCTGAGTAGCTCTTAGAAAAATCTCTGCATATAACTGGATGCACTCACAACAAACTATAAAGGAAAGTTACTCTATGTTGAAACATGCTGCTGGGCAGTCCTGGTGAAGCAGTTCCTGCGCTCTTAGAATGTAGCAGAAAACGCTGCTGTTTTGTTCTGCCTATTTTGGAAAATTGTTCTTTCCTGGGAAACAATAGAGAAGCATTTCTGTGTGCTGACCCAAAGAGCTAGTGCTCTTTGCAATAAAGGATGTTCATTCAGAAAACTAGAATGGAAGTTGTGCCCTTGCTGGAAGCTGCTTAGTCTTACTATGATATCCTACTATGAGCCATTTCTTTCCTTTGCATTTCCTATATTTGTGTTTCCTAATCACTTCACACTAGATTTGGGATGTGCAGCTCTCTTAGGTTCCAGAAACATTTGACATCGTGATATAAATCAAAGCATTTTGGAACATTCCATTCTGTTGCAGGTTTTCAACTTAGAATCTTAGTCTCCCAAGAAATTTACAATAATATAGTCTGGTTTTAGTGGACATTTTTAAGGAATATTTTGTATTTTTCAGATACATTCCTTATTAACATTAAAGTGTATTTTTGGAATAGCTTTGAATGTATACAGTACTTTTTTTAATGCATTGTGGCTATTTGCTTAGCTTTCTATTAAATTAAAATGATTTTTTTTAAAAGATTGAACACCAGAGGGCACAATTGACAAACGAGGTGCACTTAACGATGTGTTCATGGGTATGCTTCAAGCATCATTTGAATAAATATGTAGACTGTATGCAAAAGTTAATATATTAATGTATATGTATTTGTGAAAGTAAATACATATAATTTTCATGTGAATTTGTAAATTCATTAAGCCTAAAAAGAAGCAATTTTTTTTACTAACTTTCTTTGGCTTTACTTGAAAAGATACAGAATTAGACTTACTTGATTTCTCTTTTTCCAAATTTTTGCCTGGTGCTATTACAAAAATTATGTAATATAGATTTAATAAATGTGTTTGACAAACATTTGACAAAGTCAAATTCCTACTTTTTCTACATGTAAATATTTTGCATGGCATATAAAATACATAACAATTCTTATGAAAGAAGAATAACACATTGCAAAGTGACTGATTAGGAAGGGTTTAGTAGGCCTTCAGAGTCCACTAAATTGTATTTATTAGTTATGACATGGTTGTATGATAAGGATATAAAAATTGTAGCACATGGCTCATGTATGGCTCACCGACAACCTTTTTTTTGCAAGCCCCAGGTCCTTATACTAGAATTAACAGAACTGCCTAGGGGTAATTTGGAGCGATAATTTAAGAACTCTCCCAGTTAGGATCCTGGTAGAGCTTCTGGTCAACAAAAGTTGTACCTCCTATCTCTGATATAATTTACAAAGGTAACTTAAATTGTAATCCAGTTCCAATGAAAGAAACACTATTATAGGACACGGACTAATGAAGTTCTACTACCGCAATTACTATACGGCCAATACCAAAAGTAGCTATGCTTCAAATTATGGTAAACATTTGACAAATGATGTAATCTATTCATTTTAAGGACTTGTTTATTAATTTTACACTATCTTCCCTTTATTTTCTGTAGGATGGAGAAGAACTTGAGAGACTCACCAAACCAGGCAGTGATCATGATTCAGATGAGGAGGCCTTATAGCAAATGGTGGCCACAACTAAAATTTGGGGGAGATCACCTGGACATTCACGCCAAGTAGATAATGGGAAGAGGGCTTTGCCAATTCACAAAGTATCTCCTATGAGTAACATAATCAGGCAAAAAGCACCAAATTACTAGAATGTAACCAGCAGTCTTCCACCCACCCCAGCCATTCATGAGTTTTCTGTTCCAACTCTTCCATCTGGTTGTGGAAGGTTCTTTCCCGGCATAGAATGTGAGGGCAGGACACTTTTCCACAGTGGAAGTGATGGAAATCTCTTACTGTTTTTACTGAGGTAGGATTCAAAAAAATAAAATAAAAATCAAGTTCTGCTAGATGATACTTTAACTGCTCACCAAACAAAGGATGTTAGGATGGGATTAGAAAAATCAGCAGAGATTATAATTTCTCCTAATCCTCATGACTATGCAGTAATAGTGTTGAAGACCATACGCCTTGAGTATTAAATGCAATTGGAATTTTGGGGAGATCTACACATCCTTGTCAAATGGACGATGGCAGGAGGGTTTGCTTATTTACAAATTACTATTCACATAATTCACTGATGTGAATTACTATTCACATAAAGCACTGATTTACTAGAATGCTATCAAAATATTTATTGCTGGGAATTATTGAGGGGCAAGCGTTGCCCTTTTCTTCTGATAGTAGACTTCCCATAGGCAACTAGTTGGTCATTGTTGGAAAATAGGTTCCTGGAATAAATAGAGTTTTTATGTGATCCAGCAGAACTGCTCATATTTCTGTGTACTTGATCTTCTAAAATGAAGATTTATTTTTGCAGCAAAAGTCATTGGAATTCAGAAGACTCGGCTGCAGAATTTTGAACCATGTATTTTGAGACAACTGCTTTTTTTTCCACCTTAAATTAAAGAGACTGGGGTGCTAATGCTGATCAAGATATCTCAGTTCAAAGATGATGTGAGAGAGGGACATTGATGGAATTATGAAAGCTACCTTTTTGTGAAAATCAAGAAGCACAGTGCTCAAAATATTGCATACCACAAATACAGAGATGAAATGGTAACATTTTTGTATGTGTAAAATGTGCTTTACCCTTTAAGCTTTGAAAAATATTGTTGCCATCATGCATTGTATGCCTTGGGTACCATATAAGTCATCAGTCCTTTATATGACTACCCCTGTAATACCCAGTGTTAACATCTGCATATGTTTGAGCCTCACAATTTCAGTAATTAGGATATCATTTGAATATGAAAACCAATATTTGGGCACATAACATTTCTTCTAAATGCCTTCATCATCACAAATCAGATGAGTTATCCAGCTGATGGAGCTATGAAATGAATCGGAAATTAGCAACATTACCTTCTAGCCCTTTTGCATATTTCTCTACAATTTGGGTACTGTTTTTACTTTTGCTACATGTAAATAGGTAAATTGTGTATTTAATCATAAAATTTAAATTACTTTTTTCAAAATATACTAATACGATCATCCTTCTAGGATAATGCAAAACAGGGTCCAGAAAGATATATTGTTCCAAGTATTTATTCATTCTTAGCCGGTGTAACTAATGGGATGAAAGGAATTGCATTCCTAACATCTGGGGATTTTGTGATAAAGGTTTCTATTCCTAATATAAACCATGTAACACTGCATAAAACTCCATTTATCTTTTACATGCATGTTGTTCAAATGAATTACTTTGCCTGGTGAATAATTTATGTGCAACTATCCCAAGCTGGTGCTATACAGATATTCCATCTTTTCTGACTAATTTATCCAGTGACTATCCTTGATAGAGAATTGCAATCCAATAATATCTGCAAGTCAACATTTTGTAGAAGAATTTTTTAGGGCATGTTGGCCAGGAAAATTTGTAATCCAGTATTTCTAATCTTTAATGGAAAATTTAAATATAGGCCATCTTTAATAGTAGGTAATGCCTTTAAGCGGACATATCTAGGTTATGTACTAGAAATGTCAATTCCTTAAAGAAATGTTACCTACCCTATAAATATTTCCTTAGCTTTCAGCTTGGAACTAGAAAATTGGAATACCTCCCAATCCTTGGGTTGTCTCTGATGTTCAGTCTTTTGTACACATTCATGTTTGTGTTAAGTTCCATAAAAGACAAAAGAAGTGCAGGCATAAATGCAGCGCAACATAGAAAATTTGTGCTGACATATATTTAAAGCTGTAACAATGCATGCAACATTTTCTGTGGATACGATAGAGAAATTTATGTTTTTTCTAGCATTGGTGATTCCATTTTGGAATGGAAATGTATAAAGAAAATAGTACGATTGTATTCAAGACATTTAGCAACTATGAAACACAGAGAATTCTAAATTATATTATGTAAAATAATGCTTGAATTGTGATGTGAAGTTTCACTTCAGTTTTATATTTCAAGTTTAAGATTCATTTGTAAAGATACCTACAAGGGCAAGAGTTAATATTACAAAATTATTGGTAGAGGAATTTGCTAGGCAAATATTCTAATCAGGGTTATTGTATTGATACAAGGTTGTTCTATTATTTGGTTACATAACTTTTACTTGATATTTTTTCTGTAATGTAACCACACTGGAACTTGGTAAAATGAAGCATCCCTTTGCCCCTTATGTTTATAGCATTTATTCAGAAATACTGTTTGAAATAAGGACTTCTTTTACCACGTTTGTTGATGCAAGTATCCATGGTGCTTTTATATTATGGAAGTCTTGATAGTTCGTCATTCTAACATAACAGTGTTCCTTAACAGCAATTGTTTAAATACAGTTGCAAGACAAACTTTGCCTAACTTACCTACTAGTGCCTGGAATAAATTAAAATTTGGGGAGAGCGGGGTTGAGTTTCAATTGTTTTCTAGACCAGAAAAAAACTAGGTAAATAGATATTGGTTTTATGCATACCAATAGAATTAGAGACAGAAAAATTAATACTTTAGTTACCAATATGGACTTTCCATGAGTTAGAAAACTGATAAAATACATATTTTTAAAAGTCGGTAATATCACACATCTATACTTACGCTTTTAGTAATGTATGAATTTGTGCTAAGCTCTTTTAAGGTACATCCAACTGTTGCCCAAACTAGGTAACTCTACCCAACTTCAAGGCCTTGGATACCCTAGAAGTACTTGATTAAGTATTCCTGACCTAATATATACATAGGAATTTATTTATTTTTGGCAAGGGCCTACATGGCTGTTGGGTTGGACATGGAGTACTTGAATGATTTTCCTCCTGTGAAAATGACCTGAAAGGGTGTTTTCTAAACAGAATATAAAGATATGGAAAAAGTTAAATATTCATCTGTTAGCCAGTCTTCTTCAAAGGATTCCCCTTTTGCATTCATGTGGCCTGGCAGACTCACTTAGGGAACATATATTTGTCCACTAAATATGTGGTTTGTCTGTGTTTGAGAAAGAAATTTGCTTTATTTGGCTTATGTGGAATTCAACAAGAAATTTCTTGAAACAAAATTTTGAAAGTTTTTTGCATTAGTGGTATGTAGCTTTTTTTGCAAATACCTAATAACAACAAAAATAAATAAAAACCAAGAGTGTCTACTTTAAAGCTACTGTTGAGCATTATTTACAGTTGTGTCGTTTGATTGGTTTGGTCCTACTTATTTTAACATTACAGTTATTCTTAGCAGGATGTTTTCAGGAAGTTGTGAAATCACTAGTTTTAGATTACATTGTGCTTAAAGATATAAAACACAGAGAAAACTAACTTAACCATTTTGGAAAAATTCCTCACAAAACATTTGATAAATCTGCCTAGCATGTTTTGCAAGTTAACTGGTGTTGGCAGTGGTGGTAATGTATGTGTAGCTGCTGTTGAGGCTTTCTTCCTTTGATATTGGAGGATGGAAAAACTAATTGGATCCAAGTATAGGACACCGCAGATTGAAGAACTTTTGAATTCCAAGTTAAACTACAGAAATTATTTCCTTTTCTTCTTTTCTACATAGGAAATAGAAACTGGGACAATACTATTTTTTACTTTGAAACTGCTGGCCTTTAGGCCTCATGTAAGTTGCAGCAATTGCTATGACATATTAGGAAAAGGTTTTTCTGACATCCTAAGTGTTTTTTCTAATTGAGAAGGGTATATTGTACCTGTACAGAGGAATGTTATACCTCTTTCTACCTGCAGTTTGAATTGATACATTCAAAGTACAGATTATTTCTACCTCACTTTCATTATTTTTACAAATAACTCAAGGCAGCAAATATATCGAAAGCAATCTCCTATTTTTCACAACGCAACACTCCCATGAGATGGGTTGAGCTGAGAGAGAGGGACTGGCCCAAAGTTGTTAGGCAAAATAATATCTAACATTAATGCTGTTGCATTAGGATTCTGCCCTGTGGCTTTGCTTAAATATATTGCTAGCTAAAAAGCTGAGATATCTTTTTAATCAGTAATATACTGAGCCATGATGGCACAGTGTTTAGAATACAGTATTGTAGTCTAACTCTGCCCACTGCCAGGAGTTTGATCCTGACTGGCTCAAGGTTGGCTCAGCCTTCCATCCTTCTGAGGTTGGTAAACTGAAGACCCAGATTTTGGGGGGCAATATGCTGACTCTAAAGCTTAGAGAGTGCTGGAAAAGTGCTATGAAAGTGTATGTAAGTGTGTTGCTTTTGCTAAGCCAAAATCTTTGTTCTCTTGTATTTTCACTCAGAGTCATAGACTGTACTTAAATTAATAGCTCTAGAAACGCTTCAGATTGGTAATTGTCATACAGAAATGGCATATTATGAACAAAGTCATTTTAGTTAAAGCATTTTTAAAAGTCCTCTAGAAATCATTTTCTGTAACCTGTAATAAACCCTCCTGAAAAACTGCAGTGTGAAGATCATATTCTGTAACACAATTCACTATTTTTCCTCTTCAATAAAGATTCACAGTTTTCAAATATATATTTCCAAGAACTGATGTCTATTGTATATGTTATATCCTACCTACCATACAATAATCACCATTATAAAGGAGTTTCTTATTCTATATATACATAGCACAACCTCAAGTTAAAAGGGCTCTAAAATATAAAGGAGTCTTTATTTCATAAGGCATCAGTGAAATTAATTTCACCTCTTTCAGTTCATGGAAATGTGTGTTACAGAGAAGGCCAAAATTTTATACACTCCCTTGACTTGAACACTAAAGCAATAGAAAATGTTCAGGCAATCATGAAGTAATTTCCACATGTGGCCTTTTGTGACTTGAAAGACTAGTAGGATGCAAGCAGTCAAAGGCTAAATAGCTACTTTCTGTAGGGATATCCATGATGGTAACTTTCATGATGATGATAATCATCTTGGTAACCTTCCTGATAACCTTGGTGATAACCATGGTAGCCATACTCTGCATATTCATCTTCTGGGCATCGCATGCCAAGTGACTGCTGAATGGCCATCTCCTGTCGTCGAAGTTGCATAGAGTCAATTAAATCATACACAATCACCATGGACCACATTGGGGAAGGATACCAAGATTTGACATTCCCATCTTTGCCAACTAAAAGCATGGAAAAATATTCAGGACTGATCTGAAAATAATTGCGGATGTCTTTCACCAAATGAACGGGGACATCTTCTCTGTCCACACTGGAGCTCCCTAGAGAAGGTCAGAATTGGGAAAAGTGTTAACATCTTCAGATCGACAGATAAGTTGGTCTTGAAAGCATAACATATTTAATCAATTGTATATATTTTTTACTATTTAAGATAATTGCCATTACTGAAAATGACCTGGAATTGGATTATTTGTAGCAGAAATGCTTTTTGATGCTAGAAGGAGTATTTCATGATCATATCATCAAAGAGAAAATCCCTCCTTTTCAGTGTTTTGAAATAAAGCTGCATTAATAAGACATTTATCCAGTAGCCAGTGCAGTGCAATGAGGGAAATTTCCCTTTAGCATATCTAATTTCCTACAGAATTTCAGTGTAAAACAATCATGCCATAAGTTTTTAAAATGCAAATTTTCCTAATAATATATATTTCTTATATATAGTATATCAAATTATATTTATAATTATACTTGAATTATTATATTTATCTATGGTTCTCATGTAGAAGTGGTGATACTGACAGTATTTAAAAAAACATGTGGTATAGGACTATGAAAAGTTCCAGAATTCGCAATAATAGCTATAGTAACAAAACATGGTAGAAGTTGATCTGATGCGTATGGAAGAAATTTTAAAAATCTGGTTTCGAAAACATGTTCAGTGGAGTACTATCTGCTGTTTGGATTTGGAAACAAACATCCAACAAAATCTAATACAAAAAGTAATGGAAAAATAAAATGTCAGTACAAACAGCAGTAACACTGGGCTTCAATTGGGGCTCACAACCCAAACACCTAGGGAAAGATGACACTAGAGGTGGTATTCAGCAGGTTCTGACCAGTTCTGGAGAACCGGTAGTGGAAATTTTGAGTAGTTTGGAGAACCGGCAAATACCACCTCTGGCTGGAGATTTTACAGTATCCTTCCCTGCCACGCCCACCAAGCCATGCCTACAGAACCAGTAGTAAAAAAATGTGAATCCCACCACTGGATGACACTACTATGTATTTATATGAGGTTACTAATAATATTGTACTGCCTAATCTGAAGAATAATCCATTATTTCTAAATATACACAAATAATGATTCAGCATAAAGAATAATAGACATCATGTTTGTGTTTGGCAATTAGGACAGTCAAAATCTGAAAAGGATTTCTTACCATTGATTGGATATAGTTCTAGAACTCCACCAATCTCTTCTCCCACGCCTAACAACTTGAGGATAATTATATGTCGCAGACCTATAGAAGAAAGGCATCAATTTCTGAATAACATCTTGATGGAAATAATTGTGATATTGCAAAATATACAACAACTATAGAATTAAATGCAACATTTTTGCAAAATATTACTTCAGATATATAATCATAATTTTTATGCTTTACATGTGTGTAGCCTACTGAACATACAGTATCTTGAACTACTTCAGGCACTTCCCCAATCCTGGAGTCTAACAGAGCTAGATACCAGTAAGTAGAATTCATGTCGATATGTTTTGTTTTGTTTTAGAAACTCTGTATCAGGCGTGCTCAAATCGCTACCAAAAAATACAAAGGGAAGACAGTCCATTCTACTGTTTTAGTTGTTTACAGGGATACCATAATTTGGCTAAACCTTAAGTGAGAAAGGATAGTGGAAAAATTTGTATTCATGATCAATCATTTTTTTCTCTTCATAGTTCAGAGTCTGAGATTAATCCTGGAGATGTCTGCTTTGTAAGAAACTAATATGAAACTTTTAGAATGCAATCCTATAGATGTCTACTCAGAAATCAATTCTTAGATTTTCTAGGGCAGGATTGCAATTTGAGACCATCATTAGATCATGATTGTTCACTAAGACCTGAGAAAAAGGAGGATTGTAATTTATCAATTGGCTGGTTTCAAAAAGGAAGAAAATATGAAATTGGCCACATGGACTTTTGATTTGATAGCGCTATGATCTTACTATTTGGAAGGATCTCAAAATGGTCCAGAAGCTTAAGAAATTTAGTATAGTGGAATTTCTTTTTACACGCATAACTAAAGCCCCAAAAAGAAAAGAGAAAGGGGGCAATTATAATTACAGGTAGTCCTCAACTTACAACAGTTCGTTAATCACCGTTCAAAGTTACAGTGGCATGGAAGAAAGAGACCTATGACCATTTTTCACCTGATCAAAATTCCAGCTCTTGGCAACTGACTCATATTTATGATGGTTGCAGTGTCCTGGGGTTATGTGATCACCTTTTGAAACCTGACAAGCAAAAAAACTGAGGAAGCCACTCAACAACCACAATAGTAACTTAAGAAGTACAGTTATTCATTTAACAATTGTGGCAAGAAAGGGCATAAAATGGGGCAAAATTCACTTAACAACTGCCTCATTTAGCAACAGAAATTTGGGGCTCATTTGTGGTCATACGTTGAGGACTACCTGTAATAATTTTTAACCCTTTATTATTTTTATAAATACAGTGGACATATATAATAGTCATTCCTTCTCATTTTTCCCCATGATAACAATCCTATAAGATGAGTTGGGCTGAGAGATAATGAGTGGCCCAAGACACCTATTCAGCCTACTGTACATCTCTAAGGCAGGACTCACAGTCTCCTGGTTTCTAGCCTGGTGCCTGAATCACTACACCAAACTGGCTCTTATTACTTACCAAAATTGCACGCTTGCCCATTCAGGGCTGCAAGCTGTTGTGAATAAGCCCACTCTTCTTCACTGGGAGAGGACATTACCAGTAGTCTCCTTCTCCACCGGAATCTGGAATGAAAAAGAGGACACACTAAAAGATGTTCCCCACGTAACTAGGTAGAGTCCATCAGCTAATCATTACAGCTTTCTGTGTAGCTTCTACCTATTTGTGACAAACATTGTAAAGCAACCAACAGTGCTCAAGATACTGGTGAATTCAACATCTGTAGCCCTTGCCGTAATGGTCAATGATGAGGAATGCTGGGAATTATTCAGCAGCAGCTGGAAACTACAGTCTCAAAGGTGCCTTTTTCCCCTTCAGTTCTGATGGTGTGGGATGATGAACCAATGAAGCTTCTTGGATGAGAACCAAAACATTTTCTTCTTCTTCCTCAAGGAAAAAACAGTCTGGTTGCCTTTTTTTTTTTTGAATTACATTTATATGCCGCCCTTCTCCGAAGACTCAGGGTGGCTTACAATTTTTGGGATACAACCCAATGCGCTCAGCAATAGCCTTTATTCCATTGTATATGCCTGCTTATTACTAAGTGGCATTTTTACAAAGTCAGCTTATTGCCCCCAACAATCTTGGGTCGTCAGTTTACCTACCCCGAGAGGATGGAAGGCTGAGTCAACCTTGAGCCTGGTGGGATTCGAGCCTGCAGTAATTGCAGGCAGCTGGAACTAAGTGCTAGGCATTTAACAGCCTGCACCACCAAGGCTCTTTTGAAGGGAAAAATAGCACCTTTGAGACAACTAAGACCTGAATGACTGAGAATCTCCACAGATGTCTGAAAACTGCAAGTTATCCACTCTTGTGTAGTAGAGGATGAAACATAATCTATTTAAGGGAAGGGAAAACCCACACTTCGGCTTCAGCTGGCCTTGATACGTTGTTGAAAAACTCTTCTGCAGTTCTGCTTTATTAATTTATATCCAGACTCTTCATTCCCCTGAACTGGCATCAAAAAGGTTGGCAAAATTGGACAACTGGAGCCCTGCTGCTTTTTACGTGCATGCAATGCATCTAAGACATATTAAAAAGAGGAGAATGCTTTGAACACTTGTTTGTACCCAACATTTTGAAGCCAGTGATCATTGCTACAAACCCCCTGGGAACACCCCAACATTTGCACCTTAAGTTCATCCTCCTGAAGTACTGTTCTCCATTACTCAGCTTTTGTTGGACTTTCTAACCAACAAAATACATCACAAGCTTGAACTCTGTCCAGTCTTGTTCTATACCTTATATCAACACATTTGGGGAGAAGAGTTTTGTATCCAAAAATCTGACTCATTCTGGAGAGTAGGAAGTTCCCTGAGGATGTGCTCCAGCATGAGTCTGAAAGCTTAGAAGAATAAATCTCTGGTACTGATGACTGACCCACATTGGATCCTACAACATTATCCTACATTTGCCTTCATTTACAAAATGATTTACTGCGACTGGGAGGAAGTAAGCTTAAGCAATGTTCTCATTAGGTATTTATTTCTGAATATATAGGCTTTTTTGTTTTAAGGGGAAAAAAACCCCTCAAACTCATCAGCTGGCGGCAATTGCATGCTAACATTTTCCTCATTTTATATTATTAAAAGAAAATAAGATCTCTGAGGTAGCTTTCGGAAATACCTGGACAAAAAGTTTTCCAGGGATTGTTTCTTATTTTCTTTGCAAACAATGCCTTCCCGTTTCTGTTTTTCCATTTCTTTGATACGTGACTGGAAAGTATCTATCAGATCAAACACAGACTTCATGGCAATAGGCACTTCATAGTATTGCTATAAAACAAAGAAGATGAGTTTTAATTGCAAAAAAATCTCTTGGCAACTCCCAACAGATAATGACTGATAAATACAAGCAGTTTAATATCATGATCCAAAAGTGTATATAGCAATAAATTTTAGCTGTTCCTGGTCAGATCTAGACAGTCCATGAGCAGTAATTTAACTGGAAGCTTTTTGCATGGCATCTTGAATTCTAGCAGGAAAGAAATATATACAGATAGCCTTATTTGTTTTGCTAAAGGCGACATGGTGAAAACTTTAATGACATTGTTAGATCTTTCTGTGGTATTTTAGAATTGCATATGTTGCAAATGTGTCAGCCTGGTACACCCAAAGGTGCTTTTTAAAAGGCAACTGGACTTTGTTTTTCCTTGAAGACATTTTGCTTCCCATTTAAGAAGCTTCTTCAGTTCTGAACTGAAGTGAGCTGAAGGTGCTTCTTGAATAAGAAGCGAAACGTCTTCAAGGAAAAACAAAGTCCAGTTGCCTTTTAAAAACCACCTTTGGGATAACCATGACCTGGATGACTGAAAATCTCCATAGACGTTTAGCCTGGCACAGTATTTTCAAATGAAATGAGACATTTCAAGAAGTTATTTCTGCAACTCCACTTTCCTCTTGAAAAACAAGTCAGTTTTATGCTTTGTACCCTGAACCATATCTCTCATGCAATCAACCCTCCTTTCAGCCCTTCTCATCTCTACTCTTAGTTGGTCACACTAGTTAAAATATCATAGTAAATTGTAATCCAGATCATCCACAGAACATCTGGTCTATTCATTACTTTTGCTAATATACTTCCTCCTACCTTGGCCTTCATATCAGAATCTGTCAACACCATAAAGAAGTCATTATAGGTCATTCCATACTCTCTTCTCAGCTCGTTGATGAGATTCTGGTCCACCAGGTCTTCATCCTCTATCACCTTCATAGGATTCTCATTATCTTAAAAGAAAACAAAATGGGGATGAGCAGATGTCCCTATTGTCCTCTTCAAAGATACCTGTCAGATTTCTCATTAATTTTCACTAATGCCAGCAATAGTGGTAAAAGCTTGCTACCTTCTTGTCAAGCATGTGAAAATTATTCCTTCGATACTAATAGGCAAACCAGAAGCTCAAACAATAGTGCAAATCATAATGTTATCAAGTGAAAGGCAGATACAGATATAGACAAAGCAATATTATAGATCATAGGGTAAAGAATCAATGAACTTATCTAGGGAAGCAAAAAATAAAATATGGTAGAATCCAGACTGTCTCTGATATGTACCTTTCTTTTTTAAAAAAACTTATTAGAACTATCTCTGTTGTGAAAACTAGGCAGCTCTTCCCCTCCATGATTAAAAGAGGAGGGCTGCATATCTTTTAGCCATGTTATGCCCTCCCAAGAAAATAGGTTTGGATTTCTGGTGGTGTTACATTAAAATTAACTGAGATGTATCATCCAATGGCATGTTTTTCATTCTTTTTCTCTAAAGATCTGATTTGGTATTTTTAATAATTCTTTATACTGTAGATATCACTGAAACATTTTAAGTATTTTTGTATATGCAGCACAACTTAAAATCAAGAACAAGCAGTTCAAAAATTTACCCAGAAATGGAGTTTGAGAAGCCTGGAGGGATCACCACACCCATAGGTAAACATGCTAAATTCCAAGATCTGTTTAAACCATTTTCCTTATTTGTGCATTTATAAATATTAAATTAATCATGACATGGTATGTGGTTTTGTTAGTTCTTATATATCAATAAAATTTGTTCTCATAAAAGAGATTTCAAGAAACTATTTATTCTAATAAAAAGTTCTCATTATTCAATTACATTCATTCCTAGGTTTCCTAAATGGAAAAAAATAAGTATATTATTCTCCTGTCTGTGACTCTCAAAGCAAATGAACAGACATGCTACAAAATGAATGTATTTCCATGCAATAATACTGATGGCTGTATGATATTGTTTTTTAACCTAAACAAATTAAAGGCTCTCATATACTAATCTTTTGTTTGTGTGTATGAAAAGTTGTTTATGTGTCACAATTGGCTATGTTCACATACTGCCCTCAGCCATGATTCATATAACATGCTAAGTCACTTCTAACCAAGTTACATGGTTTATGTAATGTATGGACTCAGGCTTTCCCTTCACACACCTTATAGTTTCATTTTGTTAAACCACATATAATTTTAAACACTGTTTATTGAATTAGCCAGAAAAAAACTGACTTCACCTTGTTGCCTTTTGAAATAATACCTTGGTAGTTACTTTGTTATTACCTATCTTTTATGGGATACCTCAACTGGTATATTCCCACAACCCCAGCATGAGACAATGAGAACTCCTACAATCTGTCACATTGGCAATGGAAAAAGCATAAAGGAAATTGTCTATATATAATATATCCTCTTAACCATAGCTTAGAGGTTTCAGTGCTCCTTGGCATACGGACTAATCTCACAAAAGTTAAGCAAAAGCAAGCCTTATAAAAAGATGGAATTATACAATGGATCAAATATAACTGAAATGAACACAAATAGAGTCAATGTCCAAGGCAGGCTTCGGGATCATGCTGATTTGCTACAAATAGTTTAATTTCCTTTGAGAAATAAGAAATGTTATAATTTTAAAATACAGATTAAAAAGAGTGCTCCATAAAGTTAGTGACTGCACACCAAATCTGAACAATGACTCAATAACATTCAATAACCAAACACACTTAAGTAAATTAAAAAAGAACTAAAAGAACCCAAGCTTACCTTCCAGCCAGATAGCTATCAAGTTTAATAAAAATAAAAGACCCTTGAAACAGTTCTTCTTTTCATTACTTTTCCCCAGAAAGTTCACTTTAATCAAAAGCTGAAGGAAGCCACTCCTACAACATTCATTTTTCCTGCCCAAATCCACTTTTTTTTTGGTTCTCATTGGAGTTCTACCTTTGTTTTTAAAGTTATCTCCAGCCCAGAGAGAGGTTGGGACACTTGTCTGTGTCCTATGTGATGGGGGGGTACATCACGCTCCTGTAAATGTCTTGACTCTATATTTAGCCAATGGACCATGAATGTTTTAACTTGTCTGGGCTGCTAGCTGACCTTTACAGCACAAACCCAGCATCCCAGTTCTTTGTTCTCCTTTTTGAGTTTGTTGGACTAAAAGATAACAAAATTAGTGAAACTCAAAAGCAAATCAGGTCATAACTGGGAGGGACAGCTGCAGGAGAGGAAACAGATTTTTTTTTTGCTCCTTTCCCCTGGTGGAAAATCAATGCACGCTCTTCAAATTCACAAAACAGCTTCTTTGGATCCATCCTAATATTTTTAAATTTATCAATCCATCAGAAGCAACTAACAATTTTGCAACACTAAAAAGAAAGCAATGAAATTTAACATTTGTATTATGTCTATACAGTATGAACTTTCTAAAATAAAAATGTTTGTAGCCCTAAAGTATCACAATACTTTAGGTGATAAGAGGAAAGTGGTGCAGAAGAATACATTTCTTGTATTTTTACACATAATTCTTACACATAATAAATAAAACTAAAAAGTAAGGCAAATCTTTCTTTGAATCACAGGGCTTGTTTAGAGACAGACTTTCTCCTGCGTTTTCAATTAATTGTCAAAAACTGTTGAATATATACTAACCTTGGCAGTGTAAGCATACACTCCCCCTTCACCAGGGGTGGGATTCAAAATTTTTAACAACCGGTTCTGTAGGCGTGGCTTAGGTGGTGGGTGTGGCTTGGTGGTCATGTGACTGGGTGGACATGGCTTGGTGGTCATGTTATTGGCTGGGTGTGGCCAACTCAATATCACTCACATCGAGGCACGCATCTCCTCGCCTGGCCTCTCATGACTGTGGGGATGCTGCAACAGTCGTGTAAAAAATGGTCATAAGTCACCTTTTTCAGTGCCATTGTAACTTTGAATGGTCACTCCACACAAGCCAAGTACCAGCAAAGGAGGGGAAAAAAACTCCAGAGACGTTCCTGAGACAGGAAGTCTAGTCTTGCCAAGAATGTAATAAGGGTTAACGGAGAGGCAATTTCTGTAAGCAACACCAGAATGTTTCCTTCCTGCCTTCCTTACAGGATTAGGCCAGTAATTTCTTCTAACAACTGGTTTTCCTAACCAGTTTCAGGATTTGGGGGAAATTACCCCAGTAGAAATCTTTGTAAAAAGGCTTTCTTGCCCTAGATATCCATGCTGATTACTGGACAATGAAGGCATTGCTAGTAGAAGCTAATTTAATTTTGAGGACAGTACAAATGGGATGGTTTTCCTCTGCTCCCTTTCACTGTTGTCTGGCCCTTCATACAAGTAAAAAAATGAAGTAAACTTCAATTATATAAAATAATTAGATATAAAATATATGGCTAATCACATATTTTATGAGCTAAAGGATTTTGAATCTATTTTGTGATTAATCACACTTTGGAACTTTCAATTGTTTTACTAGTTTGTAAGTTATTAGAGAGATACTCAATAAATCTGAATATAATGCTTAGGGGAAAAAATCCAAAGGACATACTGGAGTCACCTGTATACATATAAAAAGGGAATACAAATACATAAGGGAATCATGTTATCTAAGAAAGGGTTCTTGTATTCTTCCCAACCAGAGTTGGGATTATTTATTTATATGCTTGATTTATACAACTGTCCATCTCACATTTGTGATTCTAGATGGCTTTCCACATACACACACCCCAATCCCTTTAAATGCATACATATATTTATATATTTCATGGTTGCTAAACTCCTTGAGCATTCTATGTAATAAAATTAAACCAACCTAGCTGGAAATGATCGATCTTCATATGACTGTTGTTCATTGTGCCAAAGATGGTGATAATTGAAATTTTTCTAGTCGCCATTTTGCAAAAGCTCTCCAAATATTCATCCCTCTGTTGCATATACATGTTGTTGTCAGCTTTTGGTGTTGTGATCAGCTAATAAAATGACAGAGCATTAGTTTCAGAAAACTAAACACAAGGTCCAATAGCTCATATGCCACCCACCAAGGCTTTTCCTTTCCTTGTATTTTAATAGTGATGAGAAACAATATTTATTTTTGAAATTTTAGATAAAATTTGTGACAAGTCAATTCTCATATCATAATGCTCTGCCAGAATCAGTTCTGGGGAGAAAACACAACTAGACAAAGTGAGTCTAACGCCAGGAACCAGAAAATGAATGAAAAGTTTATTAGATTATCATTCCTAAACTAGTAACATGCCCAAAAAGTAGTCAGTATCCAGAATATAAGCAAAATCATTGGCTGTGGAATTGGACATGGATGGGTAGGAACAAAAAATATGACTTAAAAGACAGTATTGAGACAGTTACAGCTTTGGATATTTTTGCCCAGAACCTTTGACTGGCTGTCTAGAGCAATCTTTTGGGCATCGGGGACCACTTGCTTGGAGAGAGGTTTTTTTCCACAAGGACCGGAGGGGGCATGGCTTCTTGTGCTGCCTGCATCCCACAGATGGGGCTTCGCTTGTTTGCGGGCCCTGGTTTCTCATATGTCCACAGACCGGGGGTTGAGGACTCCTGATCTAGACAACATATAAGGCTTCCAAACAAAGAAAATAAGCCCATGATGGCAAACCTATGGCATGCGTGCTGGAAGTGACACGCAGAGCCATTACTGCCGGCATGCGAGCCCTCACCCAGAGCAGGTCTACTATGCATGTGCGCGTGCCGCCTGCCTGACAGCTGATTGTCGGGTATCTGGCACGCATGCGCGGGGTGCATGGGAGAAGTGCGCACATGTGCAGAAATGCACAGAAATGCATGACACACATGCGGGGGATCGCGCATGCATGCACATGGGGTGGGGTGGGGCCTGTATGCATTGCTTCTGGGTACTGGAAAGCGCGCAAGCGTGCACACAATTTTCATCACAGGAGCCCAAGAAGGTTAGCCACCACTGCAATAGGCCATTTTCTAACAATAACATCTTTGGTAGATTCTTGAATTCCAATGTATCTTAGCATCTATCAGTACACATTAAAGTATCAAATTTTATTTTATTTTGGAAACAGAAACAGCTCTTAGGAAAATGTTAGGTAGTTCAAAGTCATAAATACAGTTCAATTGTCAATTTATGTTCTCATAACAAAGTCTGTAAATTAGGTTAGGCTGAGAAATGATGTTTTGCAGATGAATGCATATTTGAATCCAAAGTTTCCTGGGCCAACATTCTAATCAATAACATGATAAAATGCTTTGATAGTTTGTTAGCTATGTGTCTAGTACTCTCATAACATTATTATATAGTGAGAAAATACTATGGCATCAAGCAAAACATCTTTTCTTTCAGAGTATTTGTACAGTTCAGAGGTAGTATTCAGCAGGTTCTGACCAGTTCTGGAGAACTGGTAGTGGAAATTTTGAGTAGTTCAGAGAACCAGCAAATACCACCTCTGACTGGCCCCGCCCCCATCTATTCTCTGCTTCCTGAGTCCAGGCTGATAGGCTGGGTCTTCTTTTGTTGCCCTGCACAGGAGAACGGAGCTGGAAAGCAGGTTAGTGGGGTGTGGAGGGAATGGGATTTTGCAGTAACCTTCTCCTGGAATGGTGAGGGAATGGAGATTTTGCAGTATTCTTCCCCTGCCATGCCCACCAAGCCATGCCCACCAAGCCACACCACGTCCACCAAGCCACTCCCACAGAACCAGTAGTACAAATTTTTGAATCCCACCACTGGTACAGTTGATAGTGGATTATAAGTGTCCTCCTAAATAGAATTTTTGATGCATTTGAATTTATTACATATTGCAAATCTACATGGTAAAAAGGTCAGTTTGAAAATATACAGAAAAGGAGCCCTTTTGAATTTGTAGAATTTGCATCTTAATAGTTAATTAAGTACATTTGTCTCTAGAAATTATGCCTGATTATTTTTTTCAACTAGAGTCATAAAAACAAGCTTGTTTGAAGCTAGCATTGTTTGCTTGCCTGATTATTCCCATGATGAAGCAAGGAAATATGACTTGATAAAAGCCTTGAATTTCTATCACTGAAATACAAACTATAACTGTAGTTTAGAATGTTACATTGATGAATGTATGACCCACCTTTCTTTAAGAAATATAAAATAAATAAAATTTATTCCTTTTTATACCATAATCCAGTTAGGGTAGACCAACTTGATTTACACATACCTTACTAAACAAAAGGTATGTGACTGGTTAGATCTGCTACAAAATCTGAATTGCAAAAATCCAGATAGCCACTGGATGGCAGTCATGCAATGAAGTATGTGTTGGTTCTTTATTGCCATTCTAGATTTTTCAGCCCATATTTAGTAGACCTATTTCTGAACATATTATATGAGTCCACATATATTGGATTACAAACCAAAGACTTTGGTTGTACAAGTGCAGAAAAATAAGAATTATTTAATAAACCATAGTTAAGTTAGAGTTGCTACATCAGGAACCCTGAGATAGCAACCTTAAGTTACATAAATCATGGAAATTTAGTGTCTGTACCCAGTCAAAGAATAATTATTTCCCTTGTAATGAGTTGCCTTCCTAATTCCAGATTATTTTCAATGAGTTGCATTTTTTATTTTCAATTTCACTCTGCGAAATATATAAGTAATTTTTTAAAAGGAATGATAGTTAGGATATGATCATGGAGGTCTTAAAATCAAAAATTTTAAATCAAATATAATTATTTCTGAAACAAAGCATGCTTTGATTTAAAATGGTAAGTGGGTTAAATTTAAAATTTGGTACAAATGCTGCCTGGCTATGAATTTCTTTTATGTTTATGTATTAAAAAGACACATTCAAGATTTCAGACTGTACTTCCACACCACAGAGTAGCAAACAAATGTAACTTGGCCAAGGTAGAATAAATGAGCAAAGCCACAGACACAAACAGATGGTTTTTAAAGCAAAACCACAGACACAAACAGGAGAGAGGAAAGCAAAGCCAGAGTTTGCAAATGACCTCATATGTTATCTACAAGCATCATTATTATGTCCAGAAGCTGGTAGTCTGAGAACTGAGTAATATCAAGACTCTCTTTCTCCTCATAAAAGAGCAAACTTGGATTGGCTGGTCATGCCTTGGACCCATTCTTCAAAAAGCACCTCCCCACTTCTCTGCCAACATGAATGTCTTCATAAGCACCCATGGGAATCAGAATACTCTTCACCCAAATATGTTAGCTCTACTCTGGAGAAATGCAACTGGATATTTTTAACACATTAAATAGTTAACAGACACACACAAGCAGACAAAACCCATGTATACATATATACTTTAATAAAATTACTCCCTTAGATTTTCAATATGTATCTCCCAACTAATGGGGGGTTTTTTAGGTGACAAGCCAGGCTTCAGAATGAGGGTGCTGGCTGCAACTATCACCATTTTTATTTTCTAATTCTAAGGATTCCTCCAGGGTTCATATAGAATAATATTATATCTATATTCCAATGTTATTTATTTTTTTAAATTAACAAGAAAGAGATACAAGAAATCCAGCAGGCTTATTTGTTAGTGCACAAACCACTAACAAAGTATGGCAACAACTTAATTGCCTAAAGAAAATTGGTTCTATAAATTTCTAATAATATAAAACATGGCAAAATAAAATTTGTGTGTCACTTATCATGCATAATCATGTGTTTTGTTTTGCATTTATAGTAACCATTATTTGAATAAATAATAACCAATAAAGTAAATATGAATTGTCACAATATGACAAGAAATTAAACGTTGTTTGTCAAGGAAAACATCTGAGGAGGTAACCATGTTTCTTTTAAATAATGTTTGGTGGAGTTTGATGTTATATATAATTGTTAAATTCTGGGAAAGGCAAAAACAGGTAATAAAGCATTATAGTTTTAGCCATTCATCACATCACTGAAACCACATACTTTACATAGAAAAAGAACTCTTTTCCTCTTGCTGACAACATGCTAAAATATTGCAAATATCTACATTCATATCCTAGAACAATGCCAGAAAAAATTAAGATCTAGAAGATGTCACCAATATGATGAACAAAATATCAACTAGAAAAGCTGGAAGTTGAAATATATATAAATATGTTTAGCATGAACTGTAAAACAATAAACATACAACATCTTGTTTTCAACTATTGCTAATTCATTGCCTCATATTACTGGCTTACAGATTCTACCATCTCTGTTTCTTGTTTTCTGATAACTTGTGCAAATTACTGAGAAAATATTTAATGATTTGCTCCAATAGATTTATAATTACATTATTAGAAACGTGTCATGCTAATGTCAAACTATGATAGGGATGCAAAACTTTATCTTTCAAAATTTTATCAATCACTCTTATCAAGTATATTGATTTTGGAGAATGATGAGAACATGTAAGACCACATATTGTCCTCCTCTATCATAAGGTACCATGGTAGGCAATATTTTGGGTCCCAGTGAGCATTATGATCTTTTCCTAAGTCACCCATGAACAGGGAAAAGTCCTTTTTCTATTTTTCATATCTCATAGTCAAGTTGACTCATTTGCTTGAAAAGGGAACAAATGGTTAGTTTAATTTGTCTGACATTTAGGAACATGAAACAATCTGTTTCTGAAGTTAAGAGAATGAATAGTTTACTGTCTTAAAACTAGTGTTTATATTTTTTAAATCTCTATGACAGAAGGGGATTATTAAAAATATAAGAAGTAATCACATTAATTGTACTTTATTAATTCCAGGACCTACCCACTTTTAAATGTAGCCTGTATCTCACCACTCTAAATCCTGTTCTTACTTGCAGTTTACACTGGCACTCCTTGGCAATCTGTGTTCCCTCTTAATCAGAGGATGCTAAAGTTTCATATGCTAACATCTTGTCCTTAGTCCAGAAGTATTTTAAATGTTCTTACACTAATCCCTTTTGTTAGAGAAACAACTGGTGTTCAACAGCTGGCCAAGGAACTCAAGCAACCTCTTGGAAGATGTGAAAAGTGTGGCTAGACTCCTTGCCCTTAGCTCCCTGGCTTCAAGATACATCAGGCACGCCACTAACTAGGCAGCTTGAAAACATCGACTCCCAATTAGGAAGCACAAGGCATTTGATTAGCAAGGTACTATAAACCCAGTATGGAGGCCATGCCCCAGATTAACCATGGCTCTTATTTTCCTGACTGAGAGCTAAGTGGCAAAGTGAGCTGTTAGTGGGGGACGGCCAAATGCACCTGACCTAAAAATGTTACACCTGAAAATATTGCCCTAAAAGTTGTCAGCCAGAAACAAAATATGAAAGGGGGGTGGTATAATTTTTTTTTAAATGTCAGATGAAGACAGAGCGTCCCCAACCATTCTGAGTCTCATCCATGATTGGTAGTAGTTATAGTTCCTAGACAATTATTCCAGAAGGTATGTGGCCCAGGTATAAAATTGAATATGGAAAGCCTTCTTAGATATGCAATGTAAGACATCTTCAGGAGAAGGTAGTATTTCTGCTGACTGCTGGCTGCTTGCAATTTTCCAGTTCGAATCTCACCAGGCTCAAGGTTGACTCAGCCTTCCATCCTTCCGAGGTCAGTTAAAATGAGGACTCAGATTGTTGGGGCAATATGCTGACTCTGTAAACTGCTTAGAAAGGGCTGTAAAGCATTGCAAAGTGGTGTATAAGTTGAAATGCTATTGCTAAGTAACAGCTATTTCTGTGAATTCAATAATTTTTTTTAAAATACCCTAAACATAGGGGGATATGTGCAATATTTCATGGGTGAAGCTCCACTCATGCAACATGACTTTGTGTCATTTTTCTTTTGTTGCCCATGCCTCAGGTCTATTTTGAAAGGTCCCCCTTCAGCAGGAGATTTGGCACTAGAGAACAGTGAAGAGATATTGGTAAGGAGCCGCAGTTCAACTAACTAAAAGACTTGACTAATTCAGTACGATATTATTCAACAACATAGACAGCAAAGATTGATGTATAAAAACACAGGGTTTTCCCACAAAAAAAATAAACCTTTTCCTAAGAATGTACTATCAATGCACAATTTTCGGCTACTATGGTACAATTGAATGCAGATGGTGAGTGCAGATCTAGATTTTGCACCAACTAAGGGGCCGTTTCTCATGCTCTTTACCTGAGCAGGTCTCTGCAGAAATGTTTTGTAGTGACTCAAAGTTCTTTAAAAAGTTGCACGCTGGTGAAAGAAAGGTTCCCAATACTTGTAAAAAGGAATGAAAATAGAGAGAAGGCTGGGAATATATGCAAATATGAGTGAGAAAAATGCGGGGTGGAGGATGCAAGGATAGTGTGTCTATATAACAGTCAAATGTTACTCCCAAGGACTCTTCCATTCTGGCAGCACCTTTGGTTCACAAAAATAGCACTGGCTTTCTCAGAAGGCCATTCAACCACAGGAATGCAGTCCTTCAGATATTGCTGGACTTCAGTTTCAACAATCTCAGCCAACATGATGAGGGGTGATAGGACCTGAATAACAGAGTATCTAGAAAATTATAGGTTTATCATGCCTGAGTAAGATGAAAGTTAATATTATGGTACCATCAAAATGAACATGTCAAAATACTGGCTGCCATCAAAAAGTTTCAAAAGCCAAACTAATGCAATAGATGCCTGTTTAGAAAGAAAAATCTATACTTATTCATAATGCATAAGGTGAGTGATGTATGTTCAGGGATAATCTACTTACCAACAGTCGTCTTTTGCCTTCAAAGAAGTTCAGAAGGTTTGTCACAGATTTCTTGGAGGTCTGTGTGAAAGACTTGGTGTGAGGTTTCAGGCTTCCATCCTTCTCTGTCTTGCTTCCTTTCTTGTTTTTCTTGTTGCGCTCTTTTTCTTGTTTGCCTTTCCTTTCAGCTCTGTCTTTTTTGGCCTGCCTCTCAATTTTCTTCTCATACCTTTCTTTCTTCTTGTCAGATTTATTTAAAGGGATGCGTTTCTTCGACTCTTTGGCTTTCTTGGGTGGAATATTTCCTGTGGGGATGCTTTCCTCTAAATGAGGAATGGCAGGCTGCCCTAAGTCATATTTACCCTCATATTCATTGCTCAGTATCTTGTCCTGGGCTTTTTTTTTGGGCTGCTTGCTTTTAGGAGGCTTCTGCTGGCCAGCTGTGATGCCGGAGTCCCGACTGTCCTTGTCTGTGCGATTGTCTCTGAATCTGCCAGCATTTGCTCTGGTGTAATGCTCTGAGGTGGCCCTTGGCATTTCTGTGTAAGTGTCATAATGACTGGCTTTCCTGGGTCTTTTAGTAGCTGTTGGTTGTCTTTGTGTGTGGCCCGGATTCTTTCCTCTGCGGTTTTCTCTCCATATGGAAAGGGAGGTCTCTGCCTCAGGAGCAATAGTTGTCTCAGGCTCTGTGGGAAGCTCTGTGAGTGACTTTGTGGTCCATGTTCTTTGTGTAGTTGGAGTAGTTGTGATGGGGGTTGAGGGTCTGTTTGGTATTGTCGTTATTCTGGCAACTGGCCTGAGAGTTGTGGTTGTTGGAGGGAAGGCAGTGGCTCTAGATGTAGTAGGGGAAGGAGATGTCACTGCGGCTGCTGTCACTTTCTTCACAGTTTTCACTCTGGTTGGTTGCATTTTGCCTTTTCTTGTTTCTTCCTTTCTTGGGAATGGCGGGACACGGCCACCACTGGGAGCTGCTCTTGTGCTGTTGCCCCCACTGAGCCCTTCCTTGATGATCTGGCCCTCCCCTCCAGCCGCTTTACATTTCTGTATGAAGCCTTTTTGCCTTGCCTTCTCAATCTTCCTGATGGGACTCTGGTCAATGACTTCATATATAGCTTCCAGCCTTACTGGGTAAGGGTACCGTTCCTCAACTTGCAGTGTCTTCTTTAGCAGCACCATTCCAAATTTCCCCTTCTCTAGTTTCAAAAAGCTCATGAGTTTGGGAATGAGGCTTGGATCTAAAGGCTGCTCCAGGATTTTCCCTTCAGGGGATATCTTCCTAACTTTACCGCCTTCTTCACCTTCCCCGTGGAACAGTATAATCTGCTGGACGTGCCTTTCCGCTAACTCACAATAGACATCGTCCTTCAGCAGACTCACCATGAGCCGGTAATAGCCATCTGAGGCATGGGGAACGGAGATGATCCAGACTCTATTCTTGCCTGCAAAGCTAGCCAGAATATTGGGAGAAGTGGACCCTGATGAGAAACGCAAGACCCGTGATTGGACTGCAGCGGATGTTCCTTCATCTTTAATCATTTCCAGCTTAGGTCTTTTCATCTGCCATATTTTTATCTCACCAGTCCTTATCCGAACCTGAGGTTTATTTTTTGAGGAAGAGGCTGCTGGGTTTTTAGGTTCCAAAGAATCCCTTTTAACAAGGGGACGTTGCCAATACCCCCCAGGAAGGTTTACACGTCTCCGAGGCACCTTGCCTAACCTGGGCTGGGTTGAAGCAGATCTCCTGATACTGCTCCTGTAGGCCACAGGCTCTTTTCTGACTCCAAGACTGCCTTTCTCAGCTTGCCTCACTGGCTTATGTGAGCCACACACCAGCCACGTTGCCCACAGCACAGTTAAGCTCACCAGTGGTGTCCAGTTCATCGTGACCTTAAAAAAAATGGGAGGAGAAACACACTATTACTGGGCTCTTTAAAAAGACCAAAGATATCCAACATTCTTAGAGTGAGTCATCAGCAAGAGAAATCTTGCCGATTCTCCCAAAACACATTTTTAAAAATGGCTTTACACGTTTCTGCTGTTTTTTGTGTCACTTTTCTTTTTCGAAGTGAGGTTCAACCTTAACACTGGTATATGTGTCTACAGCAACCCCTTCAGTGAGAAGAAAGCTAACCGGATTCTGTTATAGGGACACAGCTGAGATTCTGAAGTTGAACTATGAACTGAAAGGAGAGGAGCACTCTTGTCCCTGGGAATGGATGGAGGGCATTCTTCAACAATAATGACAGTTTCAATACTGGGAGTACTTCATACAAAAAAGTCAAAAAGATTTGTATAATCTACATACTGTTAGTACCGCCTGTCTGGCTCCCACAGCTACACACACACACAGAGGACGTCAAGAGTCTCAGAACAGCAGTGAAACTTACTCTTGTAGAAAACTTCTTCTCCAAAACTTTCTTTCAGATCCTCTCTTTCAGATCCTCTCTTTCAGACCGCGGAGGCTGCCATATAGCTCTGCCGGGGGCAAAACAGATTCCACCCGAAAGGTTTGTTCGTGTTCAGGGAAGCGGATGCAGGCAAACAGACGCTGCCGCCCGGAGCTTTTCCTCTGTCCATCTAGCCGCAGCTCTGCCTCCTTTCGGGAGCAGCCCTAGAGAGGCACATTTCGCCGATTTCGCTCCTGCTCGGCGCTTTCTCTCTCTTCCACACTTTCACGGCCGCTTCCACCTCAGTTCCGCTCTCTGGCCTGCAGCGGGGCTCCTTTGTCTCTCCAGAGGCGAAGCATCAGGGCTAATACATTTTCCAGGCAAAACGCTTAAGCGTGCACTAAGCGAAGAAAATAGCGCGCTTCTCTTTACCTTCCTAATCTTCATTTCCAAGACAGCCTGCCCGCCTCCCTCCCTTTCCCCCCCCACCTCCCCCTTTTGGATTTCCTCCCAGAAATAATAGGATAACTTCAACCCGGCTCCAACCCAAACTGAAAAAAAACAGCACTAGGATTGGTGTGGGTGTATTTTTGGGGTGTGTGGAGAGAGGGAGGGAGGGGAGAGAGAGAGAGAGAGAACTCATTATCTTCTTTCCTCACTTTTGACGGAGAAATGAGGAAGTTTTTTTATGGGACTGTTATATTACTTAGGATAACTCTAATGGCTCCATCAGCCTCCTCTTTCCAAAAGTCCTTCTCCTTCTTAAACCTGTCATGTTTCCAAATCGAAAACATGAAGAAAACAGTAGATGTGACTTGGCTCAGGACCAGACTTGCTGAGGTTTAGTGCAGCCGATGGGAATCATCTATGGATGAACTACTCACAACCAAATTTGGACCTATTGATTTGAGGAGTAACAGTGGACTGTTCGATTGATTTCTAATGACAGCTTTGTTACCAATTTAAAATAAAAATACAGGTATTATATTTGGTTATAATGTTCTTCAAAGCAACAGTGTACTAAAAGCAAGACTTTTATGACATTTCAGCCAGTGTTTGGACAGTCCATGTCCTTAATTTAGATCAATCAATTTTGTTTATGGCCAAAAAGCCCAAAAGCAAGTTACAAATATAATCTAAACTTGACACCGGATACAAAAGTTTAATAAATAAAATGTTTAATAAATATTACATAATAGTCTTAAATGGGTTTAGTAACCCATTTGTTACTAAAAGCCTGCTAAAAAGGTCTCTGATCTCCCAATGTTAACATCCCAACAGCCCTGTGAAGTAGTTTAGACCCAAAGTTACTTAATCAATTTCACAACAGAAACTGAAGGAGATTCTTAGACCAACACCCACTATTTGTCTTAGAAGCTATGTGCTTGTAATGAAATTATTGATCCATCATAAAGCATATTCCTCCCGCCCCCCCTTTTTTTACAAAAAAACAAAGGAATCTAAATTTAACTGATACATACATACATACATACATGTGTGTGTGTATTCCAAAACCCAATGAATCAAGATCTAATCATAGAGACCATATATGTAATAATACTTTGCAATCTGTTATTCTTTTTTAAACAGTCCTAAAGGAAAATTCCACACTATCATGTTAATATCTGCTACCCTCCTAAAATTATAAATCATAACCAAGTTGAGCAATGCAAGAAATCATTTATCTTCCAATTCACTTTTGCTTCTTTCTAAGCTAGAAACTTCCCAGATTCTATTTATTTGGCCACCACCTAATATACATTTATCATTTTATTAATGCTACATTAAAATTCCTTTTGATTTACAAATATCACAACAAATAACAATTACATAGGAACTCTTTATTTAAAACCTATACTTGTTGATACAGCATTAAAAATACATGTCCCACTAATTTTAGTAAACTGGTATGTTATGCTAAGTAAGTGGAACATATGTCTGTAAGCACCCAAAATGACTTAAGGGAAATACAGATGGAATACTACCAAAACAAACAATATTTACATCAAAGTCTTTCTTCTAACAAGTTAGAAGATGATCTACACATGGATATCACTGGACTAACACTACAAAAATCAAATTAGATACTCTGAAAGCAAAGATGAAGAAAAGAGAGAGAGAGAAAGAAAGAAACTTGATGTTGACATGCAACTTAGCTGCTCCTTGCAAAATCACAACTTAAGCTTAAAAAAGCAAAATCATCTTTTTCAAGTTCTGTCATGTTTAGGGTGTAGTGAGCACTGATTATGGCACCCTATTAACAGAAGCTATAATTGTGGTTGCTCAGTTTCTTCTACTATTTTCTTGTATGTAGTAGCCACTCTTCTGAAATAAAGTAGCCCATTCATTCCAGAATGTCAATGTTAGACCTTCATTTTTTTCCTCAACAACTTCAAGTTTGCCTTTATTCACAGTTCTGACATTCCATGTGCCAATCTGGAATTTGCATTCCTAAACTTTTCCTTTCCGTCTGTGACATCAGCAGCTGGACATCCTTTCAACTTCCATCCACCCATCCATCATAAATACTGTTTTAAAACATTGAAAACTTCAGTGTACTCCAGAGCCTGGAGCTAGGTGGTCAGATGTCCAGTTGAGAGGTTTTGGCTGATTCTTTGCCTGAGTGTACAATTGGTGACTACTGTAGTGTTTTACTGTTTGGTAACATTATTTTTTATTGTTTTTAGGTGTAGTTTTGTGAGATGAATGAACCATATAAGTTGATAAAATAAAAGAAGCATTAGTACTACTTACATCTGCCCTTGTTCTTCCCCAGTAAGTCATTAGAAATTTTCTTATCTAGAGGGTTCACCCCTTATTATATTGACATTAGTCTGGTTGCAAATGTTTATGTTTCTTCACTGTATAATGAAATGGGTTGCCATTTATTTCCTCCATGGATTGTACAGTATTTAATCTAATCCTTATTCTATGATCTGCCCTTCTTGGAGTGTACATTTTCAGTGCTTATAACATCATTGTTCATTCATCTTACCTACTGCAAGGGATGAATGAAAGATGTAGTAGAGTATGCAGTCTATATTAAAAAATGTGATATTTAGCACACATATCTTGGTCCAAGCTAACCTTGATTTTCCCTTCTAGTTCATGAAGTACGCAAAATACTCTTACCTTATGTTTTTCTAGCAGAAAGGGGAGGCTGCAGTATTATACATACTTAATTTTCTTTTCTTTTCTTTTCTTTTCTTTTTGAGTTGAATAAACTGATGCTGAGTTTGTGGACAAATCACATACTGACCAGCAAGCTCCAGCACAAGTAGACAGTTTCCTGACAGTTAGGAATGACTTGCCTCCAGAAGTTGTGGGTGCTCTAACTTTGGAGGTTTTTTAAGAAGAGATTGGACAACCATTTGTCTGAAATGGTATGGAGTTTCCTGCCTGAGCAGGAGGGGGTTGGACTAGAAGACCTCCAAGGTCCCTTCCAACTCTGTTATTATTCTTATACTTAAGTACAAATCACTGATTATTTTTCAAGGGCAGCAATGCACAGCATTGACTTCTATCACCCTTAACTCCCATATGGAAGGCAGAGGAAACCAATTTTTGCCTATCTTCTTCTGCTACATGTCAAAAATAGTGTTTTCTGACATGTATAATTAAAGCAGTACTGTCTTTTCATCTCCCTCCACTTCAGTTTATTGTAAGATCACACCTTCACTGCTATTGATTATTATGCACTTCTGGAGCAGGGATACCATGTCCTGTCAGTTACTGTTCTCTGCTCTCCATGATGAGTTTTATTTCCAAGTTCACAAATTGAATGGTGAAAAGTTAGGAATTTTGTTTGCCTTTTTGTTTATAGGTTCACTGAAATGATGGACTGTTTTTCTTTCTTTCTTTTTAAACTGGGTGAAACTGATGAGACTTCTGCCACGTTCCTCGGCTAGCTCAGGAAAAATGGTAAAACTGTGGTGTATCCTTTTTCTTCCTCCATCACTCCAGGAGGTGAAGCTATGGTAAATATGCTCCAGACAGAACTTCAGGTCATCCTTTGGCCAAAGCAGTGAAAGACGTAAAATAGAGTTCTTAAGCCAGCTTTATTTACACACAGGCATCCAGCAGCTTATAGCTACAGTGCAGAAACCTCTAAGAGTTGCATATTAGCCACAAAATATAGATCCTTCTATGTATTCAAATATATGCTAAATCAAGATTATTAAATTGTGAGGATCAAAGGTGGGTAATTTAAATAGTTTAAATGCAATAGAAAACTTTATCCATCATGCTGTTGGAAGAAATGTCCATCTGAGTTCAGTTCCAAGTGGGAAGAAAGAAACTGGAAACATGGAGGCTGCTTGGAAGGACGGTGAAGCAGAACCACCAAGCATGTATGATTCTGGGTAGATGACCACACGGAAGAGAGAGAGGGTGGGGGAGGGAGGGAGGGAGAGAGAGAGAGAGAGGGTTTGGGCTTTGAATTGGAGCTTCCTGTTCCTGTGACAAGGGCAGGTAGCCTACTGGCTGCTCTAAGGGTCATGTGTCAGGTTTCCAAGTGATGAAGTCCATTTAAAAAGAAAAGAGCAAAGTCCATCTTCCAAAACAATTTCTTTTATTTAGGAAACCTCACTATCTCCACTCCTCCCACTTTAGGAATGTGGCAAGCCCAAAACCTTCCCCTGTAGCCAGCAAAGAGAAAGAAAGAAAAAGGAATATATAATAGGGCTAAATAAAATGGCTACGCATATGTCAATCTTGGGCTTGACAACATGTAAAATCCTAGGGATTTGTCTGAGATAAGTCTGGTTGAACTGTGGGCTGATGTACTGTCCCCAGGTGATTTCACAATGTAGTGAGCCCTGCTGTTAGATGGGTAGAGGGCTAATCCTATCATGTCCTGGGGGCCATGTCTTAATCTCATTACCCTGGAGCTGCAGGGAGTTGCTTTGTCTTTAAAAACATGTCTCTCCTTTTCTCATCCAGGGAAATATAATATTCTGCCTTTTTAATATTTCCTAGAATATTTTGTTCTTCTAGGAGAGGGGTGGGTGCCAACTTTCTAGAATGCTAAGATTAAAAGAAATTATGTTATAGATTTAATTGAAATCACTCCCTAGCAATGTCTACAATTGGTGGTAGCACTAGCTGGCCTTGAGTGATATCAAAATGCTAAGCAGGAATGGATAAGATTAGTACTTGGAGGGAAAGAAAGGTTAGAATCTGGAAAAAATGTGTTAGAAGAAGACAGTGGCAAGCTATTTACATACTGTTGCCAAGAAAAGTCACCAGGATTTGAACTGCTTTTTATGATATGCTAATTGAGAGCTAACAGCTACTTAATCCTCTGTAAATTGTCCAGTTCTTTTTTTACATCATCTAAACTTGTGTCAGACCTCACAGGTGATGGTTACAACTTCCCAAGTTTATCTATGGTCTTTTTCATATGTAGGAACTGCATTGATTTAAGACAAGTACCTCCCTTATGACTCACATAGCATCATGAGGTTTCTTGGATGAGGGAAAGCCAAAGCAATTATCTATTTCTGCTTCAGAAGAAATTTTGCAAAGACATTTTTATTGGTACATGAACTCTGTATAGTACAGGAATGGTATGACTTAGTAAAGGCATTGAAAAAGTTGAACACTCAAACAACTCTCTCAAAAATGTAATAGAAAGACTAGCATCAAAGAAAGGAAAAATGTTATGAATATCCAGATGTCTGAAATAGAGTGAGCTTCAAAGGAAGAAAATTTGGCTAATTCAATCAGGAAAGACTTAAGAGAAGGAATACACAAATACTGAGTTTTTGTATATTGTACCTTGTTGGACTAGTTAAGTCATTTTTTAAAAAAATCTATATAAATGCGAAGTTGTATTGGTGTGATACAAAGTAATCTGGAAGGCCTCCCTGTCACATTTTTGTGCTCTACAAACTAAAAGAATGTGAGTAGATTAAGTCTGGCAGGATGTCTGTTGTTTATTTCCAAAGACACTTGTCTGAATGTGAAAGGGAGTGTGAACTGACAGGTAGAGAGATCAGATAATCTCCAAGAAGTAGGGGGTATGAATCACTTGTGGAGTCATAATAGGCGATTCCTATCATCACCCCAAAAGCTGTTTCCAAGTACTCATGCTCATAATGCATGATTTTATAGTGTGCAGAGGATTTAATAGGGGTTGTTGAAAACTGCCTCTGCAAATGATTCTTTAGATTTCTTGGATCAAATGGTATTCTATTATTTTATTAATGTCATAGTCCCGTGATGGCGAACCTATGGCACATGTGCTGGAAGTGGCATGCAGAGCCACTTCTGCCAGCACATGTGAGGTCGCCCAGAAGAGCCCCACTGCACATGCGCATGCCCCCCACCAGCCAGCTGACTGTCGGGTATCTGCCGTGCGTGCGCAGGGGGAGACGCATGCGGGGGAGATGCACAGGCATGCACACAGGCATGCGGCATGCAGGGGGTTGCGTGTGCATGCGCAGAGGCATGCATGCATGTGCACGGGGGTGGGGGAGTCACACGCGCATTGCATCATGAGTACAGGCATGCGAGCGCGCATGCAAGCGAACTTTTGGCATGGAAAAGGTTCGCCATCACAGCCATAGTCTTTTCTCTAATAGTCATGACTATCTTGGTGTCAGGAAGCAAGCAACTGCATTCATTCACAATATCAACGTGTAATTATTCTACATCCATTTTACAAAAACTAAATGTATCTTTCATTTGTGAAAACTGTAGCTTTGAAGAATGCTAAGATTACATTATACTTCCAATCCCACTCAACAGTTGATCAATAAGCAGCAGAGACCTGCCAGGTACAGCAGCTAATTCTACCTGGAGAGAAACTGAGAGCAAGTGAAGCAGGACCTCACTAGTTTGAAGTGGTCCATAGAGACCAGGCTCTTCCCTTCCTCTACAAAAAGGGCTTTTGCTCACAGAATAGTTGGCTAATATCTAGCAACTTATGGGCCAAAACACTACTTTTAAAACAGAATAGATCAAGATTATTTAAATTATCCCCATTTGCGGGGTGACGATAAGATTAAGGCAGCATCATGGAGACACAGCAAAATAAGTAAGTTCATTTTATGGTTAGGTGCATGTGAAGAAAGGCTTCAGTGTATTCCATCTAGAGCCTCCATTTTGTGGCTTTAAGCAAGCAGATTTCAAGGCTGCATCAACAAGCTTAATGTTAGGAATTTTCTGTTCTTTCTCCCACTTTTTAAAAAACATATATTTGTCCAGTGAGGTATATAATCTGGCATGTTCTTTCATGTCATTTTACCCAACTATGAATTCTGATTTTTATTTTTTTTGGTCATGGGAAAATATACTAACTGATTTTTTTTTTAATATGCACATTGCTGCTCATGCTGACTGACAAAGTTATCATGGTCAAAAAATTGAACTGGAATCTTCTGCGTGACAGAGATAGTTTTCTTTAACCCCTTTGGGGAGGAAATTCCAAGTGACTAATAACATTTCCACTTCTTTCAGCATGAAACAAAGAAGCAAAAGAATGAAGCTTCCGGATAAAACAGGAAACAGAAAGTCCTGGCCTCTGCAATCTTAGCCTATGAACGAATACTGAGATCTTTGCAGATTCTTGTGAAATCATGTAGGCCTACCTCTTATCTTTAAGTCTATAAAAATTTGACATTCACAATCTATGTTTATAATAGTGACCATAACATTTGGCAGTGCACATGTATAAAAGTGCACTGGGAACTCAGCTAAATGATAATTATGGCATAAATTTTGGAGCACACTTAAAGATGTCTGAAGCCAGAGTGGTCTAAAAACAAGGATTTGGCTTTTTTTGTAAACAGTTAAAACAAGTAATTAGATTAGAGCACTGACTTATGAGAATTGATTAAAAGAACTAAATATGTTTAGCTTGGCACCTTGACAAGCAAATAAGAGATGAACTCTGAATCTAAAAAGGGCAGAGGAATTTTTTTTAAGTTGAGCCAAAGATTAGTGGTAAGAAATTGAATAAAGGCAATCTTACATCAAAAAGAATTAGGAGAATTGTTGTCACTGAAGAATAATAGACTGAGCTAGAGGGGTTTTTTTCCACTATAATTTTCTCTTGAGTGGATCTGTCTAGATGTTATATTGTATTAATATAATGCTAATACAGATCACTTATATGTTGACATAACTGTGGACATTATATTGTGATGATGTATTCAGGTTCCTTCTGACTGCTTTTACTGATATTGGCAGCAAATACCAGTTTTACATGCAATGTGCTGCTTTGGGGAAAGGGTGCAATATCTATATCAATACCAAATTAGGGGACTTTTTCATGTTCTGATGCTCATCCGTTGATTTCCCCAGTGTTCTTTCATCCATATGTGAGTTAGTAGAAAACAAAACAGCAAAGATTTTGCTGTCCCTGTTGCCAATCCCAATTGCCTCACCTGGTAACATCTGCATGATGAGCAAAGCAGAAGGACTGATGGATAGCTTTGACTTGGCTATTTTTTTTCTCCTTCTCCTTTTGTCAATATACCAGGAAAAGCCAACTTTCAATCATAACTGAAACAGTTGAATTAGGATTCATCAAGAAATTTGTTTCTATTACATTAAATTGAAAAAAAAACCTCTGCATTCACACATCAAGCTCATTCAGTTTTAACTACTATTTGTTGAGCAAGCTAAAAGACTGCTTCCTAAATAAACCTAAGCAATAACTGGATTCATGCCAAAATCAAATAAGCAATATTATATTTACCAAGTTATGTGAAGCAAGCCAGAATAAAAATCAGCTTAGCTCACCAATAAAATAATGCCAATACAACATCCAATAATTGTCATCAGTGGTAGGCAATTATAACCTGCACTTTCTGCATTTCATTTTTTTTAATTACATTTATATGCCGCCCTTCTCCGAAGACGCAGGGCGGCTTACAATTTTTTGGGATACAACCCAATGTGCTCAGCAATAGCCTTCATTCCATTGTATATGCCTGCTTATTATTAAGCGGCATTTTTACAAAGTCAGCTTATTGCCCCCAACAATCTTGGGTCTTCATCTTGGGGCCTTTATGTGTATGTTCCTTTAGATTAAGTTCCTGAGTTTCTGCTGAAGTGGGTCAGTAGAAGTGTTTGTGATGATAAAGTGTTCTTAAATTCTTTGGGCCTGAAAAAATGCAGAAGTTAAGATATATTGAAGGCAGAATAGTAACGTTTCAATCCTTTCACAGCATCCCTTATTTTTTAGAACTAGGAGAATTATGAAGTTCATCAGCAATATATATGGTGGTGAATTTATTTTTTTCTAGAAACTACTTTCCTCAAACTTGTAAAGTCAAGCTATAAAGCATTAGTTGAAAAATTGTGATTAATATAGAACGCAGATAACAAAATTTTATATTTGGATTTGAAGCGGTGTGACCTGCAGCTTTATTTTGAAGTGAGGCTATGTATTCAGTGGCCTTACCTTAGCTCCTACACACAAGTATGCAACCAAAATATTATGATTTTTGATTTTCCATCTATGGTGAACATGTGATAAAGAAAGAAATTTGAACTATGGTTCATATTTTAGTTCAGAAAATCTTGAAAATGGAGATAAATATGAAACCAGAACTTTTCCTCTTGGGTCTAATGGGGAAAAATGGAGAAAAAGATTGAAATTTTGCTACAGCAGCAAGATTGTTGTATGCACAAAAATGGAAGGACATTTTGATTCCTACTATAGAAGAATGGTTGCAGAAGCTGATGGAGTTGGCTGAAATGGCAAAATTGACAACTCTGCTCAAAGAAAAGAACATAAATACTTTCATTTCCACATGGAAACCGCTTCTGAACTTCGTGCTTGATGTGGAAAAGAATGAAACTGTGATTTTGGGTTTCACAGATTGACTGATAGACTTTTGTAGAAATGACTGGTTCAAACTATTATGATAAAACAAAAAGTTGTGATTTCTTGTTAATGTCTTGTTCTACTGCAACAGATAGAGTCGGAAGTCAATGTTTCTTTTTCTCTCCCTACCCTTCTTCACTTTTCTTACCCCCTTTTCCCCTCCCCTACACTGACCTCTTATTTGCTTCTGTTTTTTTTAAATAATTTATAACTTAATAAAAATGTACTTAAATAAAAAATATTGTTTTTTAACATAACATCACTCAGTATCCAAATTAAAGTTGCACTCTGAAGAAACAAGATAGAAAGAGTATTTAAACTTTTGAACTTTAGTTTTGGAGAAGACTCCTGAGGATACTGTGGACAGTCAAGAAAACAAACACGTAGATTTTTAAACGAATCAATCCAGAGTTCTCATTTGAGATACAAATAACCAGACTTAAATTATTGTACTTCAGACACATTATATGGAGAAAGCTCTAAAGATGGACAAAATGCAAGGAAAGAGAAGAAAACGATGACCTTAGCAGCAAGGTAGATGGCCTCAGTGGCAATGGATGCATCATTAGAAGACATGAAAGACCAATTAAGGACAGTCTTGGAGAAAAACCTATCTATGTGGTTGCTAAGAATCAACAACCACTTTTAATGGAACATAATTAATCAGTAATCAAAAATAGGGATACTACTAGCAGGCTTCCGATGATTCAATATCAGACTATATTATTTATTTATTTATTTATTGGATTTCTAGGCCACCCCACCTCCCTAAGGACTCGGGGCGGCATACAATAAAAGCAATACAAATATACAATTAAAAAGAGATTAAATCCAAATAAGAAACCCAATTAAAATCTAAAACCCTAAAAATAAGCATTAAAACTCTCCCACACGCACCCCTCAGTCTAGGTCAGCGAGTTGGAACAACCTTGTTTTGAGGCCACGGCGGAAAGAGCGGAGGTCAGGGGCAAGCCGAAGCTCCAGGGGCAGCTGGTTCCATAGGGTGGGTGCTCCCACAGAGAAGGCCCTACTCCTAGGGGTCGCCAGCTGACATTGTCTGGCTGACGGAACCCCGAGGAGACCCTGTCTATGAGAGCACACAGGATGATGTATGTAGGAGGATATACTTAGAGTACCCAGAGTCTAAAATCATTGTGTTGTTTTAATGTGTAATAATTACTGCTCTATGTAAGAAATAATGTATATAATGGAATAGAAAGAGAATTTGATTAATTGGGTATTGAATAAAATAGACTGACAAATTTACAACGCTATAAGTCAGACAAAACTGCAGAGCATATTCAGAGAACTTCAAAGTCATTCTGTTCTTGGTAACCAAAATGATAAAGAATATGCTGAAAGTTAACCTTCCTACAAATAAATAGGCTAAATCTTAAATAAATTTCTTCTCCGTTCCATTTTATAAATTGTTTATATAGAGGTGAAGTTATAAAAAAATTAAAACTTCACAAGGACTTTATAAACTCTTGGTGTAACAGAAGGCAAATGTTCAAAAATTATTAAGTATTGAATTACTCATGATTTTTAACTTACACACCTGCCAGTATAGATCTCACCCAAGGACAGAGAAAAGAGTCCATTTACACATATGATTTCTTTTCATTTATATCATTTGTTATTTTTTTAAAGAAAAAAAATTTACAAATTTAAAACGTATCTTTTAATGTTTGGAAAAAGAGAAGTGATTTCTGTGCAGAAGCAGAAATATTCTTAGTATCCTGTTACAAGACTAACTGAATTCTCCTCTCTCAATATGTTTATATTTCTTCTATCATAGATCTGTTACCTTGTCAAGAAATGGCTTCAGGTGGGTTTTTTTCCCCTGACCCAAAAAGAGTTACAGCATTGGAGAAATACATATTTGTGCTGTTGCTTAATGTGAGGAATGGGAAGGGAGGTGATTTTCAGTTTCTTGCTTGTTAGATTGTCACCATCATTGCATTTATTTCTTAATCAGAAACAGGCAGAGCCTTTAAAAGTCAAATCATACACTTATTCCATTCTGTAGAATATAGAAAGGAGTTGTAGTCTCCCTCCCTTGATTATATTGCAGTGATTGACTTCATCCAGCACTTCTGTAAGCCTTCAGCTTGCTTCGTAACTTAATAACACCTGATATTTTCAACCCACAATTTATCAAAATACTCTAGAGAACTAAATAATTTAAACATAGTAGATAGGAATGCTTGTAAGACTTTAGGATTCCATAGTGCCTCCATCACAGTCTTCATTTTGACTGCCAGAAAGAGACTTGCTCAGCAGCTATTTTCCTTTTTGTTTTTGTTTGCTTGTTCCTAGAAAATTTCACCCACTTCTAATCTTTTCACATTCTAATCAGATCTTTAAAAAAAAAGAAGTGGGTGAGATCTGAAGATTTTGGTAAGAATAAAAGAGATACAGACATTAATGCTTTCCTCATTCTAAATAATGGTTGAGTGGAACATTGAGTTCCCTGAACAATGTGCCAGAATTTGGATCTAGAGATTTGGCCAAAAGTTGAACATTCCATGCACTGTAGTAATGCATAATTTTCTTTGTCCTCTTTCATCATTTTCTTTTTCCTGGTAGTATATACCACATATATGAGTAAAAAAGTAGCTTTGATGTACAGAGGGTTTTGAGCTTTAGGTGGTATCTTTTATGGTGCATTTCTGGGAATACAGTAGTTGTCAGTTTTAAAACTTCCAGGAGACCTACTGTGTCCCTGTTTGAAAACAGATGTCTGCAATTGACAGTATGCTCTTAGTCTAATCCAGTAAATAATTTCTTTTTATAATAAAGAAATTCTTATATTTTAATAATTTCTATTATGTGTACCATATGCAATATTTGTTGTTTGGAAGTCTGCTAAAACAAAGAATATCAAAGTATAGGGAGGATATAAATACATGGGTGTGTGCTACAGGCCATGGGTGGGTGGATGGGTGTACAGAGTACGAGATCCTTGGGATCTCATTATTTATTATTTATTTATTTATTCGATTATATGTCAGCCGAAAGGACTTGGGGCGGCTCACAGCTAAAATACAATAACAATAAATAAGCTAAAAATATATTAAACAAATTGTAAGCTGAATTAGAATTAAAACCCCAAAATTAAAATAAACAAACCCCAAAGAGTCAGCACAGCCCAGATTGTAAAAACAGCCAGGTTTTTAACTTGTGGCGGAAGGTGCGAAGATCGGTGCCAGCGGAGCTCCGAAGAAGATTCCATAAAGTGGGGGCCGCCACAGAGTAGGCCTTCCCCTGGGTCCCCGCCAGGTGACATTGAGTCGCAGACGGCACCCAGAGGAGACCCCGTCCATGCGCCTGTACAGGGCAGTTGGTATTTGATGCTGGGAGGAGTCGTTCTCAAAGATATCCTGGACCCATGCCATGTAGGACTTTGAATGTTAACACCAAAACCTTGAATCTCACCCGGAGGGCAACCGGAAGCCAATGCAGGCCGCGCAGGAGGGGTGTAATATGGGAGTATCGGGGAGCTCCCATCACTACCCGCGCGGCTGCATTCTGCACCAGCTGAAGCCTCCGAGTGGTATGCAAGGACAGTCCTAAATAGAGAGTGTTACAGCAGTCGAGTCGGGAGACAACGAGCCCCTGAGTGATCATGCGCAGAGCATCTTGGTCCAGATATGGGCGCAACTGGCGAACCAGCCGGACCTGGGCAAAGGCCCCCCTGGCCACGGCTCCCACCTGCTCCTCCAACTTGAGCCGTGAGTCCAGGAGGACCCCCAGATTCTGTGCCCTGTCCAATAACCTCCTCCCCATGAACAAAGATGGAATCTCCGAACTGGACCAAGATGTTGGTATGCACAACCACTCTGTCTTGGCTGGGTTGAGTTGAAGCATGTTCCTGTCCATCCAGATCCACACCGCTTCCAAACAATGGGACATCACGGAGAGAGCATCACTGATGTGGTCCGGGGTGGAGATGTATAACTGCGTATCATCAGCGTACTGATGATAGCTCACCCCAAAACCACAGATGATCTCACCCAGCGGCTTCATATAAATGTTGAACAAGAGAGGCGAGAGGACCGACCCCTGGGGTACCCCACAAGTGAGAGACCTTGGAGTCGACCTCTGCCCCCCTGCCAACACTGTTTGCGAACGTCCCGAGAGGTAGGAGGAGAACCACTGTAGAACAGTGCCTCCCACTCCCAGCCCCCCGAGACGCCGCAACAGGATACCATGGTCAATGGTATCAAAAACCACTGAGAGATCTAACAGGACCAGGACAGAGGAAAACCCTGTCCCGAGCCCTAGAGAGATCATCAATCAGCATGACCAATGCTGTCTCCGTGCTGTACCCAGGTTGGAAGCCCGATTGGTATGGATCCAGGTAGTTTGCTTCCTCCAGGAAAAGTGGCAATTGCTGCCACCACATTCAACAACCTTCGCTAAAAAGCGAAGGTTGGAGACCGGACGAAAGTTGTTCAACATGGCTGGGTCCAGGGCAGGCTTCTTCAGAAGGGGCCTCACCACCGCCTCTTTCAAGGCGGCATGGAACAGCCCCTGCCTCAATGAAGCATTGACCACTGCCGGAGCCAGACGCGACCTCCCTGGAGGCATAAACCAACCAGGAAGGGCACGGGTCCAATAAACATGTGGTGGAGCTCAGCCGCCGCATGATCCTGTCCACTTCATCCTCAGAAACAGGATTGAACTCAGTCCAGATTACATTAGCCAGACTGCTCGCCTCCCCTTCCTCAGACCACTGCAAGTCCGAGCGCAACCCTTCCTGGATCCGAGCAATTTTATCCTGCAGATACAGACCAAATTCCTCAGCTCTGCCCTGCAGAGGGTCCGCCACCTCCCCAACTGTAAGAGGGAATGGGCAACCCCAAAAAGGGCGGCTGGGCAGTTATCTGTGGATGCTATGAGGGCGGAGAAGTAAGACCTCCTCGCCGCCCACACAGCTACCAAGTAAGTCCTAATATGGGCTCGCAACTGGGCTCAGTCGGATCCGAGCGGGTCGCCCTCCACCTACTCTCTAGTCCCCTTCTACAATGCTTCATCTCCCGGAGCTCCTTGGTGTACCAGGGAGCTGACCAGGATCTGCACCGAGTAAGTGGACGCATGGGGACAACCCTGTCAAGAGCCCCCATGGCTGACTGTTGCCAGGTAGCCGCAAGGACCTCGGCAGGGCTGTGGGTGAGAGATGCAGGAAAAAACCCCAGTTCTGCCTGGAACCTCTCAGGGTCCATCAGACGCCTGGGGCGGAACCATCTAAGTGGTTCCTCATCCCAGCGGTGTGGGGCGGCTTGATGGAAGACCAGCCGTAGGAGATAGTGGTCTGACCATGAAACGGGATGGATTGCTGTAACAGGCCACTACACCACCGCTCTGAGACAAAAACCAGGTCGAGCATGTTGCCTCCCTCGTGAGTCGGGCCATCTATTATGTGGGTCAGACCCATGGACTCCATGGAGGCCATAAATTCCTGGGCCAAACCCGACGCCACCCCCAAGGAGGGCAGGTTGAAGTCACCCAGAACCATAAGCTCTGGGAACTCCACCGCCACCCCCGAGATGGCATCGAGCAGCCCAGGCAGGGCGGCTGATACACAGCTGGGGGACAGGTATGTAAGCAGCATGCCCATCTGACCCATAGGCCCGAACCTCAAGAGGAGGGACTCACAGCCGCCTATCTCCAGAGCAGGGACCTCCCTTGGAAACAGGGTCTCCCGAATAACAACAGCCACCCCTCCACCCCTTCCCTGGGGTCAAGACCAGTGCATAACCCAGAAACCTGGGGGGCATATATCAACCAGAGGGACTCCACCCTCCGGCCCCAGCCAGGTCTTGGTGATGCAGGCCAGGTCCGTGGCCTCCTCCTCAATGACTTCCCGGAGGAGAGATGCCTTATTCACCATGGACCTGGCATTAAAATACACCAGCCGGAGCCCAGGGGTCCTAGATCCCAAAACCCCCAGGGATTGAGAAGAGGCCGAGGGGTCAGAGCCCGCCACGGCTCGGATGCAGCGGGGATGCGCTCCCCTAACATGATACGGCCCCCCTCCTCGTCAGCTCCTACCCATTCCAACCACCCTGGGGATTGAAGCCCCCACTATTCCGCCTGGAGTCCCACAGCGCCCACCCACACACCCCTCAACCATGTCCCTGACTCGGGCTGCACTGAACACCTATAAGACCCCCTCCCTTCCCTAACCCCCTTAAAAATCAGATCAAAAATTTAACTAAAGAAGGCCTGGAACCCCCCCCTTCTACCCTTCCCAGGACCCCCACCCCAACCCCTACCAGCGCAGTGCCAACTCTCTGGGTTCCATAACCCGTCCTCGAGGTATGTTGTAGAAAGTCCAGCGGGCCAAACCCGGGAGAGAGGGGACTCCCGTAAGGCCCACAAGTCCGTTGATGAGTAGGCCCACATGATATTATATTGTACATATAAAGGGAGGAGTCGAAAGATGGAAAAAGTCCATATATCGGAGATGTTAAACCACCCGGTCCAGTCCCAACATCCATGCTACAGCCAAATGGTCCCAGGAAATAAGCCAGGATTGCTCTCTCACCACAGTCTGGTGGGCTGATGGTAAAGGCCCTCATCCAGGCCAGCCACCACGCTCTCACCACAGGGTTGCCAGGCGAGCTCGTCAGGATGGCAAGATGATAGCAGAGGTTAGTTATGAGGGGGGGAGGCAATCCCAACCCACTACCCTCACACAGCAGCGGGCCGGATGCGTCCACACCCCTCTCACTAACCTCTGTCGGGTGTGAAAAGGGAGGGGGGGGAAACGGCCCCAAGAGGCAAGGCAAAAAGGAGGCAAAAGAAGAGGGGGAGGGCAGCCGACACAGGTCTAGAAGGTCCAGCCAGAGCAGAGCAGACGACCAGGAGGCCAGGCCTGGCAGCAACCTCGAGGCCACACCATCTCCACCTCGTGGCCCAACATCATCGCTAGCCAGTCCGCCGCCTCCACCATCGCTGCCTCTGCCACCAGCACCACAGTTGCCAGCATCCATGGCAGCGCTGCCGCGCCAACCATCATCACGCCCACAGCATCCAGCCTCAAACCGCTCTCTCCTTGCCACCGGCGTCACTGCCACCAACGGCTCTGCTGCAGAGATCCCAGTGAGACCGGGCGCCGGAGTGGAGACCAGCACCCTCCGCTGATCCCCACACTCCTTGCCTCGTCACCCCCAATGTGCCGTTCTTCTGGGCGCAGCGCGCCATCTTTGAGGCCAGGGTGGAGGCCAGCCACTCCACCGGTCTCCACACCCATAACTCGCTGCTCCACAGCTCGGTGCTCCCACTGCGCCGTTCTTCGAGGCGCCGCCACCACCGCCGCGCTGTTCTTCAAGGTGCAGCCCATCTCCAGAGCTGAGCCCGAAGTCGGCCAGCTGATCGGCCCCGCAATGACAATGCGGAAGCGCCGATCGAAGAGTCAAATGCCTAAAGGCATCAAAGGGGATCCCCGGGGGGAGCGATAACAGGCGTCGGCTCTGAAGGAACCAGCCGACGCCCGAGATCTTCCGCCGCCGAAGACGACCACCGGTGGGAGGGGATTGCCAGCTGCCCCTACCTCCCTTATCCGGACTACAACAACCTCTCCACCACGGAGCCTAAGCTCAGACCGCCATCTTCCAAGGCATGCGCAGTAGGAAACGACTCCATAATGGTGCTTCCTCAGAAGAAAAAATGGTGGAAGCAACTTAGGGCAGCAAACTGCAATCTTCCCTGCTGGCTTCCCCCATGACTTTGCTTGTGAGAAGTCAGCAGAGAAGGTCACAGACTGTGATCATGTAACTATGGCTTGCTATGATGTAATTGCAACCTGGGTAGCTGAGCACCCAGCTCGCACAATGATGCTGAGATGGTCACCACTTTATAGATCAGTCGTAAGTCTCTTGTTCAGTGCTGTCACAATTTTGCTCATAAGTCAAGGACTTACTTGTCTTGAGGCTTCTTCTGGCTCCCAGTAATGATATATTTTAACCAAAGAATCCTTGAACGACAGTAATCTTTTGAAGCTTGTTTTAAAAAGACCAACAGATCCAAATGACCAAAATGGTTATGATAAGCAGGACTATTACTGAAGCAGCAATAACCCTAGCAAATCATAATGATTCCAAAATGGCTAATACATCATCACCCAAATGCTGCAATTATATACTTGCATCAGAATATTTGACACACGTAGATAGGTGCTAGAATAGCATATTTGGGAGATCAAGTTACTTCCCAACAAGTCACAGGTACGGGTATATGATATATGAAATGAAGTGAGGGGAGTGAGGTCTCCAAATACTCCTTTTCAAAAGGAGACATTTTCCAGGTCTGTGACTTATTGTCCTAGCAAGAAAGCTAGGTATTGTCTTGGAAGCAAAGTCAGATGACTAGTTATGAGTATGACCAGAGGAGTGTTGAGAGGTCCAGGCACTCTTGTTCCCCCTGGTCACCAGGCAACCTCTATTGAAGCCATTTTTCTTCTGGTGCATGCCCTCTGCTAGCACTACTTTTCCAGGGTTTCTTTATGAGTCATCTTCTTTTGCCTTTTGAACTCAATTTCACTACAGGCTTCCATTCTGTTAGAGAAAAGGAGAGCAGTTTTCCACTATTTCATTTGGGTAAGAAAAGGGAACCCATTTACACAATTCTATACAAGCACTATTCTGAAATTAGCAGATTTCTGTTATTTGCAGACGAAAGTGTATGTAAAATTCCATATTAATGTTTACACTATTCTAAGGTTATTCAGGAAAACCCTTAAATATGGTTTTGTCAGGAGACTGGGTGATCACATGGAAATAGGAAACCCACAAAATGGTCATATTGTACGTAGGATTTTGAATGCACTCTCCTGTGGTTTTTTTTATATATTTATAGTTTTAATGATTTTTAATGCTCTTGTTTTAATGCTTTTGTTTGAATTTTGTGCACTGTCCAGAGTCATATATGTTTCAAACATGAGATGGCTACATGAATTTGATAAATAAATAAGTAGGTCATTTTCTCCACTCTACTTCATTGAAATTTCCCAGAAGCTTCTCAAGATAACTTGTCCCTGCTCGCAGAACTTAGTGGCAAATTCATGGCAAGCTATGCCTCCTATCCTTCTGAAGTATTTCAGTGTGGTATCTTCTCATATGTTTCTCTTGTATCACGTTATTTGATGGGCACACAAGCCAGCCTTCTCCACAAAGGGTCCCAAGTAAAACCTTACCATTCATGCTTCATTGCTGGTGAAGAGGAACAGTGAAACACAAGAAGGAGAAAGAATCACTCTGCTTGTAATTCACAAAGGATCAGGCTGGTGTAGTGGTTAAGACATCAGGCTAGAATATGGAAGATTATGAGTTCTCGTCTTACTTTAGGCTCTACTAAGCCAACCGGGTGATTTTGGACCAGTCACCCTCTCTCAGCCCTATGAAGCAGACAATGGCAAAAACACTTTCAAGAAAACTGCAGGGACTGGTTTCCAGGCAATGCACAGGTGGTATTCAGCAGGTTCTGACCAGTTCTGGAGAACCAGTAGTGGAAATTTTGAGTAGATCGGAGAACCAACAAATACCACCTCTGACTGGCCCCACCCCCATCTATTCTCTGCCTCCTGAGTCCTAGCTGATCAGCTGGCTCTTCTTTGGTTGCCCTGCACAGAAGAACAGAGCTGGAAAGCAGGTTAGTGGGGTGGGGAGGGAATGGGATTTTGCAGTATCCTTCCCCTGGAATGGGGTGGGAATGGAGATTTTACAGTATCCTTCCGCTGCCATGCCCACCAAGCCACACCCACCAAGCCACGCCCACAGAACCGGTAGTAAAAAATTTTGAATCCCACCACTGAGGCAATGGTAGGATTGAATTGAAAGCACATTTTTAAAAATCACACATCATTTGTGGGAAAATGCACACAAATTAGGAATCAAAGAAAATGGAGAAAGATCTTTCATTGGCATCCACAATAGGTTTACGTGTCCACTGAAAAGATACAAAATATCCACAGAACAGATACATATGAAAGCAGTGTAAATTATGACATGACCTCTGATGCAACAATGTAGGATCTGATAATAACATGGACTGACCTTACTATGGGCCAATCTAACACCTCTTATTTTGCTTAAGGAGACAAGAAACCTATCATTTCTACTAACACTGACTAACATAAACAATGTCTTTTATTATGCCCATGCATTGGCTCCCTTCTTATCGCAGAAAAGATAACAACCTGGTTTTTGTTATCTCTTCCCTTCCCTTCCAAGGTCATCAGGCAGCTTCAGTTTGCCTGCTTTGCTTAATAAGCACTTCAGTTTCATGTATGCAAAGGAGAATGTTATTTATCCCACACAGGACACCCTATTCAGCAGTAACTTAGAACAGACACAATCGAGGCAGGATAGGGATTTGCAATGAAAACAGTTAATTTTGTGACAATATTGTTTTTTTGCTGACCCAGGAGAAGGCAGATAATACTTTAATTCCCATAGTGGAATAAACTCTGTGACCAAACTAGTAGTGAGATCCTTTGTGTTCCTCTTACCTGGGAAACAAGGTGTGTTCTATTTCTGTGAATGTTCCTTGTTATTCCTACCTTAGATGAATCTATTCATTTCACCATCTCCCGCATTCTTATTTACATGTTATCTGGAATACAGAAAATCTGAGCTCCATTTCCATTTCTGTAATGTATTTAGCAAATGTAACATGCTCTAAAATAGGGTCTATATTTAGTGACATGAATTACTTTTAAAATTATTCTCCAGTTAGAAGTAGCTGCAACTAAAGAACAGTACATAAATTTGTTACATAAATGTCATAGAGGTAGTCCTTGACTTATGACTATAATTGAGTCATGGAATTATGGTCATAAATCATTGCAATTATAACCTGAAGCATGATGTGACCAGATTCAAAGTTATGACTGTTTTTATGGTGGACATTAAACAAATGCTGCAGTCATTAATTGAATGAAGTGGCCATTAAATAAATCCATTTTCCCCAAATAGGCATTTTTTTCTGGAAACTGGAAGTAGTTACCAGAAAGAGGTAAAAAAGAGTGCATATCACAGCCATGTGACCTCAGGATGCTACAAATGACTGTAAAGGTGAGCCAGTTGCCAAGTGCCAAAAAATGTGATCATGTGACTGTGGGGTTTTTTACCACCATTGTTAACTCTGAAAACAGGTCCTAAGTACTCTGGAGAGGTCTGAAGTACTTTGAGTGACCACTCATAAGTCAAGGACTACCTGTATTGGGAAAAGATCTATTCATTTCTATACTCTTAAACATACAAAACATATAACTACTTATGCATTAATCCTTTGTAAATTATTTTCTCTTTTTACATTGGTCCTGTGCATTTTATCAATATTTTAATTGATTTTTGTATGTAAACTAACCAACTAGCTAACTGAAACCATTTGCGAATCATGTTTGTACTGAAGAGAATTCACAAAGAACAGAAAAAAAACTGAAAACCATGTCTATATCTCTTTCACCCGTTCAAATTTTTGTATATACTTCCATAATCCTATATATCAGGTATCGCTTATATTTTTTCTCTATAAATTCCAATATAGTCTCAATTAAAATAACTCACTGGTGATATTGATATGCAGCTCTTTTCCATGTATTTACTACTTGTTTGTTTTATCTTTTTCAAGAAAGAAAAATATGTATAATCCATTAGTTAAAACAAGTTCCATCTCCACAGCATTATCAATATAGGACAGTTTGTTTCTCAGTCTTCTTATTACAGTATTCCAGCTCTACAAATGTCTACAGAAGCAACTCGGAAAAATATACTATCACTTATTTAGTGAAAAATATAATTCATGGTTTATGCAACATATTTCGATAAACTGCTTTCCAACCATAGAATATTCTTTAATTTCTTATAGAACAATCAATTTTCACCTTAGTTGTTGTATATATGGGAAGACATACAGTTTAGATTAAGACATCCAAATACCTCAGGTCACAACCGTAATCCGCTCCAGGACTATGGTCCCAACCCGATTTGGTCATGACCAGAAGCACGACCGTCTGCGCATTCACAGACCAAAAAAAAAAAAATTAGCGCCAAAGGGAAAATTGCCACAGCAGGGAAAATCACTGCAGCAATTTTTGGGTTTGCTTGGTCACTACCCGAAGATCTGTTTGTGACCAGAAGCAAAACTGTTCTGAAAATTCTGGTCATCGCCCGATTTGGTTGCGAACACTTCTGTTCACGACCCAAGGTTCCACTATATCTACAAAAAGATACTTGAGAAGTCAAGTGTCTCTAATTTTATCTTGGCATATTGGTTTGTTGAGCCTTGTGTTATTCAGACTGTACACAGCCATTAGGACCATAGCTGCTTTAGTAAGGCTACTATAAATAGCTTTTCTCAAGCCAACTAAAGAAAATTATTGGCCGGCAAGTAAGGGCTACTTAATCTAGGCTGCAGAAATGTCAGAACTCATGAGTTGGCAGTCTTTATCTGTTGGCTACCATTTTGTAGTAATCCAAATTTTTGCAGCTCAGATCTGGTAACTACTACAGGACATGACCATCTTATTCAAAGGAGGACAGAAAAGATCTAGATTGGGTTGACTGGAATGGATTTAATGGAATGGTGTATATCATGCTACAATATAATATACTTGAAATTATTAATTATGGTCCCACAAATACATGCATCTTGGAATGAAGAATTCTGAAAAAATGATATAATCTTATTCTATTTGTGTTGATTAATACTTTAATATCCATTAAAATTCATTGAAATATGATTTCTAAACCACCGATAATTAAGGTATATTTTTAAAGCATATGAACTCTAAAGGAGGCATTCTGGGGGAAGATATCAGCTGCCACCCTCTCAGAGGGTGTTGCAATTAGTTCATAGACATGCTTTCTTCTCTTGCATTTCCAATAACACCAGTGTAGTCAAAGTAACACAATGGTGCTCCATGAGCTGATCCTACCTACTGCTGAGCCACAATCATGTAGCATCCATAGCACAATATCACAGAGCCAGAAGAGAACTCAGAGAGTTCCAAAGATCCCACAAAAAGTCATTTGATGAGCAAATCTCCAAAGACTATCCCCATACAAATATGCCTTATCATTGTTTTTGGCATGTCTCAGGCCATGTCAGTTATAGATAGGCAAAGCTTACAGATATGTTGTCTTTGATTGTACTGATATTGAACTCCTTAAGTAAATAGAATCCACAGATAATTACTGGCTATAAAAAAGTGCCTTGGGCTTCAGCACATCAGGATAAATTCAGATGGCCAGTAGCAGATGATGCCAGAGAGACTATTATGGTCCACTTTCAATCCACTTTTTTCAATTTCATTGTACACATGTTGTGCATTGACAATAAATGTTTGATTTGATTTGGTTTTATTTGACTTCAGACCAATGGTAGCTCCTGCCACTCCCATCCAGTCTGTAATCTGCCTTGTCTGATGCTATTGTGCTGCTGTCTCCTAGCATTGTGGAAAATATAATGAAAACTGAAAGTCTGTGGAGATTCCCAGTCATCATGGTTGCCTCAAAAGTGCTTTTTCAGGAGTGTTCTGTCTTTAGACTGCTGGCTGAATATAAAGACAGACAGACAACTCTACAAACGCTTCCATAGAAAATTTCTTTATTGGGTCACCAGGCATCCTCAAATATAACTCATGGTTATGTCGAGATCCATCTAATATCCAATTCTTTGCACAGCTGATTTCATAGTGTAAAAGAATAGTGATCTTTCATCCCATAATGAAAGAGCAAGGGGGTGAGACACCAGCACGCTGCTGGGGTCCAGGCAAGAGTGAAGAAATCTCCCCCAATCCAACCAAGGGTCAATTCAGTGACCAATCAGGATTACAGATGTGACCACATGACATGAACTACATTTCCCAGGATGCATTAACTACATTTACCATTAGGCATTCCTTAAGGGGACAGCTCTCAATTCTAACTTAACTAATTCAATTCCCATTACCTACATACTGTCTGGACAGCACAAGGAGGCAACTGGACTTTGTTATTCAAGTGCTTCTTTTTTCAAAAGTAAAAAACAAGAAAGTCCACTTGCCTTCTGAAAACGCACCTGTGGGACAACCATGACCTGGATGACTGAGAATCTCCATAGACTTTTAGCTATGTACTTTGGGATGAACACCCTTCAAATGGTGTGGGAGTATCAACAGATTTCCAGAAAAATTGCAGACTACAGAGTCTTTGAGATACAGACAACCACAGACTCATCCTCAACAACCCACGCCTGTCTTCAACAATGAAGGAACATAGGGCAGAAAACATTCTGCAGCCAAGAAGCCTCCACAACCATTTGCACTACAGGGGTGACCCCGAGGACACAGATAAACCTCCAAGTGGACTCAATGATTCTCTAAAAGAATGCAAATGACCATCTGTCTGCAAGGAATATAGATCCTTCCATTCCCAACCAGCCAACAAGAGCTAAAGAGGCTTCTTGGATGAGAAGTGAAATGTCTTCAAAAAAACAACAAGAAGAAAATCCAGTTGCCTCCTGAAAAGGCACTTTTGGGGGCAATGAAAACTGCTTACCAGTATAATACAGGTAGTAGTGACTGCCTCATTTAGTGATTGTTCACAGTTACAGTAGTGTTAAAAAAGTAACTTTATGACCAATCCTTACATAACACTTTCAAAAGTATGTAAAACAACAGAAAGCTGAAGTAACATCATAAGCACAGTGGCACTTTCATTCAGCGGTTGCTTTACCATATTGCTGATCCCAATTGCAGCTGCTAAATGAGGCCATTAAAATCACACAACTTTGCCTATTTTGTCAAAACTGAAGCCATTCATAAACATATTTACCTATGTTTAATTTTTTCCCTTTCCATCTCCTCCTTTTTCTGTGACAGTGTCTTGTTTCTTCTATATTGTTAAAAGCAAACTTTACTGGAATGCTGAAATTATTTATAGATTTTCATGATCTACTTTTCAAATGTCTGGACAAGAAAGTGTTAGGTGAACATAGTATTTAAGCAAAATCTGCAAGAAAAATTACCCTAGTCTCTAAAGTGCCTTTTTATTTTCATTTTCTAGCTATGGGCAAGAAATAAAGTGCACCCTAAACAACAATGTTCTGCTAAATATCTTTTTTTTTAAAAAAAGGTCTTACAGCATTCGTATTTTTAAGTTTCTTTCTTTGTAAGTGTTGGATAGCTGTTGTTATTCAGCTCCTTTATTGTTTAGTCTCAGACTCCAAGTCATGCATTTATTTTCTGTCTATCCACAATAATGTTCTCTAGTTTAAAAAAACAACTCTATTATTTAGTGTGGGTTCTGTAACCTGCATCCCTTCACTTGTGGAGAAAAGTTACCTCAAAGCATTTAAAATGGGATACTATAATAAATTTTGTGTTAAGTTTCTACAAATCTTAGTGGCTTGGGAACTACATTAAGAGAATTATCACAGCCCTAAGTATATTGCAGTCTTACTTTTATAATAATCTTTACTCCTGCACAAGGTCAAAATGTTACCTTAGATTTTGGAAAGAACAGAAACAACCTTAAATTCAATTATTATTGCAACTTCTTGTAAAAAATTTCATATATTATCAGCAGATACCTTTTCATTCTCGAACTGTGGGACTGCTTATACTGCTTACCCAAGTGTTCCACTTTTCATCCCAATCATGGGTTTTCCTCTCATGTGTGTTTCACCCTTCTGAAAAGCTGATATGATATACAGCACAATGCAAGAATTCACAGAAAATCCTCTGTGTTAATTGTATGTATTTATGACTGCAGCGTTAGAATTACACAGATACAGTTTCACTGCTGGGAAGGCATTATAGGGACATGATTCCATGTTAAAAAGTCTCTTTCTTTACATATTATCTACAGACCTACCAATGAATGTAAGCTGTGAAGACGCACCACCAAATATGATTACCCAAGTTGATCAGGTTTCATTTAAACCCAATAGCTTCCTCCCTTTAGTCTCAAAATATGAATTATTAACTAAGCCAGAGCAACTAAAGTATTAAAACACTTCTACATGCTTCTCTGCCAGTTTTAATTCATATCTGGACTGCCATGACCCTGCAACGTTAGCACTATTTAAGGGCGGAGTGCATTTATTCCTGGCACAGTTGCAGGGTTTTGTTTTTTTTTTGTTTGAAACCACAGTAAAAAGCTATTTTTGCACAGAATGGGGTAAGACAAATTTATTTTTCCAGGATTTACAGCAGTGAGCAGTGATTCCATGCTTTTTGTTTTCAAGACTATGAGGTTGGTGGAAGAAAAGACAATCACAGAGCATCTTCAGGCTGCTGATATTATGCTACAGTTCTTTCTTTTATCCCAACAAGAGCTGGATTCCATCAAAGTTTATAGGAAAATTTTGCAAAATCTTAGTGGGCTTCCAGTTATTGGGCTGTCAGTGCTATCCTTTTCAAATGCATATATGCAACTAGTTTGTATTTGTCATAATTAATAGATTGTATTTAATCGTCCTCCAAGTGGCCTCAATGACTGTCAGAATTAGTGCTAATGACCAGATGACTGTAAGAATATAAATCCTTCCATTCTCCACTATTCAGTCAGAACTGAAGAAGCTTCTGAGATGAGAAGTGAAATCATTTTCAAGGAGAAACAAAGTCCAGTTGCATCTTTGGGAAATTCATGACCTGGATGACTGAGAATCTCCATAGACATTGTATTTAAATGTGATGGAAAAACACAGGCAATATTAAATGGAAAATTATGAAACCTGAATTCCACATAAAATTGTATGACAGCCAGGGTTATAAAATGGGAAATGTTTTCTTTAGAAGAATCCTTGATGGTAAAAAACAAAAACAAAAAAAAAGATTACTCTCACGAGCTTCTTTTTGCTCTAAAGGACTCAAGTAACAATATGAGAGTTATCATAAGTGAATTCAGAACTACAATTCCCAAGTTCAGCCTCCTCCAATCTGGACCTTGTAGATGCTATACTAGTCAAAAATTCTGGAAATTGAGATAGACTATAACACATTTTGAGAGTAACACAAAGGGGAAGACAGCATTAGCTGATCTTTCATGTGATCAACTAGCAGGGCTACAATTTGTAACATACTACAAACTATTGGCACACTTCCCTCACTAGTTTGATTAGAAACGTTCTTAGGTTAGTTGTATATGTTGAAGATGGGGTAGTGTGATATAAGGAAGAGGGGAAAAAAGATGACTAGCCATAACTCTAACTTCCATATGTTGATCTTCCTTGTGCAAGAGATGCTTCCTACCACTTTTCAAATCTTTACCTTTCTTTGATATACTGTATTTATTTGTATTGGGTTTTAGAATATCGTCAAAACCATGTGGCTTTTAACAAGAATAAATGACAGTGGCTGGTAACACCAAGTCAAAAGTGGAAAACCAGGCTATAATTACGACGATGTACAAATTTGTGTCTTTTCAAAATGAAATAATAAATGTGAACAACCTACTTGAGACATTTAAAGCTTTTAAAGCTATTTCAAGTCTTCAAAGTTCCAGGGTTGCTTCACTGAAAGTAAGAAAAACAGGCACAAAACATTTATTTTAGAATGTCAGCATTTAAAAGTGTTCTGCCTTAAGAGCTATTTGAACTAAAATTAATGCAACATTCTTTATTGCAGTCATATTTCATAACTGCCAAGCAGAATCAAAGCAGCATTTCAAGCCTGAAACAAGAGGTACTTTTTCTGCTGTTTATTTTTTCAGGAAGTATTTGCTTTCAGTATTAGGCTAAAATTATATCTACCCACCCACCCCAAATTCTGGAACCACCTAAGAAAGAAGTGAAGATTTCTAATAGCCAGCAATTGAGAATGCCAAGCCTCAGAGTAAAATTAAATGGGTAAATTCAGAAGATCCTACTAAAGAATAACAAACCAGCAAAATTTTAATTTGCCCATCTGGAGGATAAGCATAGCTACCTTATTTATTTATTGCATTTCTTTATGTGCTTTATAACAAAAAAAACCTTCTTGAGTTGCTGAGAAATAGGGAGACTGTGACACTCCTTGCTGTTGACCTAGAAGGGAAAGGGTAAAATAAACCCAAGTTTAAAGAGTATTCATTATTGCGACCATGAAGACACTCTTCCTGGTTAGTAGTCATTCTCACATCCTGCATGACCTGACATGAAAATGCTCCATCACTGTTTGTCAGTGACATGAATGCACAACATCATGTTCAACTCACCCTGGCCCACCACAAGACTGGCTACCACCCATTAATGGTTCTGCATAATTATTTTTTTCCAATTTCTGCTAGCAAAAGTGAACTTTTTGTGGCACTTTATCTATTGTGAGGGGTTATAGTGGGATAACAATAGGAGTTTGCCAGTAGTTTTCATTAGTGATGCCATCAAAGAAAACAATCAAAAATTTATGTGGTATAGATATCATAGAGAAGGGGTGTCAAACTCAATTTCATTGAAGGCCGCATCAGGATTGTGTTTGACTTTGGGGGTGTAGCCAGCTTGATGTCACTCATGTGATCAAATGCCACTTTTGCTAATAGTTTGTTTTGCTAGCACTCTGCCAGTGAAAACGGAGCTTGTGAGGGCCACCCGTGGCTGTCCCAGGCTCCATTTTTGCTGGCAGAGGCACTGTGGGGCAGTCCTTCGGTGTTTCCAGGGTGGCCTTGTAGGCCAGATCTAAGCACCCCGAGGGCCAGATCCAGCCTGCAGATGTTGAGTCTGACATCCCTGTCATACAGTAATGCCAGATGTCATATGATGTTTTTACCTATCAGATATGACATATTACATAATCCTATGGTATTGTGGAAGACTGCTTGCCTGCCTCAAATTTAATGAATCTCCAGCTCTCTATATCCAGTGCCAAACACAGAAGATAAGAAGGTAAACATTCTTGATGTATTTTGTTCAACTGAAAAAAAGGCTTAAGGAATCAAGTATGTAAATGTATGAGCAGAATAATTCATTCTTTTCTATTAGGAGGCATGGGATGATTTAAATGCTGATGAGTTTTTGAACCATATTGAAGGCCTGTCACACTTTGGATATACTTAGGGTGTTACAGTTAATTGTGACCATTGTTCAGTTCAGCCAAATTGACCTCTTTGATTAGAGAAAGGTCATTATTCATATTCATCAATGAATGGAAACATTTATGGACTTTTTGTGTAAAAAAGAAAATTATTTTATGATTGATGGCTTTGATATTTAGAAAGAGTGGAATATAGAAAAGAGAATTATGATGTAATCTTAGAGAGAGAGAGATTTAATTAGGATTACATATACTACATAGCTTGCTGAAAGGAAGATAGAAGTCATTTTCTATTTTATTTTTTCTATATTCTATCTCCTTTTTTATTCTCCTTTCCTCTTTTGCTTTCTTTATCTTTGATATCTACTATATCTTTTAATAAAAACTACTTTTAAAATACATAGAATAAGAATTCCCTCAGTATGATGAAAATATGTTTCCTCACCTCAAATAAGCTTTTATAGAATTATCTGAAAATGTTTTCCATTATAGCTTGTCAGTTTCTTCTTTTATAATAGTAGTTCTTAACCACTAATTATGCATCAGTTCTGGTTATAGTAATGAAAAAATTATTGAGTAAATGGTTTTGGAAAGATAGGTATCCTCTTTGTTGATTTGGAGTAATTGCATTTTTTTTTACAGTGAAAAAAATTGTGAAATATTTTCTAAGCAAGGAACATTTATATACCATGTTAAATTTACCAAGAATTCCTCAGAGAAGTTATGTAAAATATGTGTTTTGACAGAAGTCTTGCTGCTTGGAAATAAAATTAAAAATTAAGCAGATAACAGATTTGGATAATAAATAAATTTTGCATTAAAATTAAGTTATCCTATGTATGTATATGTGTTGTATGTATATACATGTATGCAGTGGTGGGATTCAAATATTATTGCCACTGGTTTGGTGGGCATGGCCTGGTGTATGTGTGTGTATGTATGTATGTATATAATTAATTCCCTTTCTACCCATATGGTTAGTATGTGTCTTTCTCAATCTTAAGTCCTCAATCAGAGACCAAGAGGTTTGAGGGCGCTGTGTTGTATCTTAGCTGTTCCTAACACTGCACTCTTCTGGACAGATTGTTCTGATGTTTTTCCTGGGTCTGTTCATATGAATGGCAGTTTGGTGTAGTAATTAAGACATCAGATTAGAAACTGGGAGACTGTGAGTTCTAATCCCACCTCAGGCACAAAAGTCAGTTGGGTCATCTTGAGCCAATCACTCTCTCTCTCTCAACCCTAAGAAGGAGGGCAAACCAGTTCTGAAAAATCTTGCCAAGAAACTGCAGGGACTCAGGCTAAATATTTATATTATCTGAAGAGAAATCATAATTTGATTTACATTACAATAAAAGAAGAAAAGTGCCGGGAGTTGTAGCAGTTCCCAGGACTCAAAAACTGACTTGAAGGCTAAAGAGTAAGATTAAATACATTCTATTTTTTAATTGCAGAGGAGAACATATGTCTAAGTAAGGTGAAGATTAAATAAAGGGCAAACACAGGATCTTCCCTCTTAATATTGAACATGCATTCTTAAGAAAAGAGCTACAACTGAATTGGATTCTGGGTTACTGAAGTTTCAGGATTCAGCAGAAATGGAAGCAAATGGAAGATGATAGCCCAAATATTTGCAAAGTTTATATTGTAGGGCAGGGGTGTCAAACCCACATCGTCATTGAGGTGTCACGTGACATATTGGGACTTTTTTTTCCCTTCGCTAAACTGGGTGTGGGCATGGCCAGTGTAAGGTTAAGATTAATTAGGGTTATATATATTGCATAACTGCTGAAAGGAAGATAGCCATTGCTTTATACGTTTTCATGTTTTCTGTTTTTTTTCTATATTCTATCTCCTTTTTTATTTTCCTTTCCTCTTTTACTTTCTTTATTTTTGATATTTACTATATCTTTTAATAAAAACTACTTTTAAAATACATAGAATAAGAATTCCCCCAGTATGATGGAAATATAATGCATCCGGCCCGCAGGCCAGGAGGTTGACAGCCCTGTTGTAGAGCAAACAGCAGCAAAATATTTTTTCAGGCTGTCCCATTTGTTTTCCTGCTCCAACTGGGCAAGCAGATTCAGTGCACTGAGAATAGTCATGTATCCAAGGATATATTGGTGACAAACAATTATGGCTAGATGAAGAATCCAGTTATGGGTCAGGTCTCCTATATTCCAGATTTACAGCTTAACTGTGCCAATTCACATAGTTTGTAGTGTTCCAACCCATCATCTCTTGCAGTATCTTTAAAAAACAAAAACAAATGAGATTTCATGAGAATAAAGGAAGGGGAGTAACTGAGAAGAGCAAATGGGAACAATTTTAATGTAGAAGAAAGCTGGCCTGCTTTCCACAGCACTAGGCAGAGTTTTGATTTATGTGTCATTTCATTTTTGCTCTTATGTAATTATTCCTTTCTTACTCAGGAGGGTTCACTTCAACAGTTACCAGGGAAAATGGATTTAGTTTACAGAAGTCTATTCTCAAACTTGAAAACATTTTGGTAACTTCATAATCCCAAATGTATGGTTTTTTTTAGAGTATAATACATTCCAGTAGCATGAAATATATTGCAGAGAATGTGTTCTTCTAACCATGAGAGATTGCCAGTGAGAGATTGCCAGTTAAGTTTATCTAAAATCTTTGATTAATTGTAAGGAGAATTTAGTAAAGCTATGTATATTTGAGTGATTGAGCAATTAAGTCATAAGGTAATTTACTTCTTCATCCTCAATCATACCAGATAGATTCACATTAGGAAATCAATTTTACAGGAAAGCTAAAACTACTTCTATTAAGATTGGCTATAATAACAATCTTACAAGTCTGTGATTTTCCCTTCTTCCTCCTCTTCCTTTTCTTCTTCTTTCTCCTCCCTTGAATTAGAGGTGTATGCCTAAGTATTTTCTGAATTTTTCTTGTTCTGGATTTAAACAATATTTGGCCCCCTTTTTGTCTAGGTAGTAATTCAGGGGTGGGCAAACTTTTTGACTCGAGGGCCACAATGGGTTCTTAAACTGGACCGGAGGGCCAGATCAAAAGAATGGATATAGTGTTTGTGTGAACTAATATAAATTCAAAGTTAGATTACTTCACGTAGCCTTCTGGGAGAGCAAGAGAACCCTCCGCTCTTTTGGCTCCGCGGGCTGGATAGAACAGCTGAACGGGCTGGATCCGGCCCCTGGGCCGTAGTTTGCCCATGGCTGTAGTAATTCCTACATATTTTTATTGTCTTAGAATTGCTGGTCCAGTGACATCCACATTGGGGTAGACTTTTAAAAATTGTTTTACCCTGTTTGGTGCAATATTATTAAATGTTCCAATATCTAAGGGGTTTCCACAAAGAAGAGGGAGTCAATGTATTCTCCAAAGCACCTGAAGGCAAGACAAGAAGCAATGGATCAAGGAGAGAAGCAACCTAGAAAAATTTCCTAACAGTTAAACAATTAACCAGTGGAACAACTTGCCTCCAGCAGTTGTGGGTGCTCCAACATTGGAAGCTTTAAATAAGAGATTCGACAACCATTTGTCTGTAATTGGCATACTGTTTCCTGCCTGAGCAGAAGGTTGGACTAGAAGACCTCCAATGTCCCTTCCAACTCTGTTATTCTGTTAGAAATACAGTTTTGATTAATGTAGTCTTTAAAAAAATATTTTAATCAAATGGTGACATCAGATTAATAAAATATATTTTAATCTATGGCAGCTTTATGCTCCAGGTAACTATGGAATGTTAAGGAAAAGGAGAATTTTAATCAACTATCCATTCTTTCTCTATTTCACTTTTGTGTATCCATCTATTTTTTTATTTATTTATTTGTTTGTTTATTTATTTTGTCAAGCGATTATAAGATAACAGGTATAAGTATAAACATAGTTATGAATACATGAAATGGATACATATAAGAAAAATAAAAAGAAACAATAAGACAGGGACAGTAGGCACGTTGGTGCGCTTATGCACGCCCCCTACAGACCTCTTAGGAAAGGGGTGAGGTCAATAGTAGGCAGTCTAAGGTTAAAGTTTTTGGGGTTTGGGGAAGAAACCACAGCGTCAGGTAGAGTATTCCAGACATTGACCACTCTGTTGCTGAAGTCGTATTTCCTGCAATCAAGTTTAGTGCGGTTTACTTTGAGTTTGTATCTATTGTGTAGGAAGCTGATTTCATTGACAGGTAGGACATTGCAATGTATAATTTTATATACTATACTTAGATCAGACTGAAGGCGGCATAGTTCTAGGTTTTCTAGGTCTAGAATGTCAAGTCTGGTGGCATAAGGTATTCTGCAACGAGTAGAGGAGTGGAGAACTCTTCTTGTAAAATATTTCTGGACTTTCTCAACTGTATTAATATCAGATACGTAATGCGGGTTCCAGACTGATGAGCTGTATTCAAGTATTGGTCTAGCAAATGTTTTGGATGCTCTAGTTAGTAGGGTGATATTACCAGAGAAAAAGCTACATAGGATTAGGTTAACAACTCTTAATGCCTTTTTGTCTATGTAGTTACAGTGGGCTCTAGCACTTAGATCATTAGAGATGAATACTCCAAGGTCCTTGACAGAGTTTGGATCATCAACAAGGTCTTGACTATTCAGCTTGTATTTTATTTTCTGATTTTTTTGCCAGTATGTAAGACAGAGCATTTATTTGTTGAGATTTGAAGTTGCCATTTGTTTGACCATTCTGATACATAGTCGAGGTCTTTTTGAAGGGTAGCAGTATTGTCTGTGGTGTTGAATAGCTTTACATCATCAGTGAAGATATATGCCAAACTGCTTTGACAGCTTGGGCTCTTTTGTACAATTCAGCTTTGCAGTCGTAGCTACTATGGTTACAAAGCTGACTTCACTGGCTAGGAATTATACACTCTGTAGTCTCTTGACATTTACAGGCATTTAAGGCAATTGCTCTGGAAGAGTACTATATTGGGGTTTTTAAGGAGTGGGTAAAAAGGCAAAAAAACCTGTTCTTGTAAGTCTATTTTAGCAACAAGTTATTATTGTGTGAAGTCAGTTCCATGAATGGTGATAGAATTGCAAACTTCTTCCTTAACATATCTGATCATGGCTGTTAGCTAAGAGATTGAAATATTCTCACAAAATGGATGCAAAGAAATGTAGATTGCCTAGTATAAGTTTAAAGCTTTTAACTGAAGGATACATTAATTAAAAACAATATACAGGTAGGTTTGTAAAAGTTAAAGCAAAAAATCTCTATCATGTTTACTTTATGTGTCTTAAATTTATTTACCCAAACAAGCAAAGTTAGGTATAGAGGTAAACAGTTATGAATGAGTCAATAATAATCACAGACTCCCATATCTATAGTAGTTTTCACTACTACCATCTCCTCTTGTTTTATACAGAGTATTCAAAAATTAGGAATCAATAGTTTCCTAGTGCTTTTTATTCCTTCACTGATTTTTCATTATTATGTATTCACGATTTCTAATCTTCTGAATACAATCTTATTCAGAAGAAAGTTATGCTTGCTAATATAGTAAGCCCTTCTTCCTAAATAAATATTCATAGAATTGCAGTGCCCTCCCCAAACATATATTCTTGCATTCCTGTCAAACAGGCAACAAATAGTAAAAATAGGGAGCATTATATCTAACCCTGCTCCAGTTAACAGCGGTGTCCCCCAAGGCAGTGTTCTAGGACCCACACTCTTTATACTCTATATAAATGACCTTATTCAATCACCTTATAAGCAACTACGTCCTCTTCGCGGATGATGTAAAACTATTCAACACCACCAACAATGCTACTGCTCTTCAAAGTGACCTTGATTATGCATCTGAATGGTCAAACATCTGGCAACTCCAAATCTTGACCAACAAATGCTCTGTCCTACACATTGGTAAAAAAATCAGTACACCAAATACAAACTAGGTGGATATGACCTCATTGATGACCCTCACTCTGTCAAGGACCTAGGTGTACTCATATCTAATGACCTAAGCGCCAGAGCTCACTGTAACAGCATTGCCAAAAAGGCATTAAGAGTTGTAAATTTAATCTTACAAAACTTCTCCTCTGGAAATATTGAATTGCTAACTAGGGCATACAAAACCTTTCCTAGACCAATACTCGAATACAGCTTATCTGTCTGGAATCCGCACTGTATATCAGACATTAATACAATCGAGCGAGTCCAGAAGTATTTCACGAGAAGAGTACTACACTCCTCTGCTTGCAACAGAATACCCTATATCACCAGACATGAAATTTTGGGCTTGGACAATCTTGAACTATGCCGCCTACAGTTGGATTTAAGCGTAGTACACAAAATTATCTGCTACAATGTCCTACCAGTCAATGACTACTTCAGTTTCAACCGCAACAATACAAAAGCACACAACAGATACAAATTCAATGTTAACCACTCCAGACTTGATTGCAGAAAGTATGACTTCAGCAACAGAATGGTCAATGCCTGGAATGTACTACCTGACTCTGTAGTTACATCCTCAAACCCCTACTCCTTTAACCTCAAACTATCCACTATTGACCTCACCCCATTCCTAAGAGGTCTGTAAGGGTCATGCATAAGTGCACCATCATGCCTCCCATCCCTGTCCTATTGTCCCCATTTAATCATGCCTATTTTTTGTATTCTTACTCATGTTTATACTTATACCTATTATTTCATAAGCGATTGACAAATCAAATAAATAAAATAAAATATATTATAAGGATGTCAATATAGCTCTGAATACCAGAAAAGACTTTGGTTATGAATTATGAATTATAATATAGCTAACAATCTATACAGAGACCACCAGAGTATTTGCGCTTTGGTTTTTAAGTTAACATGACTAGCAGATTCAACCAATTTGTCAAACTGTGAATAAATCAAAGGTATTATCAGGTGGAATGCTTCAATATATTCCTATGCTTTGGACCTGAAATAAAATTCTTACAAGCTGAACAAAAAGAAAAAAATATATAGTGCCTATTGAATTTTTATTTCTAAAAGACTCACACTGCAGTTGGCAGAATTCCTTCTGGTTTAATTACCTCATACCACAGAAATCTGACTAAATCCATCAGTGAGCTTAACTTTTCTTCCTCAGGGAAATAATATATCATAATTACAACAGACACCAGTTTTAGGGATTATACCCTACCATGTATCTATAGCAAAAAAAAGCTCATCTCTAAATAAGCTGACCCAGGCATACTTAGATGGAATATCAAGAATGTGTTAAAATTGCAGAAGGAGCTGAGATAGATAGCTCAAAAGAATAACATTTGGACAAAATTGCCTTCTCTGTAAAACATGCATATGCTTTTAGCCCAATAATGACTAAAAAAAGTTATTTGCTGTTGCCTTCTTCCCATTTTTTTCAATTCCCACTCATCTTGCTTCCAAAATAATTCAGATCCAATTCTGCTTAGCATCTCACTTCAGATGCTACCACTTGCAGAAACAATAAAAAAGATCAAAATATTTCACAAATGAAGACACTGTGTACTATGCACAAGAAGGTGTTTTCTTAGGTATTCATAGTGAACTAAACCAAATCCAGCTCCATTCACTTGTTTGTTTATTTGTTTATTAGATTTATATCCCAGTTTCATTCAGGAGCTAAAGGCAATTCTCTATCTGGAATGCAGAGCCTTAAAATCAAGTATTGTCTGGTTTTTTTAAAGTTTTTTTTTATTTTTTAAGACAAACAAGTACAGTCAAAACATAAAAACGTGATTTTCCGGGTTGAGCCTTCTTGAGAACGGGCGGCGGTTTGCGATTGTCTGCGACCGCAGCCTGGCTCTTGCGTCGGAGAGCCCCGATCCTGCAAGGTCCGGGGCTGAAGCTGCCTCGTAGGGGCAGTGGAGAAAGGGAAATCTGCCAGCCAGAGTGAGGGGAGCTGCATCTCCCCTTTGGTCTGGTCTTTTCCCTCCGAAGACGTCAAGAAGTGGTGGTCAAAATGGTCACCTCAAGAGAAGGTCTCAACGGGATTAAGATTGGTGCAGGAGGAAAGAGAGAAGTCGACAGCAGAGGAACCGGAGTATCGGATGGTAAGATCAAGGCACCCCGGATTAAGATAAAGATGAGTTTTAAAAAGAAACAGAAGCGAGCAGATCTCAAGTGAAGGAAAAATAAGTAAAATATTTTGACAGCTATAAGGGGCTTCAACAGGGAAAGGAAGAAGCCAGTAAGAATTTAAGTTAGGGCTCGGAAAACTTTGAATATCAAAATAAAAGGAAAGGGTTAAGACTTTGTGCAGAAAGTGCCACTTTGTGGAGAAAAATTGAAGCTAAAGAAGAAAGAAACTATCTTGTTCCTTTGTGGATTGGAGTTGTTACATTTTAAAGAGACGCTGAAACAAAAAGCAAGACTCATAGAAAGTGAAAGTTTGAATACACAAAGATGGACTACGGATTAGTTGGTGACATTGATATAGATTCTGGACTTAGGTTAGGATCTTAGAAAATTTAAAGAAGAAGAAACAAGGAAAACAAAATTCTGGTGGCCATCCAAAGAATCAAAAATGGAGTTTAAAAGTATGAAAGAACTGCTACAGGAAGTGACTGAACTAACTTGCTCGTTGCAGAAAACATGGGCATTGGAATGAAAGAACAAGAAGAAGGAACCTTGGAAAGGAGGAGCCAGCACAAGAGAAAGCCATCTTAAAAGACAATTAATACAAAGATTAATACAAATAAAAGGGAAAGGAAGGGTGGCTAAAAAACGGAACCTAAGAAAGTATCTAAAAGGGAACATTTATGAAATTAAGCATGTTAGAAAGGTTCAGAAGGAAAGGAACAGAAAGGTAAAGAGAGAGAGGGACTCAAACTGGATAGAGAAGGGGACAGCAGGATAAAAGGGAGGAGAAGGCAATTAAAGCCATTTTAAGAAGACAACTATCACAAAGATTAACACAAATAAAAGGAAAGGGAGGATGGTCAAAAACGAAACTTAAGAGGGTAATTAAAAGGGAACATTCATGAAATTAGGTATGTTAGAAAGGTCCAGAAGGATAGGGAGCAGAAAGGTAAAGAGAGAGGGATTTAAACTGGATTGAGAAGGGGGATAGCGGGATAAAAGAGAGAGAAGGAACAAGAAACAAGAACAAAAGATAGAGAGACACGGAATTACATAATAAAGAAAGAAACTTGTTTGCATAGAGATAATGGCTAATGTATTTAAAAGGGGTTCTGCATGAAGAAATGGTAATAAGAATATATTGTAATTATAAAAGTGTAAAACAATAGGGTTACTGACAATTTTACTGGTAAAGGTCACACACTTTTATTTACAAAAGAAAGGTAAATGTTGATTAGATAAATTGAATTAATTGAAATGATTCTAGAAAATGTTTAAAATGAGATTTGTCAATAACCAAGATTAGTTTTTTATTATTATTTTGGAACCATAAATAAACCTTAGGGGGATATGTGCTGCAGAACCCGATTGATTAGAGATATATTGTAAGGTAGCTTCTCTTTTTCCTTTTTCTTTCTTCTCTATCTTCGTTTTAAAGGGAATGATTATAATTATGTTACTATATTAACCACTGAGGTGTCACTTTCAAAGTAGTAAAAGGGGGGCAAGTCTAGGTTTTTCTTTTCTTTTCATTCTTTTTGTTTAAATTATGGATTTAGAATTATGGAGAGAATATGTGATGAAAGGGCAAATCTGATGGATAAAAGAATTCTGTAAATGATAAAAGAGTATTAACGATGTAAAGATAATTAAAGGATAGATATGGATGAACTTTATCTTCAATATGATGGGCAAATATATTGTTATTTGTAAGATTTATAAATGATGTTTTTAAAATATATATATATATTGGCAATTAACTCGAAATGAACTGAGGGGTTATACAGATTGAGATTAAGATTTGAGATTAGGATTCATTTCTCTGACCCTTTGTCTGCTAAAATGGAATAGAAGTAAAAATGGGATAAAATAGGAAGTTAAATGTTTAAAATGAATATAGACCTACTGTCATATTTGCATGTAAAAGTGATGACCCGGGAACATGCTGTCTACTGAAAAGAGCTGTTTTAAAAAATGGTTAAAAACTGAATAAAATTTGTTATAAAAAAAAACCATAAAAAACGTAAAACCATCTTTCATTTTATATACATACAGTGTGTCAGTTGGTTACAAATCTTTTATGCTATCCTTTCGTAGTCATCACTCACAGTTTATATAGATTCTCACATTGTCAATCTAACATATGCTTATATATTTATCAGTTATTAATCATTCATGACTAAACTATTTATTCCATCATTTATATGAGATATTCTCAATTTTGTTATAAAATTTATATTACACTGTCACCCAATGGTTATATATATTTATATTGTATTTCATATCAATCTATTATAAGATTTCCTGATGTATTACATTACCATGTCTTTTTATCCAACCATTGATAAAACAAATCCCATATCATGTAAAATTGTTTATCTTCTTGTTCTCTAATTTCAAATGTCAATTTACTCATTTCAGCACAGTCCATAATTTTCTTAATAACTTCCTCCTGCATAGGTATTTTTCATTTTTCTAATTCTTAGCAAATACAATCCTAGCCGCTGTCAACACATTTACAATCAAATATTTCAATTCTTTATTGTACATTTCTGGTATAATTCCCAATAAAGATATCTCTGGTTTAAAGTCTATATGTTGTTTTATCATTTTTTCCAACCACGTGTGGATTTTAGTCCAATATCTTTTTGCATCCGAACACGTCCACCACATATGGTAATATGAGCCAGGTATCTGATGACATTTCCAACATTTATCCGATTTATTCTTAAACATTCTCGCAATTCTCGTCGGGGGTAAGTGCCACGTGTAAAACATCTTATACAGATTTTCTTTATAAGCAGTTGACATTGTCATTTTATAATTTTGAGACCATAATTTTTGCCATTTCTCTAAATCAATCCCATATCCAAAAATTTTCCCCCAAGCAATCGTTTCTTTAACTTGCTTCTCCTCCAATTTAAATTCTAATAAATGTCCATAAAGTTTTTAAATTACATTTTCATCAGTATCCATCAAAATTTTACCTAACTCAGTCAACTTATCATAAATACCTTCTAGTTTAATATCTGCATCAAATCTAGATTGTATTTGCAAACATGAAAACCAATTCATTTTTATACCTTGTTCTTCCAACGCTTGCATAGATTTAAGTTCACCCTTTTCATTCAGTATCTCGCCATATCTAACTGTTTGTTCCTTTTTATATATTATTGGATGAGAAAAAACTTCAATAGTAGATATCCATAATGGAATTTTTAAGTAATATTCCTTTTTTATCTTCCCCCAATTTAAAAACAAAGCCTCTCGAATATGGTGTCTTCTGAAGTACACTTGTGTTTTGGGTTCCTTTATACCAAAGAAAGGCATGCCATCCCAACAGCGGGTCATGTTCTTCTAGAGTCAATAGTCTACTGTTCCTTAATGTTATCCATTCCTTTACCCACATCAAATTTGCTGCCTGATAATATAGTTCCCAGTTGGGCAAAGCGAACCCTCCTCTTATTCTTGCATCTTGTAACAGTTTAAGTTTTATTCCCACTTTTTTGCCCTGCCAAATATATTTCAACACAATTTTATTTAAATCTTCAAAAAAACTCTTTCCCTAACCTAATTGGAATTGTCTGGAATAAATATAAAATTCTAGGCAATACACTTATTTTAATTGTTGATATTCTCCCAGTCAGTGATAATTGTAAATTTTTCCATTTTGCCAAGTCTGTCGCAATCTGCTGTTTGAGTTTAAGATAATTATCCTCTTTTAGTGTACTACATCTTGATGTAACATATATCCCTAAGTATTTAACCTTATTTGTGACCTGAATTTCTAAGACTTCTTCCAACTCTTTCTTTCATCTTGCTAACATATTCTTTGTTAATATCTTTGTTTTATCCTTGTTAATTTTCAAACCTGCTACCTTTCCATACTCTTCTATCCTTTCTATTAATTTGGGTGCTGTTTCCAATGGATCCTCTAATATAAATATCAGGTCATCTGCAAAGGCTTGCAATTTATATTCTTCCTTTTTAATTTTGATTCCTTTTACTTCTTTGTCTTCTCTAATATTCCTATTCAACACTTCCAGTGTTAACACAAACAGCAGAGGTGACAGTGGACAACCTTGTCTAGTCCCTTTTCTTATATCTATAGACTCTGTCAATTCTCCATTTATCATAATCTTTGCAGTTTGTTTATGATATATCGTTTCAATGGCTTGGATAAAATTTTTACCAAAGCCCTTTTGTACCAGTTGCAATAACATAAAACACCAACTCACATTATCAAAGGCTTTTTGAGCATCTAGAAACATAAAAGCCATTTGCTTTTCAGGATGTGCCTCATAATATTCCAAAGTATCCAGAATTATTTTCATATTATCTTTAATTTGTCTCTTTGGCAGAAATCCATTTTGATCAGCATGGATAAAATTGTTTAAATATCTTTTCAATCTTTCTGCCAAAATTGAAGCAAAGATTTTATAGTCTGAATTTAATAGGGAAATAGGTCTATAGTTTTTAACTTGCTGTAGATCTGTGTCTTCCTTTGGTATAAGTGTAATATATGCTTCTGACCATGTTTTGGGTATTTTCTTCTTTGACATAACTTCATTCATGACTTCTAGTAATTGAAGATTCAGCACTTCCTGAAAAGTCTTATAAAATTCCGCTGGCAATCCATGTGGACCTGGTGCTTTCCTTGTATTTTGTTTCTTTAAAGCTTCTGTTAATTCCATCATTGTTATGTTCCCTTCTAACATTATTTCAATGTCTTTAGGTATCTGTGGTAATTTTGCTTTCTGTAAATATTGCTTTTTTCTTGAATATTCTCTTGATGATACAAAAAACCAGACAAAAATTGTTCATCAAGTATTGTCTGGTTTTTTAAGTGTCTTTTTCTGTTTTTGTCTTGGACTGTCTTCACAATAGAAGTCATTCAAATGTTTGTGTAAATTGTAAATTGTCTGCTTCTTTTTGCCCCTTATCCATTGACAAACAGCTAGATTTAATTTATTTATTTCCTGTTCTGGCAATCAACTTTATTCCAACCCTTTTAAATCTATGATCCTTAGGAATCAAAAAGACCAAAACATATCCTCTCCAGCAACCAACCCGTAAATAAACAGGATTAACACCAGATAAACAATCAATCAGAGAACAATACCCAATTAAGGAACTATCAAGGACAAAACAACATCCCAACAACACTGGCAGAACAAGCTACTGTACCGTATATAAATAGGAAGCAAACTCCATATTACCAGCGCTGCTGAAGTTACAGGTGAAACTCGAAAAATTAGAATATCGTGCAAAAGTTCATTTATTTCTGTAATGCAACTTAAAAGGTGAAACTAATATATGAGATAGACTCATTACATGCAAAACAAGATAGTTCAAGTCGTGACTTGTCATAATTATGATGAGTATGGCTTACAGCTCATGAAAACCCCAAATCCACAATCTCAGAAAATTAGAATATTACATGCAATCAATAAAACAAGGATTGTACATAGAACAATATCGGACCTCTGAAAAGTATAAGCATGCATATGTACTCAGTACTTGGTTTGGGCCCCCTTTGCAGCAATTACTGCCTCAATGCAGCGTGGCATGGAAGCTATCAGCCTGCAGCACTGCTGAGGTGTTATGGAAGACCAGGAAGCTTCAATAGCTGCCTTCAGCTCTTCTGCATTGTTCGATCTCATGTCCCTCATCTTTCTCTTGGCAATGCCCCATAGATTCTCTATGGGGTTCAGGTCAGGTGAGTTTGCTGGCCAATCAAGCACAGTAATCCCACGGTCATTGAACCAGATTTTGATGCTTTGGGCAGTGTGGGCAGGTGCCAAGTCTTGCTGGAAAATGAAATCAGCATCCCCATAAAGCTCATCTGCGGAAGGAAGCATGAAGTGCTCCAAAATCTCCTGGTGGACGGCTGCGTTGACCCTGGACTTAATGAAGCACAGTGGACCAACACCAGCAGATGACATGGCTCCCCAAATCAACACAGACTGTGGAAACTTCACACTGGACTTCAAGCACCTTGCAGTCTGTGCCTCTCCATTCTTCCTCCATATTCCGGGTCCTTAGTTTCCAAATGAGATGCAAAAGTTGCTCTCATCAGAAAAGAGGACTTTGGACCACTGAGCAACAGACCAGATCTGTTTTTCTTTAGCCCAGGTAAGATGCTTCTGATGACATTTGAAGCCCATGTCCAGGATCTGTCTGTGTGTGGTGGCTCTTGATGCACTGACTGCAGCCTCAGTCCACTCCTTGTGAAAGTCCCCAACACTTTTGAATCACCTTTTCCTGATAATCCTCTCCAGGCTGCGGTCATCCCTGCTGCTTGTGCACCTTTTTCTTCCACCTTTTTCCCTTCCACATAACTTTCTATTAATGTGCTTTGATACAGCACTTTGGGAACATCCAACTTCTTTTGCAATTACCTTTTGAGGCTTTCCCTCCTTATAGAGGATGTCAATGATGGTTTTCTGCACAACTGTCAGGTCAGCAGTCTTTCCCATGATTGTGATTCCTGCTGAACAGACTGAGAGACCATTTAAAGGCTCAGGAACCCTTTGCAGGTGTTATGGCTTAATTAGCTGATTAGAGTGGGACACTTTGAGCCTAGAATATTGCACCTTTTCACAATATTCTAATTTTCTGAGATTGTGGATTAGGGGTTTTCATGAGCTGTAAGCCATAATCATCACAATTATGACAAATCACGGCTTGACCTATCTTGTTTTGCATGTAATGAGTCTATCTCATATATTAGTTTCACCTTTTAAGTTGCATCACTGAAATAAATGAACTTTTGCATGATATTCTAATTTTTTGAGTTTCACCTGTAGCTATCCTGTGAATTGTTCTTTTCACAAAACTATACACCTCCTATACACTTGTCAAATTTGTGGATGCAGCAAATTAAGGTAATGTAAAATTATTTAGCACAGATGGATTTTCCTTCAAATGACCTAAAAATAGCTCATCTATTATACTGCAAGAACTAAAGACTAGGGATATTGAACTGTAACTCCCAAAAGCTGCAACCTGAACAACAGTGAGGTACAGGCATGGCAATATCTGGGAGTCACTGATTCCTTCTCAAGCAATGTGACAGTTTATCCTGAACTTCCCAAACTTGCATTAATACTAGGGGTGCCTCTGAGTAGGAAAACTCTTCTTTCTTCCTATTTAGTTAGTTCATTAGTTAATTAGTCAGACAATCAGTCAATTAGGCCATGCCTAAAATCCAGGAAGACTCTTCTTTTATTTCCATGTTGTGTTATTAAATAATGCATTTCTGAAAAAAGTTAATTGACCTGATTAATTTTCAGCTGCCTTTGCATTACAGAAACTTCATTATTGTACAGTAACTGTTCAGTTAAAGGCTTCTGAAATTTATGTCCATCTGTTTTTGCTTATAACCATTCCGTGGTCATACTCTCATATCCATGTTTTACCCACAGAAAGGGAGAGGATCTGGACTCTGGCATGAACATTTGAAATAGAATGAGAATACAGATGGTTTGGCTGTCATGCATGCAAGTTTTAACCACAAAAATGAAGTCAACTTGGCATACATCAGATTAAATTTATGAAAATACAGATGGCTTTATATATTTTTTTAAAAATTGTGAGAATGGAGATGCTCTATCATAAAAATACTTGAAGAATGCAGATATGGGCAAAATATGTGTTTAATATTTTCCAAAATGCCTGCCAAAATGTTATTGCTATATTTCAGAAGTAGTAAAATCAATAACCTTGAACCTCTCTTTCTGCCTGAATTTTGAGAAGTCTGATTTATTTCTTTTCCTACTTTACAAAGGAAAATAAAAATACTTAAAAGGAATACCCAATAGATTTCTCAATTCTGAATCTAATTTTTATGATATATTGTGCAATTGTACAAACGTGTGTCCACAAATTCCTCTTCTCTTTACCATAAAAAAGCCACATTTATTTTCTACATTTATTTCTTCATTCATCACTTTCTTTAGGAAGAACCACTGTAGTAAGTAGTTTGGGTTTTTTTAATAGTATTTTGGAGTGTTGAAGTGGGTTGGGAGTAGCAAAGAAGCTAAGAAGCTGCTAGGACAGATCATCTCCAAATTCTGGCTTTCCTTTGCATAACTATCTAAACTATATTTTTATTAACATTTCTGAGTTTTAGATTCAATGGGGAGCCATTTTTCAACTGAAAAAAAAATCATAGTAATAAAATATACATAGAAAACAAAGATATGTCACATAGCTCTGCAACTAACTTTTGCAATATGAAAAAGTCCTCCTACCAAGTCCATATGTATTGCAGAAATACCTGCAAATTGAGTTCTTTGCATAGGCAGCTGTATGATAGACAGTATACTGTATGTAGTAAAACCAGATGACACATTGGACAGCAAAGGTAATGCAAAGAACAAAATTGAAGGATATCCTGTTATGTAAATTACTGCCATGCAATATATGAGGTGGTCTTCAAACACCACTCAGAAGCTACAGCTAATCAGAAATGAAAGTTTTGTTGGGTACACAACAAAACAGTTACCTGCACTGGGGTGCAAATTTAAGGTGTTGGTCATTGTCTACAAAACCCTTAATGGATCAGGGCATGGATATCTGCTTCTCCTCTCCAATTGTTTCTGACTATCCTATAAGATCTGGCAGGATTGGTATGTTCAAGATCCTGTCAATAAAGCAATGCTTTTTCATGACACCTCAGAGAGGCATCTTCTCTGTCATTGACTACACCTAGAATTGCCCCCAAAGCCTGCATATCCCCAACCCATTAATTTTTCAGAACACTCTAATAAGTTAAATTTTCTAGCAAACCCATGTGAAATGTAACACGTTTTAATTGTTTGCATTCCTTGACATGTATTCTTTGCTGAGTTTTATGTTTATCTACATTTTTTTAAAAAAATGTTGCTTTGTAATTTGTTGCTTTATAAATTGAATAAAATAAATAATGTATGGTCACACTTACTACTCATGTGTAAAGGAGGTCAGACAAGCTTGATTAAATTTATGACACTTCCAACACACCAGGAATTTTACTCCCTGTGCAGAGTTTGACACCAACCTCCAATCTCTCATCATCTTTATTTCCCTAGGCCTCAAAATGCTGAGAAGAGATGGAGAGCATTAAAAGCCAATCAGGACTACTCCAGCTGGCTAACAGGAGAGGCAGAGAAAGTAATTCAATCCGTGCTGTAATCTAAATTTCATTGGAATAACAAGAACTGCACATTCCCATTCCATTTAGGAATTATTATCCATGTATCTCTCATTTTGGGAGATGAGATTTTAAAAAAATCCTGAATCCTATAAATAGAGCTTTCTAGTTTCAGAGCCAAAATACCTCTTACATTCAAAAATCTGTGATGGTGAAATTAATTTGTCAGCAATTATTTTTGTGATGGCATGTTATCTGGATTCCAGGAAGGAGGGAGTGCAACTCAGAGGTATAGGAGCCAGTGCAATTAAGATAGTTCATGTATGAGAAAGGAGGTGAAGATGGCCCCTCCCTAATAGTTTCCCAGAGTATATGTTTTATGATGCAAGTTGTCTGCTTTAGTTTGGTAAGATTTTGTCTGTAAGTGAAAAATAATAAAAGAAACTACTAAGAGGAACCTCGGTGTCTTTTTTTTGTTTTTTGTTTTTGTTTTTTTGGAGCCAGACAATTCTCTAATCACTGTAGCTATGGTTGATTAAATATTGCTCAGTGGATAAAGAAAGGAGAAGTTAAATTCTAAAAATACCTTCAAAAAGAGCCTTGGTGGTGCAGGCTGTTAAACGCCTAGCACTTAAGTTCCAGCTGCCTGCAATTACTGCAGGCTCGAATCCCACCAGGCTCAAGGTTGACTCAGCCTTCCATCCTCTCGGGGTAGGTAAACTGACGACCCAAGATTGTTGGGGGCAATAAGCTGACTGTGTAAAAATGCCGCTTAGTAATAAGCAGGCATATACAATGGAATGAAGGCTATTGCTGAGCGCATTGGGTTGTATCCCAAAAATTGTAAGCCGCCCTGAGTCTTCAGAGAAGGGTGGCATATAAATGTAAATTTTTTTAAAAATTGGCTTTTTGTATACAATGTTCTGAATCTGAAATGAATCCAAGAAATGGAAAGCAGAATGAGACAAGAGTTCCAGCCAAAGGAAATAGACTACCTGGTAGAAGTCTGAGAGCCAAGCCTTCAAAGAAAAGCAAAAAAAAAACCTACCTCAAAACAGTTTTGGTTTCAATGCATGAGCCAGAAATAAATTCTTTCAGTTTTCAAAAGCAGCTGATCTGCCTAGAACTAATTCTATGTTAGAGTAAAGTCATAATGTAGACATGTCTCTTGAGAAACTACAGGTAGTTCTCGACTTATGACCACAACTGAGTCCAACATTTCTGTTGTTAAGTGAAACATTTGTTAATTGAGGTTTGCCCCATTTTACAACATTTCTTGCCACAATTGTTAAATGAATCACTGAAGTTGTTAAGTTAGTAACAAAGTTGTTAAGTGAATCTGGCTTCCCCATTGACTTTGCTTGTCAGAAGATCACAGGTGATCATGTGATCCCAGGAGATTGCAACTGTCATAAATATGAATAAGTTCTGAAGCATCTGAATTCTGATAGGTGACAACAGTCTACAATGGTCATAAGTGTGAAAAACTGTCATTTTTTCAATCCCATTGTAACTTCAGACAGTCATTAAATGAACTGTTGTAAGTCAAGGATTACTTGTCATGCCCCTGTCGGAATCTGACTCAGAGGAGGAAGCTGAACAGCTGACAGGGAGTGGGAGTGTGGCTCCGTTGGCTGTGGAAGAAATTGGGGAAGGGCAAAATCTGGCTGGGCAGAGCAGGGAACAGGTAGAACAAGGGAGACGGAATTCAGAGAAAGACCCAGACCCACCCGCTCTTCATCCTAGGGCACGCAGGGAGGAATGGAGAAGACAGCAACGTGGGTTGTGTGGCTTACAGGAGAGGAAAGGGCCCTGATTCCCTTCATTAGCTGCAGCTGGGAACACAGTGTATTAAAAAAGGTAAGTTGTGTGCAGCAAGCTGTTGGGAGCAAACATGACTTTATCTTGTATCGTTGTGGCTTATTTGTGTTCCTGGCATCTTCCCAACTGTGTGAGTTTTGCCATGTTTTCAGGTTTGAAATTCCTGCTCCTGCCCTGCCAAACTAATTGCTTCCATTTGGTTTGTTTGGATTTTAAGTTACAGTTTGTGTGTACCTTGTTTCGGATTGAATTTTCTACAGTCAAAGGCTGTTCCTGGGAGAGTTTTTCTCCAGCGTGAAAGTAACCTGGACAATGGGGGCAAAGTTGGAGATAATAAAGGGACTCTTATTGATTATCTGACTGTGTTGCCTTTGTGCCACACCCCGGGTCATCACATTACTTGTATATGAAGCTCTGTCTTTGTATGAATATAATTGATATACCCAGGGGTGGGATTCAAATTTTTAAACAATCGGTTCTGTGGGTGTGGCTAAGTTGGTGGGCATGGCTTGGTGGTCATGTTTTTGGCTGGGCGTGGCCAACTCAATATCACTCATATCGAGGCACGCATCTCCTCGCCTGGCCCCTCATGACTGTGGGAATGCTGCAACAGTCATAAGTGTGAAAAATGGTCATAAGTCACCTTTTTCAGTGCCATTGTAACTTTGAATGGTCACTCCACACAAGCCAAGTACCAGCAAAGGAGGGGAAAAAAACTCCAGAGAAGTTCCTGAGACAGGAAGTCTAGTCCTGCCAAGAATGTAATAAGGGTTAATGGAGAGACAGTTTCTGTAAGCAATATTTCCTTCCTGCCTTTCTTACAGGATTAGGCCAGTAATTTCTTCTAACAACCAGTTCTCTGAACTGCTTAGAATGTTAACAACCGGTTCTAGAGAATAGGTGCGAACTAGTAGAATCCCACCCCTGGATATACCCATAAGGTTGACATTTTCCTTGTATTAATCTTTTGATAGTTTGCATGGATCCATTGCTGTTGATGAGGAAATGAATGATTATCAAGTTCCAATGAGATCTATTTCCAAGGTTAATCATAATGATAAATTTATCTACATGGATATGAAAACAAGACATCTCAGTTTCTAAGGTAAAACTGAATTCTCTAAACTCTCGTCAAGAAATGTTTCTATCTTTGAAAATCGAATGGGTACTCAAACATTCTCTGTATCTAGCTCTTGAAATAATTTAATAAATACCTCAGTCTACATCTCATTTAAGCTACCAGGATTTAACAGAAAAATGCATTAATCCTCAACCACTAGATTGGGATTGTTTGCCTAGCTCTTCTGAAAAGCTTTCTGAAATTTAGCATGAAGCATTAAATAAAGTCCTTTGGTTTTTCTTTCAAGCAGAACGGAAGTATATGCATTATTTTTTCTTGGCCAGAAAAATGAAAATCTCTCACACATCTGTTTTCTAGCCACCTTCCTTCATGCTGGATTTGTTTATTTAGTTATCTTCATCTAGGCTGTACTGGACTAGGTTTTTCTGTCAAGCCTTCTTTAGTTTATTCAGATATTGTGTGAGCCTCAGCATAATTTGTTCCCAGCACATTTTGAATCTGTGATCTTATAAGTCTCTGCACTGAATTTGCACTGCATAACAGTTCCTGTTTATGGAGGCTTGCAAATGAGTTTTTTATTGTTAAGCTGCCCTCCTTATATACACAGTTGGAGGGGGAGGGGTTCCAAAAAATAAAATGTCCCATTACTGTATATTTTATTTCCATACAAAAAATCTTAAGAAGGAAATGGCTGAGTAGTTGCTAATACATACATACATACATACATACATACATACATACATACATACATATTTTGTTCTATAATATAATAAGTTTATTAGTATATAGGTCCATTCACAAAGGAAAGGTGAATTTTTATTTGTCCTTAAACTATTAGCTATAATTTGATCAGACTTATTTAGAAGTATGAAAACAATAAATTTGATACAGTTCAGTCAGTTAAAATAAAGCAAAGCCGTCCATTATTGAAGTTATTTATAAGAAAGCAAAAACTAGATTTAAAAAATAATGTTATCTCTGTTGGCTCATTAAAATGTAGAAACCTAAAGCTAAACTATGGTCCCAACTTTGATAAAAACAAAATATTTTTACTTCAGTGATGCAACAGAAGACGAATAAACAAGCTAAATCTATTCTCTTTTGGAAAATAATGAAATGACATGCCTACTTTATGCTAAAACTGTTTGGTGATTTCAGATAATATCATTGAGCAAAAAAATGTTAGAATTTCCTCTATATAGCTTGCTACATTTGAGAGCTATACTTCATTATAATTAAAAAATCCAGGACGATGAACACATCTGCCAAAATGAAATACTTTAAAAAATAAGGAAAAACAAGAATATTACTTAAATACAAACTAGTAAGATTTGAAAAAAATGATCCATTTACTAAAGAGTGATTTTTAGAATTTTTAGTTACCAATGTTTACATTTGTTTCAGAAAAAAAATGTATATGTAATACAAAATTGTGAAATAAAACCATATTGTGGTTATAAAATAAACACTGGAAAACTAGCACAGTTTTTTTTCTTCACATAGGAGGCATTTTTATTTTATTTTGTCTTTCCCACAAATTTCCACAATTTTCCACTTTTCCTTCTTTCCGTGAGATGAGGATGTGACCTGCTTCAGACAGTACTCTGGAAATGAGTTGCTAGTGGTGCAGAGAAAATTAAGACTTAATGCAAAAAAAAATATTTAAAGCATTAACCCTACTCAACATGATACAAGAAATGTTTTTGAGGCCAGTCTACCATAAATTTATGCCCCGCATAGGTAGCCTAAATGGATTATACTCTAATTCAGATTTTTGTCTATTTGGAATATTCTAGAATCTTTTCACAACCTATATTACAATTTTTGCCCTTCCCTCTAAAAGATGTGGGAAGTTTATTGTTCTCAGTAAATTTTAGTGTACCTAAAGAAGGAATGGCTAATGAATAACTATTTTGGATATGCAATACTGTAAGGTTTATTAACTACATCATCAAATAGAAGTTCAAGATGTAGAGTCTGTAATAGAAGTTCTCTGTTTCAAGACCCTTTTTACCTTGGATATTCTGACAAAGTCATATCTACCAAGTAACGTCCATACTATTTAGGCCCTTGGGTTGCTTAATGAATGAAATAAGTTCTGTGCAAGGCACTTTAAAAGATTCTGGACACACTTCCCTGAATAAGCTGCTGAGAATTATGAGAATAGGCAACATCCAATATACAAGTGACTATACAGTATATAAATAAATAAGTGTAATCATATATATTAATTCCAAGACAAGACAAGAATGAGATCGTGAATCCTATGTAATAAATAGATCCATATGTAATTTGTTGACATTGGGATTATAGATAGAAAGAACCTTTTGCACAGAACCAGACAAATATGCTTATCAACAAGTAGCCCTCCACTCTAAGAATGGAGAAACTTTCTCATTTATGATTCATGGTAGGCATGCAGATCTCAGGAACTAATTAAAAGCATTTTCATTATGGTTTTCTTCTCTGAAACGTGAATTATCCTGTTCAGTGTGAAAGACTGTCTCTGATTGCTTTGAGATGCAGAATTAAACTATCCTAACAGGACTATTCAATTTATACTTTCATTTATACTTTCGACTCTGAATGTTCATTCTAACATGAGCACTGTTCTAAAAGCCATTTTTGAATCTATGTCAAGCTATTTTTCTGAAAACCTGATTTCCTAGTTATACCAACTTATGCTTTGCCAAGTTTGAAGAACTTGTACAATGTTCATGGGGGTTAGTTATGGTCCTGTACTAAGTAATGGTCAAATCCAACTTCTATGATTCATTCCAAAATCAATATTATATTCCATAAAGCCCAGGAGTTAGAGCTTCCTAATTTTTGCTCCAGTTCTTCATATTATAAGGATGTATATCATAGGTTTGAAGCAAAGAAATATACATTACTCAGATGTATAGATGCCCTGATATGTTTCGTCTTGCATATGTTTTGTCCTTTCTAAACCACGAGGAACCCCAAATTCATGATTAGAGAAAGACTGCATAAGTGTGATTCAGTCCTAGCAGAAGTCATAGCAATTAGATTTATATACTGCTGCTCCATAATGCTTTACAGCACTCACTAAGTGGTGTACAGATCAGGATATTTCCCCCAACAATCTGGATCCTCATTTTACCGATTTTGGAAAGACAGAAGGCTGAGTAAACTTTGAGCTTTGTCAGGATCGAACTCCATGCTGTGGAGTACTGCATTCTTACTGTTATGTATGCAGGTTTAAAGTCATTGGTTTAGTTTGAACTGTTCTTGTAAAATGTAAGAAATGATTGGTTTAAAAAGTGCGGGAAAACCCTGCACTCTGATTGGCTGGCAACTGCAGCTGCTGGCTATAAGTAGCAGCCGCAGCCCAGCCAAAGTGGGTTCGTTCTGAGGTGTAGTCACTAATAAACAAAGAGCTTGAAGCACTCCGCGTCTGTCTCTTCATGCAAACTTAACACTGGCGATGAAGGTGGGATCTCCCTGAAGAAGAAGGCAACGCGGAACAGAAGAAGAGAGAGGTGGCTGCGCTGAACACCCCCCCAGCCCCATTCGATCTGATGGCAGAAGACTGGGAGACGTATGCAGATCGTTTCCAAATGTATCTGGAAGGAAATGATCTTGCCCACATTTCCGAGAAGCGGAAGAGGGCGGTCTTTCTCACGCACTGCGGTCCGGCAGTTTTCAAGATGGCGAAGGCATTGGCGGGAGCTTCAGACGTGAAGGTAATGGAATGGCCTGACTTAGAAAAGTTGTTAAGAGCCCATTACGTGCCACAAGTATCGTGCCTCATTAAGAGACACAAGTTTTACCATCGGGATCAAGGGGAAAGCGAAAACGTTAACGACTTCGTGGCAAGTTTAAGAGACATTGGGGGTGCATGCGAGTTTAACAATTTAGAAGAGGCCATGCACAATCGATTTGTTCTGGGCCTTAAAGACAAGGTGCTTCAGAGCAAGTTATTACTAAGACCTAAGATCACGCTGAAGGAAGCAATAGAAGAGGCCTCTTCAGCAGAAGCTACCAAGTCCTCAGCAGCAGCCATGAAGAAAATTAACAAGGCCACAAGCCATCCTGATGTGGAAAAGTCCACAACAACTCATTGCGAGCAAATAGATTCTGAGTCAGACTGTAGTGAGGTGGAGGAAGGAATTTATAGACTCAGAATGGAGAGGAAAAAGAAAGACCTGGGAAGAAAGAGGCAAGATTTCTACTGCAGAGGTTGTGGGGGAAGCCACCCCCGCACTGAATGCAAGTTTCTTGATACCATCTGCCTACGTTGTGAAAAAGAGGACACCTAGCAAGAGTCTGCAAATCATCCAGAACTCCACCCCACAGAAGAAAGTTTCCTGACAAAGAATTCAAGCCTAACAACTTCAGTGAGAAAATGGGGTGCAACACAGAAGCAAATGGGAAGAATGAAACTCATCAAACAGTCACCATTGGTCATTCTTCACCCTTAAGAAGCAGAAAAGTACATGTGAAGGTACTAATTGAAGGAAGGCCTTGCCAAATGGAAGTGGACTCAGGCTCATATTTATCTATGGTGTCATGGGACACTATTCACAGACTACTCCCAAACATTCAGAAGAAGCATTTCAAGAAGCAAGCACTGACTTTTAAAGACTACCAAGGGAACAAGAGAATTCAACGTGAAGTTCAAAGGCCACACCAAACGCTTGCCCCTGACCATCGTGGACAAGGATCACCCAAGCTTGCTGGGACTTGAGTGGTTCAATCCATTAGGCATCGAGGTGACTGGCATCAATCACGTGAGCAACACTGAATGGGAGAAGGCCTTGAAGTCTGAGTTTCCAGAGGTCTTCAGCGATGGATTGGGCAAGTATATGGGGACCCCTATCACTTTCAACCTAGATCCCAAGGTGCCCCCAATTTGTTTAAAGCCCAGAAGGGTCCCATTTGCCTTAAAGGAAAAAATTGATGCACAATTAGATAAACTAATAGCTCAAGGAGTTTTAGAGCCCACTGACCACTCCAGATGGGAGACACCCATAGTCACACCAGTCAAGACTGATGGGTCAGTGAGAATCTGTGGAGACTATAAGGGGACATTGAACCATGCGCTTCAACAGAGCGCATATCCAGTTCCAGTGGTGCATCATTTATTACATTCACTTGGCAGGGGTACAGTCTTTGCCAAATTGGATCTGGCCCAGGCATATCAACAACTAACAGTTGATGATGCCACTGCAGAGGCCCAAACCATTGTGACTCATAGAGGTGCCTTCAAATGTAAAAGGTTACAGTTTGGAGTAAGCGTGGCACCAGGCATCTTCCAAAGCCTTATGGAAAGGATGCTCCAAGGACTGCCAGGGGTAGTGCCTTACTTTGATGATGTGTTAATCTCTGCTGAAAATGACACTCAGTTACAAGAGAGACTCAGAGAAGTCCTTACCAGATTCAAAAAAGCGGGGTTAAAAGTCAAGGAAGAAAAATGCACTCTTAGAACTGACAAGGTTGAGTTCTTGGGCTATATGATTGACAAGCATGGTATCCACCCCACAGATGCCAAGGTTCAGGCAATCAAAGAAGCCCCTAGACCAAAATGCAAAACAGATTTGCAAGCCTTCCTTGGACTTATTAACTTTTATCACATGTGCCTACCTAAGAAGGCAACCATTGCAGAACCATTACACAGACTACTGGACAAAAAATCTGCTTGGGTCTGGGGCAGGAAGGAACAATCAGCATTTAACAATATTAAAAGACTAATCACATCTGATGCTGTACTGATACAGTTCTCTGAGAATTTGCCTGTTGTACTCACTTGTGATGCATCCCCTTTTGGAGTGGGGGGGAGTTGAGCCACAGGCTTCCCAGCGGGAGGGAAGCCCCTATTGCATTTTACTCTCGCACTTTGACCAAAGCAGAGAGGAATTACAGCCAATTGGACAAGGAAGCATTGGCAATTGTTGCAGCTGTCAAGAAATTCCATGAGTATCTATATGGGAGAACATTTACCATTGTCACAGATCACAAACCTTTGTTAGGCATTGTGGCAGGAGACAAACCTACACCCACTATCCTGTCACCAAGAATGCTGAGGTGGACTGAATTTCTTGCTGCTTATTCATACAAGCTCATCCACAAGCCTGGCAAAGACATTGGCCATGCTGATGCCTTGAGTTGCTGCCCACTTCCGTTTCACACTGAGGACGTTGAACTTGAGGCGCACACCTTTTTCCTAGAAACTGTTGCCAAGCTTCCAGTACACGCTGCTGAAATTGCCAGAGAGACTGCCAAAGACACTGTATTGGCTCCTGTTATAGGCTGGATTAAGAAAGGTTGGCCTCTTCAAGATCTACCTCAACTTGCCCAACCTTTTAAATCCAGGCAAACTGAATTATCTGTGTTAAGAGGATGTATTTTGTGGGGTAACAGGGTGGTTATTCCTACAAAACTGCAAAAAGAGGCTTTGGAAATGTTACATGAGGGTCATCCAGGTATTGTAAGGATGAAGGGATTGGCCAGGAGTTATGTATGGTGGCCAGGTATAGACAAAATGGTAGAAAACTGGGTTGCATCCTGCCCAAACTGTCAGCAAGTAAGGCCTGCTCCACCTCTCGCCCTCAAACAGGAATGGGAATGTCCTAGGGGCCCATGGTCTAGGATTCACATTGATTCGCTGGCCCTACCAGAGGCACACCTTCCTTATTATAGTAGATGCATATTCCAAATGGCTAGAGGTCATCCCTATAGCATCCACCACAACTGATGCTGTCATCAAGCAGCTTAAAAAGCTTTTTGTAACCCACGGGTTACCTGATGTTCTTGTCTCTGACAATGGCCCTCAATTTACATCCAACCTTTTTGAATCCTATCTAGCACAGCAGGGTATCAGACATGCCCTGACTGCCCCTGGGCACCTTGCTAATGGCTGGGCTGAGCGCTGAACGTATGGTACGATTTACCAAGGAAAAATTTCAGCAATTGGGTCCTGGGGATATCACTGAGAGAGTTGAAAAACTTCTCAGTGTTCAGCATATCACTCCCAACCCCTCAACTAATTTGTCCCCAGATGAATTGTTGATGGGTAGGAAACTCAGGTCTCCCCTTGATCGCCTTCATCCCACTTACGCACCCAACGCACCACTAGATTCCACTAGCAAAATTCGCACATTCACTGTGGGTGATTCTGTTTATGCTAAGAACCTTATGGGTGAACCATTATGGATTCCTGCTGAGATAACCCAAATCACAGGCCTTACAGGGTACAAACGGAGGATGGTGTCCTCTGGAGTAGGCACATTGATCAGTTAAGATCCAGATTACCTCAGGAGCATTGCTTTTGCTCCTCTCTGGTTCCCATACCTACTGCTTCTTCTAGGGGGGAAGGGGAGGATCATGAGTGTAATGAACAAGCAAGAATCAACCCCATGTGTAACGAGCTAACACGACAGGAACCATCCCAAAACCTGTCACAATACCAACAACCATTTTCACAAATGGAAGATTGCACATCATTACCTGATTTAGGTGCTGACATTGGGTTGGAGATGGATTGGGAGGAGAGACCAGGTTGTAGTAACCAAACAGGTTCTACCATTACTACAAGTCCAAGTAAGGAAATGTCAGCAGACACATTTCCTCTCTCACAAGGTGAGAACCTTAAAACATCTGAACCAAGTAGGTCTCAGCGTACACGTAAGAGCCCCACCTATTTAAAAGAATACATTAGATAGGCTGGGGTTTGAGTATGGACTGAACCTAGTGGGGAGGGATGTTATGTATGCAGGTTTAAAGTCATTGGTTTAGTTTGAACGGTTCTTGTAAAATGTAAGAAATGATTGGTTTAAAAAGTGCGGGAAAACCCTGCACTCTGATTGGCTGGCAACTGCGGCTGCTGGCTATAAGGAGCAGCCGCAGCCCAGCCAAAGTGGGTTCGTTCTGAGCTGTAGTCACTAATAAACAAAGAGCTTGAAGCACTCTGCGTCTGTCTCTTCATGCAAACTTAACACTTACCACTGCACCATCAAGGCTTTTACCCTGATGTTTTCAGTTGAACCTTGCACCAGACCTTAAGGAACAACCCCAAACTTCTTTTCAAATTTAGTTGAGTTCATTAGGTTCCTGAGCAGTTAATAAAATAGGACCGGCCTGCATGTGGCAAGGAGCAGTAACAGAGTATATGCAGGCAATCAAAAGTTAATCATGTTAAGTCATTATCCCCCATAGAAATCAGATCTAGCATGTGCTTCTCTATATATTTTGGACCCTTGATTATATGGCTCACATCCATGGCTGCCATCTTGGCCATAAATTCCTGAGCTGTCACTGACTGCAGCGCCAGAGAAGGCAAGTTGAAATGCCCCATGACAATAAGCTTATGGGACTCCATTGACAAACTAGCAACAAAGTGCAAAAATTCAAATAGAGGAAGCTGCTATGCATCTAGGAACTGTTGCATTATATTGTTAGCTGCTGGTTAGAATTTCCCAGTAGGCTCATTTTGATTTTATGCTGTCATAGATTAATATAATTTCCTCCTACAGCATGTTTAATTCCATGGTCAAGCACAAATCACTGCCCTCTAGTGGTGCTAGCTAGCATATTAGCAGTTAGTTTGTAAATTATAATATAATTGACACATTTGAATTAGGACCTTTTGAGTTCAATTTCATTTATAAACCTTGAAATCAGAAAGGTTCATATTTAAATAAACCAGAACTCAACTCTGCTTATAAAGTGGCAATGATATTGGTTTCCTTTACAGGATGATTTTAAGAATGACAAAAAAAACAAAAAACATTTAAGTTTTTGCCACAACAGAAGAGTCAAACTGCCTTTCTTTTGCTCCTTATAACTACAAAATAGACATGTATATACAGATATTTTAATTATTTTATTTATCAAGTGAACATGCCATGCATTCAACTGTATTTTTGTTGCAATGCCAAAATGTGCTAGAAACATTTTAAACAACTGTCTTTAAGAGTAGATCTGATCCAATATGATGGTACCCATGTTTTTAAGCCTATCATCTTAAAAAACAACTTTAATTTGTACCTTGTTTGCAGCTGGCCATTTCAGGGCTGACAGTACCCTTATAATCTTATTTAAAAAATACAATCTTAGTGAAAAATGTTGCCTTTATAAGGGGATTTAAGACTGTTCATGTCACATTTTAATGGACAAAAGTGGCATAATTACACTGTTGGAAATTGCTATTACACTTCACCCTATTCATCTCTCAAAATGGGGGAGACAGAGGTTTGGTTTTCTGAGGATGAAACTGGGTTTTCCCTGAGAAATAAATTGTCTAAAATGTAGAAAGTATATTTTTGAGCAGTGCTTCCATTTGAAATGAAGTCAGGCCCAGTTATTACTGTTGAAATGAAGTGAGTGGTATGAGGTTCCCTTGAAAGAATCAGTGCAATATTCCAATACATTTAACACTATTTCCAGCACTGCTATATTTTTTTCTACTGCTACCTTATATACTCGCATACAGACCAGTAAATTTTCCAGAAGTATCATCAATTGCCTTAAGAATAAAAGGGTGAATGTCTTCCAACCCTTCTGGCTAATGACATTAATTACATGTTTCCCCTTGACTTATACGCAAGCTCGTTTTAACTAAAATAACTCTTTAAAGAAAAATAAACTTTTTTCTAAAATTGCAGATGGAGAAATGTGATTAGGCATTAAATATATATTACCTCAGCATGTATTCAGATACTGTTAAAATAAATTGTTCTCTTTCAAGTAAAACTAAGGCTTATTCATTCATATATGATGATGGAGAGTGGAGAGCTATCCCAAAAGGTTTGGGGAAGAATTAATCTGTTGTAAGTTCAAACACTAACTTAATTTAAAATTGATTTATTTTACAAACATGGCAAACTAACCTCCAGGAGAATATAAAAGAAATGGATCAACATGGATTTCACTTTCAGATATTCTTTAGAAGAAGCAGTTGTGTTTGTAATCTGGTGATGAGAACAATAAACTGTTCAGGGAATAGTTTTATTATACAGTTTGCACATTTTGTACAAACAGAAATGGGGAACTTGTGGCTCCACAGATGCAATTTTATCACTCCAGGCCATTATCCATATTCTTTTGGATTAATGAAATTGGACATCCAATGACATCTGGAGGACAAGATTTCTGCCTTTGCTTGAGCTAACAGAACTGCAGGAAAAAGTCAAAATATGTATTGCTGGCTAAAGTTGCCAAAAATGTTTCATCCCACCCCACCCCACCCCGTTATTCGTGGTAGATACAATAGTACTAGGGAATTGTTTATAGACAGGAAATGTAGACTTTGTTTAATCCTGGATATAGATGTTATGTAAGCATCTCTCTCTAAACATGCAAAAGAGTCTACTCTTTCCAGTGGTTTTATTTGTTGGTTAGTATACTTGTTTCAGAGTGAAATACTGGCTATTGTTGTACTATGTTTTGTTGTGAAATGCTTCTAACCACCCAAGTGCAAATAATAATACTTACCAAGGAGCATAGGTTGGTATGGAATGTTGCAAGAACACCAGACAAAGAAATAAAAAAGGCATTGGAAGAATATCTGAAGGACAGTGAAGAATATGCAATGACGTAGTACACCATGAAAACCTACTGAATATCAAAGAGATCAGAATGGCTTACAAGAAAGGCCAAATAAAGAGTAGAAAAGAGATATGGCAAAGCAAAGTATTACATGGCCACTACATTAAAAAAAAACTACCAGGCAAAGCCAATAACAACAAAACCTGGTAATGGCTAAAAGGAAGAAAGTTGAAGAAAGTGATGGAGGGGTGGAGTTGAGAGGGCAGGGAGGGAGAAAGAGAGGAATTATTGGAGTGAGTGTGATCTGTGTGTGGAGGGATGAGAAAGAGGATTTGGAGCATGAGCCTGATACTGAATTGTGAATTTGAATTGCATTTTGGAACTCAGACTCTTCCAGAGTTTGCTTTTTTTTAAATAGCTTTACTACCCTAGTTTATTTCTGTGCTTGGTTGCACCCATGATGGCAGGCATTGTATGAATGAGCATTCTCACAGCAATGGTTTGTTATAGACTGATAAATGATCAGTCCATACCGATTAAATAATTCCTGATTCTGTACTTCATGTGAGTAGCTCTCTCAATATGAATGCTATTCTGTGGCAATAAATCTTAAGTAGTAACAAGGGCAGCTAACCGCAATTAATCTCCTTGTAATGTATTCACTGAGAGCTAAGAGGCTCCAGTTAGACATTGCTAATGGGCAGAAATTACTCATCCTTTCTTCTCCCACTAGACAAGGGAAAGAGTGAATCCCTTTTTTGTAGCAAAAAGTCACCCTGTGAGGGATGGTGACTCAGAAAAGAAGAGAAAAAGCTGACATTGTTGAAATGGCAGTAAGGTGTTTTTTTAAAAAAAATAGTCTGATTGAATCAGGAATCCGTTGAACTATTAATTGTGAGAACATCCCTCACATGGTCAGTCACCTTGTTCAATACACATGCTCTAAAAACATCATGGTTATAATCCAAATTCACCAAACTATTACCTAACCACACAGATTAAGTTCATAAAAAACACAAGGCTGAAATATAATTGGCTAATTTGTGATTCAATATGTCCTGTGAACCAGCCACCATATCTCCAAAGATGAGAAAATGAACCTCAGGTTTGAATTTGAAAATCTGAATGTTTTTCTATCATAGGTGGGATTACAATTTTTAAAATAGTTTCAGGGAAGTCCCTTTTCACTATTGTCCAAACCAAAAATGAGATACAAAACATTGTATTAAAATGTAGATATGACTTTATATAAATATTGAGTAAGCTTTCAAATTTGGTCCATTGATAAGCTCTTAGGATTTACAGAAGTGGCAGGAAAAAAATAGGTTTTAGTGAATGAGTAGGCAGAATAATTATTAACAGGGATATCATGAAACAGATGTTGGTTCTTAGCTGTTTACTTTATTACTCTATTTTTACAACTGGTATTAGACTTGTACTTATGAGATACACTGATGTTCAAAAATTCCATGGGGCCACTTTCTACTCAAGCTTATTGTCTGATCAATTAAAACTATTTCTGCCTTTAAATAGAGCAATAGATTTGTTTTTTGCTTTTGTTTATCTAAATTTGCACCACCATCAACTCGCTCTGGTGACTAGCAACATTAAAGACAAAGGAATACAAATAGTAAAAATCAGAAAAGAAAAATGACACCACAGAACAAGGAAAAGATCTTTAGGATCTTTGTATAGGTCAGCAGGATTGTCAACACTTTGATCTCAAAGGTGTGGGTGTTCTGCATAGCAATAGAGAAGGCATGTTTCCTGAGTCCTACCAATGGTATTGTTTAATGCCATTGGCCCTATCCATGAAGGACTTTGCATTTGACAACCCAGCACCTTGAACTGCATTCAGAAGTCTACCAGTAACTAGTGTAACTCATGTAAGAGTGGAATTACATGGACATACCCTAACGTTTTCCCCCAACTAATTATATTACTGGATTCTGGATCATATATAACTTCTGAGTAGTCTTCAAGACTACTCAGACTAATTCAAGGTGTTGGTATTAACATTCAAAGTCCTTCATGGCTTGGGTCCGGGGTATTTGCAGGAGCGTGTCCTGCCAACATCGAATGCTGATCGCCCTGTGCGAGCACACAGACTGGGACTTCTCGGGGTGCTGTCCGCAAGACAGTGTCGGCTGGCGGTACCCCGAGGAAGGGCCTACTCTGTAGCGGCTCCCACCTTGTGGAATCAACTGCCCTTGGGGCTCCATTTGGCTCCGGATCTCCACTCTTTCCGCCACGATCTGAAAACTTGGTTGTTTGAACAGGCCGGGCTGAACTGACCTCTTGGGGGGGGGTGTTAAATTGATTTTATTTGGGCTTGTCGGGTTTAATTTGTTTTTAATGTATTTATTGATTGTATTTTTTAGTTGTGAGCCACCCCGAGTCCTTTCGGAGAGGGGGCGGCATACAAGTCCAATTATTAAAATTAAATTAAGAGCAGCCTTATCCACAGCACAACACAATAATTCAAACAAGAAGTCACCAAGGAATAGTAACCTTGAATAGGGCGCCCAATACAAAAATGGGCATAATTGGTATACAAAATGAATTTGTGCAAAAATCTTCTTAGATATGGCTCCCCCAGCCAGGAGCCACGAGTCCAGGAATGTTCCCTAATTGTACACCAGTTCTGATCAGAGCAGCACTGCCCTCTCCACTATTAAGGATGGAAAGTATCCAGGATCTTGTAGCACCCAAACTCCATCCACTCCATCTTACCTGTTCCTTCCCAACCAAACCTCCCAAACCTTCCAGATATAATCCTGAATTTTACTGAACTTTTTTTAAAAATAGATTTCCCTCCCTTGTTAAAGGTTTTGGTTTGAATGGAAAAAATATTAAAGCCATGTAGTGAAAAGTCCTGGACAAAGAAATGTATCTATGGGGATCAGGGAAAATCATGAAAAAATGCATTTGGAAAGTGATGCCATTAATAATAAATGATTAGAGCTTAAAGCCAGTGGGAAGAAACAAAGTGATACATATGTTTGACATTAGAGCCAACTTTCGATAAACTGATGCTGAACTTTTCAGTTAAGGTTACAGAGAGAAATGTAGACAAGCTAGTTCTTAAAGGGGGATTTGGGGATCACATATTTATATAATAGCACAAAGAGAAGCATAAAAATGGCAAATACCATTTGGAATTAGTCTTAAAAAGCAAATTGATTTCTGCAATTATAAACACTATTAATAGGTATAACACTTACAGGCTAAAATGTTAGGAAAAAGTCTATCAAATGCAGATTTATTAAATTAACATTAAGCACAGATCTCTAGGTGAATCTTAAAGTTACTATTATGTTTCTTCCAGACAGTATTTTCTGTTTGTTTGTTTATTTGTTTGTTTGTTTGTTGTCTGGCATTTTTACAAGGAGGATATGTTATTCTTTTATGTACAGTTTATCTTAATCACTTTCACTGATCCCATAAATTTTTACAACTCTGTACAAAACCATTTTTTTCAAAAATTGCATGAAATCATTGGAGAAAAAAATAACACCTTTGCTTAAACTTTAAAAAGCCTGGCGTGTTTGTGGTACAGCTGCATTACATACTTGGTATGCTGGCTTCAACTTCCTCTGGCATCTCCTGGACTATTCATCTGAATTTTACTTCTTCATATTGTAAATCCAGAAAGCAGAAAAGCAAACTGTGTTAAGAGTTTCTACAACTGTGCACTTAAAAATATTTAATGGCAATACTCAGGCAAGGAAAGGGGAGTTACCACCTTTGCTCACATTCAGATTTATACAGCCATAAATTTCACTGGGCTAAAACGTTGGTGTCCAGAATAATTCATGATGACATCTTTTTACATCTTGTGTGTGCCTATGTGTACCTCTGTGTTCCAACAATTTCATAAAAACGCTTAATCTTTGCAAGGATTAAATTTAGTGTTCTGTTTTTCAAAAGGGCAACAGTCTTACTGAAATTTCACAAGATTCTGGATAGACTGCCTAAATAAGCACATTTGAGCTAAAGAAGAGTTTGGCATCAGTGAATTACTTACAGCTTTCTAAAGATTTCTTTTCATGCTTTGCCAGAGCCCGGAGTACAACGAATATGCATTGCTACCATTAAAAACAACTTGACAACATGCAATAGAGTTTGGGTGATTTGATGCACAAAGTCTTAAGGAACAGGCAAGCATAATGGCAGCTAAATATAACTGAAGTGCTCTAGGTTAGCCTAAATTTCATTAATTGGAAGACTATGGCTACATGCAAATATATCCATATCCATATCCACTACACTACATGCAAATTAGGCAGAGGCCACTGTTAAGTTTGCATGAAGAGTCAGACGCGGAGTGCTTCAGTGAAGAGTTTATTAGTGACTACAGCTCATAACAGACCCGATTTGGCTGGGCTGCGGCTGCTACTTATAGGCAGCAGCCGCAGTTGCCAGCCAATCAGAGTGCAGGGTTTTCCTGCACTTTTTAAACCAATCATTTCTGACATTTTACAAGAACAGTTCAAACTAAACCAATGACATTCAAACCTGCATACATAACACCCCTCCCCACTAGGTTCAGTCCATACTCAAACCCCAACCTATCTAATGTATTCTTTTAAATAGGTGGGGCTCTTACATGTACGTTGAGACCTTTGTGGTTCAGAAGTTTTAATGTTCTCACCCAGTGAGAGGGGAAATGTGTCTGTTGACATTTCCCTACTTGGGCTTCCAGTGAAAGAAGACCCTGGTTGATTGTTACAATCTGGTCTCTCCTCCCAACCCATCTCCAACCCAAGTCAGGTAGTGATGTGCACTCTTCCACTTGTAAGGATGGATTTTGGCATTGTGACAGGTTTTGGGGTGGTTCCTGTCGTAATGGCTCGTTACACATGGGGTTGATTCTTGCTTGCTGATTATCCTCATGCTCCTCCCCTTCCCCCCTAGAAAAGGCATTAGGTATGGGAACTAGAGAGGAACAATTGCGATGTTCCTGAAGTAATCTGGATCAAAGCTGATCAATGTGCCTGCTCCAGAGGACACCATCCTCTGTTTGCACCCTGTAAGAACAAGGACCTGTGATTTGAGTTATTTCAGCAGGAATCCATGAAGGTTCACCCATAAGGTTCTTAGCATAAACAGAATCACCCACACTGAACATGCGAACTTTGCTAGTGGAATCTGGTGGTGCATTGGGTGCGTAAGTGGGATGCAGGCGGTCAAGGGGAGACCTAAGTTTCCTACCCATCAATAACTCTGCTGGGGATAAATTAGTTGATGAGTTAGGAGTGATGTGCTGAACACTAAGAAGTTTTTCAACTTTCTCAGTGATGTCCCCTGGACCCAATTGCTGAAGCTTTTCCTTGGTAAAACGTACCATGCGTTCAGCCTGGCCATTAGCCGAAGGGTGCCCAGGGGCAGTCAGGGCATGTCTGATACCCTGCTGTGCTAGATAGGATTCAAAAAGGTTGGATGTAAATTGAGGGCCATTGTCAGAGACAAGAACATCAGGTAACCCGTGGGTTACAAAAAGCTTTTTAAGCTGCTTGATGACAGCATCAGTTGAGGTGGATGCTATAGGGATGACCTCTAGCCATTTGGAATATGCATCTACTATAATAAGGAAGGTGTGCCCTCTGGTAGGGCCAGCGAAATCAATGTGAATCCTAGACCATGGGCCCCTAGGACATTCCCATTCCTGTTTGAGGGCAAGAGGTGGAGCAGGCCTTACTTGCTGACAGTTTGGGCAGGATGCAACCCAGTTTTCTACCATTTTGTCTATACCTGGCCACCATACATAACTCCTGGCCAATCCCTTCATCCTTACAATACCTGGATGACCCTCATGTAACATTTCCAAAGCCTCTTTTTGCAGTTTTGTAGGAATAACCACCCTGTTACCCCACAAAATACATCCTCTTAACACAGATAATTCAGTTTGCCTGGATTTAAAAGGTTGGGCAAGTTGAGGTAGATCTTGAAGAGGCCAACCTTTCTTAATCCAGCCTATAACAGGAGCCAATACAGTGTCTTTGGCAGTCTCTCTGGCAATTTCAGCAGCGTGTACTGGAAGCTTGGCAACAGTTTCTAGGAAAAAGGTGTGCGCCTCAAGTTCAACGTCCTCAGTGTGAAACGGAAGTGGGCAGCAACTCAAGGCATCAGCATGGCCAATGTCTTTGCCAGGCTTGTGGATGAGCTTGTATGAATAAGCAGCAAGAAATTCAGTCCACCTCAGCATTCTTGGTGACAGGATAGTGGGTGTAGGTTTGTCTCCTGCCACAATGCCTAACAAAGGTTTGTGATCTGTGACAATGGTAAATGTTCTCCCATATAGATACTCATGGAATTTCTTGACAGCTGCAACAATTGCCAATGCTTCCTTGTCCAATTGGCTGTAATTCCTCTCTGCTTTGGTCAAAGTGCGAGAGTAAAATGCAATAGGGGCTTCCCTCCCGCTGGGAAGCCTGTGGCTCAACTCCCCCCCACTCCAAAAGGGGATGCATCACAAGTGAGTACAACAGGCAAATTCTCAGAGAACTGTATCAGTACAGCATCAGATGTGATTAGTCTTTTAATATTGTTAAATGCTGATTGTTCCTTCCTGCCCCAGACCCAAGCAGATTTTTTGTCCAGTAGTCTGTGTAATGGTTCTGCAATGGTTGCCTTCTTAGGTAGGCACATGTGATAAAAGTTAATAAGTCCAAGGAAGGCTTGCAAATCTGTTTTGCATTTTGGTCTAGGGGCTTCTTTGATTGCCTGAACCTTGGCATCTGTGGGGTGGATACCATGCTTGTCAATCATATAGCCCAAGAACTCAACCTTGTCAGTTCTAAGAGTGCATTTTTCTTCCTTGACTTTTAACCCCGCTTTTTTGAATCTGGTAAGGACTTCTCTGAGTCTCTCTTGTAACTGAGTGTCATTTTCAGCAGAGATTAACACATCATCAAAGTAAGGCACTACCCCTGGCAGTCCTTGGAGCATCCTTTCCATAAGGCTTTGGAAGATGCCTGGTGCCACGCTTACTCCAAACTGTAACCTTTTACATTTGAAGGCACCTCTATGAGTCACAATGGTTTGGGCCTCTGCAGTGGCATCATCAACTGTTAGTTGTTGATATGCCTGGGCCAGATCCAATTTGGCAAAGACTGTACCCCTGCCAAGTGAATGTAATAAATGATGCACCACTGGAACTGGATATGCGCTCTGTTGAAGCGCATGGTTCAATGTCCCCTTATAGTCTCCACAGATTCTCACTGACCCATCAGTCTTGACTGGTGTGACTATGGGTGTCTCCCATCTGGAGTGGTCAGTGGGCTCTAAAACTCCTTGAGCTATTAGTTTATCTAATTGTGCATCAATTTTTCCTTTAAGGCAAATGGGACCCTTCTGGGCTTTAAACAAATTGGGGGCACCTTGGGATCTAGGTTGAAAGTGATAGGGGTCCCCATATACTTGCCCAATCCATCGCTGAAGACCTCTGGAAACTCAGACTTCAAGGCCTTCTCCCATTCAGTGTTGCTCACGTGATTGATGCCAGTCACCTCGATGCCTAATGGATTGAACCACTCAAGTCCCAGCAAGCTTGGGTGATCCTTGTCCACGATGGTCAGGGGCAAACGTTTGGTGTGGCCTTTGAACTTCACGTTGAATTCTCTTGTTCCAACTACTGGAATCTTGTTCCCTTGGTAGTCTTTAAGAGTCAGTGCTTGCTTCTGGAAATGTTTCTTCTGAATGTTGGGAAGTAGCCTGTGAATAGTGTCCCATGACACCATAGATAAATTGGAGCCTGAGTCCACTTCCATTTGGCAAGGCCTTCCTTCAATTAGTACCTTCACATGTACTTTTCTGCTTCTTAAGGGTGAAGAATGACCAATGGTGACTGTTTGATGAGTTTCATTCTTCCCATTTGCTTCTGTGTTGCCCCATTTTCTCACTGAAGTTGTTAGGCTTGAATTCTTTGTCAGGAAACTTTCTTCTGTGGGGTGGAGTTCTGGATGATTTGCAGACTCTTGCTAGGTGTCCTCTTTTTTCACAACGAAGGCAGATGGTATCAAGAAATTTGCATTCAGTGCGGGGTGGCTTCCCCACAACCTCTGCAGTAAAAATCTTGCCTCTTTCTTCCCAGGTCTTTCTTTTTCCTCTCCATTCTGAGTCTATAAATTCCTTCGTCCACCTCACTACAGTCTGACTCAGAATCTATTTGCTCACAATGAGTTGTTGTGGACTTTTCCACATCAGGATGGCTTGAGGCCTTGTTAATTTTCTTCATGGCTGCTGCTGAGGACTTGGTGGCTTCTGCTGAGGAGGCCTCTTCTATGGCTTCCTTCAACGTGATCTTAGGTTTTAATAATAATTTGCTCTGAAGCACCTTGTCTTTGAGGCCTAGAACAAATCGATCGTGCATGGCCTCTTCCAAGTTGTTAAACTCGCATGCACCCCCAATGTCTCTTAAACTTGCCATGAAGTCATTAACGTTTTTGCTTTCCCCTTGATCCCGACGGTAAAACTCGTGTCTCTTAATGAGGCATGATACTTGTGGCACGTAATGGGCTCTTAAAAGCTTTTCTAAATCAGGCCATTCCATTACCTTCACGTCTGCAGCTCTCGCCAATGCCTTCACCATCTTGAAAACTGCCGGACCGCAGTGCGTAAGAAAGACCGCCCTCTTCCGCTTCTCGGAAATGTCGGCGAGATCGTATCCCTCCAAATACATTTGGAAATGATCTGCGTACAAGTCCCAGTCTTCTGCCGTCGGATCGAACGGGGCTGGGGGGGTGTTCAGCGCAGCCATCTCTCTCAGCTTGTTTTCCGCGTTGTCTTCTCTTCAGGAAGGATCCCACCTTCGTCGCCAGTGTTAAGTTTGCATGAAGAGTTAGACGCGGAGTGCTTCAGTGAAGAGTTTATTAGTGACTACAGCTCATAACAGACCCGATTTGGCTGGACTGCGGCTGCTACTTATAGCCAGCAGCCGCAGTTGCCAGCCAATCAGAGTGCAGGGTTTTCCCGCACTTTTTAAACCAATCATTTCTGACATTTTACAAGAACAGTTCAAACTAAACCAATGACATTCAAACCTGCATACATAACAGCCACTTTTTGTAAAGGAGATCTGTTTTGAAAGAGATCCTTTGAGGCATAGAGTTGTAGAAAAAGATGTATTGGAGATACCTTGTCTTTTAAGTAAGAGGGTTGTGTTTTTTATCATCTTCAGATATGAACTTACTCCAATTCTACATTTTCAAAATGTGTAATGTCCTCTTTAAACTTTGCAGGAAATTGAAATGCAGTTCCCCAATTTAAAAAGGAACAAAGTACTAGACAAATTATAGGTAATCCTTGACTTTCCACCACAATTGAGACCAAAATTTTTATTGCTAAGCAAGACAATTGTTAAGTTAGTTTTGCCCCATTTTACAACCTTCCTTGCCACAGTTGTTAAATGAATCATTTCAGTTGTTAAGTTAGTAGCATGGTTATTAAGTGAATCTGGTTTCCCCATGGACTTAGCTAGTCAGAAGATCACAAAAAGTGATCCCGTTTCTTCCTGGTAGCTATGCTGCTCTGTAACAATGGGATTTCTCCTTGTTTCATCATGGATAGATAGATAGATAGATAGATAGATAGATAGATAGATAGATATATATGGATATGGATATGGATATGGATATGGATATGGATATGGATATGGATATGGATATGGATATGGATATAGATAGATACACACACACACACACATATATTTCAAGAAATGTATACTTTTGTACTATGATTAAGCATTTCTGTTTTCCTTTCAGACAAAGCAATACTGTTGAGTTCCCTAAGGATCCTTATTTATCTGCTGTCTTTTCACATTGGACACCATTGCTCCTCCAGGCCTCAATAACCCTTAAAATATCTTTCAGGTTCTAATATATATTTCGGAATCTATAGGCCCTGGTTCTTCCACAAACGTTTGTCTGAGTTTAGGAAAACCACTCATCATTTATTTCATTTCCTCTAAAAAGAAAAAAACAAGAAAAAAAAGTTCAATGTCAATTTGTGGTCACACATTCTCCTACAAAGCATAATGCTTAGTAATTTTGCAACTGCAAGATATTTTTTTAAAAAGAGCAACTCAATTTGAAACATTTTGGTTTCCATGAAAACCATATAGTGATTCACTGATTATAGCGATAATGTGAATGATCACTGCTGTAATCTTCTTACATCACATAGGAGAGATTAATAGATTTGCTAACTAATACCATCAAAAAATGTTGCATTGTACTAATAACTAATATCACCATGACTAAAACAAAGCTACTTTCTAAGGTCAGCTTTCATAGCCAAATGTGTCTAGGATGCGATGGAGGGAAATGATGGTGAGGGTTAGGACAAATATCATAATCTCTTCTCAAAAGTTCTGTAGGAAAAAAAATTCCCAGGCTTTCTACATGGAGAATTTCCCACAATTTAATTCAGCTTTAGGCTAATATGCCACCTAGTGGCTCCTAATAATTTGAAGCTCCTAATGGTGATTTACCCCCAGCCAATCTGGAGAGAGAGAGATGGAGGGAGGGAGCATTGGAGGGAGGGGGGAAGAAGGGGGAGAAAGAGAGAGAGTGTGTCAGTCAGTCAGTCAGTGGCAAGAAGTCATTTGTGGAACCATTTTGAACAGTGTATTTGAACAGTGGAGGGAGAAAAGTACAAGTTGGTGAATCTACGTGCTTTGTTTTCTTTTGATTTTTAATTTTTCCTCCTATAAATTTAGATCATATATAGCTGCACATTTATCATATGAATTGCATGTGCAATTTTCCTTAATGTGTATACTTTTTGCAAGCAAATTAACTGATTGCATTTTTAAACAACTTTTATAGTTATATATCGGTTTGTGAAAATGTTTTTCTAATAGACTTTCCTTTCAAATTGGTGAGCTACTTTGAAAAATTCATTTAAATTCTAAATCCAAACAAATCTCATTGTATATCCTCCCTTAGAGCTCTCTGTATAAACTTTCTATACATTCAAAATCACATTCTTTCAAAACTGATCTCACAAAGGGTGGCAATTAAGGTTTATTTATATGTGTTTACATATAATGAGTAATTGGTCTAAACCTTCCTGTTAACCTAATTTAGTTTTGTGTAATTATGTACACTTCAAAAATGCCAGAACAAGACCAAATATCAAGGAAAATGTTTTGACCAAATTCTGCTTTCTTTCCACTATCTTCACTTATTCTGACTTTAAATGTCAAGTCGTTTAGAGTATACTGTGTGCTTTTTGAATCACTTCAAATATTAATCTCATCCACTGTAAAACAACAACAGGCAGTCTGTCCAAAAGTCTACAAAATCTCAATAAGGCTTTTTTTCCTGCCTTCTGAAAGACAACAAACTAAATTTAATGCTTAGAAATGTTCGATTGCAGTGTGTGAATATACTATAGAAAGCTAGACATATCCATAAAGAGGAAGTAAACCAATTTTCAGTATGAATTCTTCCTGAATAATCATCTTGTGGTTACTTGATTCCCAGAGTTTTTCAAATTCAGCTCACTATTAGGCAGAATGATGGTAGAAGAATATCCACTTTTTATGACTTTCATATCAGCTTTCTAAACAGATGTTCTAATTGTGTCCTGCCAGCAGCCAGCGGAGCTGGTAGCAGATTCAGACAGTGAGGAGGTTGGGGAGGAACCAGTCCCGGAGTCTGGGGAAGGCTCTGACGAGTGCTCTGAGTCAGAGGCAGGGGAAGGGGCCAGGGCCGTCTGACAGTTATCAGCTGCCTTCAGAGTCGGACATCAGTGAGGCAGAAGAACAGCTGGAGTCTGTTCCCAGTATGCACATGCACAGAGCTGCCAGAAGCAGGGAACAGCTAAGGAACTTGGGAGTAAAGCCACAGCTGGACAGTGAATGGCCCCTCCCAGAGAGAATAAAAGAGGAGTGAAAGGGGAGTGGGGAGCAGGAGACAATTAGTTCATTTGGGTGAAGATCTGTTCCTGCATTCTTGCCAAATATTGTCTGCTACGGTGTGGCATCTGAAAGATATCAGCCTGGCAACTCTCCAAGCCTGATAAAGGCCTGTAATTCCTTTGCTGGAGAGGAATTCACTGTAAACTAAATAAAAGGGGTTTATCGGGATGAGGAGTCGGCTTTGTGCTGTTGAGGAAGCCTAGGTGAGAACACTATTCTTTGTGAGAAAAAGTAAGTGCCTGGTACGGAAGAGCCAGTAAAGTTGTTAGAAGAATCTGTGGTGATTAAAGAGAAATAGGTACTTATTTATGCAAATGTCCTCATGTTCAGTGGAAAGATTGGTTTAAAGTTACTGTCATTGCCATTCACTTTGAGCCAGTCTGATGTAGTGGTTAAGGCATCATAAGAAACCACGTTCTAGTCCTGTCTTCAGCATAAAGCCAGCTTGGTGATCTTGAGAACATGAAAACAGTCATGGTAAACCATTTCTGAAAAATTTTTACCAGGAAAACTGCATGGACTTGTCTAGCAGTCTCCAAGAATTGGAGAAAAAAATAAGTTGCCATTCACTGTAATTAACACATTTTGCCCTTACATACTTCTCCTTTCAGTTCAGATCTGATGCTGTCTTATGATGAAGATGAAAGATCATACGTGTTAACCTGATGAGAAATTACACGCTTTATCATATATTACATTTTCCACTTGCACAAAGGTAGCATATGGCTCCACATCATTTTCCTATAAAACAAGAAAACATTTTGAGAAGAAAAGGCATTACATCTTTTGAATATACTATAGTTTTAACTTTAAAAAGGAAGCATTAATAACCCTGTCTATTTTTTTATTTCATTCTATATACACTGTTTATATTTCATTTATACCTGATGGGAAAAAATATGGCATACTGTAAATCACCTTTACATGGTTGGATTTTTGCATTACATAACACACTGAGATACTAATCTGAATCCATGTTTATAACACAAGTGACTTTTTGGCTTCTCATTAAACATCCCCCAGCCCTACAAAACTACACCCCCATACTTTATGTACTAACAGTTATGTTACTGTACATGTTGTGGGTAATAGGATACAAATTTCAATTTTGCTTTCTTTCTTTCTTCTTTTTTTTTTTTTACCAAAAGAGACTTATTTTTTCTTTCATTCCTTTTTAATCCTAGTATTCTCAGATCTAAAAGCAATTTTGCTTGGAATATTTGAAAATATAGCTACTCTGAAATTAAGTTGTAGGGGACTTTGAAAATGGCACCTTACTGGAAGATACTGAAATATATTTTAAACATAAGAGGTCTTCAGATTGTTATTTTCTGTCACAGAGCTTTGTGTTACTAATGGCAGATTAACTACAGTGGATGGCAGGTCTGGAGGAATAGGGAGGATCCTTCGGGAATTAGAGACAAAAGTTAAGCCATGGATTCCTGAGCTGTGACCCTCTGCTTATTATCTAACATTGTAACTTGGTTCATTTAAAGTAAAAATAGACCATAATTCTTTTTCTCTTTTCCCTCTTAGGGAGATGGTGTGTGTGTTTTTTATTTATTTGTTTGTTTATTATTTATAAAAAGAGCAAAAATGTCAATGTCTATATAAACAGTGTGTTGTCTGGGTATAGTTATTCTGAGTAATAATCATCATCATAATAAGAATAGCATTCATAACATTAGTAGTCATCATATAGTAACAATGATATATCATCATAACATTGATAATAAACATATAGTGACAATATTGCTTACCTGTCTATTTAGTAAACCGTTTTTACAAGGTTAGTCATTCTCTTCTTTTTTAAAAAATCTAACTTCTGATTCTGTGTGTATTTTATTTTGGAAGACAGACCAGTCATCTAACTGAGTCCAGTATTACCATGTTAGAAACAGGTTTTAGGGTTTTTTTTTTCATTTTTGATATGGAGAAAAGGGGAAAATTACAGCAATAGCACTTATATATCACTCCAAGGTGCTTTACAGGATTCTCTGAGCAATTTGGGGGGCACTATGTCAGCATATTGCCCCCAAAAATCTGGGTCCTCATTTTACTGACCTCAGAAGGATAGAAGATTGGGTCATCTTGAACCCTGTCAGGATTGAACTCCAGACTGTGGGCAAAGTTAGTCTGCAATTCTGTATTCTAACCACTGTACCACCAGGGCTCAGTTATGTGTATGATTGATAACATGATTAAAACATTGGAGAATAGATTTATGTATATATTGTGCCCACCAGCTTTGACTTATTGTGGTTCTCCTTTTGTAATAGAATACAGTTTTCATTGTTATGGCAGTGATAAGTAGGAAACTTGATTGCAATAGCTGATTGCTATTGTGGCATGCTTTAAGCATAAGTTGTGGTAAAAGTGACAGTGTTGATTTAATAACTAAACTGAAAAAAGCTGAATCCAGCATTCAGAGTTGATCAGGAAGGAAGTAAACATATTGAAGAAACTTCAACACATAATACTAATTAAGTGAATTAAAGCATCTTAACAGCTTTCATGTACTAATTTCATGTTATTATTCTGCATTACATTTATAGCTTGTTCAAACTGTTTATTATTCCCTTTTTATATGCTGAGATGTAAAAATTAAATTAGATTCCATATTCAAATACTGTCCTGCTGGTTGAAGATGTATTATTAGGATAACTATATGATTTGCTTTTTGTTTGTTGTAAAGGGCATTACTACTGATAATTGGTGATTATTAGTTATTATTAATGAGAAGGAAACCAGTGATTATTGATGAACAGGAAAACACTGGATGCAAGAACTTCCAAATTGGATGGAGAGAGAAAGGAGAAAAGTCAGTAAGAATCAAGACTGGTATTTCATTGTCTACAATGAAAGAGTTAAAAGCTATTCTTTCAAATCAGATGGAGGTTCTTGAAAGTAAAACAAATAAAAATGATGGCATTATCCAACAAAAATTGAAGCATAGCAAAGAAAAGAAATGCAAAAACTGTTTACCACAAACAAGGAAATACAGATATTTAACTACAAGATGATTTTGGAAGGAAAAGCTTATTTGGCAATATGAAAAGGCAAAATGTAAAAATTATTTGAATTTTGATGCAGATGAATTACTAAGATTCAAAAAATGTTTAGAATTAATGCATTGTAGTCCAAAGAGGAAATTTACATTTTTAATAAATAAAATGGCTACAATATAATTGAAATGGCAAACTATTTGGTTAAGAGTGAAAATATTGAAATTATTATCATGTGCTTAAAAATTAACATGTGCTTAAGAAACAAGAAACTTTCTTGACATCATATTTATAAAGCATAAATAAAAGTCTATGGCTACATTCCATTTGAAAGTATTTACGATGGGAGAAAAGTATTCATTTATTCAAGGAAAGATGCTAAACAGCAGGAAGCAACCTCAAATCTCAATAAGCAAAGTCAAGCTTATATAACTGTAATCATTAAAATACTCAAACTGTAAATTAAGGATGACATGGCTAAAACTAAGACATCAATAAATATTAATAACTTGAACAATTCATTTAACAGGAAGCTGATTCTTTTAAAGATTGCTATTGATTATTCAGCCTTGATTACTTGTTGCACTTGTTTCCTTTATGAAACTTAGGCTGACAAGGCATATCAGATGCTGTATTTAAATTTGAAAGTTGTTACAAGAATAAACAAAGGATATTTCATTAAAAAGGAAGGAGGAATGGGAGGGAATATTAAGAAGAATGTTTAAAAGACAGCTAATAAACATGGCATAATAATTAAGTCTATTGTTTACTAATGTAACTGTAAGTTTGGGTCTTCTTGTTGCTTTGGAAAGGGCATCATCTTGCCAAGTACTTGTTTCTGCGTGGTGCCTACACTCCAGTACAAGTAGTTCTTGACTTACAACCACAGTTGAATTTATATTGCTAAATGACAAATTTGTTAAATGAGTTTTGCCCCATTTTACAACTTTTCTTGCCACATTTGTTAACTGAATTACTGCAGTTGTTAAATTAATAACACAATTGTTAAGTGAATATGGTTTCCTTACTGATTTTGCTTATCAGAAGGTTGCAAAAGATGATCACATGACCCTAGGACACTGCAGCCATAAACATGGGTCAGTTGTCAAGCATCCAAATATAAATCATATGATCATGAGGATGCTGCAATGATCATAAGTATGAAAAATGCTCATCAGTCATTTTTTAGTGGCCGTTGTAACTTCGAACGGTCACTAAATGAAGTGCTGTAAGTTGAGGACTAACTGTACATCTCTGACTCAGAAGTTTGCACCTTAAGCCTTACAGCTTCCTTTCTTGTATCTCACCATCAGTGGTCCATCGGATAAGGCCTTTGAGACTACAAGTATTCTCTTGACTGAAACTGTATTGCTTGCAACTCACAGAGCTGGATGTGACTCAGCAGCTCCAGGCTTTGGTATTAGACTTGCTTGCCTACTGCCTGCCATAACTAGGGAATGGCACTTTGTTTTCAAGCCAAGAGTCATTTTTATCTGTTAAACTGCATTGTTAGACATTGTATTCCAAAAAGATGGGTAGGTCAAGGCATAAACAAATTGTGTTTGAGATTACTTTACAATAAATCTAAGTACTGAAATTAACTAATTAATTATTAAAGATATTTAATAGTTTTCTCCCCTGCATATTAATATGATGACAAGCATGTGTAAATCCTCCTAAAAGTTATTGTGATCTTTACAATGCTAACGATCAATTTTTTTAAAAAAAATAAAGGCTAGTTTGAAACAGATCAATTATTGTTTCCTTGGTCTTACCTGGAGGGTTTGTCCTGAAATTGTTTCTATATTTGTAGTTGCAGTGATTTTTCTTTTGCTGTTATGACAGGAGGAGGAAGGAAAATAGTCAGATCTCCTTCTCTCAATAAATGCCACAGCAAATGAATTTTGTTAAATTAAAAAAATGGCATTTCAAATACATTTCACTTATAACCAAGTATCTTTTCAGTTTAAGCATCCTTTCCTCATAAGAAAAGATGCAAAGGTTGCAGAGTTAAAATGAAGGAGCAGTTTACCACTTCCTTTGTGGATCTGAGTTCTATCTCCTGCTCTAGAATTACCATCATTCTGCCATAACTCCTCCCCCTTTCGCTTTTACCCTCATTTTACATTTCATTGCACAAACAACACAGCAACATTTCAAGTGAAATGGTTTCACTACTGCAGTAGTACACCGAGCTGATGCTCATGGTGTCTGCAAGGGGGTGGGTGAAGACCAGACAGAGTGACATGATGCAAGCCCCGCCCCTTTTCTGTGGGTTCTAAAGGGGGGCGCTTATTGCAATGCTCTGCCTGCCATCTTGCCAATGCCTCTACTCCCACAAATGTTGCCGTGACCAATTCTGATAAATAATGAAACAACCATGAGATGATTTAAGTTAAAACCTGGTATACTTACCTTCCACAGAACCTCCAGAGATAGATGGAAAGTGAAAATCCAAGTATTCCCAAAAGAACAGTAAGTGAGCTATAGAGAATTATCATGGTATAACTTTCCTTTTTTTCATCTTCACCTGAGAATTTATAAAGTGTGAGAAATAATAAGTAGGAGAGATTAAAGCCCTAATATATTAAATAAACAAAAAGGTGTCAGAAAAGAAAATAGAATGACTAATTATAATTTAGATATTTTCATAGACAGATTCATGTTTTCTAATTAAAAAGTTATTTAAGACTTTGTATACAAAGACACACAAGACTTTGTATTCATTGTGAAATCTTTATTGCTTTAAGCTATAAGAAATCATGGCAATAAATACAAATAGGAATGCAAATATCCAACCTTTCCACAAAAGTAACTGAAATTTTCAATCTGTGCAATTTAGGCAGAGAAGGAATCACTATATAGCCACCCTAACTGATTAAAGAAAATATTAAAGAGTATTTCTAGTATCAAGAGCATTCATTATTAATTCTAACTTACTTTCTGAAATAATTTCATAACTAGTACCTATATCAATAATTTAATAATAAGCACACCCTTTCCTCAATTCCCATGGCTTAATCAATTGACATAAAAATAACTAGAGAAAAATGGAAGTCTGTTTTATTAACATGAAAAAAATGATTGAAGGAGGATCAGTCCAGTTAGAGAAAAACCATAGCCCAGCAGTAGACCATGTGTGATGATAGGAAAGACCCTACAAACCTTTCTTCATCACAGTAAATAGCACTGAGCTAAATTGACAGCCTGATATATTACTTATTCGCTTATTTAAAATGTCAGCAAAGAACAGAGACCTCCAGATTACCATAAACTGAATGTGACTTGGCAAGTGGAACTGATGATTAAATTTTACCTAATCGAGTTAAGCTAAGTGATCTTCCCCCAGTTGGATGGGAGATGACACATGTAAGCTTATCCTCATTAACATTGTTCATATTATATGTACTGATGACGGTCTTTGTGCCATTTGGAAACATTTCAGTCACATTTTGAGAGTCTCCTGGTGGATTCCAGGATATCCCTGCAGCTGGTTTTCCTGCAGCTGCCTTGCACACAGCGGTGCCATTGGCATGAGTCAAGGATACTTGTGGAGACACTAAAATGAAATGGGACATATAAGAAATAATTAATTACATTTATCAAGCTAGCACTCATTTAATGTGAGAGGCATCTTATTATCAGATTTCCAGTCACATTTGCTAATCAGTTAGCACTTGATAGAATGAAACAGGAAAATACCCATTTATTTTCCAAGGAACGCACCAAATAACCTTGAGAAGTAGGGGTTACTACAAAAAAAGCATGCATTTGAGCAATCAGAATTGCAGAGTTGGAAGGGATCTTGTAGGTCATCTAGTCTAATCCCCTGCTCAAACAGGAGACTATACCATTTCTGACAAGTGGCTGTCCAGTCTCTTCTTGAAAGCCTCCAGTGCAGAGGTGGTATTCAGCAAGTTCTGACCGGTTCTGGAGAACTGGTAGCGGAAATTTTGAGTAGTTCAGAGAACCGGTAGGGGAAATTTTGAGTAGTTTGAAATATCACCTCTGACTGGCCCAGCCCCCATCTATTCTCTGCCTTTCAAATCCCAGCTGATCGGCTGGGTCTTCTTTTGTTGCCCTATACAAGAGAACGGAGCTGGAAAGCAGGTTAGTGGGGAGAGAATGAGGATTTTACAGTATCCTTCCCTTGGAATGGGGTGGGAATGGAGATTTTACAGTATCCTTCCCCTGCCACACCCATCAAGCCACGCCCACAGAACTGGTAGTAAAAAAAATTTGAATCCCACCACTGCTCCAGTGATTAAGCACCCACAACTTCTGAAGACACTAAATTGGTTGATTGTTCTGTCAGAAAATTTCTCCTTATTTCTAGGTTGAATCTCTCCTTGATTAGTTTCCATCCATTGTTCCTTGCCTGGCCTTTGGGTGCTTTGGAAAATAGGTTGTCCCCCTCCTCTCCTTCTCTTCACTAGATTAGCCATGCCCAGTTCATGCAACTGTTCTTTATATTATTTTAGCCTCCAGGCATCTAATCATCTTTGTTGCTCTTCTCTGCACTCTTTCTAGAATCTCAACATATTTTTATAGTGTGGTGACCAAAACTGGATGCAGTATTCCAGGTGTGGCCTTACAAACAATAATATATACACTCATGTTGCTCCCACATACTTAGTTTTGGATGAGTTTTTCTTTTCTTAGCTTAGTTTTCTGTCTGTGAATATACAAAAAAGTAGATGTTTCCTCCCTCCTTTCCATCCCCTCCTCTTATCAAGTTTTCCATTCTTGCAACATCACAAATTAATCATTAGTCAACCGTGTGTTAATCCCCTTGGTCAATTGCAGTGCTGATAATAAAATTGCTCTATTGCTCATAAAAACCATCACGGAAAGCCTCTCCCCAGATTGTTGAAGGGAAATAGCACGAGGAAAGATGGGTTGGAGGTTTTGCCAAATGTTCCATGTATGAGCATTGCATGAGCAATGAAAGAATAATATCTGCGGGGCCTAGCCTTGCTTCAGGAAATGATGGACTGATAAATATAAAAGCTTTATGATCCCATATTCTACTGAATCCACTGCTGTACCAAAATATTCTAAGAATACCTATAGGAATTGGAATGGTACAGCAAGATTGGAACACTGATAGCAGTGTTCCAATATCTAAGAGGCTGCCACAGAGAAGAGGGAGTCAAGCTATTCTCCAAAGCTCCTGAGGGCAGGACAAGAAGCAATAGATGGAAACTAATCAAGAGAAGCAACCTAGAACTAAGGAGAAATTTCCTGACAGAACAATTAATCAGTGGAACAACTTGCCTCCAGAAGTTGTGAATGCTCCAACACTGGAAGTTTTTAAGAAGAGATTAGATAACCCATTTGTCTGAAATGGTATAGGGTTTCCTGCCTAAGGAGGGGGTTGGACTAGAAGACCTCCAAGGTCCCTTCCAACTATTCTATTCTATTCAGTGTGGTTAAGATCTGTTGAAGAGTTATAGGAATATTGCATGTATGCATGTATATATGTATGTATGTTAACATTTGAAAAATATGGAAGATCGAACTTCAAATTCTTTATGTTTTCAAAAATTAGCAATTCATTTTGCCACGTGTTTAAATTAAGATAATAATTCAGAATAAAGTAAATAAATACTTCATAAAAATCTGCAGTTATTCCTCCCCACTTCTGAAAGCATAAGAATGGTGGAAGTTTCCTAGAAAATGCCCAGAAATGGGATGGCTGACTGCAAACATTAGCAATAAATGTAAACAAAGAGTGTTGAAACACCTGAGGGAAGCCTACCATAATAAGTGCCATCTTAGATTAATAATGCTGAAGGTACCACTGTGCCTTAAGCACATTAATGAAACAGGATATTACAAGAACAGGTACAAGCAAATGTATTAATCATAAAAAATATATTTTATAAGTTTGCATTTTAATATTATAAACTGTTTTGAGATATCCTGAAAATGACATAAATGTATGAAAAAAGAAAAGTTCTGAGTATAACAATCCAAGACAATGGTTTTAAATATGTTGTTTCTTACCTGATAAAGATAGTTGATATTCACGATTTAACATTCCTTTAACAGTAGCAATGAAACATCTATATATTCCTTCACTGGACGTTTGAAATGATTTTATCTGAACAGCAGAATCTTCTTCCGGTCTAGATACCCAATCCATGATGTCTTTACTGCAGTTTCTGGCTATGGTATTGTTCTCTCTCTTAAATGATAAATGGCAATGTAGTCCACTGTTAAAGTTCACCTTCCATACTGTCAGATTATATCTTTCTGGAGGACAGTGCAATTTAATAGTTGTTCCAAACACTGCATATTTATTGGATTTATCTAGAAAGATATAGAAAGAAATGTTATCAAGAATTATTATAGATAAACAGGAGGTAAGGGAGATGTTGCAGACTAATTTGGCCTGGTAGTATCCACAAAAGATAATTTTAAAATATGATTTTGCTACTAGCATAGCAACATTTATTCACAAAAGGGTACCAGTAGGCTAATATTTATTTGCTTGTTTATTAAATTGATTTATATGGCCACCATTTAACAAATGAAATTCTGAGTGGCTAGCAATACATTTAAAACAATGATTAACAAATGGCCTAATCCTCCAGTGACCCCTGAGAACCCAATGTGTTATACCCTATCAGTATAAACTAAATTATGCAAAGCATAGAAAAATATGAAAAGTATGAAAAGAGAAATAAAAAAAGAAACAGAAGTCAAACTAAATTGAATTTACCTTAAACCATTCACTATACTTCTCTCCACTTTTCTACGCCTGCAAATCATTCTTGCTTCTATCACACTGATACACTGATTCATCCGCAGCCATTTTGTACATTAGCCTTCTCACTCCTCTTTTTCTGAGGATCTCACCTACTCTATCCAACCATGGTTTTCTCCATCAGCTCTTTTTCTCAATCCATTCATTCTTCCCTCATTTGTTTGCTTTCAAGTTCTATTATCAATCATTCCCTTTATATGGCCAAACCACTTCTTTTGTATTGGTCACTCACTTTTGTATCATTCAGCACACATTTATTTATATTACATCTTCTAGTTTTACCAACTAACTAATTTTCCACCATTTATATATAACTTCCAAGTATCATTTCCTGTCAAAGACAACAGCCTTTGATGCATTAATTTTGAGATTCATGCTTGTGGCATTATACAATGTGTCTAAAATTTCCTAAATATCATTCAGGTTTTCAGTAACAAACATATAACCTTCATATAAGAGAACACACACATTTGTGTTTTTTTTAAACAACTTTATTTACAAAAAATTAAAAACATACAAAAAGACAAATGTACAACAAAAAATATATATAAATAACGCATGAAGCACTTTCTTATTTTACATTGGATATCAAATTTGATAAAGCGTAATAATCAATAGTTACTCATAAATGCCGTATATTCATTAACACAATAGTTCTTTAGTTCTTTGTGGTACAAAGGATGGGGCGTAATTTATTTTTTTTATCACAGTTGTTTTATTATTTGGTTTTGACTATGAATGATGTTTTTATTGTGTGTTATTTTGTTGTAATGTAAACCAATGGACATTGGAATGATTTGGTGACCTATGTATTCAATAAATATTCTCCTAACATTTTCCACAAACATTTATTTATTTATTTATTTTTATTGGAATTTATTTATTGGAATTTGAGAACAAAAATAAGAGAATAAAATTACAATGACAGGGACAATAGGCATGTTAGTGCAATATGTTAGTGCACATATTGCATTGAGGGAGACCCTGCTGCCAGTAACGGCTTCCCAACGTCCCGTGTGTTCTCACAGGCAGGGCCTCCTTGGGGTGCAGTGGCCAGACAATGTCGGCTGGCAACCCGCAGGGGTAGGGCCTTCTCTGTGGGAGCACTCACCCTATGGAACCAGCTGCCCCTGGAGCTTCGGGTGGTCCCTGACCTCCGGTCCTCCCATTGGGGCCTGAAAACATGGTTGTTCCAACTTGCCGACCTGGATTGTGAATTGGGTTATCATATTTAATTTTCTTTTGAGTCCCCAGGGAGATGGGGCAGCATAGAAATCCAATAAATAAATAAATAAATAAATAAATAAATAAATAAATACATAAATACATAAATAATAAATAATAAATACATAAATAAATAAATAAATATGCATGCCTTCTCTACTCTACATTCTTTATACATTTATCAATAAATAAATTAAAAACCAAGTTGGACTAAAAGATCTCCAAGGTCTTTTCCAATTCTTTTATTCCTACTTTTTTATAGCATGGGTTGGCTCAATAACTATCTTAACAAAGGAAACAGATGATTTAACATAGAACAGCATGCTTGGCCTACTGAATGAATAAATTTTGCATTACCTCCTACAAGCAGAATAGCATCCTTGAAGAACCTCTTTGATCTCAATAAAATGTTTGTAAAATATCACACTCTTTTGAACAATTTCTCCTGATAGGGATAGCCCTATAAAACTTATAATATGAAAGTATACATTTATACTGTTTACTGTAATGTCCAAGTTATACTACAAAACTGAATAAATTATTGATTTTGCAAGTAGCATTCAGAAACTTATTTAACAAGGCACCTAAGGTTAAATTTTAAAGTGGCTTCCAGAATCATTCAAATGTTTACTGTAGGTTTTACATTAAATCGTCATGCATCATTAGGCATGTAGACATAGCGATGCAAAATCAATATGGCATAGTGTTTAGATTACAATAAAGGTGATACTTTTTAATTACTCACTGTAAAGTTCCTATCATAAGCTGGCTATTTCCAATCTATTAACATAGTCTGGATGACTGCGGATATAAAATGTGTGAAGGAAGAACAATATGTGCAACTCTGAACTCTTGAGAGAATTATGGAATAAAAACATAAACAAACAGTAATATAAAAAATAATGAAGAAGTAAAATAAATTACTAAAATTATATATTACTATAACCTAGAATGATTGTCCATTTTTCTCACTCTATTGTTATTCTTCAGGTTATAATATAAACTTACTTTCATATAAAAATGCCTCTTCCTTTCAACATGATAAAGCAAGGGCCATTGCTTTAGGAACATAGGTGTTGACAACTACTTACAAAAGGTTCTTTAAAAATTGTTTAAATGTATCCCAGATCTTTTGCTAAATATCTTACTCCTTTGCAAAACAGAGAAGCAACGTTCCAGGGAAAGACAACATCTTTACTTACTTTAACATGTTGAACTTACCAGATACTGCCATGGCCATCATAATAGTCAGAAGGGTCCCAGCACCCCAAATCTTCATAATAAAATCACTGCATTTTGCTTTCATGGTTCACACAATTGTTTCTCTATTTGACCCATTCTATTACACAGCTATTTGTTGTTCTAATGAGCATCTTTTGGTGAACATTTTTTAAATTCCACATGGCATTTCTCCTGCTTTTAACATCCTTCCATTTCTGCAGCAAATGATTAACAATTTTGCTTCTGTCAACTGCCTTTGTACTGTGCAAGACTTCCTGTGCTTACAGTCAAAATGTGATCACTGAGGAAACTGATCAAGCATTTTTCTTATTTGTTCCCTAAACAAAGCTGCTGTCTTGTGAAGATAAGTTTTTCCAATAAAATTAAAGGCGGCTAGCTGAACCCAGGCACTGTCTCAAAACAGTCTGCTTCAAACTTCTCTATTTGATCTATTTGATCTCCACAAAAATTTTCTGTCATTCTTTTCATGTAAATTGAAAAGCTGTTACATAAGAAGTAGGCTATGACTGAATACATAAAAACATAGAAATCAATCATAAATTTACTAGCCATTTAAAAAAAACATTAGAACAATAGAAAACAACTTAAACCAAACAGATAAGGAGCAATTATTTTCTTTTCTATTTCATAGGGAAAGAGGGAAGCCCAATATTCTCAAAATTTGATAAATGATTTACTGCCCCTACAATTAGGCGGTTAGCCAATTCTTCAGGCAAACTGATGCTTGAGGGCAGAAATAGCAAAGCCCTCTAAGGCTGTTTCTCCTGAGCTCTCTACCTTGTCTTCTCTGTTAAAGAAAAGAGCAGGAGAAGCCACACAACCTGCTCTAAGCTCCCTAGACTAGCTTGCTGCCTTGGGTGTGATGAAAGATGTTATGGATGGTAAAAACACCATACCATCAATTGTCTTAATCAAAAAAGTCACTGTTGATTCCCGCCCCCCATCTTTACAGTGTAGTTTTAAAAAATGGTTAACTTTTTAAAAAAATCTTCAAGCTTCCCCAGTACAATATTTTGGAGTTTATGAACAAAAACTTGAAGTAGGGCAATAAAGTGTGAGAGGAAAAACAAAAATAAAACCATTGCTTAAATTGGGTACTGAGGATGATTCTATGCTTTTGGTGGGTGTTTAAGTTCAAAACAAGTTTACACCAAGGAAATAACTGTATTAATTTCCACTAATGTTCGAGGCACTGGCCCTGCAGGCTCACCCCATTGACTGTTGTACTGCACCTGAACCGGTGCCTTGAATGCGGCAGCATGTTGGGAAAAGCCGCCGCCACCACTTTCCCGAAGTGCTGCTGCTCTCACATTCTGTCTGTCCATCCGTCCGTCTGTCCATCCATCCATCCAAAAGGTCTGTCTGTTTGCCTGCCTGCCTTCCTGCCTATCTACCTACCTATCTGTCTTTTTGTCTACCTACCTACCTATCTACCAATATAGATCTCTCTCTCTCTCTCCCAATATATCTCACCCCATCACTCCCATATCGCCCCCCTTCCGTTCCTTCGCCCCCACATCGCCCCTTTTCATTCCATCACCCCCCTGAAAAACAAAATCGCCCCTTGGGGGGTGATATCGCCCAGGTTAAAAACCACTGGTGTAGTGGGCTTCAGTAGGCAAGGAACAGGCCAGCATAATACAACAACATTTATTGACTCTAAACTGGAATTGAGGAACAGCAGGCAAAAGCCTGCAATTTTACACTCCGGGCCCAGTATTATGATTGGTTGACTCATAATACTTGAAAACCCCACCCAAATATGAATGTTCTAAGTTTCCTTCCAAAACAGTTGGAGTTTACAGTTGGGGTCATCTAAAAGTTAGTCTCACTCTCTTAGCAGGGCTTAACAAAACTTTATTTGCTCAATACATAACAAAACCCACAATTTTTATCCACTCACAACCTGTTTTCCCCTTTTTTGTGGAAAAAAATGATGGTCTTATAGAATATGTGTCATAGCAAATGTAACAAAGTACAAAATGCTCATCTTCAATAAGATAAACATAACAGAGGCCTGCCCTCATCTATCATTTTATTTTCTAAGAATGCTTGCAGGGTCTTTATAGAATTCAGACACATTGTTAGAAGCACAGATTAATATTGTGGTTTTGCAGCATTCTTCCTCCCTGTTCTTTAATTATTATTTAAAAATAACTAGGGCAAAGAGTTTAGTAGGTAGTAAGGAATGGAAGCAGATTCATTAATGAACTTGGGTAGCACCTGGGTCCTTGGTATGTAGTATTCACAACTTCAACTCAAGCCTCATCACTTTTTGACCAGATTCCTATTTTTGTTGTAGATTTTCTCACCAAAAGTACTGATGATGTGGTTTCCCACAATTTTGTGGCTCAAGAGCTCAAAAATTCAGTATGACCTCCAAAAAAGGCTTCCCACAATTAAAACAACCCACTCTACCCCAAACAGAAAAATCCTGGTTGTTTACATACATGCTCATTTTGTGAGGCTATTCTGTTCCTCTTTCACATCCCTTCCCCCAAACATCAAATATAGCCTTTAGCTTTTGCCTGCCCCTGCCTTTCTCTCTGATGAGTAAAATGATACTATTTTTTTCTTTCTTAGTCTGCATATCAGAAATCATTTCCATTTCCCTCAACTTAGGAATGTCAACTGGCATATAAATGTCTTAAAAAACACATTTCTGTTTCTCCCTCTCTTTTGGGAGGGGGAGGAATGGTCTTTGTCTTGTTGGTAAAGACATTCAAAGGGTTGCAATAACTTAGCTTCAGTTATCTTATTATTATTGGTTGAATAAAGCCAAAAAGGCTCCAGAATTTCATGTATCTTACACTAGCTGGATACCTGTATTTCTCTATGAAACTATGTGATCGGGCTTGATAAATTGACACTTAAAGCTTGAAAATTAATGAGCAGTTTAAAAAGTCACTGTTTTAATTAGTTATGGAGATGGTAAGCTAAGTTTCTGTTACAGATTAAGACATTATTGTAAGTCTAACAACAATAAAATAGATGGGCTTAAGCCAGCCGTGGGCAAACTATGGCCCGGGGGCCGGATCCGGCCCATTCGGCTGTTCTATCCGGCCCGCGGAGCCGAAAGAGCGGAGGATTCTCTTGCTCTCCCAGAAGGCTACGTGAAGTAATCTAACTTTGAATTTATATTAGTTCACACAAACACTCCATCCATGCTTTTGTTCCGGCCCTCCAGTCCAGTTTAAGAACCCATTGTGGCCCTCGAGTCAAAAAGTTTGCCCACCCCTGGCTTAAGCCCTTTAATCCCACCAGCATCCCTGGCTTTTTGGTCTACGTAGCCAGGCTAATAACTTGCATAGCATAAACTTCCAATTCCTTCCTCAGATGAATTGCTCAGGACCTCCCTGTAAACAACATTCTTGGTTTTGCTCTCTGGCTGGAGAATGACTAGACTGTCACGTGAACTGACTCTGAAGCATGCCACATACAACTGGCCATGGGAGAAACAGTCACTCCTCAGATGCATACCCGCCAATTTCAAAGTCTGTCCCTGTGCCTTATTGATGGTGATGGCGTATCACACCTTAATGGGAAATTGTAGACATTTGAACTTGAGGTGATAGTCTGATGGGATCAAAGGAACTCAGGGATGAAAACGGTTTCTCCCTGATTGATGCCTGTTAAAATTGTGGCTTCAATTATGTACTTATACAGAGTCTTCAGTTGAAGCCTGGTGCCATTGCATAGTTTCAGAGGGCTTAGATTGTGTAACAGCATGATTGGAGTGCCAACCTTGAGGTAGAGGACATGAGTGGCAATCCTGATGGGTTGAGAGTGCACAAGAACTCCACAGGATAATGTACAACATCCTCAACCTCCATTACCGAGTCCACAGATTCATATTTCAAATGCTCAGTGGACAGCTTCTCCAGCAGCAGAAAGTTGTTGATGCTGTTGGCTGAGTTGTTTGTTGGTGTGAGAATAGCTCTTTCCCTTAGCCATGAAGCACAATCCACTCCAGCCTGATGAATGTTGGGGTATATTCTGTCAGTCAAGCTGATCAGATCTCTCACAACAGCGCAAAGGTTACTCAGAATAGTTATTCTTCCCTACTCTTCCAAAATCTTGCCATCACCAATATCAAGTAATAAGTTAGAAAACTCTTCTGCCCTCAAATCACATTAAAGGTGGACATGCTAACTCTCAAGGACAGGACTTTGACATTAGACCATAAGAAGGATGACTTGAGACAGGCCTTGACTTCATCTGCACGTGTCTCTAGTGATACAACAGGCTATGTCTGTCTAAAGTCCCCAGCCAAAGCACCGTAACTCCACCAATAAGACGGTTGCTGCCCCAATGTCCTGGAGCATCCTGTTTAGAGCCTCAATACCTCTTTTGTGAGTCATGCTGCACTCATCCCACATGATAACTTTGGCTTCTCAAAGCACTTGAGCCACGTCACTCTGCTTAGAGGTGTTACAATGCTCCATTATCCTGTAGCTGTAAAAGTCAGCACCACATACTGAGGTATATTGATGTAATAGCCATCTTCTCCATGGCAGAACACCAGAGGGTACTGGAGAGCATCATAGGCATAGTGTGTCTCACTGATTCATAACCTGTTGTCTCTGCTGTGGAGAACGATATCTCTCTTCTCAAAATCCTGGCCGACAATGATAGCAGCCACTTCTGTAGTTTGGGGGCATTGAAACGACCTTGGTACTCTCCAGAAGGCTTCCTATCAGCGTTAATCACCACTTGGAAGCCCTTGTGGCCATTAGGAACAGAATCAATAGCAGCCTTAAATTGCAGAATATACTTGTGTTCACACAGAAACTTCTGTAGTTGGCTAACCAGTTCTGGATCAATGCCCAGGTAGGTTCCACAGTGGATGTCCCTCTCATTGTCATCATCACCAACAAAGTATATCTGGAGAAATGAAGGCTGCTGTTGAGGCCCCGCCATGATACTCCCTATCCTGTGGTAGACCTGCCCCTGCACTTTGAATGTTGGCATAAAATTTCTCTCCTTCACCTCTCTGGCTCCAAAAGACATCATTTGGAAGCATCCATTGTACTTCCGGACAGCAGAAAGAAAGTGCTCTGCCATTGGATGCTGGTGGGTGAGAAGGCTGTGTAAGGTTAAGGGAAGGGTTCAAGGGGAGGGAACTGGACTTTAGCCCCACTCCAGCACATCCTGGGTGTCTCATCCTTCCACTTCAGGGCACAGCACCAGGCACAGGGTAACCAAAGTCCGAGATCAACAACCGTTTCCCTGGAGTAATCAATCTGCATATTTAAAACCAGACAAATACTTATTAGTCCAAGGCATTGATCTGATTTGTGATATCTTTTTATTGTATTTAGCTTAGCTGCCTGATTAACATAGGGGTTATTAGATGCATCCTTTTTTTACAGCCTCTCTATTGACTTCGGGATGACTTTGATGATACTTTTTTGCAGCTTCCCTTACTTGTATTTTCCTAATTGCATCTGTAAATCTTTTCCTGCGTTTTTCCCCTCTTTTTCTTTAACTGGTGTTACAGTAGAATGAACAGATTTGTCTGAACTGAGGAGGTCAGTGAAAGAAGTGAGCTGGGGCTGGGACACTATGCAGGAGAAATTTGATTCACAATCCATTGGCTCAATGTTCGTCAGTGATTGAAACTCATAAGGGAATATCTCTCCTGCTGCCTTGAGTTTGGAAGCAGTTCCATTGGTTGAAGGCATAGACATTTTGGTGTGGTATCAATGTTTAGTACTGTAAGCAGCCCCAGACCGCTCCTGAGTGAAGGAGTGGAATGTCTGCCAGTTTGAACTGAGGTAAAGGAATATGAGGCAACTGGCAGTTGGAACAGAGTTCTTTTCAGGTGGGGCGGGGGAGTAGAATGTCTAACTCCTTAGCATCAGAGTGTGTTAATAGAAGGCAACTGGCAGTTGGAACAAAATTCTTTTCAGGTAGGGAGGGGGAGTAGAACTCCTTAGCATCAGAGCATGTTAATTACTGTATTAAGAAATAGTAATGATCTGATAGTCATTTCGAAAAATCCTTTTTTAGTGAGCATCTAGAAGCCAAGAGGAACATATGTGCCAACTTTTAAGTTTGTAGGCTTCTGGAGATTTCGTGATGAGTGAGTGGTACTTGGCTTTTATATATATAGATTGAAAAAGTCTAACCACAGCAGCAAAGAACATAGGCCTGCAAGAATTGTGGAATTTAAATCTTGTGTAGCCAGGGCTAAAGCAAAGACATATCATGTAAACATTACTGCTTCATCATGTAAAAAGCATGGGTGTTTTAAAATAATTTAACCTAAGAAATGTCCACGTAATAGAAAGACATAGTGATAATTTCTTTTTTCCACGAGAAGCAATTTTCAACAAGAAGCTAAATTTGTTATCTGTTTGACAATGCTTTTCTCTCCACCAGAATCTGGATTCTATATTTGCCATGTCATGCGTGTGTCATCAGCCTATAATTAGAAATTGTCTGAGAAGTTATAAAAAAACGACCAAGACTTACGGGCAAAATTCTTCTTTTTCATTCCAATATATACTGTATGCGTCAGCAGAAAAAATCTGTTCTCAGCATTGTGGCTTGTATTGAGGTCCCAAGCTTTAGACCGGAGTTTCTGAACCCCAGCAACTTTTAAGATGTACAGACTACGACTCTTGGAATTCCCCAGCTACTTGGAGTTGTAGCATTACCAGATAGATAACAAATTTAAGCTTTTGTTGAAAATTGCTTCTATAATTTTCATGGAAAAAAATTATAAATTATAAAAATTATAAATTTTTAAATTCTACCCACAACTATTTGGAACATGGTGGATTTATGTTATCTTTTATGAGGTAGATATTTTATTATAGAAAATAGTACATATACATAATTTAATGCTAAATATTAACATTAATGACAAATATTTAATGTTAACTTTATTTTTTCTGAAAAATATGTCTTTCTTTTATTTCTTTCCTGAACATTTATTCACAAATGTAAAGCAGATTAAATTTACTGCATAATTAATCATTGTCCCCTCTATTTACTAACATCCCAGTTCTTAGGTAGCTAAGTGATGTTATTCCTACTAACAGGCATATTAACATGGTTGGATAAAGGCCAAATTTTGCACAAGGACAAAGCAGATCCATAATAATTAAAAACACTTGAAAGATAAAGGACCTGAAAACTTTTTGTGACTACCAAAATATATCCAAATAGTGTTTTTGATCAAGATTTGCCATAGGAAAAAAGAAGTAGGCAGCAAGCACAAGCAAAATAGATTTGAAGGTTTGAATCAGGCCAGCTGACAACCAGACACAAACTTTCACGTTTTCCCCATCACAACATTTTTCCTTTCAATAGCTACATTCCTAACAAAATGCTTTTTTGCCTGTATTGCCATCTAGCTGTCAAACACTAAATTACGGTATTGTGTTCTTACTGCTTAGAGATAGAATGGCAGGAACTTAGAAGTATTTGAAACCGAACATTTTATTCTGACAGCTTCATTTTAAAGAGGCTTACATGCAAAAATCAGACGGTTTAAGACTGTAATGTTGATAAGCCTTAAATCATATTTTGATATGTTTGGCTTAAGGGTGGACATGACACATGAGCACATCTGTTTTGAGTAATAAAACTCTGGATTAGAGTTAAATGTGAAAACATAGACTTTGATAAGCTAAACTTGAATTCATCAGAAAGACGGTTCATGAAGTTGAGGCTCTACTTGGAAGCCGAGCAAAATCACTGACTGTAGGGCAAACCCCTGCACATTCCATGTTAAACCACTGTCTTATTAACGTTATAAATGTTCCAAGAATGTTAATCGCTCCAAAAAAGACTTCTGTGTCTATGCTTGATGATTTCCTATTGCTTATTTATGGTATAAGTTCATTTTTAATAAACCTATGAAGCTGCTTACACATGAAAAGACACAAATTCCCCCATCAAAATGTACGGTACTATTATTCTATCACCTCTTTCTTATGGAGTTATCCATTGTTGGATGGGTAAGCCACAACGATTAAATTCACACAACATGCTACGCGAAAAAGACTTAACCGCATTGTGGCTAAGAGCAGAAGGTGAATCAATCTAAAGCTTAACACAAGTCATTGCCAAAGCCAAATTCCCACATCTCTAAAATTTCGGAAGGGAGCTGCTTTTTAATTCATTTAGATTCCATCACGGGTATATAAAACGTGATTTGTTTTTTTAAACTGCCTTGCGAATAATGTCTCAATATCCCTATTCAAAGAGGACCGTTAAGCTAATCCTTTTCTATCTCTATGTTCTCTGGATCCGGGTCAAAGACTTCGGAGCAAGCAATCCCGGCTTCCGGGTAAGGCGTGCTACCTTTCCGTACTGATAGAAGCGTGAATGGTGAGAACTCGGTTTCTGCTGTGACTGTGCGTGTCTTCTTTTGATCTCCGTCCCTGCAATCAGGTTGCGTTGAAGTTTTTTTTTCTGTGTACAATTTTCAGCCGGTTTCATGTCCTGTCCTATGAAGGACATCACATTGGGAAAGCAACTCCGCCACCTCAAATGCATTTCTTTAAAAAAAATTACTTAGCTCTTCTAATGTATGGATTTTATATTACAATTACAATTACTGCTGCACCGTCTTCCAGATTATCTTTTGTTTATTGCTCAATCTTTATTGCAGCTTTTCTCCCCCCAAAACATCTGCCTTTAAATATCCGGTTTTATTTAGAAAAATTATTTCTTTGACGTGACTGAATCTTATTCACTAGGAGCAAATACAGGATGACATGTATTCTTTTAGCCAACATCTTGTTAAAGAAAAAAAATGCTACAGGAAGCAGGAATAAAATATTTGTGGTATTATTTAGTTATTAGATTTGTACCGCCTGTATCTCAGTTTTTAACTACCTACAGAAGTGATCCGCAACCCAAATGCTCTCCAGATATTTGGAATGATAATTTCCATCATCCATTGAAAATAGAGGACTGATAATGATAAGATTTGAAGGCCAACCCCTTTGGAGAGCACCAGGTTAGAGAAAGCTGAGTTAAAGCAATCATGGTTACTAACTTTTTCTTCCTTTTTTCTCACTAGAAATGTGGACTTGAAACTCCCCATTTGAAGATATATATCTATAGTTATTGAGTTGCTGTGGTGATGGAAAATCTATGTGTGAAGGTGCAGCAATTGTCAAAATCTAGCAGATATACCAGTTTACTACAGAAACGGCTTATGACCCAAAGTAGGACTCCTGTACAGTATGCTTCATTTTCAGAAGTTCAGCAACTCCCTGAAAAACAGTCTACTGCCATAACGTTTCCTCTCCAAGATCTGGCAAAATTCTTGTCTCCTAATGTGGACAAATCATCCTTCTACATTTTTAAACCTAACCAGAGGGACATCCAGACAGCAGAGGTGTTTTTCATTCCATCAAAGCAACACATCATTGATTATTCCACTTCTGCAGTCCGGATGGATCATGCCCCAGAAATGCCTGAGCCTGAGGTAAGATCAGTGAAAAGGAGGTTCCATTTTTATTATTTAAGTTTAAGAGGAAGGAGGACAAATGGTATCAAAAGTATGCCATTTGACGTGTTAAGCAGAGGGTTGGATACGGAAGAAATTTTTCTAAAAGTCCAGGTTGTAGAAAACTCTGTTTTTTAACTGCAGAATATCTCTATTGTTGTAAACAAAATTTTGGTCCTTGTGATGTGAATACTGCCCAAATAGCAGCCTTGCAAAGGTAACCTGGTTGATGGACCATTAAGGGATTAAATATCTATTTAATCATTTATTGTCTATGGAGATTCTCAGTCATCCAGGTTACGGTTGTCCCAAAGTCTTTTTCAAGAGCCAACTGCACTTTGTTTTTTGTTTGAAGACGTTTCACTTCTTATCCAAGAAGCAGCATCTTTGTGTTAATCATTTATTGTTTCTTTATCAATGACTCAAAGATAAACAGAAGCTGATTCATACTGTCCGTTTATCTCTTTCTATTTTACATCAGTGTTAGGTACTGATGTAAAGTTCAGGTACGTATCTGGCTTTGCAAGAAATATAATCCAAATTCATTTTTGTTTGTTGTAGCTTTGGTTTTTAAACGGGAAGATCCACAAAACAAAATGATAGCAACTATAAATAAAGCTAATCTTGTAACATTGGCAACTCAATGAAAACAATTGTAGTTCAGGAGTGAAAATATTATTTGAATGCACAATTTCTCCCACATTTTTTTTCTTGCAACCTCTGTAGTTTTACCTTAGTTTTACAGGAATTTGGGAACAAGCTTGAAACACTAAGCTAACTCCTACCATTTTATTGTAGCTAGCAAGTTTTATGAGCTTGAATTAAAAATATTGATCCTGGCTAGCTAAAACATCAGGAATCAGTTAAGTTCACTTCTTAGAAGTAAAGAAAAGAAAGTAAAGTAAAAACTCTCAGTCTTAGCTGTACCTTTTACAAGAGAGGAAGGACTTCTCCTTGGCTTCATTTTAGTTTAATTAAGATGTGAGAGAAAGAGAGATTTAGGAATTTTATTGAGAAGGAAGGAAGAAGAGTCACAGGGAGGGAAACAACACAAGTATTTGCTTTTGTGTGGCAGCAAACAAGAACAAGACTCCAGCTTTTTATTCACAATAACATCATAAGGAGAGATGGATTGGTGAGTAATGGTTGCAGAGATGGCAACTAGTCAGGGAAGCTCTGTCATTTTTTAAAAGAAGCAAACAATGAGCATGACAAGTAGACAGCTTATATTTTAACTTTTGGGGGGGGATTTTTCTCACCTGATTCAGTGCTCTTTCTTGAGCAATACTAGTTGAGGGTAACCAGAAAAGAGTTGGAGCTCAGGAGCTGCTATTCCCCCTCAGAGTGGCATAAAGATGATCTAGAACTAGGTAATCAGCACTTATAGCAGTAGTAGATGAGAAGGTGCGGATAAGTAGTAGGAACTGCTTGGTTCCAACTATAGCGCCTTCAAAAACACATACCTCCCTTCCCTAACAGGAGTCTGCAGATGGTCTAGGAATGATTTCCAAGTGACTTTCTGTGCAAGTGTTAACAGCAGATAGAAGTAGCATCAGAGATCAACAGGTAAGTTTTTCCCACCCTAGGAGAAGCAAGACACGTAAGCAGATTTGCTGCCTTCTGTTCACTAAGATGACATGAGCTAAGAACAGCAGCACAGAGCAAAAAAGAGGGGCGCAATCCAAGTCATACCTGGTCCTGGTGGTTCTGTAGGACTTGGGGAAAGCAATTTCCTCAATGGAGACAGTCTATACCACTACAGAAGGGACTCTCTAAAGTCTTCCAGCCATCAAGGGAAGCAGCATTATAAATGGAACTATCTGTAAAGCTCATATTGTTTTTGGAATGGTCAAAAGCAATGATGGCGTCTCAAAGTTCAGAGGTTTCTCTGATTGGCCTCAGAACATGTCCAAAGGATAGATTCTTACCATTTCCCCTATCAGAAACTCTATGTAACCCTGAATGTAATCCTGGCTTATTAGATTCAGCAATAGACAACATCTTAATATCTAAATGTCAAGCAACTAAATACAGCAGATGCTCTGGTCAATTTGGCATCTATTCAGGTGGTGGTGGCAATGTCAGTGGGAATAACAGAATGTCTGGGTTTCTTCTGATTAAACTAGACAAATAATTGGCACCAAAACTAGCACAAGTCATAGCACTCTTACATAAACTAAGGGTGCTTAAAAAGGTTGCCAAAGGGTATACACCATCCTGAGTCTCTGGGAATCAAGCAGTATATAAATTTAATAAATTAATAATTACTATTATGAAGCCTGCTCTGTCAGAAAAATGAGTGCATCAGCAGCTCCGCAGCATGGCTTCCCTTGATCGATATTGTACTTTTACTAAACATTGTAAGATAAGTTTGTATCTGCAAAGATAGATTCAGATGGTCTCATCTACAAAGAGAGTGATGTAATTTATACTGACTTCCTGCCATATTACTGTAAAATAAATCCCATTCCTGTCAACTCCAACATCAGGTCCTTAAGAACAGTATTTGATATTATGTTAAGCACCTTCAGATCACAAAAATGGGGACCAATAGTCTTACCCTAATGAAAACTACTTACAGCTTGCTATATTCCAGAAAAAAATACTGAACCACCTGATTTGTTGCTTACCTAGCATTTACTTATAAATTATAACTGTGTCAGTTGGTGAAAAATTAGTTTTTTTAAATAATTTAAAAAAACATTTCTTAGGCTGTCTTTTGGATGAAGTCAATTAAGGTGACTGCTGATGAGAGTTTAGTTTTGGGTGGCAGCAAGTTTAAACCTAGATGCTGGCAAGAGGGGAAATAACCAATTTGTGTCAGGATCATTTTTTGGAGAGTGGTAGGAGTGTTTACGTAAAATTCTAATTATTTCAAATATATGACTAGATCCCAGTTGCCCCAACCTCGTATGTGAGGCCAAGATAAAATGCCTCCCGTTGGCTGACTCCTCTTTAAAAAGATCCTGGATACATTAGATTCACAAAAGAATAAAATTAGAATATGGTTTCCATGTGCTCACTCTACTAGAATGGTTATTAAGAATTTGCTTCTGGAGTATTTGAATAGCCCATAGAATTTCTCAATGGTTTCCATTTCCTAGAAGGACTATATTTCTTCTATAGATGTTTTTACATTTTGCAAACCTTGGGATTTCTGTAGGGTTACAAAAAAAAGTGTTTTCATCAGGAATTCCATCTGTATCCATTGCTGGACCCAGGCCCCCTTTCAGGACTCTGAAGCAGTTAGGTTGGTATTAAAGACACCAGCTTCCTGATACTAACCAACACATCTGGAGAGCACCAGGCTAATATCAACATGCCTTGTTTAAATGATATATCTTTTATTGTGTTATGGATGGAATCGTGAAATCACTATAACTTTCTCTTCCAGGTTTGCTTTTTAGGAAGAAGCAATGTTGGAAAATCATCTTTAATTAAAGCATTGTTTTCATTGGCTCCTGATGTTGAAGTCAGAATTTCCAAACGTCCTGTAAGTTTCCTGTGAAGATTGATTACATTCACCTTCAAAGTGGATAGAGCATAAGCAAGACAAGTTATATCTGTATTGTGAAACTTTATTTCTGGAATAATATAGTTTTAAGGGCAGGTAAATTTTTTGAGTAAGTGCATCATACACATCTAAATTGGTCACAGAGTTTCATAATTACAAGGTGAAAATTTTAAAATGTTAGGTGTCTATATTAATGAGGGATTGCATAATACACAAATAACATGTTGTTCCGTCCAGTCAACCTATTTACATTTTATTCAACATAAATAGGATAAGGTAAAGGTTCCCCTTGCACATATGTGCTACTCATTCCCGACTCTAGGAGGTAGTGCTCATCTGTTACAAAGCTGAAGAGCCAATGCTGTCCGAAGACATCTCCGTGGTCATGTGGCCGGCATAACTAAATGCCAAAGGTGCACGGAATGCTATTACCTTCCCACCAAAGTGAACCCTATTTTTCTACTTGCATTTTTACATGTTTTTGAACTGCTAGGTTGGCAGAAGCTGGGACAAGTAACAGGAGCTCACTCCGTTACACGGCACTAGGGATTTGAACCGCCAAACTGCCGACCTTTCTGATCGACAAGCTCAGCATCTTAGCCACTGGGCCACCGCATCCCTTACATAAATAGGATATATCTTATAAAATTTATAGACACTTTTTACTCCATTTTAGATGTTTTGCAGTACTGCAGTATTGCTTCAGAAATAAATCTGCTGTATATGTCTTTTCAGCTGCAGATTATCTACAATAATCTACAGATTTATGTTATATTTTATTTAATGTTCAGGATATGACAAATAAATTTTTAGACTTTGTCATAAATTTATGATATTTTTAAAAGTACATTTTAAATAAGTTCATAGAATCCATAATGCTTTATCTGAAAGAAGTCAAGAAGAAAAAACTCTTCTTTTTCTCCAGGGTCACACAAAGAAGATGAATTTTTTCAAAGTGGGAAAATTCTTCACTTTGGTGGATATGCCAGGCTATGGGTTTAAAGCACCCAAAGATTTTGCAGAGATGGTGGAGCCTTATTTAACTCAACGCAGAAAGTAAGATTAGATATTATAATTTCTTGGAAATGTTTCTGTGGGATTAGGAGAGAGGGAACAGAGTTGTATAATTTAGATGTGCTTGGACATATAAAACAATGTTTAGGTAAAACATCTATTAAATTTGGATAAGATACAGTGCTGTTATAACCACTATTTACAAGTAATTCCTGAGGTATGGGTGAAGCCATATTGCTCTAATTTGCTGAGTCGCCTCAATTCTATCAGAAGCAGCACATTTTCTCAAAAAAGCAAAATGTATCTTCACTCAAAATTATGGTTACCTCTGTTGTCCTGCCAAAGGATAATTTACCATGTAATAATGGTAGAATGATAGAATATAAATGTTTCTGAATTAACTTAAAAATTAGGAATTGAAAACCACCTGTTTCTCATGCTTGACTGTTTTTTCCCCCCTATTACGTTTGTGAGAAGTGGCTCTGTTTCTATTTTCTGCAGTTTGAAACGTACATTCTTATTAGTAGATGCTAAAGAGGGAATTCAGGAAATGGATAACATTGCTGTAGAAATGTTAGAAGAATTCGGGATCCCTTATGTTGTAAGTAGCACTTACTTTGCTTTAAAATAATGAGTCTAGAACACTGGTGTCAACTTCGCTGGGTCATGTTGCTGTCACATGATGTTTTATTACATTTTCCCCATTCGTAGAGCTGAGGTGGGCGTGGTCTGCATGAGACACATCTGGCCTGTGGGCTGCCAGATTGATGCCCCTGGTGTACAGTATTAAGATTCTCTAAAAGTCATATAACAGTAACTGGAAAGCATAAATACTATCTAATCAGACACTATTGATTATGTCTAAGAAGGCATTTCTCAACTGTAGAATTCTGAGAGTTGAAGTCCACACTTCTTAAAAGTTGTTAAGGTTAAGAAACATTGGTCTAGGATAATTAAAGAAAAACCTCGTGAAGAAACAAGCGGACAATTTTTTAGGAATTATATTCCAGCTTAGTAAGAGATGTGCATGCAAAAAATAAAATTTGTAATTAAAATGCTGCTCTCACCAAAGGGTTTTAAAATTGTACTAAAATGTATGCAGTACTTTAACCATCATATTCCTAGAAATCAATGTGGACGTATAATGGCAAAATGAATATAACATTTCCTTCCATCTTAAATAAGTTGTCTAATCCTGACATAAACCTTTTTGCTCCAACATAATCTATTCCAAATATTAGCTTAAAAGAAGATGGCATTATCTGCAAGAAATGAATTTTTAAGCACTTAACTAAATATAACATTTCCTTCCATCTTAAATAAGTTGCCTAATCCTGACATAAACCTTTTTGCTCCAACATAATCTATTCCAAATATTAGCTTAAAAGAAGATGGCATTATCTGCAAGAAATGAATTTTTAAGCACTTAACTAAATTTATATTATGTGCCTATATTATGTGCTTCCTTTATCATTGACTTGTGGACTTCATTCCTTAAAAAGTATACAGTGGATATAAAAAGTCCTCACACCCCTGTTCAGTTTGCCTTTCAATTCCATTGTATGTGTTATATGCTATATTAAAAATGAAAAAAAATGAAGCAATTTATCTTGGTCTGATTTTTTATATATATCTCAAAAAACTCATTTTCACAAGAGTCTATATACTTTTTATGTCTACTATTAGTGCATAGAATTTGACCTAAAGTTAGTTCCATTTGACTTCACAATTATAACTTACTTGTTCTAGTGTATGGGTGTCAAACTCGATCATGTCACATGTTGTAGTGCAACTTTTTTTGCCTTTGAGGAGCTGGGATGGGCGTGGCCTATGTGTGATGCATCTGGCCCGCGGGCCACCAGTTTGACACCCTTGTTCTAGTGCTTTCAGCAGAATTCAAATATGGCTGCTGTAATTTAGTCTGCATCCAACCATATTAGTTAATTGTTTGACCCACAGTTAGGCCATGTACTTTGTAGGTAGAGATAAAAGCTGTTGGAGAAATTCAGATTCAAAAAAATATATCTCAAAGTAGAAAAAGTTGAAAGAGGAAATGCCAGGATCTCATTTTTTTAAAGAACAGCCTGTGAGGAACCCTAACCTAATTCATTGCTAAATTCAAAAGTAATTTAAGGTTTCAAAAACTTGTTCTAAGCTATTTTGGGTGAGTATGTTTTTGTCTTTTGACAGCTTGTATTAACCAAAATTGACACAGCTTCGAAATCAGTGATGGCAAAAAATGTGCTACAGATTCAAGACTTTGTAGAGAAAAATGCTCACACATGTTTTCCTCAACTTTTTCCTATCAGGTAACAGCTAACAATGTCATGTGTTGTTTTCTTGGAATAATATGAAGTAGTTTGCTATTACCTAGTGTTAAAGTGTGAATTTCAGTTGCTACTTGCTATCAATCTAATCTACAACCTATAATCTTGGTTTCCCATCCCAATACTTACCAAAGCTGACTGCTCAGGACCATGAGATTAGCCAAGGTTGGCTAGGTGTTTCCATTTAGCTGAACCTAAACTCTATGGAAGAGTTGTTCCTCAAGCAAAGGCAGCAAGAGCAAGAATGGAGAACAAATGCAAATGTATTTTTATGAGACTGCTAATATAATATTTCTATCTTTGTTTCCACAGTTCTTTGAATTATACTGGAATTCATGTATTGAGATGCTTCATAGCTCATGTTACTGGAAATCTTCCATTATCCACTGAATAAAGCATTATATTTGGAAGTATCTTATTTCAAACTTCATGCTAGATGCTGTATAAATTATTTTGGAACAACAAATGCTATGTAAATTCAATAGTTATATACGTACATATTGTAAATACATACATACACACTCGTGTTGATCAAATGTGAATTTCAAAGATTAAATGTTATGCTTAGAAATAAGAAAAGAAAGATCAAGTAAACTACATTATGAGAAATGAAAGACCCTTGAGTCTTTTTATCTTTGAAAGATGAAGGATGCGACAATCAGCTCCTGAATGGATAACAAAGCCTCAAAACCATTTTTCTTTCAACTCAAGAGTGCAAAACTCAGAATAAAGAATTTAAGTTAGAGAAGACAAATTCCAGCAGAAGATTTAAAAATGCATTCAGTAATAATTTGACAATGGAAACAATTACAAGTGAGGTAATAAGCCTAATTTGTTAGATACTGTATGTTAAAGCAAAGATTGAATTGCCATCATTGGGATACTTTTAATTTGCAGTAGACTGAGTACGAGGCTGCTTGTAATGATCTATGCAGCCTTTTCAGTTCTGTAATTCTATAATTGTGGTATTCTACAAATTATGTAGATATGCAAGGATCGCTTTTGCAAAAACAACCCTATCTAGGCATTCCCTATCTATATAGTCTGGGCACTGGGTAGAACAATAAGAGAAATTGTTTCTTTTGTATAGCAAAAGAAAATAGAACTATTTGTACTGAATTATTTTTTAAATAATAACCCTAACACAGCACTATTCTACTGCATGCAACGTGGACTTTCTTATACAGTCAAAAGCATTCCTTTTTAAAGTGGTCAGCTTTGTTAATAAGCCCACTCGGATCTGATTACCTCAAACGCACAACTTCTCTAACTAGCTTGGTAATTCCATCAGAGGGCTAAAGCATCCAGATGGCTGATGCTTCTCAATGTGCAGTTCTAAGTACTTTATTTACTCTGCTTAAAACTATATCACTTTCAACAGCAGATGGATTCTTAGCAGTCATTTCCTGATTGCTGTCGTTTTAATTTCCAATCCCCTTGAAATTAAGATCAAATGCATGGCAGGATTTTTCAGAAAGAAGTCCAATTTGTGGACTCAAAATGAGCAATACAGAAGTAATTCATATTTACATTCATACAGAGGTAATATGCATTTTCTGTGTCTTCGCCGCTCTAAGGCGTCCGGGCAGAAACTTTCCAACAGATGTGAAAGCCTGTTGGAGAACACCTTCCGGTGCTGGCCATTACTCAAGATTGCGCATGCGTAACTTGTGCAATGAAGCCGGTGGAAGAGGAACCGAAGGCCTGTTTATAGAGTCATTTCCTCAAAGGAACATGCGCAGTTGAACGTTTGCCTTCCGGATTGAAGCGGAGTGGACGGGTTGCTAGGCAGAAGCGGTCTTAAATTTTATACCTGAAAAGGTAATTCCTGATGCTAACATGGCCGACGAGGAAGAAGACCCACCTGTAAGTGAAGCCGAAGCATAAGGTGTTGGGTAGCATAAAAGATGTGAACCGTGATTAAGGACCAATTGAGACGCTGGTCGGGTGGCAGCTGCTAGATGGGAAAAGGCGCCTCCCGCCTTCCCAAAATTTCCCGGGGATGCTGGAGACAATCGCACCCATCGGTTGGAGAGAACTAAAGTTTAATTCAAGGTTTACTGGGTTTAATGAGAACCTTATTCGCATTAAAAGCTACACCCTGTTCGTTGATGGCAGCGCATCATTTTGAGTAATGCGCAGGGAAAGCCTGTAATAAGATGCTATAAAATAAGTCCAAGTGAATTGTTTTATTCGCTCTGGATTTCTGGAGTATAGGATTCCAATCTAGATTCATTTTATGCAAACAAAACTGGCAATAAGATTCCCTGGGCATTAGGAGATGTACAGGTAAATTACCTTGAATTTGGTTTTATATTTTGTGATGTAATCCTGTAAATACAAGGTAATTCCCAGAAATCTCATAAATCATAGAATCATAGGGTTGGAAGGGAACACAGAGGTCTTATAGTCCAAGCCTCTACTCAAGGCAGGAGCCCGTAGTATTCCAGTTAAATGGTTAAGGAAATTTATTGTGGAATTAATGTGTACTAGATGAGGACCAGCAGTGTATTCCCTACAGATCCAAAGATTCTGCTTTCTATTATTATTTTTGTACTTTGCATTAACATCTGTTTAGCATTTCCTTCATTACTGACCATGGGTACACTGGCTATAATTGCTGGAAGTTATAATCCAGAACATCTGACAAGAATCACATTTCATAGTGGTGTGATGCTTTTCAAACTAATTTCAAACATAAAATCTCCCTCATTCAAGATGGATTCACAATAATATTTGCTCCTTAGGAACGCCCTTTGGCTTAGTACAGTGTACTGTATATGTTTGATGCTGGACTTTTTATTATTCTCATGGATTCATGGCATATAAATGAGGTAGACTTAAACCTTGATTCAAATTAGTTGGTGAGGGGCAAAAACACTATAAGTAAAGTTTCTTTTGCTTATAGATTTTGCAAAAAATATTTTTAGAATTTTTTTTTTTACAAAATTATCTTTTCTCCTTCCCCACCACACAAAATGTGAGATATTTTGGATGTCTATGCGAAACTCACAAAATTTAAGGGAACATAATTGAACACAGCCCCCCCCCCTTTTTGTTTTTTAGTAACCTCCTTTTATATGAGGTTTTCTAAATATATAGTCAGCATATTTAATAGCTGTTAGAAAGTACTAATTTTTTAGTAGTTTTAGAGCAACTCAAAACAGATCAGTACTTTTACATGCTGAAATATATTAGGGTAAACTTCATCTGTATTCAAAGTGGAACAAATGATTTGGAATACATATTGGCAGTTGCATCTTTTGTTATTGGCATTTTATTAAATCATATGTATCTTTTCTTGGTGTTGCACAGCAAGATGCAGCTTAAGGAGTTGTCAATATGTGCAACACAAATACCAACATGTGCTAAGAATCACCTTTTCTCCTTTCATTCCAAATTGCTGCACAGTCCTCTGCTAAGAATTATGAATATATAGAGTTGTCCCTGTCCATTTTCTCATAGTATTCTATTTTTGCTCAAAGTTCTTTTTCTTACTTACAATTTTCTCTGAAATGAGTTACTCCAGTCTGGTTGCCATTTAGATTTTCCTTCTAGGTTTTTAATATCCTTTATAATGTACTGTGGACAGAACTGTATAGTATCATAAATTTTTATAAAGGCAGTATTGTACTGTTGATAAGTTTGTTAAATTCTTCAAATGATTGTAGCATGGAATATGCCTTTTTCGGTTGCCATACTTGATGTTTTTATGAACTTTGCCTGTACATCCCAATGTGATTTTTTATGTCTGTAAGCATAATTTCATGTTTGTTTACAGTAAACTTATTTTCATATTGTACTGTTTATTCCTCCAACTTCAAGAGATCTTTTTAGAATTTTTTGCTGTCTCTCTGCTTTTATCCATCATAATTTTAGATCCCTACTCTTGTTTCTTAGCTTAATCTTGGGGTTCTTTTTCACCCAAATTTTGGATTTATTATCTATAGTTTGAAGAAGATGCTGAAGACGCTGGAGGAGGCCCAGATGGTGGACAGGGAAAAAGGAAGCGATTGTTCTCCAAAGAATGTAAGTTGATGCCAGTTTACAAGTAAGAGTAAAGTAGATTATTTGCATGCTGAAGATACCAAAGAACTGCCTTCTATTAGTATAAGAAATAGAAATATATTAGTTTTAATGACCTAATTTTTTATAAGGCAGCTTTCTATGTTTCATAGGTAGTGAGGAAACGTAACCTTTTAAACTCTCCACTTTTGAAGAATCTCTTTATGCAGTATGCTTTTTGAATGCCAGTATTACTGTGAATTATTGAATGATATTTGTCTAGCACCTGTATCCTATCAATCTGCATTACTAAGTAAAAAGAAATTGAGATGGTTAAGTTATACTTAGCATCATTTCCTTCCAAGGTCGGTAAAATGAAGACCCAGATTCTTGGGGGCAATATGCTGACTCTGTAAACCACTTAGAGAGGGCTGTAAAGCACTGTGAGATTGTACATAAGTCTAAGTGCTACTGCTATTTACATTTGCTCATGTGTCATTTGATACAATTTATAGCACAGAAAATGAAATATCCATTGAATGTTTCACATTTTATGAATCGTGCATGATGTCTTTCATTGCCAGTTGGTCTCGCAGTTAGTGATAAACAACTGTGCATTAACTCCTAATAAAATACTTAATTTTTACTACAGTGCAGTATATTTGCATTCTGGGCTTTTGCGTTTGCTAATACTTCCATGGCAGTTCTAAGGGCGCTGTTTGCTTTTCAGCCTACTGTTTTTACAGTAAGGCCAAATCCCCTCTAAGTAGTTTCATTGTAAAATATCATTTCTATGAAAACTTAAGTACCAAAGCTTATATAATGCAAGTGGTGCAAGTTTCCTGAACCATAAATTGGAGTTTAAAACTTGTTGGCTACTTTATTCATTTGGGTTATAAAAGTGGCAGGGGATTTTCTCAGAATATTCCTCCATCAACATGTTAAAATATTTTACAACACTGATATTAAAGTTACAGTAAGATTGTGTCCTTGTTTTCCCTTACAAGTTTGAACTACACTTTCTCCAGTAGATTTATTTAAAAAATACTATTAAAATTTGCTTGAATGGAGAATTTAGAAGACTGTGAATAATTACGTAGATCATAAACCTTCCATTCGGTGCCCTCCTGCAGATGATTTTTGCTTTCTTAATTCCAGTGAGATGTATGATGTATGGATTTGGAGATGATCAGAATCCTTACACAGAGTCTGTGGATATTCTTGAAGATCTAGTCATAGAATTCATCACAGAAATGGTAGGTTCTTATAATAAGTTACTACTTACTAGACATTTGATACAACAGATGCTATATTTTGGCTTTTGTTTCCTTGCAGTTCTGTTTTATGGAAAACCAAGAAGAGTTCAAAGACATGTATAAAAGCTGTTATGACACAACCATCTAAACTTCCAATAAGAATACGTTTTACAATTTTTCACACACACCCTTTATTAGTTTATAAGTAACTCAGCAACAAACATATCTAATACTACTCCCTCCTCTATTTTTACCAGAACAATCCTGTGAGGTGGGTTGGACTGAGACTGACTGGCCCGAAGTACCCCAGCCAAATTTCATGCCTAAGGCAGAACTAGAACTCAGTATCCTGTTTTCTGGGCTAATTCCTTAATCAGTGCACCAAACTGGTTCTCAGATTATTAATGAACCAAATAGCATAGTGATTAAAGTGTTGGACTAGAAGCAGAAATATCCAGATTTTAGTCTCCTCTCAGCCACAAAGTCAGTGGATAATCAGCTTCTAGTTTCTTTTTCATAAGCATGTCTATAGTCTAAATACTAAGCACGACTCAGTAACATCACAGAAAATGTCTTTAATTGGATTTAATTGAAATGGATTTTCTTTCTGCCCAATAGACCCACAAAGCAATGTCGATTGGACGACAAGGTCGAGTACAGGTCGAAGATATTGTCTTCTTGATTCGCAAAGACCCACGAAAATTTGCTCGTGTGAAAGACTTGTTAACAATGAATGAAGAACTAAAACGGGCTCGAAAAGCATTTGATGAAGCAAACTATGGCTCTTGAGGCCTTTTTTGAACTAATGTCACGATTTACCCTTTGATTCATCTCATTTTTTTGAGTCTTCCTTTCTATAAAAGAAAGCTCCATTTCAGAACATTGCTGCACATTGAAATAGATTTAATTGTGGACTTTTAAAGAGATTCTTTGAATTGTACTGCTTGTCTTTAAAACAAAATGCTCAACTATTCTTGGACATTATTCCCTATTATCTCTTGAATTTTTTAGACTGCAACCATTTGAGTGTCGTGTTATTAAAAATTTCTAAGGGCTTTATAGCTATTATCTTTTACCTCTGTCTCATCAAACTTAATTTTAAAAAGACATGCTCATAAATCTCTTTTTAAGGGATGTCAAACTGGTGACCCATGGGCCAGATGCATCATGCGCAAGGCACACCCACCCCAGCTCCAGAAAGACAAAAAATGATGTCAGGTGACATGATCAAGTTTGACATCCATGCTTTAAATGGATCTTTTTCTCCATGTTTCATTTACAGAAAGATAACCTTTCAGATGAGTACGAATATTAACAAGCAGGAATTTAGTTTGACTAAGTTAATGTGTCAGGAGGAAATGGAACAAATGGTACTAAATCACTAGGTCAGAAATAATTATTTAATCCACCAAAAGCATTAACCATAATTTCAAAATAATGAGGTTCCTTCTACAATGGTAATCTGCAGAAATATTTTGGGTGCTGTGTGTTTATCAGTCACTTTGCATTAAAATGAAACAATATAAATTTATGCATTATGTCAGTGATAATTGCTGGACCATCAAGGCTGAGTCTTCTATATGGATAGCAATTTAAAAGAAAATACAAGAACTTGGACTTCTGGTGAAGACGTATAGCAGATCAAACTTCTCTGAAAGAGTGGAGTGCAGCAACAATGTGGCCAGACAGTAAATTCCTACAATCTTTCCAGAAAAAGGAGATTGTGTGCACCCAATTGCATTCTGGACAGCTGTTCCTTGTGAGTAGACTTCAGAAACTGAGATTTTTGTGATAAGCTTGTGAGTTAAGCAGCTGGGAGTTGGCTATATCCACAGCTATAATGCAGTTCATATGGACAAAAAGGTTTGCACAAGCCTAATTCTTTAAATGCTTTTGAATATAATTTACAGCTAAAGAGATTTTGTGAGTGATAGGAAGAGAATTCCACTTCTTGCATCAACAATTTTTCTGGATTAAAATGAAAAGATCAAACAAAGATTTAAAACTTTTGGCAAAAAGCTTAACAAAAAGTTTTATAAGAAAGTTTGAAACAGATTAAAGGTTTGAAACTTTTAGATTTTTCAGTGCAAGTGCTTTTGAAAAAAATTGGAATTAAAATAGACAAATGGGCCAGACCTTTGTGGAAATTTTTTTCCACCAAAAAGTGCAGATAATTTGTGAATTTTATAGAATTAATTTTAAAAAACGAGTCAGACTATGATGCTGACTTTAACTATGGAGTGCCATCTAAGATTAAAGTACTAAGGGCATGAGAAGACAAAACAATGGGGAGGGGGAAGAGTTGTTTTTTACTCTTTCCCTTGAAATTGAAACTTTCATCTTGGATTACAATATCACAATGGCAACCACTAGAAAATCAGCAAAAGTAGCAGAGGAGTAGAGACTTGCTAACTAGAACAACTCAGAAAGGAATTACATCAAATTTATCAGAAAATGTTTTGAGGAATTAAGCAGAAAATTAGCTGAATCACTTGATACTAAATTGATAAAATATTTGTGCTCTTTGTTACCAATTGAGGTTACATTCTGCATGTAAGTAAGAGAATAAGAATGAGATAGATATGAAGAAAATTGGTTATTAACAAATTACAGGTATTTATTCACTCTATAAGGCACTTCAATAGTCCAAGTAACTAGGCAAACAAAGCATAATAAAACAAATAGAAGACAATAATAAACAGAAACCCTCTGTATTCTATGTGCTGTCATAGAAAGGATAAACATAACTAAAAAAATGCAAGCTTTCCCCCTTCTTCAAAATTTTTTTCTTTCTTTCTGAGATAAAACATTAACCTGGGACACCTGTAAGTTGCCCTGTCTTAGGACTGGCCATCAAAGCTTATCACTTTAAAGAATGCTAAGTATAACTCACAGCCATATTCTTATTGATATTTAAAAATGGATAGTTCCTGCAACCATCTAATATTGCAAAGTAACCTTTTGCTTCCAGGTATTTGCACTCCACTTTAGCTCTTTGGTGCTTCTCCTCTCCACTGTCCTCACTGTCCATTCACCTCAAAGAATTATTTGAGGGAATTGTTATTCAACTATTCTTAGCAGCATTTGTTTGGCAGTGCTCCAACTTAAGTTTCATATGATCTGTAGCAACACTCCTACAAATATAAAAGAGTAAAATGTTGCTATAAAAATAATTGAGGGATGATTCAAATCAGTCCACCAACAATTACAACTTGCTTTTCAACAACCTCAAGGAAACCTCAAAACCCAAGAACAGTTGCCTGCATTTGCTATAATGGAATAGAAATAACATTTGAATGGAACATAATTTATGATTATTTAACAGAAAGTAGCCTTAGAGACCTATAACTTTAAAAATATCATCAATGTCATCTTTCTGTTCAGCGGCTTCTTTCTGTATATGGGTAGGATGACTCTCCAACACTGTAGGGCCAGAAATGCCATCATGGCTGCTTTCCTCAAAAATCTTTGTACCACTGGAGTCCAAAGTCCGAAATAGAAAGCACTCATTGAGGAAAGGAGATACAGTTCCCTTGAAGAGAGGACCCCCTCTATGTACAGAAGTAGCCTGGGAAACACAGCTCTGCTTCCTTGACAATCTGCTATTCTGCTGGGGACTTCCTCTAAGAAGTTGCATGGGTCTCTCTCTGCAACTTTGGAGCGTAAGGAATTTACAGATAGTGGCTTTAACACATCTAAGTTTCTGCTGCAATCTGTAAAAGAAAAAAAGATTAGCAATTAAAGCAGCAAAGATGTAACAGTCTGTAAAAACAACATTTTATTTTGCATAATCCAGTTCTTTCATGTGTCAAAGTTCTAGTGAGCTTGGAAGAGTTTAATCGACTAATCAAAATCTGAAATGGGCTACAGAAGAAAGCTTAACACTACGGATGCAGAGGCATGCTCCAACACGATTCATGCGGTTTAATTTTATTAATATGAACACTGAAGAAGTTTTATCATTTCCATATTACAACTATGGAAATCAAATACTTTTAGCATCCATCTGGGGATTGGAGAACCTGTAGTTCTCTAGATACAGGTTTTCAAACTTTCCAGGCCTCTGAATTATATGGGAAGAGGCATGAACCCAAAAACACTTGATGAAATGTGTCTGAGACAAGAAGACTGGTGGGTAACAGTTACAGGCAGACACCGCTAGTAGGCATCACAGATAATGCCTAGGTAGATGGGGCTATGAAGCATGGAGGACGGATGCTGCAGGCAAGCGCTATGAAGTATAGGCAAGTGGGTGATGTGGGCAAGCACTGTATCAGTATAGATAAAATTCCCCATACTGGCAGGGGCTCCCCCCCCCCCAAAAAAAGACAAGCAACTTGCAGGAGCAACTTGCAACCTCTGCCAGCTTTCCCACTGGCTTTGCTTGTAGGAAGATAACGGGAGGTTGCAAATGTCAATACGTGACCACAGGACACTGCAGTCCTTGTAATTGAGAGCTATTTGCCGTGCACCCGAATCCCAATCATGTGACCATGGGGATGCTGCAATAGCCACAACTTTGAGGACTGGTCCTAAGTCCCTTTCACTGAGTACCACTGTAACTTTGAACAGTAGCTGAACAAGCGTCGCTAAGGAAGGGCCATCTATATTTCAGGATTACACAGAGCCTGTTTAGAAGGTATGGAAAGACGAGGACTAACAATCTACACACCTGCAACCTTGGGCTTCCACATGCTGCAGCCTCTTGCTTTTTAAAAGCTTCATTCCTAAGAAGAAAGCCCCCGATCTAACTTTATTGTTTTTACACCAGGTAACTGTCGTTTTCAGTGTTTGAGACAGTTCTTCAAAGGAGCGCACTGCTTTAAACTTGGACACAAAAGAGTGAAGATACTGAGATCTCAGGGCTTTAGAAGAAATAGCTGTGATTTTCTTTGACTCGGGAAGCATATTACTGAATTTAGAATTCTGAAATAAAATAGTAAAAAATTAACACTGGAAAACATTTAATTAAAAAGCTAAGAGTAAACTTTAACACACAGCATCCTTGGCTAAAGAGTACATAGAAGTTGAAAAATTAAATAGATGATAGTTTTAACTACTTTAGAGTTTGTATGTATTAAGGCAAATGTTAACCATGAACAAATTGGAGTCTTCAAAATTTGCTTTTTGAATGACCACCTAAAATGCACATCAAAGCAGTTTCCAGAACAACTGTGAAATGTTATCTCTTCTTCATATTAAAAAAAAATCAGCACTATTAACAAAAATCAGCACTATTTCTTGTGACCAAGAAAATTTCACAGAAGACCTAATGACCTTAACTTATGAAATTGTCTAGAACCAAATTAAACAATTGATTAGTGCTGCATATTTTAATTAGATGTAGATTCCCTCAAAAGTTTCACATGTTCTAAAGACAAACAAGAATGAGACAGGAATTAAAATTAAGTTTTCCACATGAAAGTGTGTTTCTGACCATCAAACTATAATCAACTATTCCCAAATATTGAGATCCTATAAATCCATATTCAACAGAATAAACTTCCATTACATAAACTTCACAATTAAAACACAACCCGTTTACAAAGGAAAGGGATAGATGAATATGTTCATTCATATACATAAGAAATTACAAAGCACAGATAGTACTTATGACATTTTAAAAAAACAATAGAGACTGCCAGCTGGGTGATAATGGGCCAGATATTCTTTTTATAGGGCTGCTTTGGATAATAGAACAGAACAGAATTCTTTATTGGCCAAGTGTGATTGGACACACAAGGAATTTGTCTTGGTGCAAATGCTCTCAGTGTACATAAAAGATACATTCGTCAACAGTCAAGAATCATAAGGTACAACGGTTAATAGTAGTCATAGGGTACAATAAAACAGGAGACAGAAGAATTAGTTATGTAATTGCCTTCAGCTGATCCAAAATAAATGTAGGATAAAATTGTTTTTCCTTCTGTTCCGTCATGTCTGATTCTTGGAGACAGCCTGGGCAAGCCCACAGTTTTCTTGACAAGGTTTTCAGAAGTGGTTTGCCATTGCTTCCTTCCCAGGGCTGAGAGAAAGTGATTGGCCCAAGGTCACCCAGCTGGTTTATGCCTAAGGCAAGATTAGAACTCATGATCTCCCAGTTCTAATCTAATGTCTTAACTATTCCATCAAATTGGCTATCAAATATCAATAAATACAAGCCTACAAGAATAGAATGGAACAAACCTCCTGTAACACAGGATTAGGGTATTTGCATAATGTCTTCAGATCAAACTCCAACTTCTCTGCAAGATCTAAAAGAAAATATGGAGATAAAACTAAAACCAGGTAAATAATATTAAACAACAATAGGTTTAAATCAGTAAATCTGCTATGTCAGTCTGGCCACTTCGATCTTTCAGGATCAGCACGCTTCACGATATCTGTTTTTCACAAAACTGGCTTTTCACCCAGGCCTTTGCAGAGGGACAGTGAGCCCCCTCGCTTCGTTCTATTTTATCTGTCATGCTTGCCATATTTTAATAGTTCTATTTTAATTTTTTGGTTGTAGGCTAGGGCACAGTTGTTAGGAATTGAATATGCAAGTTTAATAAATTATTATTTTATATGTTAGTAATCTTCCAACTTAATACAAGTTATAAAAGCATTAAAAATTGTATACAATGCTGTAATATAAGCATGAGTGTGACTGTTACTAATATTCAAGTAAATTAAACAGCTATTACTACCAATACTCACCTTGATTAGTTCTCTTTATCAAAACTGGTTTTCCAATATCATAAATATTTTGGCTACCTTTCCTCTTTTTCTTCTTTTTTTTCCTGACTGCTGGAGGAACTGCTGCACTCAGATTCTGAGAGTGGGATATAGTCTTATTTACCGAAAACAATGTATTTATCCATCCAGTCCCAGCTTTCCTTTCTATAAATCCTTTAGGCATTTTCTTCTTAATCTCTAAATAACTGGTTTCCAGAAAATCATTTATTTCAGAAGGAAAGACAAATCCTTTAATATATGGCCTTTGGTGCATTTTTGCTACTTCTTCAAGCAATTCAAACATATCCTTATATAACGTACTAAGCTTTTGTAATACAGCTCCATAAAGAATCCTAGAATAAAAAAGGAAAAACACAGAGAGAGATGTAACACTTGATATTGGCTAACATAATTCTGTGTTTGCTTCTGATTTTCACCAAGATCTCCAATTCAGTATCACTTATTGACTGACAATCAACTTTGGCAATAAAATTAACAGTAATCCTGAAGAAAAAGTCAAAGAGGCTTGTCACTTGGAAGGGGTGAGTAGCTTCTAAGTATCCCAGGATTTTTGAAAATGCTAGTTACTAGTGTAAGGATCTGAAATGTTTTGAGCATTTCAGATCCCAAAATAAACAAAGCTCATGCACACACGAAGTAGAATTCATGTTCATTAATCAAAAGCAAGGAAGGATAGATTGATAGAAAATGAGTTATTTACATTGGTCAGAATGTGTGGCAATTTTATTTATCTAAAACAAAGGAGATCCAGCTACCAGATAATGGAACAATTCTAAAACAGTGAGAAAAATTACAGTTCCACCTTTGGAAAAAAATGAATTCCAATGGTTGGGCAGTACAAACCCATCTGTATACCTCTAAAAGTTTATTGGAATAAAGATATACCACCAGACATTATTTTGCACTGATGTAAGATCCCAAATTGAGCATTTGGAAAAAGAGATCTGCATATAAAACCCATGACACATTAAGTGCCTACAACCAGGTCACCTGCCATATTTAAATTTATTCCACACAAAACCAATTAGGGGAAAATAAAAGTGTATAAGACAGTATGTTCCTTTTCCATCCCAGCTGAAACAAAGCTCCAGAGTTTCTGAAGATGCCATTTAATCTCCTTCATCCACCACTTTTCCTGGATAGCAATAAAAGCAGTTGGAACTTTATAAACTGCTGTGTGGTACACTACCCATTGGTATGCAACCTCAATCTAATTGGCAAGAAACTGGCTAAGCAAAATGTTTATAATAAACATGTAAATGAAAAAATAGAAATAAAACAATAAAAATATTAAGAGGCATACATACCATAACCGACTCAGCAACCCCAAAATCAAAGTATTGAACAATACATACTCTTCCAAACACAGATGTTTAACAATTAAACTGAGAAACAAATGGGTTAAGGCTGGATATTTCCCAAAAAGCTAGAGATCCAAGTTAAATGTCTATTTTACAGGCAGTTACTACATTATGATGCCAGTGAATTGCAAAAACTTAAGACTACAACCAGTAATGAACAAGATAGTAATAACTGTATAAATATTTTTTTGAAGGATACGTAAATGCTCTACAACAACATTCAAGTAAACGTAGTATAAGCTTGCAACTACCCAGTATCTTCACCAGAACAACTTCTATTACAGGCTGGCTGGGCACCAAGGACTCCTCAGAATTTTCAGATCTCTGTTTTCTATTTAAAACAAATAGAGAAGAAAATGTATATATCCTTGAATGCTACTCTCTCCTGCTTTGTCACAAGCTGATATGGTAACTAATGTTAACTAATGTCATTAATGTTAATGACACAGATTATGCAATACAGCTCTGTCTGCAACTCTTTAAATCAAATGAGTTTTTTCTGGACCCCATGGCAGCTGCAGGTGGTAGTCACACTGTACCAGAAGCCTTCAACTTATGACCACAATTGAGCCCCAAATTTCTGTTGCTAAGTGAGACAGCTAAGTGAGTTTTGCTCCATCTTACAATCTGTCTTGCCACAATTGTTAAGTAAATGACTGCACTTGTTAAGTTAGTAACATGGTTGTAAGTAAATCTGGCTTCCCTGTTGATTTTGCTTGTCAGAAGGCAGCAAAAGGTGATCACATGATCCTGGGACACTGCAACTGCAGGGGTGGGATTCTACTTGGTCGGACCAGTTCTATAGAACCAGTTGTTATGATTCTGCCCAGTTCGGAGAACCAGCAAATCATGCCACTGGCTGGCCCCTCCCCTCCCATCCCCACCCACTCATTCCTTACCTGGCATGCGCACCATCAAACTTGCCTGCGTTTGGTAAGTTGCTATTTTTCCTTTTTTCCCCCCCGAGCATCAGCTGTTCTGCTGTGCTGAGAGATTTAGAGTAGCTAGAAAGCAGGAAATGGTTGGATTTCTTGCTTTCTGGATAATCTAAAAGCAGAGCTGAACCTTCCTTAGGACTGAAGCTTCTATTTTTCAGGGCAGACTCGGGCAGCAGATTGCAGAAAGATAGATCTCTAAGTGAATCTGTGATTTTGCGAGCAACTCAATCTGCCTGCCTGCTTTGCAGGCATTACTTTTTTTATAAAAAAATTAATATTTACATAAATATTTATTTTTACATACAAGCCACACCCAGCCAGTCACATGACCACCAAGCCACACCCACAAATTAGGCTACGCCCACAGAACAGGTTGTTAAGAAATTGAATCCCACCCCTGTGCAACTGTCATAAATATAAACCAGTTATCAAGCCCCTGAATTTTGATCACGTGGCCATGGGGATGCTGCAAGTCGTTAAGTTTGAAAAACGGTCATCAGTCACTTTTGTCAGTACCATTGTTAACCTCAATCATTAAACAAAAGGTTGTAAGTTGAGTAGTTTAGTTTTAGTTTACTTTATTGTCATTGCACCTTGTACAACGAAATCAAACACCACCTTCAGTGCACATCATGACCATGAAAATAAACACAAACACACATCCTTCACCCTCCACACATTGAACTGAAAGCCCCCAACAACGCACCAATACTGCACTATACAGCAGAATTCAAAAAAGTTACTGCCCTGGGATAGCTGTTTTTCAGCCTATTTGTCCTTGTTTTTATTATTCTGTACCATCTGACAGGTGGTAATAGTTCAAAAAAAGGGTTCCCAGGATGAGATTTATTTATTTATTTTGACTTGTATGCCGCCACTCTCCAAGAAGGACTCAGGGCGGCTCACAGATAAAAACACAGAACAATAAATTATTTAAAAAGAAATTCAACTAGACAAGCCAAAATACAACTATAAAACTGAATTAAGATCGAATTTAAAACCCACCCTCCCCCCGAGGAGATCAGTCCAGTCCCAGCCTGTAAAAACAACCAGGAGATGGATCTTTGAGAATGTTTTGAACTTTCTTAAGGCAGCGGAAGCTATAAAGCTCTTCCAAAGAGGGGAGAGGGCAACCAATGATCTTCTGGGCAATGATGTTAACACTCTGGAGTGCTGTCCTATCTGCCACTGTGCAATTGGCAAACCATACAGAGGTGCAGTAAGTTAAGATACTCTCTATGGTGCAGCAGTAGAAGGTCACCAGCAGTTTTTCAGTTGTTGTTTTCTGAGAAGTCTCAGGTAGTATAATCTCTGCTGGGTCTTTTTGACCAGTGCTGCAATGTGAGCACTCCAGGTCAGGTCCTCTTTTATGGTAACACCCAGAAACTTAAAACTGGCCACTTGCTCCACTCGGCCTCCATTGATAATCAAGGGCTGGATGTCTGATCTGTTTCTTCTATAGTCCACTATAAGCTCTTTGGTCTTGTTGGTGTTGAGGACCAAGTTATTGTCTTCACACCACGAAAGCAACTGGTCCACCTCATCTCGATAGGCAGACTCATCCTACTACCTGTATTGGGAAAAGCTGCTTTAAGGAATTCCAGATGAGTGTGGTGTTTGTACTCTGTGAAGAAGCTAACCTTCTCTTGTTTGCTGGAGTTTGCAAACTCTGGATGGACTGCCTTCCCCTTGCTTGCTGGGTGGGAAGGCAGCTGGAGGCTTGCAAGCTTCAGACAGCTTGTTGTCTTTTGCTTGCTGGGTGGAAAGGAAGCTGAAGGACTATGGGGACCCCAGAGAGAAGTCGAGCACCATGTGGAAGTAGACTTGAGAGGTTCAGGGCAGGCAATCTGAAGAGGCCACCCAGGCCTCCCCCACCTGAGGCATTCTGTGCTCTATTTAACAATTCTCATTTTCATTTAATGGTTACATTAGGAAGAGTGGTTATGTGATGCTGTGTTGCTTAACGACCATTGTGACATGTGCCCATTAGTCATATTTTAAGGACAACCGGTATTAATAAAACTATCAAAACATGGATATGCTAACAAGCTACTTACATGAGGCCCACCTGAGTAATTTTTTGAATCGACTTTTCCAGATTCATTAAATTTAAACGTTTCAAGCACTGTTCTACCTGAAATTATGAAGGAAAAAAATATTGCTTACTGGTCCATATGAAAAAGCAAGCAAATTGATAGCATTCTTATTTACAATAAATATGCTTAGCTCTAAATGTAAAAGAATCATTTTTTCGTAACTCATATTCTTATAACCAGATTCTTCAAATGCACTATATATCTCTAGCATACTTGTAAGCACTCCTTACTCGTTCAAAATTAAGTTTCAATGTCGTGTATGTTTCAATAAGTGAACAGAAATAATCTACATGTCCCAAAAATTAAGCAAACTTTCCGCAGAACCGAATACATTCTATTTATCTGAAATTATTCACAGATTCAAAAAAAAACATAGTAGATGCAAAATCCTTAGTCATATTACATAACTCCCATGGCAAAAATATAAGTTTCTAAGTGTGGGGCTATAGCTAGCTAAGTCTTTTTTAATGTTATATTTTGAATTTTTTTCACTCTTCCTTGAAGAATTCCTCTACTAAAGATGACACAATGGGCAAATTCAGCATTTTTTTATTATGGAAGGCCTTATTCCATAAAGCAGAATTGCTGGATGCCACATATGCGTGATTCCTACAGATTAAAAAGATTTAATCAAAATTTCCAAAAAAAGTCACAACATTCTACCAACCTGTTTAAGACTCCCATATGCCTTTTGATGGATCATCTGATAATGGTAATTATAAATGATTGAATGCAGAAGGCTCTGTTCTGCAACCAGCATTTTGCTGTTCAACATGCTGTCAACAGCACAACACTTCTTCAAAACAGCTGAAAGGCATCTCACTAGAAAATATAAACACATGCATCCATAGGAAGATGCAAAAATTCACTCAATAAACCAGTAACAAAGTAAGCTCTCAACTTCCAGTATCAGTTCAGTTGTCACCATACCTCTCCTTTAGTATAAATTTAATGTACATCCCCTTAAAAAATCATCTGACTAGAAATAAACATTAACAACAATAAAACTTTGGGAAAGGTAGATTTATTGCAACATTGTACAACTAAAAAGTTATTTTCATCTCCCCTGCATATTCTGTCTATCTCTTCAAGAGAAGTACACTTGATGGTTTAGAAAACCCAGAGTTAGTTGTTTGCAGCATATTAGCAAAGAAGCTGTAGTATTATGAATTATACAGAAATTTTTCCTTTCAGCAATTCATTTGTATTTTGTCCACGATCTTGCCTCCTTACTTCCTGGCAAGGAATACCAGATACTAGCGGCATATATAGCTGGTTTTTGCATGACATGTTCATGCATGTTTAATTAAACCATGGTTCATTCAATTAATCCAGTTTTCTGGGTTTGCGTTACAGTGAACAGTATCACCAAAAGCTGAGTTCGTGCAATACGACAGTAGGCTTAGGTTTCTTTTTTCTGAATTGTGCATGTTCACAACTTTATCCCTCAAGTCCAGCTTAATCAATTAACCACATATTAATCGACAGTTTGAAAAAACTAAGCATTAAGTTATCCAAGTTAAACACTTCTAAGCCACAACTGGTTTAACATTTAAGAGCCTTGGTGGTGCAGGCTGTTAAACCCTAGCACTTAATTCCAGCTGCCTGCAATTAGTGTGGGCTCGAATCCCACCAGGCTCAAGGTTGACTCAGCCTTCCATCCTTTCGGGGTAGGTAAATTGAGGACCCAAGATTGTTGGGGGCAATAAGCTGACTTTGTAAAAATGCTGCTTAGTAATAAGCAGGCATATACAATGGAATGAAGGCTACTGCTGAGCGCATTGGGTTGCGCTCCCAAAATTGTAAGCCGCAGAGTCTCCTGAGAAGGGCGGCATATAAATATGAATTAAAAAAAAAACATTGAGAGGGGATGATGTTTCCACTAACATCAATCAGAAACAAATCCTATACAGGCAAAAATGTACGATTTTGTTAACGGAACGAGCAGTCTCCTTTTTATTGTACAATCACACGCGTATGTTAAGATCAAGATCAAATCTGCTGGATAATAATTTAGTCCCACCACCCAAAAGTCTGTCAGTTAAACGACATTTTCTAAATAAATACATAAAAAAAGACCAGGCAGCAAAGTCCGCAGCACGCGTGCCTTATCTAACACTCAAATTTAACGCGGAATGCAAAGATGTTCCGCTTTATCCAGAGAGCCTCGTTCCGCATTCAAATCTCTCCATTAACCTGAAGCATGTTCAGCCGGCACGACTTCGGCCGAATTACAAGCAGGCCAAGGCACGTCCCACCGGTTCCACACCCCCTCCCCGGCTCCGGGTGCCGCCATCTTGCCTGGCGGAGAATCCCGAATTAAGAGATGTCACCGGAAGGAGGACTGACGGACGACGCCCCCCTCCCCGCCATAGGGCGAAGTAGAACATTCCTTAAACTTCTCGCCTTCTGATTCGCTATTCCGTCGGAGAGGCGGGACCTGGAAGCGCGCTTTAGTTTGATCCATATGAAAAGCTCCTGATGGCGTATTCAGAGGGTCCCCAAACTTGGCACCTTTAAGACTTGTGGACTATGCTGGCTGGAGAATTCTGGGAGTTGAAGTCCACAAGTCTTAAAGTTACTAAGTTTGGGGATCCCTGGCGTATTTTCTCTTCGTTTCACGCTCGCCTTTTTCCTCTGTCGAAGTATTTCTATTCTTGATAGCTTTAAGATGTGTGGACTTCAACTACACCAAAATATCAAAGAGTGAAAAATACTGCTCCGTTCATTGTTGGTGTAGGAATTGTAACGATCACTAGATAGCAACAAAGAGATGCAGTAAACTAATGCTTTGCTGCCAGCCGAGATGTTTTGCATCCAGATATTTGCAACTCAAAATAGATTAGTATTGCTGTGCATGTATTTGATTTTTCTAAAAAGGGCACCTTTCAGTTCCTTTAATCGATGCATAGCAATTACTGCATAGTTTAATTTTACTCTTCGGTGCATACTTAAGGTTTAGCTTCAACAGTGCAGTGGTAAAAGAACAATAGTTATAAACTGATAAAGAATAATTTTGAAAGAAGAAAAAAAGGAAAACATTAAGAGATACAGGGAGAAATTGAGGTAGATGTATTTATGTTCAAATCATACTGGACAAAGAGAATAATCTTTCCACAGTATTTCTCCAAAGTGTAATGACTGCAATTCCCATTATCCTAGAGCTGATTGTGTATGATGCAACATAAAATATGAGATCTCTGGAAATTGCCAAACAGAAGCTGGCTCACAGAGCAAACAATAAGGATACTGAATTTTGGCATCAATTTTTGGAGACTAAAACATACATTCAATATGTAATCTTACCAAAAAAAATGCTCCATTTCGCTTTGTTTCTTCTAAATATATTACAGAGCAGACCATCACAATTCCTCTCTGAAAGCAACTACACTACAGAGGTTGCAATCTGAAATTCCTTTTGAAATTACAAATCTTTCCCTTTCAGCTGCTTCACAGCATCTGCTATTTAATTCAATCATGAAGTCTGGACATCTTTCCTTGGCTGTCCTGCTAAGTCTTTAAAAGCTTTATGGACCAAATTTTAATAGAAACCACTGTAGCAGCATGTCCATTACCCTAAAGATTCAAAGTGTATGAATAAAATCAAGGAAACCCACACTTCCATGGGAATGAAGAACTGAGTGAACCATTACTGTATTTCCTCCACAATGCCCCCTGCCCAGTTCTCTTGCCACTTCTCTGAATCCTAGCAGCCAAAAAATCGTTGCCAGGTCAGGGAAACAGATCTGCCGATATAAGGCCAATATAGAATTGGGTAGAACTATTCCCTTGACTTCATCTTCCCCAGCACCATCACAGAAATGTTGGAAATTGTATGGCAAGGTGTATTTAGATAACAGGGAAATGTTACTTTAAACTGAGACAGCTTAATCCAAATCTAAGATCTCTTTACAAAAGGCTGAGGATGAGATGTTCTGTACCATTATGAATTTCACCTGGTTTTCTACCTGCCTCCTGAAGAGGTCTTTGCTGAGTTTCTTTTAAAGTTCTTTTCTGTCGTTTTTTTTTTAAATTAAATAAACTTTTTATTATAATTATATTATAATTTTGATACTATAACATTTTTGCTTCAACAATAACTTCTTAAATGCTTAATAAATTTCTTATTGTATTTCATGGAGCATAATATTATCATGGGTATTGAACCACAGTTTGTTGAATAAATTGCAATTAGCATAATCAAATAGGCTAATATATAAATAATGGTTTATTTATATAATATGAATTCCTGTAACATTTTAAATTACAAAGAAATATGGGATGTTTGAAATTAGATTACAAGTACTTATGCAAATTAAATGTAAGGAATTTCAGGTGTTGGATGAAGGTGGAGTTTATCAAAACTAAACTTATTTTAATAAATATTTTTGTAAGATGTATTCAGTTAATCTATTCCTCTATAGGATACTGTTGCAGAGATCTAAGGTATTATAAATAAACTGATCTTGATTTTTTATCTATGCAAAATTAATACTGTATAGAGATCAAGCAGTTACTTCCCCTTTAAGACACATCCACATTTTCTCTAAACAACTGAACCTGAAAAGACCATATCAAAGGATATAAATAAGACACTGTGAAAGTACTTGTTGAGTTGTAAAGATTTCACTTAGTACTATGAAGAGCTGAAGAAAGGATAAAGCCAGCAATTACAATGGTTAATACAAAGGATATAACTAAGGTCTCGCTAGCTCAGTTTCTAAGATTTTATAAACAGCCCATAAGTGAAGAACAAGCCTGGGCTATTTGCTTTCACTGTTGTTGTAAAATGAATGACACATTAGCTCAAGGACTGGATTCTGTTGTACAGATGAAGATTCCAGATATTGATGAGCTCTATATTCATTCTGACGGTAGTATATCTTTCACTACCAAACATAACTATGGTAAGAAATTACAATTACTAAAGTTACTCTTTCCATTTACAAGTATGTGTTTCTACAATTTATTTCCCTTAATATTTCAATGTATTATGAGATACCTTAATATGTTATTTTTAATGTACTTACCTGGAAACAATACTACTCACCATATGTGATTTGTGAATAAATAATGGGAAACAGAATAAGTCATAGAATTTAAGATCATTGCAAATATTTCTTTGTGAGTACAGACTATGAAAATTTAATGTAGTATTTATATCATGTAAATTGATTTATTTTCCTTTCTAAAGAATTCCAAAATCTAATTATGTTGAATTGTTAATAGAACTAAAGAAAAATTAATATATTTATAGTAGAGAAAAAATGCTTATTAAATACAAGCAACTCCTGTTAATTCAGATTTGAATATTTGATTTTAATGTAATCAAGTCAGCAGTTTGTACCAGTAGTTCTACATTCATATTTGTTGATAATGACAAGGACACTACTGAGTAATAGCAGGAGAGTTAAAAGTATTTTAAAAACCTTGATTTTCATTTCTTTTCTTAAAATGATAGGTATCTGATAATTTTTTTCCTTTTGAAAAATACCTCTAGAAGTTTTATATAGTGTCTTAAATCATAGGAACAAATTATACTGGTTATGTTATATAACAACTTTAATAAAACACTGGGGTACATACTATATATTGAAACATTGAAAGTCTATCATCACACTTAACAGCTAGAACAATGTGTATATTCTGATAATGTATTTATGCTGATTTATAGAAATTATTACAGAAATAGAAATATATAGTAGTACACCTTCCCATAATAACTAGGGAATATGTGCCTATCCGATCTGCTGGCCAAGTAGATTCAACATCTCTGTTCTGAGGTTTGTCTTTAAACCAGACTCTATAAACAGAAGATAGTCCTCTATAAAATACATGACTACCTTCATCCAAGACTTTTAAAAATATGATAATCCTATATACCAGCCTACTTCAACTTAAGTTTTCCAGATTTATTTCACGTACCAGCAATATGGCCATGAAGGGAGAAAGCAGGCTAAAAAAGGATGCTTCTACAGAAGTGATGAATGTTAATATTGTAGTGTTGCCTCCCTCCCCCATATGGCATTTGACAAAAGAAAGGTGATTTCCCATGTATCCATAGTGGAATATTTTGATTAACAACTGGGGTTACGATCCACAGAGTGCTGTTCAGCTGTCCTTACTTGACAAGTTTTTTTTTAAAGTAACCAGGAGTCAATATATTATCAATATCTTCCAGGGTCTCCCTGAACATGCAAATTAAATTTAAACTAAATTGACTAAAACATTTGTTTCAGATGGTCACATAAATCAACAGCCAAGAGAGATTTTAGAAGATAAGGTAAGGTTATGGTGCTTCACACAATTGATGGCTTACTCTTGACATTAGCAAAATAAACCTATACATAGTAGTGACTATATTAGGTTTGGCTGTTAGATAGTTCATTTCTCTTGGATGGTATTTCATTCTTGTAACTATGAATAAAAATCTGGAATTTTCATGGACTTAGTTTCATTAGTAATGACCCATGTAGTCTTCTGGCAAAAAGACCAGTGGTGAGATTCAATTTTTTTTACTACCACTTCTGTGGGCGTGGCTTGGTGGGTGTGGCGGGGGAAGGATACTGTAAAATTTCCAGTCAGAGGTGGTATTTGCCGGTTCTCCAGACTACTCAAAATTTCCACTATTGGTTCTCCAGAACTGATCAGAACCTGCTGAATACCACCTCTGACCCAGATTGTTGGGGGCAATATGCTGATTCTGTAAACCACTTACAGAGTGCTGTAAAACACTATGAAGTGGCATATAAGTGCTATTGCTATTGCATGCAGCATAGAAGCCTGTTAGTCGGTAGAAGGAAAAACTGTCAAGTAATCATGTTATTATTATTCTGTTGCACTTAAAAAATAGCAATAGAAACATACATTATTAGAAGAGTGGGAAAGATGCTAAATTGAAGCCAGGAGCTGGGAAGTGGAATCAATCAAAAGCTCTTGCCAACTGAAAAACTGACTTGCCACATAGCTTCAGTCTTGAAAAAGAACAATTACTTTTGCTTTGATTTCAGATATGTCACAGCACATTTAGGGGGAAAACTCTTCATTCTCAAGTCATGTTTTTATAATAGCACAGATCTAGAACTAATTCTGAATTATCATAAAGTGCTCATGAAGAGGTACATAAGATTTTGTATATGATTTTGTATATAGGTTATCTCAAGACTGGATTATTGTTAACAAGGTATATAAGGGTCTGCTCTTGAAATGATTTCAGAAAAGGCAGATTGTTCAAGGCAATTCCATTATGTATTTTGAACACTTGGGCTAGTGGCACTGTACCTGCTGCTTAATCCTTTCTGAATATCTTCAAGATATTATTGCCGTCTAACAAGATAGCTTGGAAATAGGGACACAAAAAACCTTCCTCCTAGTTTAACCTCAGTGTGTGGCTGATGATATTCTTTGGCAGTGAAATCAATGAGCCTTGGTGGTGCAGGCTGTTAAATGCTTAGCACTTAAGTTCCAGCTGCCTGCAATTAGTGCAGGCTCGAATCCCACCAGGCTCAAGGTTGACTCAGCCTTCCATCCTCTCGGGGTAGGTAAATTGAGGACCCAAGATTGTTGGGGGCAATAAGCTGACTTGTAAAAATGCTGCTTAGTAATAAGCAGGTATATACAATGGAAGGAAGGCTATTGCTGAGCGCATTGGGTTGTATCCCAAAAATTGTAAGCCGCCCTGAGTCTTCGGAGAAGGGCAGCATATAAATGTAATTTTTAAAAATAGTTTTCTCCCCCAGTTGATATCAGGATATCCCCATACTCTACAATCTTTTTGTAGTTTTAATATTGCCAGCTGCCTCAAGTTACTGTACTATATGTTTTATTATGTTAGTTTTGTATTAGTATTTATAATTGTGTTTTAAGAATGCCTAGGCAGATGAAAATCAGTAGCTAAATTCTTCTAATGCCAGTCACCCAAGCAGCCATTTGTGTATTGATTTTGACAACACTGTCCTAGATTTTGAGAATTGACCGATTACTCAGTATTTCCTTTCTAGTTGACAGAATCATTAGGAAAATTGATCTACAAAGCTCTGGACTGGGGAATCGAGAGTCATATGGAGAGAGAGCTGAGTGAGTCCCTGGCAAAGCTAATAACATTTATGCTCAAACTGAACGCAGAGACCTCAAACACCACAGTTGCTTTACAGGATGTAATCAAGGTCTTGTATGTTTCACATAATCTATATCTTTAGCCATTTGCTCTAAGTGTCCTTTGGATGAGTAGAACAATGTTACACATTCAGTATAAAGTATGTTTAAGGAAAAACAGACAAGGAATGAATATCTATATAGGAAAAATTCCTTCCCTTCCCTTCCTTCTTCCTCCCTTAAATATGCTAATCTCCTTTGAATGCATTCAGTTTAAAGTGTAGCTTGGTCACTTAATTGTTCATTTAAGTTTAGCAATTAGTTTAAATAATTTAATTAATGGAAAACACTGTTGCAATACTTTTAAATACAGTTATTATAGAAGTTCACACTGAAGTATGTACATTTATAACGTAATTAAATACATAAAAGCAATTAGTTTTATAAGTCCATTTTAATCCACAATGTTTGGGAAAATAAAAATAAAACAAAACTGTGCCAATACTAAATCTCATAGAATATTGATTATTTAGATTTTCTTCACTTGTTTTGTTCACATCCTCTGCATTCATTGTAGATCTGCTAATCTGGAGTTTTGTTATTTTTATTGTAGTTCTTGAATAAAGGTGTGTGTGTGTGTGTGTGTGTCTTTGGCCCAGAATTCCTACTGATTTGATAGTCTACTACATCTGCAGAGCAGCAAGTTGGAGATGTAGAGTCCTTGGTGCTTGCTGAGCTTGGTTGGTTGGTTGTACACGTTTCATTACCTGATTAGGTAACATCCGTAATGATAATGAGCATTTATTTTGCTTTTGGTTTATAAATAGCTTACCCTGATCAATAGACATATAGTAATAAAGAGCATTTATATGCCATTCAAAAAAGACAACAAAAAAGCTAAGAAAGAAACAAAAAGACTAGAACACATCCTCTGCAGCAAACATTACTCAAATAAGAATAGATTAAAAACAGAAAAAAATAATCAAGCAGAAAAAAACCCTAATCAAAGAATTATCAAGGAGAAAGCTGTACCCCAACAGCACTGACAGGACAAGCTACCATATATAAACAGGGAGCAGCAAACCCTACACTCCCTAGCATTGATGAAGTAACCTAGCTGGGTAATAAAAGGACCACATGTCTACCTGAGCTACATATATTCTCTTCTGTTGGAAGTTGAAGATGGTTGCTTTTTAAATTGTCTTCTTAAGCCATGCATGCTATAGTTTACATGCTAAACCAATGTAAAATGGACTTTTGCTCCAAGTTTATGTTTTCCCATGAAACTTATTATACTACAAGTATTTAGTGATTTCTCCTTCTGTTTAGGAAATATCTAAGATATACCATGTAAGTTGCATTTATTAACATTTAGTTTTATGTAAAATCAACTTTATCACTTGATCTGACCCTTTATTTATTTGATTTGGTTCTGCCTATGTTTTAGAGGACTTACCCAGTGCACTATCCAAGGCAAGAGTCCCTCTTGATATGAATTCAGTTTCTTTATTTGCTCTCTTTATGCTAGTTTTGAAAGCCAACAGACAAGATAGTCTGATGGTTTGCAGTGTCTAATACCTTATTTTCTTCTAGAATATATTGGCTAATATGTTCACTTTTCTTTTTACTGTGTCTCTTATAGAATTTTATTAAATTGAAAGTTGTATTATACGTAGGTCTCAAACAGGTTTATATGCTAAGTAACATTCAAAAGCTGCTATGCTCCATAGTTGCCAAAATGCATTTCTAACTTCTAATGCTTTCTAATCTATTATTAAAAGCTGTTCCCTGAGTAGAAAGAGGTTCAGAGTAAATGGAGCAGGATTTGCATATCAGGTTTATCAATTCAGTATAATCAATTTAATTGAATATGTGTCCAGAACTGATTACTGTTTGTCCATTTTAGATCTGTGAGGATCACTTTCACAGACCATCGGAAGCTGCCAGTCATTATACAACCGTCTGTCAAATGCTGTTCTCTGAGTACATTGAGCTTCAGAAACTTATGTTAACCATACAGAGTTGCAAAGAGGTATTTGGGGGATGCGAGAACATAGTAGCTAAATCTTTCTTTGTCACTACAGTATCTTCATCACATCATAATTTTTCTTTTGAAATTGGAGGAAAAATGTGCTGAAGTTTGGAAAGTCAATTGAAGGGTTACTCTGAGCAAACAAATAATTCTTTTTAATGTATTTCAGTATTTGGAAAGAATGGATGTGGAAGACTGCTCTGCCAGACAGAAGACAAACAATTTGGTAGGGACAGTCTACTTCGTTATTTTCAATACCAGGTGTCTTTTTAAAAAAATAGCAATTGTATTAAAAATTACAATTCAAAAGGTAAAAATTAATATAAATTGAAATGAATAAAAAATTGCAGATATGAAAAATAGAAGAAAAAAGTATATAGTAAAGAAAAAGAAAAGAAATATAACTTTGTCACAAGTATAATTTTTTTTAGTAATTTATCACTTTATAAAACACAACAAATAACCCATCTACTATCTTAAAACAAATCCATAAAACCTCATTGTTCAGTTCTGATCATCAAAAGTCTATTAACAGATAGCAACACATATGTTTTATCCTTGATCAAATAAACTGATTTTTATTCTTCTTTTACTTTTAACAATCTTGATCCCTTAGCATATTATATCAGTGGAAATTCTGAATATTATAAGCTGGTCTGTACAACAACAACATTTTTTAAAATAATGCACAAGTGATATTTTAGCAATCATACAATATGATACACCTGCAGGCTAATATGAAGCCTTCAGGCTGGGCTTTCCCATTTCAAGATGGTTTGTGGTAGGAGATGTATTTGGTTATTTACAGAAAAGTATGAGACTACAGAAGGTTATGGGGCAAACTCTGCACAGCATTCCTCCAGGAGAAGGTATCCTTTCATCCTACAGTATGGTGGTGGATGATATCAAAAACAAACGCTACAGCCTCCATGCAGTAAGTATTGGGTCATATCAGATTTAGCTTTTATTGTGTATATGTGAGGCATATATGTGAGACTCTCTCATTTGTGAGACATTTTCTATCAATGTGATGAGGATTGAAGAGGCTTCAGGCAGGTTGATCCCTGGGACTATCACCCCATGTGCAAGTCTTTCCATCTTCAATTTTACTAGCTTCTCTGTCTACTTTTCCTGTCATGTGAGAGAGTGATTTTCTTTCCTTTTTTTTAATCAATGTGGTGCTGGCAATCTTTTGGGCCGCAAGGCCCTAGATTCCCGCCATCTTTCATTTCTAACTCACTGTATTTGCTAGATATCAGTATGGAAAGTGAAAGAGAAGACCAGTCAAGAATTCAGCCTGCATGAGAAGCTTATGATGGAAGTGAAAAATCCACCTAAACTTCGACCAATCTTTGAACAGAAAAGTAGCAACAATTATAAGGGTATGTTCAAGACATTCTTGATAATGTAGATGTCTTGGGATTTTTACTGGGTACTGTATATATTTGAAGGAATAAAAAAATCAGTTTTCTTTAAAGGTAAATTTGGTTGTATTGACACGCCTTTTCTGTAATTACTAGATTACAGCTTCAGGGACTTTCAGCAGACTTAAGTTGTTGAACTTTGTTTCCAGTCAGTGCATAAACTTAAAAAATCTCTTTCTATGGTTGAGCCATAGTCATATCCCATCCATAACACATTTATGATTATTCTGATTGATGGATACCTCTTTTCCTACCATCCTGGGAAATAGCACCATTTCAATATTTTTCTTCTCACTTGGGCTAAAAGGAGAAAGTGGCAGTATTCCAGTCATTTTCACCTGTTCCTTTGTTTTTGTTTTAAAAAAGTAAAGACAATTCCTTCCTCTGTTAATAAACTTATTTTTAAGATCTACATTGTAATTGTTACCCCTGTAAATGTGTAAAAAAAATCCATCATTTTGCTTTTTCATCAATAAACTTTTATAATCAAAATTATGGGCAGAAATCCCAGCATATCCCGTGCATAATTATTGGAACATTTCTGTTTTTCTCTATCTTTCTACTCTTGGTTAAGAACTTTGTTTTCAAGATATATTATAGCTAGCATATGCAAATATTGTTGATGAAGGTTCCAATATAATGATCTAGTATAAAATAAGTGTGATGCTTGCCAGATCCTCACATGAATTTGGTTTATATAAACAAATGCCTTGAAATGGAATCATATTTTAAAAGAAGCATGTAGAACTTTAAATCCAATACCCTGTTCAATGCAAAAATCTGAACATTAAATATTTCTAATAGATGACTGTACAGCCTCTGTTGAAACACAGTGAAAAGAAATTCACTACCTCCTTTGTTACCATGTTCAAATTGCTTTCCTATGTTCAACCAGGAAATATAATTAAATTGATATACTTTAGGGCCTTAATTTTATCTCCTGAACTCTGGAATAATAGAGATTAGGTAATGGTTATCTTCTGCGTAACATCCCTTCAGGAATTATTGATGCTATTACCAGGCTATGTTTGTGTTACCTTATACTTGTACATTTTATTTCTTTTTCTTAACCCATATGGATTATTATGTCTTAATCCATATGGAATCCTGGAAGAAGCATAAGAGGTTCTTAAATAACAGAAATGAAATGAAATATTTGAACCAGACATATTGTACATCATTACATCATATATTCTCTGCTGTATGTAATGAGAACTAACTGCAAGTATTTTATCATCTCTGAAGAAAGTTAAAGTAGTTTAAAATTTCTTTTTACATTTTTGATTCTGTGTTGTTTTTTTCTACAGGAGATACTCAGAAGTTCATCTTGAATTCTCCATGTAATAGTATCATCTCTGAACAAAACATCAGCATTAACTTCTCAAAAGCTAAAAAAACACAACTGAGCTGCATTCACTCAGATTTGGAACTAAAACTAGGAGAGTTATGTGAGGATGGTAGGGGATCAGAAACAAAGGCAAGACAAACAAATGTCGCTTATCTGTTCTTTTTCAACATGCATTCATTGATCTAAATCTTCATATTGAAAGGGTAGACAAACATCCAGTGATTTGGGGAATTATTGCTGCTGCTCCTCCTCTTTTTTTGGATTTAGCTCTGAAGCTACACAAAACCCTACAATGCATTGTATCTTCCCTATGTGCACATAATTAAAAATGTGCAATCCCTGGAATTTAAATCTAAATAGAGTATATTAACATACAATTACCTTAACAGTTATTCATTTAGTACATTATAAAATAGATAGCCAATATGGTCTAGTGGTTATGGTCAGAAACCAAAAGACTGTGAGCCTTAGCCATGAAAGCCAGTTGGGTGTCTTTGGGCCAGTCATTCTCTCTCAGCTCAGTCCACCTCACAGGGTTGTGGAAAATAGGAGGAGGAAGAAATATTAGAAGAACCATGGTGGCACAGTAGTTAGAATGCAATATTGCAGGCTAACTCTGCCCACTGTCAGGAGTTAGATCCTGAAGGGTTAAGGTTAACTCAGCCTTCCATCCTTCCAAGGTCGGTAAAATGAGGACCCAAATTCTTGGGGACAATATGCTGACTCTATAAGCTGTGAAGAGACTGCTGTGAAGCACTGTGAGGTGGTATATAACTCTTAAGTGATGAGCTATGGTGGCACAGTGGTTAGAGTGCAGCACTGAAAGCTACTTCTGCTGATTGCTGGCTGCCTGCAATTTGGCAGTTCAAATCTCACCATGCTCAAGGTTGACTCAGGCTTCCATCCTTCTGAGGTGGGTAAAATGAGGACCCAGATTGTTGGGGGCAATATGCTGACTCTGTAAACTGCTTAGAGAGAGCTGTAAAGCACTATGAAGCAGTATATAAGTCTAAGTGCTATTGCTATTAGGTATGTTTGCTGTCTTGATTCATAAAAACTAATAAAGGCAGGATATAAATAAATACATAAAATTTTCTCTATTTGGAAATAAATATAAAAGTTATATAACTTCCTGAGTTTATAAAATATGGCTGTAGCTGGTCTGCAGTGGTTTGTATGAATTTCTTATTTTTTAAGCTATTCACGTCAAACTAAAAACTCTTCATTAACTACTAAGTTTAACTCTAAATTCCAGAGGACTTGGTTTTATTACAAATTTATCATGAAGAACAATTTCTGAGTGTCTTCATTTGATTTATAGTTGTCACCTACTTACAATCAGACATGTTCAAGATGGTCATTACCAAGCATTGCAAATTTGATGGGAACAAGATATTTAGAAGTAAAAGGTTCCTGCCAAAGAGAAACAAGCAATCTTCCTTCAAGGGCTGAGGTAATTTCCTAATAAGAGGATTGGTTAGTTGGTTGCTTTGTTAGTATTTATTAAAAACAGAGATGAGCATTCATATAGTTAAATGTTTATAATTAAGCTTGTTTTTGCAACACTGGCCTATCTAGTTGACTTTGTTCTCCTATACTAATCCTTCTGCCAATAGATTAGGGTTGAACAATGTGTGGGTTATAGGCTGTCTTCGCCTCTCCTTTTTGTAGAAGCCTTAAGTTTCTTTCCTATGATTGCTTACCATTTACTTCCCCCCGATAACAAGTAGATAAGTTTAATGTGCCCCATTCTATTAAAAAAAACCATCCACCATCTCAGAAGAGAGGAAAATAAGATAAAAAGTTCATTCCCTTATTATCATATTTTGTTTTTAGGAACTCCTATTAATGTTTTTATATTGCATACAGGGTTTTCACTCAGATTAAGCATACAAAATAATGTCAGTATACCTGACTGAAATATTTTGAAGAAGGAAATCAGTCTAGCATAGGAGGATTTTTCTGTATTTTTCCTCATTTTACATTTGTGTGTAGAGAAAGCTTCCATAATGCAAAGCTATTCTCAGTCTTTTCAGTGATTAGAAGGGATGGTTTATATGGCTATAAATTGACTGCAGAAACTGTAGCCCATATTTTAATCTCCAAACATTCTTCATTCTTTATGTGAGTGTTATTACTTGCATTGATTTTTATCATATTATAAAAAGAAATTGGAACATTTATCACAACTTTCCATCTACAGCTTTGTTTTGTTTGTCACAACCAATTCTTTATATGGCCCTATGTATGTCATCTCTGCACTAGGTAAGTAAACAAGGCTTTTTATAATTTATATAATTTTTATAATTTATAATTAAATTACTGTGCAAGAGAAAAACACTCCTTTTTTACCTGTAATTTGTATGGTTACGTCTTTTGGGGGAGAAATCAAATGCCTATGTTATCCTGGGCAGTAGCTTTTAAATGTATTTCTTCTCATTATTATTTACTAGGGCTCTTAAATGCTTTGGATTTGAGGGATTTGAAGTACTGCAGAATGTGCAGTGGTGCAAAAGCAACCCCTGCTTCCAACTCATTAAAGTAGCTATGTCATTTTCCAGGATTGCAAGGCTGCTGAAAAGAAGCTTCCAATCTTGGCAAATGAGCTACTACCATGTTTCCCGAAAATAAGACACTGTCTTATATTTTTTTGGCTCCCAAAAACACACTAGGTCTTATTTTTGGGGTAGGTCTTATATATTTATGGTGCCAAATAGTGGGTGTGAGTGTGTAGGGGGTGTTTCGCAGGTGCACGGTTGCTCCCTGAAAAGTCTTCCTGGAACTGGAGATTTACACTAGGTCTTATTTTCGGGGTAGGTCTTATATTAGGGCAGGTTTAGAAAATAGTGCTAGGTCTTACTTTCGGGGTAGGTCTTATTTTCGGGGAAACACGGTATATAAGAAGATGCTATATTCATGTTACCATACATCCTACTACTCCTGTATCTGAAACAGGATACAGCTCTATCATTTAAAATAACTGGGGAAAACTTTAAAACACTTGCCTGAGCTTTTCAAAGGATATGACAGTTTTAATCTTTCAAGAAAGAGTGTCTCCCCTGCAATAACACATTTTAAGAAGCACCCTTTCAAATTCTTTGTGTTGCCCTACTATATATTGATATGATTGCTTTGCTGTTTTAAATGTTAAATTTTCTAATTCACTTAGATTTATTTATTTAGCGTATGGCATTTTATACACTGACTAGCAATATATATTAACATTTCATCTAGATTATTAAAACACAATAAAGTATAAATGTTCAAAATGTCTAGGTTCAAATACCAATATCTAGGCCATCTAACTATTGAAGCATCATTTATATTAAAGAAATCAGATACTGGACCAGTATAAGCCCTCAATTTACAGCTGGTCATGATATGATCTAGTTTGACATTGGACCCTGCAGGTATACTAAGGGGAGGATACTATGGCCCATTTATACATAGAGTCCCAGCAGACACTGTGTGAGGTGCGAATCCTATTCAGGATTGTCCATTGCTGATGTGGTAGTTCAAAGCTTAGCATTTTTGTGCAGGGTAATTTATGTTTCCCTATATTTGGGCGTTCAGCATTGTGTGCAATTGGGAATCAAAGTTGTTGGGCACATGTTGTGCAAATACCAGTGGGGGTTTCCTGGATTTGAATCTTCTGGCTAATAAATGAGGAAAGTAGAAATGTAGGAGTGAGTTGTTCATAGTTCACCTAGAAAATGCTATTAGAAGGATGAAAAGATATTAAACAGAGATCATATTCTGTGAATTGATTCAGGACTGTCAGTCTGCCAGCAACACAGAATTAGTGGTGAAACATATTACTTCTTCTTTTAGACCAGGGTGTGAAACTCAAGGCCTGCGGGCCAAATCCGGCCTGCAGGATGCTTAAATCTGGCCTGTGGGGCCAGGCTAAAAATAGCAAAGGACCAGCCCACAGTGCTTCTGGCAGGCAAAATGGAGCGTGCATGGTCCCTCCCACCCCATTGTCAGCCTGGACGGCCTCCTGCGGCACACTGCTGGCCAAAACAGTTTGCTCATTTTGGCCGTCAAAGTGTTGTAGGAGGCCATCCAGGCCAAAAACAGGACTTGGGGGTCTGCCCCACACCATTTTGGCCAGCAAAGTGTGACAGGAGGCTGTCCAGGCTGAAAACAGGGCGCAGGGGTGCCTTGCATGCCCCCCACCCCCCATTTTGGCCAGCAGGAGGCTGTTTAGTTTGAAAATGGGGCATGGGGGGGTTCACATGGCCCCCTTGCCCTGTTTTGGCTGGCAGGGTGCTACAGGAGCTGTCCGTCTTATCTCCTCTCTACTCCCGGCTGGCCTGTGAAGGAGAACTACAATGCTGATCCAGTTCTCAAGAAAATCCAGTTTGACACCCCTGTCTTAGACACTCTTCTAAATATGCAGTAGAGTTCAGGAAGCCTCTCTGAAATGGATTTGAGAAATGAGGCAGGGGAAGCAAACTTCCATTACTTTAATGGAATATAACAAAGGCAACTTTAAGATGTGTGCTCATCCAAAAGTTCAACCAATGCTGTTTTCATCCCATATCTGAGCCTGAAACCTAACTAGAAAAGGTCCAGATAATTTGCCTTATTCAGAATCCTCGGGAGGTGCAATATAGCCACTTTCTCAACTACCATCCCTAAAAGGGAAGATGAGAGGCTGCACTAAAGTTATCCAGAGCAGTAGTGTCTCCAGCAGGAGCTTCTTGAGGAGGGGGTGCAGCAACATGTCTTTAAATGGTACTGGGAACACTTTCTCTCTCAAGAATGAATTAACTGTCACTAGGACCCACTCACATGTCATCTCTCAGGTGAACTTGACCAAGGTCACACATGTAGTCCCAAGGAGCCTGTCCACTTCCTCAGAGCCCACAAGATCAAACCATTCCCAAATAGCTGGTTATTCCCCAAGATTCTCCAATGGATCTGCCCCATGTTTGGTCTTCATCTGAGAATGGATCTGAGCAATTTTATCCCACAGGTGTGTTGAAAATGCCTCAGTGTGGCCCTGAAGATAATAATTTAAATAATAATAATTTATTAGACTTGTATGCCGCCCTCTCTCCCTAAGGACTCAGGGTGGCTAACAATAAAAAACTCAGTACAAAATTTACATTAAAAAACAATTAAACCATTACAAGCCTAATAGTAATACAATAATTAAGATTAAAATTAACTAAAATAACTCTAAAACAAACCCTCCCCCCCCTTGGTCAGTCCAGACTGGCCTGTTGAAAGAGCCAGGTCTTCAGGTCACGGCGGAAGGAGTGGAGATCAGGGGCCAAACGAAGGCCCAAGGGGAGCTGGTTCCAAAGGGTGGGTGCTCCCACAGAGAAGGCCCTACACCCAGGCACTGCCAATCGACATTGTCTAGCCGACGGTACCCCAAGGAGGCCCTGCCTGTGGGAGTGTACCAGGCGATCGGAGCATGATGCCAGCAGGAGATGCTCCTGCAAGTACGCCGGACCCAAGCCATGTAGGACTTTATATGTTGTTACCAATACCTTGAATCTCAGAGTCCCTTTACCAAAACAGGTATTGGGTAGCCCTAAACAGAGATGTCAGGCAGCACTCTGCATATGCAATAAGAGCAGGGAAATATTTACCATGGCTGTGCTCATTTCAGATTTTATTCCACAAGGGGGAGAATTTGGAAAGCATCAAAGTACAGGTAGTCCTTGACTTACAACAGTTCATTTAGTGACTGTTCAAAGTTACAATAACACTGAAAAAGTGAGTTATGACCATTTTTCACACTCATGACCTTTGTAGCATCCCCATGATCATGTGACCAAAATGCAGATGCTTGGCAACTGGTTAATACTTATGACTGTTGCTGTGTCCCAAAGTTATGTGATCATCTTAGGCAACCTTTTGACAAGCAAAATCAATGGGAAAGCCAGATGAACTTAACCATGTTACTAACTTATCAGCTGCAGTGATTCATGTAAGAACTGTTGCAAGAATAGACATAAAATGGGGCAAAATTCATTTAATAAATGTCACTTAACAATGGAAATTTTGGGCTCAGTTGTGGTCATAAGTCAAAGATTATCTGTACACTCCCAGCCTCGATTTGCAAGCCTAAAGTAACCAAGACTTTAGAAAAGAAAAGTCGTGGCTATTTTTCCCAAAACAGCATGGTTGCCTTCTGTTATGAAATCTGAAGAGATTCCTCATCTGAGCAAGGATTGGATTCTGTGCTCCAAATCAGGACATCAGTGCCCTTCAACTGACTGGCAGGTTCTGGGAATTGACATTCACACATTTTAAAGTTGTCAAGTTTGAAAAACACTGCCTAAATGGTGCTTTCCAAACCTATTTGATTATTGTATTTCTCAGAAAATTTGACACTCTCCTCCAGTTGTTTCAAAGCCAAAATATAATTGTTTACCAGTGTAATTGTTTATTACACTGCAATAGCAAATACTATTTTTATTGTTTGGTTTCCCTCAAATGAGATGAGATTTTAATTCCTGAGCACATGTTGATTAAATTCAGAATTAATTGCACTAAAGCATTTCATAAAAGACTTTGCAGTTGTGGTATTTGGGATCTTTTCTTTGTGGGAAAGCCTGCAATTGATCATGCAGGCATAAGGAAAAAATAACAAGCCAATTTCTCAGTCCTGCAACTCGTTTTGTACCTTATGGTTGTGGTTTATTTTGTAACTCCTTTGTTATTTTTTTCCTTTTATTCGGTTTCTTTTTTATTTTTATTTTTGTTCAATTCCTTTATTATTTTTCTTTGTATTCAATTCTCTTGTTATTTCATTTTATTTGATTGCTATTGCTATAATTGAGGTATTACCTTTTAATTTTAGTGTGATCTGCAAAGATTGCTGCATCAAAGTAAGTTATTTTCTTTTTCTTTTTCATTAATTCTCTTTGTTTTAGACATTGTGTAAATTTAACCCATATTTATAAAGTTTTGTTTAGGGGCCATCAAGCAATTAATGTATAAGACATTTATCAAATTGCTTGATGGTACTTTGTATCTGATTGATGTTGCATTGTCCTATTTAATAACATGCAGCTTCATTTTTTTATTTAATATTAATAGTGAATGCCTTTTTAATTTATTTTATTAACTGATTTAAAGGATCAATGGACTAATTATCCCAGTATAGTATTTTTCTCTAGATGTCTATGCCAGTCAGACCTTGTGTACGCCTTTCGCTTAACTTCTTTAAAGTGATACAACTGGGCAAGGAAGATGATCAGGGCCTGCACAACCAAAAAACTGCACAGCTTGAAGTAGAACAGTGGGATTCATCAAGGTGAGAGTTTGCCATGAAACTACATTAATAATGCAGACATTCTCTTCTCTGTCTGGCCAATTCCCCCATCTTACTAGTCCACAATAAACTTGTATTGATAAGTTGATGCTTATATGCTGAGAAAACAGCTTCCACATTCCATGATTCATAAATGATAAAATTATGGTATTGGTTAATTTTTTATCTCTATAGTAGATAATATTATGTATTATCTATTATTTATTATCTATTTATCTATTAATTTCTAATAGAAACTAAACTACTGTGCCAGCCGCCCTGTTACATAGCAATCTTCCTGCCTTGACTTGGTGGAGGCCATCTCAGGGTTCCCAGTGGAATTCCTCAGGCTTCTTGTCCTGGAGAAACCTCTATCTGCCATCTCAGGGCTTGACCTTCACCCTTGAAATGGCCTTCTGTGCAAGAACATAGCACAGAACCTTATAAAAGAATCACATACTTTGAGACCATTGTGAAGTATGCGTCCATGTTTCTCTTGTAACAGATATTCTATCTGGTAGCATGAAAAAGTACTATTGTACATACTTAAAGATCCAATGGAATATTTTAAATATGATTTTATATCATCTTAAACCATGGCCTGTGTTTGTTGAATAAGCCATAATGGCCTGGCTTACACATTATTCTATGCTATAAACTATGGCCGTATAGCATCTGTGAAAGCATCCAGAGATTCTCCAAAAGTTGGCATCAAATAGTAATTTTAATGAGGCAGGAAAAAGAAATGTGATGTTTGCCCACTGTCACTTATTTGTTTGCTTCTACTTTTTTGCGGGTCCTAAAAAATTGAAGGTTTTGTGCTCTACCATAAACCCTGCTTTATAGCTATAGTGGCTGAGTTCACAAATGGTGCTAAGTCTAAGCCAAACAAACTTATAATTTACTGTGATATGTGAAGACACTAGCTTTTAGTTCATATCATGTTGCAAATTAAACTTCAAAGTAGAAAATTCTTTAGCTTTGTTCTTGTTTTCAAAATTAGCTTTTCCATTTCTAAAATTAAACATTTAAACATATATAATAATGATTTGGAAGAAATGTTTTGGACATCCTGTAAGCATGCAGCACCTCTCTTTTTTCAGACTTATGTGGAAGCTCTGCCTATTTGGGTGAAGAGAAGAAAGTTAGCCTGCACTCACACGCACTCACACATTTCTTCAAAAACATTTTTAAGCATATACCCTTACTAGGTGTTCAAAATATATAAAGGTATGAAAAAGGCATATTTGAAAATAATCTGAATTCTTCTCATGACTTCCAGAATACCTCTTGTGTTTGAACCCTATTGCTTAACTCCACCCTTTGCCTGCCGCATAAAAAGTATGATGGATTGGCCTTCTATGGACATCTGTATCAAATGTGAGCAATACCTTCTGGAGATGCTGTCTCATCATTCTCCTTGTAGAAAAAGACGCCTGTCATGGACTGAATTGGAATAATGTTTTTTACTGCTGTGTAAAATTAGACAAATGTAAACCAGTGGTCTTACAGACTTAAATGAATTGATCCTTATTATTTTTTTCCTTCTCTTCTCACCCAACAGGATTAATTCTATTAACCTGATCTGGAAAACTATACTTATAAAAAAAATGAAAAACTTCATATATATTTTTGATCTTCTTACATAAAATCAATAAATACTTTCAAAAGCCGTGCTTTAAGTCTTTTGTCACAATTTAAATCTATATATTTAATGTTAAACCTTGCAACTATACACTTAAACTAAGGAACTTTCATCAAGAAAGGATATAGAAGATTATAGTGTAGTTAAATGTACAATGTCTCTTTGCCTTTCCTCATTTGTTTGGGTAAGAGCCTCCAAAATTAAGTAAACTTGTTTTATCTGAATGTATTGATTGACTTTAAATATGTTACTGTTAAGTTGCTCTCATGGACTGCAATATAGATTTTAAGAAATTGGAGCATCTTGTCTGAAATGTAAAAGTTGAAAGATTTAGATAAATGCATAGCCTTTATGAGTATCTGAGAGTTTATAAGTCCTAACCTGGTCTATATGGCAAATATTGGCCATACAGGCCATATTGCTAAGCAAATATTTGCTAAGCTTCTTAAGACTAAACTATTAAATGGTGGGATTTTTTAAGACTAAACTATTAAATGGTGGGATTTATATATCATGCTAAGACAAAAGCAAGCTAACCACATTAGGCTTAGTGTAATGTGTAAAGCAGGCTTTGCATTAGAGATATGACATAACTCTGGTAAAGTTTTTTTTTCCAAATCAGTGATTTAAAGTGTTTGTCTCCAACTTCTGTTGGTTATTGTATCATTTCTTTATCCGTTCTTTAAACTATTCAGAAACTAAGGAAAAAAATCTCTAGAAAGAAAGAATGAAAATCTAAGTTTTCATTCAAGTTGTTAGAATAGCCTTTCTAAATTTTTGTCTTTCAGATGTCTTGGATTTCAATTCCTGGCAAGTTCAACCACCATGAAGTTTAGCACTTGGCTTCCTATATGTTACTTTAAACAAAACCTTAGAAAATACAAAAGATCTTAGGTTATACATTTCCCCCCACTCCTGAACTCCAGAAGTTAAATGGTGTATCGCCTCAAAATACAAACATTACATGTTATATGGTAAATTAGTACATGTTATCAGTTTTCTATGCAATGTTTTCTAATTTACTTGTAATCCCATAATCTGAATTTAACATAGCAAAAACATTCATTAATGAATTCATGTTGTGACATTCTTTATCATGTCCCAATACAACAGGTGTAAAGTTGTTCTCTAGAACTGACATAGACATTACAGCTGTGGTTCTTGATTTAGAATAAGGAAGGCAATTCTCCACAGATTGCTGAACTATAATTTCTAGCAACCACAGCAGGGTGGCTAAGAGGAAGGAAGGCTGAAACTCAGATTCAGCAGATATCTGGAGGGGCAGAGACTTCAGTCTTCCTTTTGAGAAAAAATTCTTAGACAACCTAAGCACTCTCAGTTTGGTGATTAGACATGGGGAAAATATCTAGCATAGTTTATTCTTCTGACAGGTTAAGAATCACCACTCCAAGATTTAACCATGGTGTACCGAGAACAAATTAAAATTATTTAACATGCTATGAGGGACCTGTTGATACTAAGCTAGTTTCATGAGCCTGTTTTCAGAAATGCTTGATGTAAAATTCTCCACCAGAGGGCAACAAACCCTGACATTTTTATTTCTGCTATTTAGAGCCTTGTGGTCTCTTATGCTGTTCAGCATCCAACAGATATTAATCTAGACCTCTTGGTCAGATGGCTGCTAGAATTTTTGGTAGACAGCAAATTAGAAGAAATGATGTTGATCCATTTGTGCCCATCAAGGTAGATGTTTAAAATAGGCTTTTGATATTTCTATTTCAAAAGGAATGTAGTATTGAAATTATCAGTAAATACTATTGTATATGGCATATATCGAATTAAAATATACCGAACAATAGGCAGTCTTTTGAACTACTTCTGAGATTAAATCCCATGATACATTTCTACATAAGTCTTATATCAAAGGAAAAAAAGGTTTACCAAGAAAAACATTTAATAAAATTATACTATACTTCACTCAATATTTTTATTTCCGAAGAACATGTGGAGTTATTCTTTGATTAATAATCTGCCTGCTGTTAGTGCATTGGGCATTCCACATGTCTATGAACACAGCATGCTTTGGCTTGATCTGTATGAATGAAAATATTTGTTTAATAACTGCCTCAATCCAAAGGACTTCTCACAGCATACAGTAAAAATAATCCACAAAAACTCATAAGCAAAAGAGAACACGAACACAACAGTAATATCTGATACAAAACCAATATAAATGTTCTGGACCTATCGGCCAGGGCCAAAGGCTCTCTGAAATAAAATACATTTAACTAATTTTGGGAATATATTTTGCAGGGGGAGTATTCCACAGGATGAGGATTATACAAATAAAGCAATGTTATTTTGTCCGCATACCATCTACCTTGCAAGGATTTCAAACATTTTCAACAGGTCCTTTCTAGATGACCAGAAAAACAATCTATTCTATTAAGTCATTGACTAATAAAAATGGGTGCTTCGTAATGTTTTGAAGATAATAACTAGCAATTTTAATTCGGTCAGGAAGCCTACTAAGGTAGCAACTTTAATACAGATGTAATTGTACATTAGAAGCATCTTGCAATCTCACAACAGCATTTTGTATCAGCTGCAGCATTTGGATTATCTTCAAAGGCAACACAGCCAGAAAACTTTGCTAGTCCAAATGAATGGTAAGTAGGATATGAATTACTGGCACCCTGAAACTGAAGCAAAGCTTTTCAGTCTTTATGAAACTTTTTCAGTGACAAAGCTCAGTTACATAGTAGGGTTGTGTAAAGCACTGAAAATGAACACTTAGCCAAGCACACTGGTGTGAACAAAATACAACACCTTGGAACCTTAAAGCATCTGCATCCTGAAAAAGTTTCCCCATTTTCTCCTTATTGTTGGGTATACACAAGTGACTCACATCTGCTTAGCATGATAGGTGAAAATGGAAAGGTTACTTAATTTAAATAGAAATATAATGTATTTCTCTTGAAGGAGACTGTTTTCATCACAGAAGTCACTCTGTGTTTCCTGTTTAGCATGAGTTTATTTTATTATTTCCATTGGATTACTTTTTAAATAAAGGACTGAAAAGTAGGACACTTCTATACAGTCAACAAATGACATTTTCTCTGTAGAAAAATACTCTTGCAGTTGGAACACTATTGGAATACAATAATTTTCCCCAGTCTAGGAATATGTTTTTTGGGGAATTCTGGGTTATGTAAAATGGGTAGTAGAGGTAATCCTTGACTTACAACATTTCATTTAGTAACAGTTCAAAATTACAACAGCAGTAAAAAAAAAGTGACTTATGACCAGTTTTTGCATTTATGGACATTGTAGAAATCCCATGGCCATGTGATCAAAATTCAGATGCTTGGCCATTGATTCATATTTATGATGGTTGCAGTGTCCCATGTTATTCCCTTTTGCAAACTTCGGACAAGCAAAGTCAATGGGGAAGCTAGATTCACTTAACAACCATGGCACTGATTTTAAAAAACCACAGTGGTTCATTAACAAATGTGGCAAGAAAGGTCGTAAAATGGGACAAACTGACTTAATAAATGTTTCACTTAGCAACAGAAATTTTGGGCTAAATTGTGGTTGTTAAATTGAGGATTACTTGCACTAGATAGAGAAGCCTGGAATAAGAACTTTCTCAGGTGTTTCTCCAAGTGTAATAAAAAACATTTGCACATGTTTGCTGTGTAAATGGATTGGCAAACATTCTTAAAATTCATGATTACTTGGAAGAATCATTCTATATCTGTCTTGATATAGCTGGTGGCTAAAAATTTTTTGATTCAAATGAAGGATCCAGAACATATAGAAGGATGCAATACATTCCATAAGCTCGCTATTGCATGCAGTTGCATTTTCTTATTATTTCTTGGCTGCTGCATTTTATTTATCAGCCTTTAAATATTAGTGCCATGGGAAAATAAATGGGTTAAATCTATTTTATTGTTAAAGTGTGTGTGTTCCACAACTCTTCCTTTTAGGTTCTGTGTAATTTCAACGTGCTAAAAGTTACTGTATGCAAAGTAGTATGAGGCAGAAAGAAAAAGTTTCAATTATCAATGTGTCACACCATTTTGTTACAGAAATTTCTATTCCACTGCTTTTCTAGAAATATCAATAGCACAAAGCTTTGCAAAAGAGCTTTGAGAAACACATTCTAGCTTGATTTCAGTACTGCTCATAACCACTTAGCTCATAAGCTCTCACACTGAGCTCTTTTGTTGTCTGGAGTTTTTATGAGACCGTATCTGTCAAACTAATCTATGGAGATAAATCAAAGCCCACAGTCATGTCTGTTAAAGGCACTGTGAGGGCTTTAGTCGCTTTACCATTTATTGTGACTAGTTATAAAGAAAGTGTGATGATATGTAATGGAAATTAGGAATGGCAAAAGCATTGTCTTCCTTAAAATAGGGATTTTTTTTAGTACAGAATAATAATAGTTTCATGCTAGCATATCAAACAGTGAAGTGAACTACCATACCGTTTTGAATGCAGATGCTTTTAAGGGCACAGCCAGATGGCTATATTAATTAATGTACAGTCCTTCAATCCTTGAACCAATGTATATTAGCAGGCTATTTCCTTCTCTAATTCCTACTCTGATTCAGGAATGAGGCTAGTGAACAATGCTTTTTAAAATAGATTTAATGCAAGATAAGTTAAATATTTGATGGCTGCTAGCAGTGTTGTTTACCTTCCCATGAAGCATCTCTGCAGTAAAGAAAACAAGTACCAAACACTGTCTCTAACACAAACTGAGGCTCAAAGAGGAGGCAAGCCAGACAGCTAGACACAAAAGTTGTCCTCCCCTATCTTGCAGATCAGTCACAGATGGAAGGTGTTAAGTTCGCATAGAGAGGCAGGATGCGGAGTGCTTCAGCTCTTAGTTTATTGTGACTTCAGCTCAGAACGGACCCGAATGGCTCAGCCGTGGCAGCTATTTATAGCCGGCTGCCGTGGCTGCCAGCCAATCAGAGTGCAGGGTTTTCCCGCACTTTTACAACCAATGAATTCAAACACTTTACAACAATAACCAGTCATTTTAAACTCTGCATACATAACAGAAGGGATGTCAGGTAAAAAGTGACCACTCCTAGATTTGCTTTCCACCCTTCCCAGTTTGGAAAAAGAAACCAAGCAATGATTCATCAGTATCTGTCATCCAACATAAACAGCTGACATGACAGGAATAGTCTTGTCAATTTTCCATATATCAGACTACTTTGAAACACAGATTTAGTAATCTTTCAAAAGAGAACTGAACTCTTCTGCTCTTTCCCGCATTACCTTTCCCCTCACACCCTGCAGCTGTTTTTATTGCTATTTTAAACATAGGTTTTGTAGTCTCCTAAAAGAGACAATGGAAAACAATGCCCACAGACTGAGGGGTGGGATTATGCCTACAGTACAGCAGCTACGGTTGTCAATAGAAACTGAACAACTTTGACTGCATCAAGTATCCCAAATGTCCATGGCAAAAATTGGTTGAGAGAAAAGGGAGACACACTAATTTAAAACTGGAACAGTTGAAACAACTTTCAGCTGCATCAACTAGGGATAGGGATGAGATGGCAGCAACATCATGAGAACATGTGATATGAAGCCATCATATAGAGCAAGGCTGTCAAACTTGCGGCCTGTAGGCCGGATGCATCACGCTGGCCACTCCCATGCCCAGTTTAATGAAGGGGGGGAAAGTCATGATATGTCACATGATGACACTGTGACGACGCAAGTTTGACACCCCTGATATAGAGGCATGCTTGTATTGAGATGCAGAAATAGCTCTAAAAGAAAGAGGCACCCATTTATTAACTTATCTCTAAGATAAGGACAGTCCTGCCTCTGAATTCCAAGCTTCCTGGTGCACCAATAAGATCATCTTTGTTTCACTACTTTTCTAACATGTTTACAGAAATGCACTTAACAAAGGAAAAGGGTCTTTTCAAGTATTATATATAATTTGATTATTATTATTATTTTGGCCTTCTGCAAATAGATAAAACATTTTCCTGTTTAGGGAAGGCAGGCCTATGCTGGCTGGAAATAATGGGACTTGTAAAACAATCACATCAGGAGAACTCTAAGTAAGAGAAGACTGATTTAGTGCACTAGTATTACTTCTTTCTACAGGTAAGATTCAGGTTGACCCACACATTATAGGAGAAAACTCTGCTTAAAATGTCTTTAATATCAATCAGAACTGTGTGGGTTTAACTGCAAAGTAAATTAATAGAGCATATGGAAGGGAGAGGAAAACTTTAAGGATATGTGTATACCTATGAAGGCATTCAAAAAACGATTTTTGGAACTGGAGTGTTAAAATTAGGCAGTGGTCATACCTGAAGAAAATCCTAGGAATTGTGACATAAGACTTCTGAAGGCCCCAGACTGACAAAACATGGGAGGCAAGATTGAGCAGGATTTTGAGTTCCCTCCCAATTTAGAGAAAGGACACATCAGGTTAGTATACCAATAAGAGTGACAAAATCTCAACCAAGAGAATGATATTACTGCAGTGATCAACAAATCCAATGTTTTTCCACACCATTATTTTTATAAAGCATTCAGTTCCAACAAGCTTGTTCATCAGTTACAGAATCTACTAGCTGCAAGTTTAGTAAAACACACAAAAAATTCTTTTGGTTCAAAATCTGATTGTGTGGCCATTGTGGGAGATACTATTAGAATTCATGTTCTCTTATAAATGATTTAAAAAGATATTAGTTTTATATTATGAGGAAAAACTGGGGATTATAGTGAAATCTACCCCGTAATATCTGTATCAGGTTACAATATTCCTCTCCCTTGAATATTTACTTTACATACTTTATATTTGGCTACAGCTGCGGCATGAATAATATATTCCATGTGGCTGGACTATAAAATAACAGCAAAATCATGCATCATGTGGGAGATCTGTGATTAAATTTCCTGAAAGCTTTTGAATAACTCAGTAACAGCTGCCCGCTGGAGAATTTATGAGTATGAGAACAGGGTTTGGGCAATGACATTGAGAGATGGGGTGTTTAACCTTTTCACCTCTTCCATTTCCCAGATTGAAATCATACCTCCTCCAAAGGGCTAATAACCCCTTGATGTCAAATGAAAACAGTTTGGGAATACTTGCCTTTTTTAATCCCAAATGAGGAGAATGGCTGCTTGCATCAGGATTAATTTGAAGTCCTGAAAGAATAGTGACATCTAAAAGTGTTAATGCCACTGCCTAAAACTGTCAATGCCACTGTGATGGGACAGGTGGCATAGCAGCCAGCCATGGAAATTCATTCCTCTAATTAAAGAAAAATAGGCAAGAGAAACACATAAGAACACATATTGCATCCAGCTGTGAGTCAGGAAGACATGAGAAGAAGCTGTTTCTGTTAAGTTTGCATGAAGAGTCAGACGCGAAGAGCTTCAGTGAAGAGTTTATTAGTGACTACAGCTCGAATGGACCCGTCTTGGCTGGACTACGGCTGCTACTTATAGCGAGCAGCCGCAGTTGCCAGCCAATCAGAGTGCAGGGTTTTCCCTCACTTTTCAAACCAATCATATTTGACATTTTACAAGAACAATTCAAACTAAACCAATGACATTCAAACCTACATACATAACAGTTTCTCTATAGGAGGCCAAAACTCAGACTTTATTCGTGCTTTTCCCCTCATATGGAATAAGGCTCATAGTTATGGTAGTCCAACATCATATGTAATGTTCAGTCTTTAGGAAGAGTTTTGAATGTGGATAGTTGAAGCTTTATAACATTTTCATTCTCAGTAAAGTATCACATATTTTTTTTTACTTCTTGGAAAGCTCTTTTCAACCTGTCCACTGAAATCTGGGGAAGAAAAGTGTTATGTTTGCATGAAGAGTCAGACGCGAAGAGCTTCAGTGAAGAGTTTATTAAGTGACTACAGCTCGAATGGACCCAACTTGGCTGGGCTACGGCTGCTTCTTATAGCCAGCAGCCGTAGTTGCCAGCCAATCAGAGTGCAGGGTTTTCCCGCACTATTTAAACCAATCCTATTTGACATTTTACAAGAACAATTCAAACTAAACCAATAACATTCAAACCTACATACATAACAAGAAGTGCTTAGGATATCATCTGCAAGCCCCCTTCTTGGCGATGTTCCCGCAATGTATGGAATAGGCTACCCCAACTATTCAGACCATCTACCAGTATGCCCATAAAAATGTGGTTGCTTAGGAGAGTATTTGGGACATGGTAGATTATATTATATCTCAAGATGCATTGGATTAGTTCCTAGGTTGTTTTTATGTGTTTGTGCACTCTCAAGCCACTGTTCACTTGTGATGATTGCCTAGACATGTCCCTGCAATTTTTTTTGCCAAGATTTCAGAAGTGGTTTGCCACTGCCTGCTCCCTAAGGCTCAGAAAGAGTGACCAGCTGGCTTTGTGTCTAAGACAGGACTGTGAATTGTGTGCCTTAATCATTACACCAAACTGGCACTCGCTGCTGGTCACTAATGGTCTGTAATTCTTTATTATTTTCACTCTTAATGTATGTAGCTTTATGTGAGCCATCCAGAGTCTCCACACTGGAGCAATAAGTACTGGTAAATCAGAATCAGTAAGTAAAAAAATATAAGTATAAAGCTTTATGCAATTATTGAAGATCAAGTGTTAAATGCCACTCATGGACCATAGCTGCAAGTTATTTTGCAACTTTAATGGCAAATAAATAATGACACAAATAATGTCTTCGTGAAAAATCTGGTAAGAGTCCAATAAATAAGCATTTTGGTTTCTGGGGCATAGATGAATCCTAATTATTATGAGTAAGATCATAAACTTGGGCCAACAGGAGCCTCATGGATCATTATCAAATTGCTTTGAAAATTGTTAGAAAATATCAATATTAGTTAAGTGAAGAGTGTGTTCCTTGTTTAATGGGGCTAGTTTAACAGGAATGAAGGCATACAGACCAGGCCGTTTACCAACTACTCCATTACTTTTCAGAGTTACTGAATTCACAAGTTTTTAAATCTTAAAAATTAATTGGGTCCAAATACTAGAAACTATTCTTTGAAAATCAAAGTCAAAATTTGAGCCTCTTTAGAGAGGTTGCATTAATTATTAGTCAATTAATAATTCTGATAAATTGGCTATTAAACATGTGTGATATAACCAAAAAATTATTATTAATATAAAAATTATTGCATTTAAATGAAGAAAGAAGGATTTTTAATGTAATTTTAAAATTATGAGAATAATCTAGCAGTATAAGGAGAGGAAAAGTCTATCTACTCCAGTGTCCTATTTCTTACAGTGGCCAGACAAATAAAAAAAATCTCCTAGTTTCATTTGTTCTTGTTCACCATTGACTGGTGTTAGGAAGTTTGCAGTCTCAAAGACTAGAAATAGCATACAATCATCATTACTAGATGAATTATCTTATCATTTTTAAAGCAGTCTAAATTTATGGCCATTGCTGCATCTCATTGTAATTAATTCCATGCATTGTGTGCTGTTTGAAAAGGCCCCCTTTTTTGGTTCTCCTCAGTATTCCACCAATTAATTTCATTGGATGATTCCTTCAGAGATTCCATGGAAATTTCCACATATGGCATTTGTGTCACTTCCAGATTGGCTCTCAGTGTCCATGATCTTTACCTGTCAGCTCTTGAGAATGAAAATCTCAGCTACATCTCAAGTTGTTAAATCATTTTTTTCCCTAGGTTCAGCTTTTCAAATTATTTGATTCATGGGAGATCTCTGCTTGAGACAATCTCTGAAATGTGACAATCCTAAAATTGATTATTCACGTTTTATTATAGTGTTGGATAAGGTGCACTACCTATGAGCCACCACAAATGTCATTTGATTTGATTTATTTGGATTTATATGCCACCCCATCTCCCGAAGGACTCGCGGAGGCTCACATAAAAGTATAACATACAAATATTTTAAAAACCCCAATCCCCCTCAGTCCAGGCCGGCCTGCAAAAACAGCCAGGTCTTTAGATCGTGGCAGAAGGAATGCAGGTCAGGGGCCAGCCGCAACTCCAGGGGCAGCTGGTTCCACAGGGTGGGTGCTCCCACAGAGAAGGCCCTACCCCAGGGGGGCGCCAACCGGCATTGTCTGGCTGACAGCACCCCAAGTAGGCCCTGCCGGTGGGAGCACACTGGACGATTGGAACTTGATGGTGGCAGGAGATGCTCCTGCAAATACCCCGGGCCCAAGCTATGTAGGGCTTTATAGGTCAACACCAGCACCTTGAATCTTACACGGAGGGCAACTGGCAACCAATACAGATTGCGCAGGAGGGGTGTAATATGGGAGTATTGGGACACCCCCATCACAACCCACACAGCCGCATTTTGCACCAGTTGAAGCCTCTGTATAGTCCGCAAGGGCAGCCCTATATAGAGAGCATTTCAGTAGTCGAGACGGGAAGCGACTATTATTATCATCCTAAATGCTGGATGAATAAATGGCATCTTTTACCATTTTGAGTTGGAATTCAAACTTACAGATACAGATAACTTAGTCACATTGACCCTTTAATTTGTAAACTTACATCTCACAAGGTTACACATCTAGGGATTTTAGATTTCTTTCCCCCCTATGGACCAATATGACTACCGGTATGATTCCTTTTTACTTTAAGCTATATTAAAACAATTATTGGCAGTACACCATGCATCGCACAATTGACATGATGGTCCTTTCCCAAAAAGTATGGACTATGGATTACCTAAGTGCATCCTGTCTATTTTTCCTACCAGTGATTTGATCATCAGCCAAAGGTGAGAAAGAGATCACTGTTGTTTCATTGCTAATTACATCATAATGCAGGATCACTGGCAATTAGACTGAGAAGTTTCTTTACGTAGTTACTTTCTTCAAAATAGTTCAATATCCACAATGAGAGCCATTGAACTGCAAATAGTTCACTGAGGAATAGGAGAGCCCCTTTAACAGAATTGCTTTTAACAGGTTAACAGAGTTGGAAAAGACCTTGTAGGTCATATAGTCCAGCCCTTGCCCAAGCAAGAGACCCTACACCAGGGGTGTCAAACTCGTGGGCTGTGGGCCATATGTGTCACACACTGGCCACACCGACGCCCAGTTTAGTGAAGGAGAAAAAAGTTGTGATATGTTACATGACGCTGCCGTGACGACATGAATTTGACACCCTGGCGCTACACCATTTCTAACAGGTGGCAGTCCAGTCTCTTCTTGAAAGCTTCCAGTTTAAGCTCCCACAACCTCTGAAGGCAACTTCTGTTCCATTGGTTGATTGTTCTCACTGTCAGAAAAGTTCTCCTTATTTCCAGGTTGAATCTCTCCTTGTTCCGTTTCCATCCATTATTCCTTGTCTGGCCTTCGGGTGCTTTGGAAAATAGGTGGATCCCCTTCTTTCTGTGGCAGCCCCTCAAATACCCCTTGTTTCACCTTCCTAGCAAAGTTCTTGTTCAAGCCTGCCAAAAGGGATGGGATTGAAACCTGTGATTTGTGTATGTGTGTGCAGTCTCCTACCTGCTGCATTTGGGGTCATCTGCTGTGCTTTGGAAAGTAATGATCTTTTTCTTTGCTGTTTTGTTTTGTTTTAAAGGAGACAGTTTAATCAAGAGTTGAGCCACATAATACACTGAGATTATGGTCTCATGTCTTCCTTCACTCCTACAATGTCAAAAGACCATTAAACCCCATTTATAAAGCTTATTTTCAGGACTCTCTTGTTTATTCTAATCAGAAGGGATAGAAGAAAGAACTCTGTGTTCAGTAAACTCCTGGCAGGAGATGAAAAATATCCAACTTTCAAAAGAGAGTGGTACAGAACACATCTACACTGATCTGTACACATTTAGATTTAGGGGCAGTGAGACAACCAGCTTAGTGAGCAGTCCTAGTTCAACTTATTAAACCCCACTGAAAAAGAGATAAATGTTTATACAGTTTGGAGCTACAACAAAAAGAGAAAACAAAACAAAAAATTCTTGCCCGGAATCTATGTCTCATTTACTGTTATAAACCTTTTATTCCTTCAAATAAAGCACTTCCCTAATTTTCTACTGATTTCCATGTATGGCAAATATTCCATAATGTGGAGACCCCAACTCCTTAGTGTCAGAGAGTTCTTGGAAGCTTCAGCCCATCCTGGAAGTCTCTGCTCCATTACGGTCCAAATTCAAGTGACCTCTTTCATTGTGAAATCCAGACAAGGGCCTTGCAGTATGTCAGTCAGCAGCTTCAGGGAGCTGCTTCAGGGATACATTGGAAAAGTAGATTTTATATATGTATATGTATATGTATATGTATATATGTATATTTGCAGTTCATTATCTCTGTAATGGAACAGTCTAATAAAGAGAAATTGCATGAGACAAAGAACAGTATGTTTATCATTAATAACCACAGAGAAGTCCATGTATTTAGGCATAATAATAATGTGCAATGACTTTTGAATATTTAATAAACAAAATAAATGTTATTTCTGAATGAACAGAATTCTTTAAAATAATAGGCTTCTTAACAGATGTGAACATGAAACACACTGGTCATGCATGGAATACACATCCATAGGGAAAATTGATTACAGCTTGGTTTGGCAAATGGTTTTAGAACTTTTTTTTTAGATCCTTCCTCCACCAACTGATATTAAGCTCAGGTGACTTCTATATATATAATTCTACTGAGTGGGTAATTCGAGGCAAATCCTGTTTGGCCTACCAGCAGAATTGGCTCTTCATTGTTGCCCAAGCGCAGGAATGGATGATGTCATCCTCCTCCAATGCCAAGGCTATTGTGATCACTTGTCATTCCCAGCTACAATTCAAAACTGCTGTTTTCCAGTCCAAGCCATTCAGAGCAGATGGTCTCCAGTGCTTCATTTCATTCTAATAGAGGACCAGTTGGATGTTGTCTTTGGTACATCCCTTCTCCTCCCTTCCTGGGAGTTTCTGGTTGCTGACCTGGGCAGCCTTTTTGTCCTGGGATGCCAAGTAGCTATGTTCTTTCCTAGTATGTGATTAATAAATTTGTAGTTTATTCAATAGTTGACTGTTAACTTCATTAGAGTTAGGGTTAGGGACGATTATCCGCAACGGTATAAATTCATGCTCCATTCAACCCTTCTATCTTCAGTTGCTTCTCTTAATGCAAAATTTTCCTGCCCTCCCTCTTATCTCTCTCTATCTCTCTCATCTATCTATCATCTATCTATCTATCTATCTATCTATCTATCTATCTATCCATCATCTGTCACACACACACACACACACACACGTGTGTGTGTGTATAATTTAAATTGCAAAATAGGAATGTTACTTCTTTCCTTTCTAGCAAGTTCTTTCTTGCTGCAGAATTTCCTATAGACCTACAAAGGAACTGTAGGATTGAAAAACCAATCTACCACAATCTAGACTGCCAGCCTGGAATTTCTGAAGTTGGCTTTTGAAAGAGCCTGGAGCAATATGGAAACCAGCAACTCAGGCTGCTGTGTCGAATTGCCTTCTGGCAAGAATTAAATCAGCCTGAGAAGTTTCAGAGTAACTTGAAACTATCCAGGCATTGCCATAGAAATGGTCAGATGGGATATAAGCACATTAAAAACACACACACACCAAGGATTATTTCAGTTATCCGGACTGCTTTTGCATTAGAACAGTACTTATGTAGTGCAACATACTTTTTAAAATTGTTTGCTATGGCTGAGATTCTTTTTAAAAAAAATTCCATTATATTTATATTTATGTTATATTATATTTATGTTATATTTTTCTATAATTATTGGACTGATATATATAGAAGAAATTTTGAGGAACAATTTCAATAAAATATATTAATTATGCTAACCAAAACATGTTACTTATGGAAGAAAACTGATATTCAAAAGCAGAAATCAAATTGAAGAGTTTTTACAGTGAGTAATTTTCTATCAGCTAGAGATTGTACTCCTGGTCTTCTATTAACAAATGAAATCCATTTCTATTTTGGTGACTCCAAAGGGGTAAACAGAAGTTCTACATGGGATAAACAGAAGAAAATATGACAATGACTATAAATCCACATGCTAGAAATCATCCTGATTTTCCCTCTTATTTTTTATTTCCATCTTGAAAACTTTGGTGCACGTTGTAAAACTTTGAAAATTGATAAGATGGCATGCTTACATTTATTACAGGATGACTATTATCATGCCAACTAATGTGTGGATAGAACATAGCAGTTCTATCCACACACATGTAAGGTTCTATACACACATGTAGGTTGCTTTTTTACAAGCAACCTACATGTGATAACAGAAAGCAAACCCTGAGTACAGTACAGTAATTTCAGACTGATTGCTCATAGTGCTGAGTCAAAAAGCCTTTGGCTCAAGGGTGGGCTGCTACCAGTTTGCCCTGGTTCAGACAAACCGGTAGCTAGTTTTATCATTTTTAATGACCGATTTGGCAAGACAGTAAATCCCACCCTTGGCTGGCCATGCCTGCCATGCCACACCCGCCCCAGGAGTCCCCACACAGGTAAGTTTTGGATGCCAGGTAAGTACAGGTTCCACAAGGAGGCTTGGGAAAGGCAAAAAATGGGCCTCCCGGAGGCTCTAGAGGGCCATTTTCTCCTTCCTGGAGGCTACAGGAAAGCCTTCAGAGCCTGGGAAGGGCGAAAAACAGGCCTCCCAGAAGTTCTGGAAGGCCAGAAATGGGCCTGTTTCTGGCCTCCAGTGGGCCTCCGGAGCTCAGGGAGGCTGTTTTTGCCCTCCTGGAGGCTCAAGGAAAGCCTCCAGAGCCTGGGGAGGGTGAAAAACAGGCCTCCTGAAAGTTCCGGGAGGCCGGAAATGGGTCCCTTTCTGGCCTCCAGAGGACCTTCAGAGCCCAGAGAGGCCATTTTCACCCTCCCAGAGGCTCAAGGAAAGCCTCTGGAGCCCAGGGAGGGTGAAAATGCCACCCCCACTGTGGTGCAGGAGGCCAACTAGGCCACACCCACCATGGCCACACCCACACAGCAACTGGACAGAGAACTGGTTGCTAAAATTTTTGAAGCCCACCCCTGCTTTGGATGCTATCCTGTCTCTTTCTTCTCAACCCTCTGTTTGACCATGTACAGAATGGGGGGGAACGTGAAAGATATTGTAGGAAAATATCACTGAAACTCTATCAATAGGATTGGATAATTGCTGGTAAAGATTATACCTGAGTTGTTGGGAAACTCTAAGCCAGGCAAGGAAAAGGGTCAAGTGCGGAACTGAACTTCAGTCCTTGCACATCCACAAGAAGTATAATACTGACTTTTACTAAGTCTGTATATAGCCCTACAGAACAAAACAGTGCACAGTCCACATGTGCTTTTCTGCTTAACTGCAACAAGACACCAGGAACCTTTATTCAGAGAAAAAGACATAGACTAGTATACCATAGATGCAACTACAAACTTATAAGCACTGCAATCTACTGGTTGAGGAATATTTATCACTATTGAATAACCCTGTAGTAAAGAAAAATATGAACACTGTATTCCAACAGCATGGGATCTTATCTGTTGTTCCCAAGAGAAGGAAAGCAAACTGGGGAGATGCTTGTAATATAAGTAGAATGCAATAAAATAACTGATTTGAACTCTTCAAGAGTGGGTTCTATGTCTGCTGCTGTTTTGGTCCACCCACCCACCCGGGCTCTTACCTGACCTTTATTTCCTGCTTTTTCAACTTCAGCTGCTTTGTGTGGCACAGCTGCAGTTGAAAAAGCAGGAAAAAAGTGCTTTTTCAAAAGCTACGCACCCACGCGCAGTGCTGCTCAGCTATCCAGGCAGCAAGCTGATGATGTTATACATATGCATGCAGCGTGCGTTAGGCGCGTATGCACGTGAAGCAAAACATAAAATCACCGAACCGGTAGTTACACCAGTCGGATCCCACTCCTGGAGGTAACTTTAATGTTCTGATCTGCTAGAAAAATTCTGTTGATTCCCCCTCCCCAGATGCCTGATAATTTTAAGTAGAAGCACAGAAGCACCAAACAGAGACAGAAACTCAGCTAAGTTTGATCCAGCCCATTAACCAAGCTGCCTTTCAATGCTCTTCCCCTTGTGCCACGTTTTACTGTGTGTTTCCCTTTTGTCTCCTCCATTGCCTCAGGTAGGTCCTCTCTGCGTCACCCCATCTATCACCAGGCTACATTATGCTGCTCTACCCAGTGAAATGTGGCTTCTTGGCACTTGGACAGCAGCCAGGGGTAAAAGGGGGGGAAAGTTGCCTGTGCATCGCCAAGCTCTTAAACTCAGATGAAAAAATAAATAAAAAATGGGATTGGTACACTCTGATTAGCTAAAGGGCAACACACACACACACACACACACACACACACACAAAATAGAGGAGGGAGAGAAGCAACTGCAAACAGAAGCAACAACAGCAGGACTCCTCCTACAGGAGCCATCAATTATATGGCAAGGGGTTTTGTTCGTTTTTGTTGTGTGGGATCTGAACTGCAGCTCAGCTGATGAGGCCAATTGGGAAGGGAAGTGAATAAGGGATTTTCCCCAACCCAGTGACTCTGAATAGGACTTTCAGGCTAAATTGAGGGGCCTGGAGTTGTGCAAGTTTGGAAGGGAGAAAAAAACTTCTGGGACTTACAAGAGAAAATGGGGCGGGTGAGGGTGGGCCATGTCCAGAGGCTGAGTAAGAAGAGTAAGGACTTGGGGGAGGGGGGACAATAGGGCTTGGGGGGAGGGGGGGCAATAGCACAATAATGAGAAAGGGGAGGCCAGGAGCTCTCATTTCAAACAATGATTCCCATGTGGTTCTCTTGCTATTCAGGAGTCAATAGGAGAGAGGTTTTTTATTTTTTTAAACTTCCACTCTGATTGTGCAATCTTCATCCTTCCTTCTGCAATTTCCCTTTCCTCCCCGCAGTAAAAGGTGGTGAGAAGAAGGAGATTTTTAAAGATACAAAATGAGCCTGCAGTATCTTAAGAGAAGAATGCAGTCAACAAGGATTTTTTGTTTGCTTGAATTTACTTGGTCCAACTCTTTCTATTCCCCCTTCAGATACATACAATTTATCATTATACAGGTCTGTGAATTCCCCCCCACCCCAGCACTTCTCCTTCTATTCAATTTTCTTTACATACTTCCTTTACTTTCAAATTTGCCACTTGTATAATACAGATGTTTTGACAGTGTCAAATTCTTAAATCTTTCTTCATTTGACAAATGAATATTCATGCATTTATCCTGGCACCATAATAGTTAATACTTTTTATGTATCCTTTTCCATTGGAATATGATAGCTCAAATATTCTACTAAAGAAGGGAGAATAATTAGATTAAAATCAGGGCTTTTTTTTGCTTTCTTTTGAAATAAGCACCTTGTTTCAAATTCCTAGGATGACACAATATCATCTTAATATCATTCCATAAGTTTCCTATTTTTATGAAAGCCATGGAAGATCGCCTAAACATAAAGAAGATTCTCATGGAGAATGAATTAAAATCAGGGGTGGGATTAAAGTTTCTTAACAACCGGTTCTGTGGGCATGGCCTAATTTGTGGGTGTGGCTTGGTGGTCATGTGACTGGGTGGTCATGGCTTGCTGACTGGGCATAGCTTGGTGGTCACGTGACTGGGTGGGCATGGCTTGTATGTAAATATTGTAAACATGTAAATATTGAATTTTTTATTAAAAAAGAGCAACTTTTACCCTAAAATCAGGCAAAGCAGGCAGGCAGATTGAGTTGCTTGCAGAATCACAGAGTCACTCACAGATCTATCTTTCTGCAATATGCTTCCTGAGTCTGTCACATAAAATTTGCTTGCAAGCAAACTCATAAAATTAACTCACAACATACCATACATGTAAATATTGAACTTTTTATTAAAAAAGAGCAACTTTTACCCAAAATCAGGCAAAGCAGGCAGGCAGATTGAGTTGCTTGCGGAATCACAGAATCACTCAAGATCTACCTTTCTGCAATCTGCTGCCTGAGTCTGCACTGAAAAATAGACGCTTCAGTCCTAAGGAAGGTTCAGCTCTGCTCTCAGACTACTTCCTCCCCCCAACCCCCTGAATACCACCCCTGACTGGGCTTCAGGGAAGCCTCCTGGGCAAAGACAAAGCAGTACAACAGCAATTTATATTAGCTAGAAATCAAGAAATTTGATGATTTCCTGCTTTTTAGCTCATCTAAATTGTGTGGCACAGTTGATAGTTGGAACAGCTGATCGTCAAGAAAAAAAAAGAAAAATAGCAACTTACCAAAAATTAGGCAAAGGCACAATGCAGGCAAGTTGGATGGTGCGCATGCGAGCTAAGGAGTGACTGGGAAGGAGGGGATGGGTGGGGAGTGTGGGTAGGGGAAGGGAGGGGCCAGCCAGTGGCATGATTTGCCGGTTCTCCAAACCGCACAGAACTGTAACAACCAGTTCTATAGAACTGGTCCGAACTGGTAGAATCCCACCCCTGGTTAAAATATGCATTAGTATTGATTGATTGCTTCACTATATCAATTTGAATCCGTGTGAGATTCAAGATATTAGTGACAACATATAAAGTCCTACATGGCTTGGGTCCAGGGTACTTGCGGGAACGTCTCCTGCCAGCATCACATTCCGATCGCCCTGTACACTCCCACAGGCAGGGCCTCCTTGTGGTACCGTCGGCCAGACATTGTCGGCTGGCGGTGCCCAGGGGTAGGGCCTTCTCTGTGGGAGCACCCACCCTGCGGAACCAGCTCCCCTTGGGCCTTCGTTTGGCCCCTGATCTCCGCTCCTTCCACCGTGACCTGAAGACCTGGCTATTTCAGCAGGCCAGCCTGGACTGAACCAAGGGGGGGGTTCTTTTTTAAAGTAATTTTAATTAGTTTTAGTTTTATTGGGCTTTTACTGTTAATTATTTTTTAAGTAAATTATTGTATTATATTTATTTTGTGAGCCGCCCTGAGTCCTTATTAATAAAGTATTATTATTATTATTATTATTATTATTATTATTTATATAATTGCCCATCTCATAGCTGTGACCTTGGGCAGCACATGTAGACAACCTTGACAAACATACACATAGACAATATAGGAAAAAATAATGGCAGACAGAAATAAACTTGACTCCAATCATAAAAAAGGCAAACTCACGATGGCACACTCATCTAACCTTCAAATCCCATGAGCAAGCAAGAATATTTGTATTTTAGGCCTCAGACCAATGGTGGTAGTCTACCAGTTCGGCCCGGTTCTGGCGAGCCAGTAGCAACGATGAGCAGCGGATACCTAACCAGTTCTTTCCGCTGCTCTGCTGTTGGGCCCGCCTGCCTGCCCAGGCTCCAATACTCACCTTTATCCACTGAATTTGAAGTGCAGCTGCTTTGGGCGGCATAGAATAGTGCGGTGTGGCAGCTGCTGAAGTGACTGGGATCGTGCAGGCTTGCAGGAGGTGAGTTAGAACGCCTCTGCACCTGCGCAAAGTGCGCATTTGGCACATGTGTGCATGCAAAGTGTGTGCACACACGCAAAGCACACCCACCAAGCCACGCCCACCGAACCGGTGGCAAAAATATTTAAATCTCACCACTGCTTCAGACCTCACAATGCAATGCAAATTCATGGGCATATTTATAGTTGGGGGAAAGTTTTCACAATAATGATTCTTTAGGATTTTCTCCTTTGGGAAATATATGAAATAGATAAAGTTTGGGAGACAGGATTTGATGACGTTTCTTTTAAGACTGTTTCAGAGTACTGTATCTCCAATATTTCACCTGACAGCCAAAAATCAGCTTTGCCAGCCTGCATCTTTTCTGTTTTAAGGGTAGAATGTCAGTTGAAGCAGGACATTTATCCACATTTTGCCTGTAATAAAAACATTCTCACTTTAACTGTTAATCATAAAAATATATAAATTCTAAGGACATTTAATATTACTATTTTTGAACTGATGCAATTACATTTCCTGCCAAGAATTTAGAAGCCTATAGACCAGCCTTTGTCATCTATGGACTTTGCAAGTATATAGAATAGAATAAAATACCTTTATTGACATTGCATTCTACAAATACAGTGAAATTTGAAAGCTACTCCAGCACAGTGCCCCAACCACCAAATCACAATCATACTACGAAGTATTTAAAAATTGAAAATTAAAATAATGATAATAATAATTAAAAACCTAGTCTAAAACCTATCTAAAACATATAGTAAGTTAGATAGTTTAAAATGCCACTATATACATAGGGCTAAATCACATATGCATTGTTTGATTCAAGACAATTATTGCCTTGGAAAAGAAACTGTTTCTCAGTCCATTAGTCTTCATTTTAAGACACCTATAGCGTCTCCCTGATGGTAACAGTTCGAAATATGAATGACCAGGATGAGAACAGTTCGTGGACATTTTTCGTGCTCTAGAGAGGAGTCTAGAAATATATTGGAACTACAATTCATTATTACCTGACCATTAGCGAGGTTCACACATTTTAGGCCATAAATGATAGAAGTGAGAGTCAATAAACCAAGTTATGGACTAAATATGCTCTGTGTTCTCAGTGCCACATTTGAAACACATCATTACAGAACAAAAGAGTTGGAAGGGACTTTGGTGGTATTCTAGTCATACCTACTGCTCAAGCAGGGAACTCTATACCATTTCAGACAAATGGTTGTCCAATCTCCTATTAAAAACCTCCAGTGTTGGAGTACCTACAACTTCTGCAGGCAAGTCATTCCACGGATTAATAGCGATCAGAAAATTTCTCCTTAGTTCTAGATTGGCTCTCTCCTTGATTAGTTTGCTCTTCTACATAGAGGACTGAGTTTCATGAATAGCCACAGTCAACTTTCTCTACATCCAATTGATATTGCTTGTTTCTTTTGGCCCAATGGCAACTTTGCTCCGTTTGCTTAACATAACCAAACTGAGTAAAAGAAAAAGGATAAACACATTCAGGTTTGCTTGTAGTTGTCAAGGATTGCTTGATTTTTGAAAGAAGATGTGTCTGCTCAGAAATAGTAGATTATTAAACAGCAGTTATGAATATTTTCAGGTAGGATCAATTGAACGATCTGTGAAACCTGTTACGATATTAGGTAAGCATTCATTCAATAGGTTTAACATATTTTATTGAAGTAATTATTCCTCATCTAAAAATTAGATAAAATGAAAGGATTCCTACTTATATATAAAAAACACAAAACCTTACCAAATGTTATTCTAGTAAAAATAGTCAATTTGTTTTCCAAGGTTAATATTTGTCAGGGATACAGAAGAATCCGGGATAATATGGGAATTATAGTTATTCATACCAGACATATTGCCAGGGGTGGGATCCTACCAGCATAACAACTAGTTCAGTGAGCGATTCAGCTCTGAACTGATGAAGGGTATGATGTAAAGGCATCCTTATTGTCTTGGCACTGGTTAGACTTGGTGATAAGACAGTGATACAGATCTCTTTTCCCCTTTGCACATACAAGACATACTTGTGTATGAGACAAGATGAGGCAATATTAAAAGTTACTTAGCAAGCTTGGTGGATTGCCCCTTCTCATGTTATTGTTTTTTTTTCTATCTCTTACGAGACAACAGAAATATTTTAAGAGTATAAAGAGGTGGAAAAAGCTCACAGACATCTGGAACCTCAGAGCAGACTAGTGTTTTTCAAACTCAACAACTTTAAACAGAGTGAATTTCAATTTCCAGACTTCCCCAACCAGCATTCTGCAGAATTCTGGGAGTTGAAATCCACACATCTTAAAGTTGCCAAGTTTGAAAAACGTTAGTGCAACCTAAACTATAGAAAAAAGAGTAATGCACAGCCATTGACTACCTCCAGGATTTGTCCATGATCACTTTAAGAGTTTGTGGTAAGCTGAAGAGACAGGAATATCTTTTCTCTATAACTCTCAATATTTACTTCATACAATCTATTAGCACTCGCCCAGTTTTAAAGAATTTGCTGTCTGCCAGCTGGCCACTAGGTGGCAACACATTGACCCAAATGTTGAAAGACTCAATATCAAAAGTATCCTTTGGAACAAAGGTTAAAATACTGTATATTGAAGACTGATGGATTTTGTTTAGCAGCAAACATAATACATATAAAATACATTCCAATATATGGTTTGGAAATGTTTCTCCACAGCTAGAATAAAGGTGACATGATAAAGATTAGTAACATTTGAACAAATATAACATAAATAATGATTTTTATCTTTTGTCTCTCATAATTCAGGGTCACCCGATTGAACCAGACCACCAGTTGATGCTGCTCAATCCAAAGGAAACATTTCATCCACAAAAACTAAACAAAAACATAATGAACTTTGAGAATTAACTGTCACAAGATGAGAGACAGCCATTGGCTTAGGGTAAACCTATATATAATATTATGTATAACACTTGGAATGACATCAATGCTTTTTAAATTGCCTGTGTGCCATTGTATATGTCAGAGAAAAGTTCTATAATTACCACACACAGAGTTAATTTAATATCACAACCCAATATTGCATGTAAAGCAGGTATTAATCTCGGAAGAAAAGCTTCCATTTTCCCCTCCTTCCGACAATGGAAGTGCCAACGAAACTCCACCATTGAAGGAAGAAAGGAAGGAAGGAAGGAAGGAAGGAAGGAGGGAGGGAGGGAGGGAGGGAGGAAGGAAGGAAGGAAGGAAGGAAGGAAGGAAGGAAGGAAGGAAGGAAGGAAGGATTCCACATGAGACATATAGCATCATGTTTAGCACGCTCCTAAATAAGAATTGTTATGGCTGAGGAACTAAATGTGGCTTAAGAGCTGAATGTCCCTCTGCATATAGGCTGGACTATAACAGTAAGTACACTTCATTAAAAAAAAACCCTGCCTGTTCTACTTATAGCCATCTTTCCTAAACACAGGTACAGCAAACATCTCAGGCTCCTGTTTAAATAGATGGTGGTCTTGAGTTTAGAGGGGAGGATCTTTGCATCAGGTACCTTGCAATCCATCTTCAGCAAAGGCCTGGAAATACTCTGTCTCTAGATTAGAAAATCCTGGGAGCCTAGGTCTACCTATATCTATTAACTGCAGTAGCTACATGAAACTGAGGTATATGAGAGAACTGTTAGCTTGATTCTGAAGCATCTCAGTTAGTACAGGAGCCCATAACTTCTATTATATGTACAGGCTGTTTCCAGTCAGGCCTTTTCAGGTATAAGTAAATATGACATCTACAGTAAAGTCAAGATCTCCTCCAGAGTTGTTATTGTTTAAGAAAAACTCCACCAACTATACGCACTGATCGTGCACTTGAGGGAAAATCATTATCTCCTGCTATTCTAATTAAAATTTCTTTCAAGCAGTATGTCAGCCCTAAAGGCCATCTTTCTCTTTGGATCTTCAGGGCTGCCATATTTGGTGCCCAAGCCTGCTGTGGGAAACTGGGAGGGGGGGATGCATGAAGTGGGTAGAGATAGATAGTCACGACAACATTTGTTTCTCTGAGAGTCAAGGATGTCCAGCCTGCACCTGGAGAGGCATGACTGGGACGCATCTCCAGTTGGGACTGTGGATGGATTGGACCATGTGATGGACAATTAGCCATGAATAGGTTAAAACAAGATAAAGAGGAAGGGACTTTGACTTTCCTTTGGGTAAGGAAAACCCGGGAGACTTCAGATTCGGGTTTCCCCAGATATGCCAATATAACATCTCTAATAAAGTGTAGCTTTGAGGAATTGCCTGCCTCGGAGTCTTACTTGGTTGGGGATGTTACTTGGAACCATGACACAGTGGCAATTAAAGGTAATGACAACCTATGTAACTGCATTGGATCCCACTCTTCCCAGTTCCCTCTGATCACTAGGAAGGTTCCTCCCAGACCTGTTGCTGCTACCAATCATTTACATTGTTGCAGACTGAGCTGACCATTGTATTCTCTGGAGTCCTGAACAATCTGAAGGTACAAGGCCAGCAGACAACAGAGAAGTAGTAATGCAGAGGAGTGCAAGATGAGCAGGGCCTTCAAATTTATTAAACAGGCCTACGTGTTGGTTGTCCAAAAATGATACTACAGTTGCTGTCAATACACAAATAGTTGATATATAAGGCAACCACATAATTGCTTAACAATCAGCCATGACAATTAACCATGAACAGGTTAAAACAGGAATTTTAACCTAACAAATGGTTAATAATGCTACGGGCAACCAACTGAATACAGCAGCCAGCACATTTTAAACCAACTGCAGAAAGAAGAGACATAAAAACTTGCAAAGGCAGAGACTAGTAAAGTTGCTGTGGTCCATTTACACTTCAATGGAGTTTGCACATAATTCAGCTAAACACAGAGAATTTAGAGAAATAGAGACTCAGCAGACAGCTAATCTTCTGGTCAAGGCAGAAGGTATGGAGGAAAGCTGAAAAGTATAAGCCTGGGAATTGATCCTTCTTGCCACAAAGAGTGGTTAAGAGCCAGCATTCACACAAATACACAAATACACATAGGGCTCTTCCTCATAACCATATTAATATGCATTCCTGCAATCTATGAATTGACAAAAATATGCTGGCATAATTTGTGCTTTCACAACTGCCAAACTCTAATCATCAGAGGTCCTTTCCCTGTATGTTTTACTGTACACTTTACTGTGGGACAACTAAAAGTAACTTTAATGTAAACTCTAACAGTAACTATTGATTGGCTTCATTTCTTCCTAACCATCAGGAAAATTCCTCTGTAGTCTTTCCCCTTAGCAAGTAGGACAGAAGTTTTAGATATTTTTTTTTGTGCTGCCTGAGTGACAGGATATTAGCCTGGGGGTGGTTTGTGCCAGTAATCTGTCACTCGAGCAATTTATAAACATAGATCTACCAGTTTTCTAGAAGACCAGTGCACCTGCCTTGAAAAATTGGAGGTTGGAGGGGAGGAATGATATGGAGAGAAGTGAAAGGAAGTCTGTATTATGTCAGGTGTTTAAAACATGCTCTCTAAAAATCACAGGGCATTTTCATGCTGCAGTGAGAAAGACAGGATGAGCTGCCCACTTACACACATGCTAAGAGGAACACTTCATATGAAACAGCATAGCCTGGGAATGGAGAATTATCAGAAAAGGTTGTGATCTTATGAAGGGGAAGAGGGATTTTTTTAAAATTCAAAAAGTGAGAGACAATAGAGATAAAGACCATATATATCATCTTCCCTCACAGCTTCAGGCTTAGTATGTTGTTAGAGACTAGAATTAAGCAGGAAACTGGGGATTAGAAAAAACAATAAAAAATTTTTAAAAGAAGACTGGAAAAAGAAGCTATACTTAAATGCAAGATTGGTGGGAATAAGTTCTACCTCTCTTTCTACTTCTATATGGGGTGGGGTTGACCAGGGGCTATGCTGTAGTATTGTTAAGTGTGTTCTCCTGAGAAAAAAACGAGGATGAAAGAAAATGGCAAGGGTTAATAAAGGAACTTAAGAAATGACAAGGTATAATAAAGAACAGTGAAGCAAAAACACACTTTATTTTGGTAGCTATTCCTAACAACTGCAAAGGTTAACCATTTAGCTTGCTGGATTGTGTATCTACCATCTAGCCTGACCTGGTCAGGTCAGAGTCCTTTTCCCATCTGTCAGGACTGAGGAAGCTGTGAGAAGAATATTGCCCTGCCATTATGGCTGCCCTGCTACTGCATAGGCATGGCATTGGGAAGCTCTAATAGCACCTCAGCAGTAACAGACCAGCATCCTCCTTTTTCTGTGCTATTTCAGGCCCTCTTTGCCTAGAGAGTAGGGGACAAAGGAAAGTTAGGACTATGTGAGAATATATGGAACTACAGGTGAACCAGAGGATGTCATACTCCCAAAAGCTTTTGACCGAATCCCTCAACAAGGATTTTTGGGTAACTTTAGTAATTGTGATTTAAGGGATGAGGCCTTCCCATTGATATCTGGTTAAAGTCCAGGAAACTGAGGATAGGAATAAATGGACACTAACAAGGAAGAATCTCACAGAGGCAGATATTTTCCTTGTGTGGCTTCAATGGCTACAACTGTTCTGTAGAAATGCAGAAGGCATATTTTGAAGAAAATAACATCTCATTTTGTAAAAGCCCATTTGCAGTGCTAATGTTGGGTCATGGGGGATTGGGAGGAGGCACTTGTGAAGTTCCATTTCACTGGCAAATTCCTTCACCCAGCCATTTTCCTAAGTTGTCATTTATCCTTCAAGTAAACATTTAAGATGACATCTGTGAGTTTTCTGGGACAGGGTATATAGCAGCATGATTAGGGGATGTTGAGAGGCAAATGGCAAAGAAGTATGGATAAAACTTTTTCCCCAAACTAAAATTCTCTTAATCTATTTCAGATGGGTGAAGGTCTTCTTTGCTAGAAAGTTTCTATAACTTTCTTGATGGGTGACATGGGACCTGGGTCTGAAAAACTCTCCCAAAAACCAACTGAAAAGTAACTTGGTTGAATACCGTGTTTCCCCGAAAATAAGACACTGTCTTATATTTTTTTTGGCTCCCAAAAACACACTAGGTCTTATTTTCGGGGTAGGTCTTATATATTTATGGTGCCAAATAGTGGGTGTGAGTGTGGGTGGGGGGTGTTTCGCGGGTGCACGGTTGCTCCCTGAAAAGTCTTCCTGGAACTGGAGATTTACACTAGGTCTTACTTTCGGGGTAGGTCTTATTTTCGGGGAAACACGGTAGGTATTCTAGAAATTAAGAGAGAACTAATAGAAATAATGAAAGAGAAGCCAATTTATATGAAACAAACTAGCAACAAAGAAGTGGAAATTCACTCTCTAGAACTTACTATAGGAACACATTCTTACCTTCAATTTGAATCACATTCTATTGAAAAAGAACAGAATAACTTTATAATTGGTTTTCTCACAATCTGTAATCAGAAACTCATCCAATTCTGGCCCCCCAGGTGTTGTTTTTTTTGTAAGTGAGTTGAAATCATGGACACTGAAGAGATAAATGTCCTATAGCTGCATAATTGAGAGGAAGTTTTGTAATAGGAACCACTCCTAAGAGTGGCCACAGAGGAGCTGAGGGAAACCAGGAGGTTTTAGAATACTTTATTTCAGTCCCTCAACATTTCTTCAGTTGGTTCTGTACCGTACCAAAAGTTCTCACAATCAGGCACAATATGCATGCACATATGTGTGCGGATGTGTGTAGATAGGGGGCAGGGGCAGCTATGACAAAGCCTTGCTGAGAAAGGTATTTCTTGTGGAAGAAAGAAGGCAGGCCCCTTGCTCCCTACTGAGACCATTTCTCCTGCTTTGCCAGAGCTGTCAGGCATGAATCCCAGGAGTGTTCCGTAACTAATTGACAGGAATGGGGGGCCACTGGGAGTCTAAGAATACATGGCATTACCCAGCATGCCTGGGCAAGAAGGAGCAAGGGGGGCTCAGGAGGCAGCTGTGGAGAAAATAAAGAATGCCCTTTAAATTCTTTTCTTCCCCATTTTTCTAAGAAAAATCAGGGGCAAGAAGAGAGCTAAGCAGCAATGTTACTTCTGGGAAACATGATTTCTCTAAAATTAAGCAACAAATCTGATGCACACTTTGTCTGCTTTCCATGGTAATTCGGTTCCATGGCAGTCTGCCTCCCTAAGGAAGAAACAGATGGAATTTCCATTTAAAGAGAATGCAATCTGAAGAAAGCATCCCTAGCTGGAGTTTCCTCGCCCCCCTCCACCCCACCTCCAACTGAGAATAGTCTAAGTTGGAAGAAGTTTCGCGGACAACAGACCTCACTGGTTGAAAATCCCCTACAGGTGACCCTTTAACAGTAAAAAAATAAAAACTCCCAGACCTCAGTTTTGGGGCAGAGAGAAAGGAGGACAGCGATAGGCATAGAGAGAAAACTTATTGTTTGTTTACAGAGCAGATATGGAAGAACAGAGACTTCTTAATGATTTTAACATTTGTGAAGAAGCTGCTGTTGGGCTTGGACAGATGACATAAATTGCATCAATTCAGATTCTTGTGGTTGCCAACTATTTCTCTTCAATAGCCCTAAAGAAGAGACACCTCTTTGCTTTCCAACCTCAGGAATGTAAAGCCTTATGGGTAGAAAATATTACACTGTTACATTCAATCAACACAATTCAATTGTGAAGAGCAGAAATAAGAGTTTTCTTGGGAGACCACAGCACCCTTCTGAGATTGCTGATGGGTAATTCTAGGCTGGATTTAAACTGGGGCAGGAGGGTTCCCATATTGTCATTTAGAGCAGGGGTCCCCAACTCCCGGTCTATGGACCAGCACCGGGCTGCGTCATGCCAGAAACCATGCAAACAATAGAAGACCCATCTGTGGGGTGCAGACAGCACATGAAATCATGGCCCTCCGGTCTGCGGAAAACCCTCTCTCCATGGAACCAGTCCCTGATGCCCCAAAAATTGGAGCCACTGATTTAGACTCTGCCTACATAAAATAAGGGGATGCAGCTTGCTTTGGGTGGCATTGGAAAGTATCTACAGTAACATGTTCCTATAAAATTTTAGGAGTGCTGGCTTCAGGGAGGGGAGTCTGACTGAGGCAGCCAGTGTCTCAAGCCAGCATTGCTGTCCTTCCTTGCATGAGATCAGCTTGTTCGGGCCTATTGTCTCTTCTCCCTCCTCCTTCGTTAAGTTCACATAGAGAGGCAGGATGTGGAATGCTTCAACTCAAAGTTTATTGTGACTTCAGCTCAGAACGGACCCAACTGGCTCAGCCGCGGCAGCTATTTATAGCCGGCTGCTGCGGCTGCCAGCCAATCAGAGTGCAGGGTTTTCCCACACTTTTACAACCAATGAATTCAAACACTTTACAACAATAACCAGTCATTTTAAACTCTGCATACATAACACCCCTCCCCACTAGGTTTGGTCCATACTCAAACCCCATCTATCTAATATACTCTTGTAGATAGGTGGGGCTCTTACGGGTATGTTGAGACCTGCGTGGTTCAAGTGTTTTGGGAATCTCACTTTGTAAGGGAGGAAATGTATCTGCCAACATTCCCTTATTAGGACTTCTTGTATTAGTAGAACCTGCTTGGTTACTACAACCTGGTCTCTCCTCCCAATCCATCTCCAACCCAATGTCACCCCCTAAATCTGGTAGTGATGTGCAATCCTCTATTTGTAAAAATGGTTGTTGGCACCCTGACAGGTATTGGGATGGTTCCTGTCATGTTAGCTCGTTACACATGGGGTTGATTCTCACTTGCTGATTACCTTCATTATCTCCCCCTTCCCCCCTAGAAGAGGCTGAGGGCATGGGATCCAGAGAGGAGCAAGGGCAATGCTCCAGAGGGAGTCTGGACCGTAACTGGTCTATATGCCTACTCCACAAGACACCATCCTCAGTTTGAACGCTGTAAGACCTGGGGCCTGTAACCTGGGTTATCTCAGCAGGAATCCATAATGGATCACCTACAAGGTTTTTAGCATAAACAGAATCACCCACAGTGAATGTGTGAGTTTTGCTGGTGGAATCTAGAGGCCTCTTTGAGGCCGATTGTTTTCTTGCAGATGTTTCTTTATCAATTTAGGTAACATCAGTTATAGCTTTACCTAGCACTGTTACCTAGTTGACTAACAAAACATCTGCAAGAAAACCATGAAGCTCCAAACGCCAAGGACTACAATCCTGAGCTACAAATATCCTGGCCTATTAGTCCTGGCATTATGATGAAATCAGCCCACCATTTGGTAGAGTGAAATGGTCACTTCAGGCAGCAAATTGATACAAGGCAAAATGATGCTAGATTCTCACCAGCAGCCATATCCTCTTGCTGCCAGTCATTGTGGGGACTGCTTCATTCTGCGTCTACCCTCCCCAGGCAATGCATCTAGAATAACTAGCTGGAGACTAAATGCCAGTGCAGCCACTGTGACATAAGATTAAGTGTATAGCAAGTGATTCTCCTGCATCAAATGACAAATCCTCTTGGAGCTCTTGAGCCACTTGTCATTTGTGTATGTATTTGTGTTTCATTAGATGTGGGGGAGGGGGAAATCAGATGTTTTTCTAACAGCACTTTAAGAACATGAAGTTGATTAATTTATGCTTCTGTGTAGCAGAAAAATGCAATTCTCAAAATAGTTTTTAAAAATGTGTAAGGGTAGCAGCCACACAAACTTTCACCAACATACTGAACGAAGGTAGCCATACCATAAAACTTTTGGGCAACTGGCATGAAGCATTTTACTGATCTGTTATTTTAAGACAGCTTGTCCAAGTTTAAGGACCACAGCATCATGCCAGTATCACTTGGCACTACCTGACACATTGTGCTGAAAAGTCTTTTTGATACACATTCACACAACATGAGATCATATCAAATAAAGTTCTTACTCCTTAAACCAACCAAACTGCTCTTATCCTGATTGCTATAGCTTTTGTTTGTAATTTTCACCGTGCAGCACATTATCGTGAGAAGCAGCTAATGTAACAAAGGTTGGGCATCAGCGAAGGGGATGGGAAGCAAGATTTTAAATAAAAAATGATAAGTGATGAATAGAACAGCTAATCCCGGGAAACTTTGAGAATATAGAGCAATGTCTGGGGGGCCTCCCTTTTTTTCTTTTCTTTTTTAAATTTTTTTTTCTTTTCTTTAATTTCGTTGCAGCACATATAATCAATTATGGCCTGAATCAGGGATAAGGGGTGGGGAAGCACTTCATTTCATAAATCAATTTTATACGGTCATCAGTCAGGTTGTGAATGCAAATACCTCTGTCGGTTTAGGTTATTCAGAATTAATTGACTCCCACCGGGCTAGGCTGCAGATGGAGTGAAGCTTTCTCACAAAGTCTACTCAGGCTCAGCATGGGGGTGGGTGGATAGCCTTCCTTGTCTCCTTTCCCCATTTCTCTTGTATTATGCTATAGCATAGAAGATGTGGAGGTGAGGGGTGTGTGTGTGTGTGTGTGAACTTGGGAAAGAAAGTGGTATGCCTGTTGCCTCTTCAGCTCATGGACTCTTATGCATTGCTTTCAAGGGTTAACATTTAGGACCTGAGTTTACCAAATGAGAAAACAAACAGAAATCCCAAGAGTCAGTATTCAGAGTCTGAACTGGTCTCTCATGTAATTAATAGGCCACATTGTATGGTCACTTTCACATCTGGGCTACTTTTTCAGAGTCAACCCAAGGTCAGAAGTGGCCGTAAGTCATTAACCTCTGTGGTTTGTGTGTATGTGTGATCAGGCTATGTGAACAAAAACCCATCTTCATGGAAATAGTGATATCTTAGTGTCAACTCATTATTTCTATTGATAAGAGTGTTAGGGTAATTCTCATAAACATTTATCATGTTAGATCTCTCATTTCCATATGGTGCTTAGTTCATTGCCACTATGGCCATACAGCAATACATGTGGATAAGAAACCAGAATGAAATACGAGATTTTAGATATGAAAGATACAGGAACCTAGTGCTATGTGTCCCTGAATATTAGGATTTAAAGGAGTGCATTGTTATGAGCATCAGTTTCTGTCCTGTGCTTTGAATACGCACACACAAATAGCCTCTCCTTCAGCCCCTGTAAACACTGTGATAACTCAAGTTATTTTAAGAGAAACCAAGTTGCCAGTACCTATTACTTTGCAATCATGGAGTCAGAAGTGTCATAACAATAATATGCCTAATTAGATGTTAGTAACAGAATATAATGCATATACTGTACTGCATGTAAGAAATTTCAAGTCACTTATCTTCTCTGTGGACACTTCCCCTATATTGTTCTATGATTCACCTATACATTGATTTTACTGCCAGTTTAAGAGTAGAGGTGCGATAGAGATGGCCAACATTGCCTCAAAATGAGAATGCAGGCTTCAGACATTTGCTGACATCTTTATTCTCTAGAACAGAGGTGTTAAACTTGCAGCCTGCAGGCCAAATACGTCACACGTTGGCCACGGCCACACCCAGTTTAGCAAAGGGGTGGAAGTCATGATAAGTCACATGACGATGTCGTGACAACACAAGTTTGACACCTCTGCTCTAGAACATAGCTGAGATTATATTCATGAAGAAAAATTCTTATGAAGCAAAGGCAAATTGGGGTGTCTAGGAGAACATTTGGAAACATTTCCAATTGGACCAATGTGGGTGGATCTATGTCTAAGATTAGGGGGATTTGAAGCTATGTAAGTTATAGGGGTTTTAATTTTTTTAATGTTATGAAAGGGAAGAGATCATAATATGGGCAGAACTATGTAGAAGGTTTAGAAAGGGCAAGTTAGATACACAAATTGCTGAAATTGGTTATTAGTTAGGAAATATGTTCACTCCTATAGAGACAAAGTTTGATTCCTACATTTGGATTACAAAGCTCTGGACCACTGGCAGAGAGTTTTTATACTTTTTTGCTGCTTGTCTTTTGGTCCTTCATATTTTTGTGGCTCACAAATTTTCAGCACTCATTAACAAGGAATGGTGTTATCCTTGAAATAATATTTTCCTGATGATCTATCGGTAGTTAGATCATCAAACAAATCAAGGACTGTGTTGATTTATGTAGTAGTGGATGGTAACTCAACTATTTCGCCAGTGATCTCACTTTCAAAAATGGTGATTATCCATTTTAAGGACAAAAAATTCTTTGAAACTTGCAGCGGCATAAGGAAGGAGCTACTCTGGATGAAAGGGTAAAGGCATATCCAACCCCACTCTCCTTCTGCCCAGATATCATCTTACCCCTGCAAACCATAAGGGATTGTGAATATGATTTTTTTAAAGGGACAGAGCTAAAGTGTTTTGAAGGACCCTATTTTTGCAGGGCTACTGTACTCTGTGATGTTTGGATCTAGCTACTAGACCAGCATTTTTCAACCTTCACAATTTTATGACATGCAGAATTCAACTCCCTGGGCTGACTGGGGAATTCTGGGAATTGAATTCCCAAATCTTAAAGTTGTCAAAATTGAGAAACACTGCACTAGACTCTGTGCTTCCCTCTTTCTTCATAGTTTAGACTATATGGTACAGACTGTTTCAGGTAAATTGCCAAAATTAATTGGATTGTGATCCAGAAACATTTAGATTTTCATGGCATGCCGAGTCTTTTAATATAGTCTTAGAGGTAAGCGGTAGAAACAACTGAGTTTAAATAAAACACTTGTATTTTGTAAGATTCTTTCTTGATTCTGAAATGGTTGGAAAGATCACATGAAATACCAGTTTTCAAAAACAAACAAACAAAGAAGCAACTGACTTTGTTAAGTGAAAGTAAGCTTAGACTGCACTTTTTCATTGCCATAAGTTGGCCAATGGGAATACTACTGAGAACCATTTGTGAAGGGAGCTTTGGAGTTTAGGAAACAAAAGGAAAGTGAGAACAAAAGATCCTTGCAAATTCCACGATACTATTTCTTGTTGACATGTGCAGGGAGTTTGTTGAAGCCAGAGAGTCTGGTTTTATGGAGAATTCTCTTCTAAAAACTGGCAAGGGGAGGGAGGGATATGATGCAAGAGAAAAGGCTATGCCCTTTCTCATTCTTCTGGTCCAAATCTGAAAAAAAAACTCTTCCTGCCCTCAAGTTTAGAGATATGCCATGCCTGATTTTTGCTACTAGATTGAGGCAAAACTAAGAAATTACTCTGGGAACTGTGTAATTGAGATGCATGCTTTATGGGGAACAGGAAGAGGTAAGAGTGCAGAGGGGGCACGGGGAGAGAGATAAATTGAGAAGGAAAGGAGAAAAGGAACTTTCTGCTGATATATTATTATTCTTTGTTCTGGATAAATTGGGTAAAGCAAGGCAGGTCACCAAAGAAGATAAACTTTAACTGAAATAGAGCAGCTATGAAGGCCACTATTGCTTTAATTAAGATATTCATTATAAGATGAGACAGATTATCATTATCAACCATTAAACCTATCTGAGGTACAATTACACCAACCATTAAGCTCCCAGTTATCAATATGTTTTCTCTTAAACAGCGTCAAAGATTATCATGTAAAAAACAGGAATGCATTAAGAAAATGTACAGTACTTGACTGAAGAAAAGTTAAAATGCACAGAGGGCTAAATATAGTTCTTAGAATTCAGGTCCCATGAAGTCATGGTACTAATGGAATTGAATGTCACCTATGTCACGCTTTAATTTACCTCATATAGATTAAAAAAAGACAGTGGATAAAAAGACCTGAAATCTTTGGGAAATTTGTGGAATGTAAATGTCATAATATTACTATTGTTAAAATCATGCTGGATTTCTGGAGCTGAACATTTTATTTTAGCATATTGCATTGAGGAATTTATTGTTTTTTAAACTGAAATAAATTTATGCACAATTTTTTTCCCAAAGCTGACTTACTAATATATAAGTTGTCTTATTTTTACAAATCATTATGTTTGTTTCTACAGAAGGAAGAACTAATCTATCCAGTAGGTCTGGGTAATTGTACGGATGAGTGTAATCCTATAGATTTTTGCCTGAGAGTAAATGTTAAGATATATATATATATATATATATATATATATATATATATATGTTGTGTGTGTGTGTATATATGTATATATTTAGTGTGTTTCACTCTGCATCTAATGTATGTGTGCATTTAAGATTTATGGTTATTATGTTAAGATTGGGGAAGGATCCATCAAAGCATGTTGAAACCTGTTCAAGAATAAGACTATGAATTAATATTTTAAGGCACATAATATTTGTGAAACCTCAAATGCTCAGATATATTAATGACATCTGAGTTCCCATTTTTGCAGAGCCTCTGTTCTGCTTGCTTTAACACTCTTGGTGGGAATTCTGAAGAATTCATCTTTCCAGGAGACACTAATGTTTTTTGATTGACCCATGATTTCAGTGCCCTGTGGATAGCTCAAATTTCAGTTTGCCAGGGGCCCACAGCAGAGCTCAAATTCTTCTGGAGGCCCATTGCATGGAGCTTTTCTGGAAATTGAGGGACAAGATTTCATGTTGAGGGGGGGAAATGTTGTAAAACAGGTGGTGAGGAAGAATAAATTCTCATTTATCTTTACTGTCACGTGGTTTTATCTCTCTGGACAAAGTTCAGCATTTTAAAAATGTTCTGGATTCTCTCTGACCAAAAAGAATGTTAAGATAGGAGAAAGGTTTCACTGGATATAAACAATAATCAGTAAGTAAAGACTAATATAGTTTTCTAAAACTGATGGTTTCCAGATGTGGCCAGAAAACTATTTCAGAGCTTAAAGATCTTGATTTAGAACCAAGTTCAGAAACTTTAATAAAAATACAAGTAGTCCTCAATTTACAACAGTTCATTTAGTGACTATTCAAAGTTACAACATCATTGAAAATGATCACCTAGTACCATGGTGGCGCAATGGTTAGAATGCAGACTACTTCTGCTGCCTGCCGGCTGCCTGTAATTTGGCAGTTCAATTCTCACCGGTTCAGGGTTGACTTAGCCTTCCATCCTTCCAAGGTCAGAAAAATGAGGACCCAGATTGTTGGGGGCAATATACTGACACAGTAAAACCACTCAGAAATGGCTGTAAAGCACTGTGAAGCAGTATATAAGTCTAAGTGCTATTGCTATTGCTATTTTTCACACTTATGACTGTTACAGCATGCCCATGATCACATGATTTACATTTGGATGCTTGTCAACGGGTTCATATTTATGACGAATGCAGTGTCCTGGGGTCACCCGATCACCTTTTGCAACCTTCTGATGAGCAAAGTCAATGTAGAAGCCAGATTCATTTAACAACTGTGTTACTAACTTAACAATGCAGTGATTCACTTGGTAAATGTGGCAAGAAAATGGGGCAGAAATCACATAACAAATTTCTCACTTAGCAACATAAATTTTGGGCTCAGTTGTGGTCATAAGTCAAGAACTACCTGTATGGTTGTATGCCACCACATTAACTATATCTGAGTAGCCTTACGCATATTAAAGCCTCCATATATTATGAGTTCTTTGACTGGGATGAGTAACATTTCCAGAAGCTGTAAGCCTGGACTGCATTTTTTTTTAAAGTTCCATAGTGATGTAGCAGCAAACATGCCTTACCTGAGTGGCTTCCAAAAAATGGTTTGGTAGTAGAGTACAGCTGCATTTAGAAACCTTTCTGTAGTTTCATGGCACTAAACCTACAGAAGTAATGGGGAGCCACAGAAGGTTAGCTACAAACATGAGAAGATGTGTGCATCATCAACAAAGTAATGTATTAAAGATTTATGTGGATGGAGAAAGGACAATTGCTTTATCCTTCTTTGTTTCCCATTGAAATAGAGAAGTCAAGCTGAGCACATTGGTGCAAGAAGCTGGCAAAAATCTGTCCAAGGAAAACCCCTTGGACCAGGGAAAGTGTTGTGTATGCAGGTTTGAATGTCATTGGTTTAGTTTGAACTGTTCTTGTAAAATGTCAGAAATGATTGGTTTAAAAAGTGCGGAAAATCCTGCACTCTGATTGGCTGGCAACTGCGGCTGCTGGCTATAAGTAGCAGCCGCAGCCCAGCCAAATCGGGTCTGTTATGAGCTGTAGTCACTAATAAACTCTTCACTGAAGCACTCGTCTGACTCTTCATGCAAACTTAACAGAAAGGCTAATAGATAACATGAGAATGCTGTAAAAGTTGAATTTGGGTACATTCCTCTTTCAGAAAGCTATGTGAGCCCAACCAAAGTCATGGGTTGCTATCCTACACTCAAATATATGCCATAGTGAACAAAAGTGCAGAGAAGAGCAATTAGGATGATTAGGGGACTGGAGACTAAAACATGAAGAACGGTTACAGGAACTGGGCTTGGCTAGTCTAGCAAAGAGAAGGACCAGGGTAGACATGAGAGCAGTGTTCCAATATTTGAGGTGCTTCCACAGAGAGGAAGGGGTCAAGCTATTTTCCAAGGCACCTGAAGGCCACACAAGAAATAGTGGATAGAAACTGATCAATGAGAGATTCAACCTGGAAATAAGGAGAAATTTTCTGGCAGTGAGAACGATCAACTAATGGAACAGCTTGCCCTCCGAAGTTGTGGGAGCTTCATCACTGGAGGCTTTCAAGAAGAGATTGGACTGCCATTTGTCAGAAATGGTATAGGGTCTCCTGCTTGGGCAGTGGATTGGACTAGATGACTACAAGTTCCCTTCCAACTCTGTTAATCTAATTAATATTAAGCCTAGTTTAGTATGCTATTAGATCAGATCCAAAAATGGCTTAATACAGTGAAGCTCAAAAGTTATATAGAGATTTGCTTGATACATTATTCAAAACCATATTATAGTTTGATTGGTTTTGGCTCTATATATTATTTAAAAACCCAGTTCCTTCAAAGACAGTGGAATCAATTCCTCACTCAAAGAAAAGTCACAAGGATTTAAGATGCAAGTGGCCACACTATCATCTCCAAGAACTCTGTCCACTTCTTCAAGACTGACAGTTGACAGTTGCCCTTCTCATCCCCAGAAGCTTCATCAGAACTGAAGGAAACTTCTTGGATGAGAAATGAAATGTCCAGTTGCCTTTTGAAAAAGCATCTTTGAGATAATCAGCTATCTATTAGAATTGTGGTCTTTGAGGACTTAGAAAGATAATTTTATTCAGATCAAAAACAGTTTAGTGGGAATTATATTTGGGAGGCTAATTGGAGAAACAATCATGGGCTCAAAGTCAGTGCATTACTTTAGAACTGATGTAGTCTTGGAAGAATCAAAATATTTGCCTGTTTGCTTGATGCCTGTCCATATAATATGTATATTACATATTGTAAAAAAACCAATAATCCTTCAGTGTCCTTTCATCCGTGAAAGTAAAATCCCTATGTAAAATTGCCCAGAATTTCCTTTCACTTAGAAAGTGCTTGGGAGAACATCAAAAATATTTATACTCAGAGTCGCATGTACAGGTACAGTGATGGAAAAAACAAGTGGAGGCAAGGCAGCCTGGATTATAATCAAGTTCAAAAATATATTTATACTTGTTTCCAAATGTACTGGTTGGAACTGGTCTATGAAAATTAGCCCAGTGCCAAAGAACAGTTTATAAGATAGTTCTAGCTATATAGTCCACTGACATGTTTTTTTAATTAATCAGAAATTACCTGAAGTTGTTCCTTGTTTTTTCTACCCTTCCCATTTTCATTCACTATCCCTTACGTGTTATCCATGTCTCAGGACAAATATGCATGTGGGTGGATGTCTCTGTGGGTGGGTGTGCTAATATTTCTTTGGCACAGTTTCTGCTATCATGGCAGCTTAACTTGGCCTGCTGAGGCAGAATTTCCTTTTCTCTTTCATAGTCTAGAAATACAATAATTTCTGCCAATTCATTATGAAGGAGTCTCTCTCTTTCTGCTGCAGAATGCCAGTTGGCACTGAAACATCTGGCAAATCTGAATAACTGGACCAAGAGAAGGCCTATGGAGCAACAATTATAACTCCAAGCCCATAAAACAGAGTATTCTTAAATGTGAAGGAGAAAAAAGTTTCCTTAGAGAACATTTTCTTTGAGATAAGGTAGGATTAGAATCAGTTATAAAACAAATGGTACCAATCTATTGGTAAAAAAGTTAGAGACCCTTGGATGCTGAAGCCTTTATGAAGATACCTGGGAGAACCAATCCCATTCATTCACCTTGATAAGGCTTTCTGAGTCACATTTCCAAAGATGAAAAGAAAGAAAGAAATATGGAATGAACTTCCTGCCATATGGTTGTCACTTAACCCACCAGCCTTCAGTAAGGCTGTCAAGATACGAACTATATAAATAACAATTGTAATAATAAATAATGAAGAAGTTGTACACTAGATGAATTTGTGCAATTGGCTGCTCTGGATAGAAATGGAAATTGAAAGCCAACACATGTGAAGAGTAGCACTGAACCTAGTATTAATTTAATAACACAATTGAAGCCAACTGATTTACTATCCAAAACAAAATATTTGGCTGCAGCTATCTCTTCTTTTTCTAAGTATTATACAGAATCACATATGGAATAATATGTCATGAAGTCTGTGGACTGATAACACCTTCTCACTACAACGGGGGTTGTTATCAGATGCGAGCTAAGGACTTTGAGTTCAGGGGCCTTGGTGGTGCAGGCTGTTAATAGCCTAGCATTTAGTTCCAGCTGCCTGTAATTATTGCAGGCTCGAATCCCACCAGACTCAAGGTTGACTCAGCCTTCCATCCTCTCGGGGTAGGTAAACTGAGGACCCAAGATTGTTGGGGGCAATAAGCTGACTTTGTAAAAATGCCACTTAGTAATAAGCAGGCATATACAATGGAAATATTTGATCCTTTTGTTTATTTTTTCTTTCTGGTGGTTTGGAAAGGCAAAGTACAAAATAATGTTAAGCCTTCCAAAAAATTAGCATCTCTCTTTTGTGTTTTTAGTGAGAAAAAAAAGTAACATCATGCTGCCAATAATTGGTGGCTTTATTGCCAATTTTAGAGGAGTGATTTGGTGGGTGGAGCTGCTTGGAGCTGTAATTCCATCTGTATCTTTGAAAGTGCTAAAGTCTTCTGAAAATAATTGGAACATTACATGCTGCTTCTTATTCCAGCAAAGACTAAGTCTTTCTTAAATTTACCATTCTAATATATTGGGTAATTCATTAAACCAACAACTCTACATGCCAGCACCTCTCCAAACAAAAATCTATCATTCAAACATCCACACACCTCTCAGTGCAGTCCCAATTTTATGTCTGCTCCCATCAGCCCCCTAAGAATGCACAGTCTCTCCCCAAAGTGAGTTCCAGGCTGGTATTCCTCTCCACCTCCTTTCACCCACATGGTGACACCTATAGCATCACATCCAACCTTCCCCAATCCAGCCTACAATACCTCTAATCTCAGAACAAAATTGCTCCAGATAAAAGACCAGTGCTCTCCAAGGAAAGAGGAGAAAGTCTATAAGGACTGATATGTGGTCAATCACACCCTTCGAAGACCTTCCATTATATCCTACTCCAGGATCCATACTGTGGTAACAAAATGAACACGGTTCCAAACATAAGATAGTAAAGCAGCCTCAGGATGCCGATATCGAGTGCCAGCCGCCCTGTGCGAGCACATAGGCAAGGACTCCTTGGGGTCCCGTCGGCAAGCCAATGTCGGCTGGCGGTCCCCCGGCGACAAGCCTATTCTGTCGCGGCCCCTGACCTCTGGAACCAACTGCCCCTGGGGCTCCGCCTGGCCCCTGACCTCTGCACCTTCCGCCATGATTTGAAGACCTGGTTGTTCGACCAATCCGGGCTGTGACCCCTCCTTGGGGGGGGATGGGTTTCTTAATTATTTTAACCACTGTAAATTTTAGCTTTTGTATTTTTGGGCTTGTGAAATTAGTTTAATTTCTTTTTAAGTATTTATTGTTGCTGTTTTTAGTTGTGCACCCGAGTCTTCGGAGATGGGGCGGCATACAAGTCCAATAAATAAATAAATAAATAAATAAATAAATAAAAATAAACAAGCAGCACAGCTAGCAACCCCCATAAGTCAGGTACCTTAAGCCTCCAGCATTCCTGGTCTGAGCTACCTTATTTCATCCACATTTTCAGCTCCTCACTGAGGTCCATTGTCATCCAATTCTACACAGCTCTCTCCATCAAGGAAAAGTCCATGCTCTACTTTGCCTTTTACATTGGTTGAACAAGCTAGTCCCTAGTGTTAATGAATATAGGCCTCAAACCAGGATCATGCACTTTAAAAACAACCCATGATATATGTTATGTATGCAGGTTTGAATGTCATTGGTTAAGTTTGAACTGTTCTTGTAAAATGTCAGAAATGATTGGTTTAAAAAGTGCGGGAAAACCCTGCACTCTGATTGGCTGGCAACTGCAGCTGCTGGCTATAAGTAGCAGCGCAGACCAGCCAAATTGGGTCTGTTATGAGCTGTAGTCACTAATAAACTCTTCACTGAAACACTCCGCGTCTGACTCTTCATGTAAATCTAACACTGGCGACGAAGGTGGGATCCTTCCCGAAGAGAAGACAACGCGGAGAAGAAGCCGAGAGAGATGGCTGTGCTGAACATCCCCCCAGCCCCGTTCGATCTGATGGCAGAAGACTGGGACTCGCATGCAGATCGCTCCAAATGCATTTGGAGGGAAACGATCTCGCCGACATTTCCGACAAGTGGAAGAGGGCGGTCTTTCTCACCCACTGTGGTCCGGCCATTTTCAAGATGGTGAAGGCATTGGCGGGAGCTGCAGACATGAAGGTAATGGACTGGCCCAACTTAGAAAAGTTATTAAGAGCCCATTACGCCCCACAAGTATCGTGCCTCATTAAGAGACACGAATTCTACCGTCGGGATCAAGGGGAAAGCGAAAACGTTAATGACTTCATGGCAAGTTTAAGGGACATTGGGGGTGCATGTGAATTTATCAACTTAGAAGAGGCCATGTGCGATCGATTTGTTCTAGGCCTAAAAGACAAGGTTTTGCAGAGCAAATTATTAATGAAACCTAAGATCACACTTAAGGAGGCCATAGAAGAAGCTTCTTCAGTGGAAGCTACCAAGTCCTCAGCAGCAGCCATGAAGAAAATTAACAAGGCCGCAAGCCATCCTGATGTGGAAAAATCCACAGCAACCCATTGCAAGCAATTAGATTCTGATTCAGACTGTAGCGAGGTGGAGGAAGGAATTTATAGACTCAGAATGGAGAAGAAAAGGAAAGACCTTGGAAGAAAGAGGCAAAACTTTTATTGCAGAGGTTGTGGAGGGGCCACCCCCGCACTGAATGCAAGTTTTTTGATACCATCTGTCTCCGTTGTGAAAAAAGAGGTCACCTAGCAAGAGTCTGCAAATCATCCAGAACTCCACCAAGCAGAAAGAAGTTTCCTGACAAAGATTTCAAGCCTAACAACTTCAATGAGAAAAAGGGGCGCAATACAGAAGAAAAGGGGAAGAATGAAACTCATCAGTCACCATTGGTTATTCTTCACCCTTAAGAAGCAGAAAAGTACATGTGAAGGTACTAATTGAAGGAAGGCCTTGCCAAATGGAAGTGGACTCAGGCTCCTATTTATCTATGGTGTCATAGGAAACTATTCACAGGCTACTTCCCAACATTCAGAAGAAGCATTTCCAGAAGCAAGCACTGACTCTTAAAGACTACCAAGGGAACAAGATTCCAGTAGTTGGAACAAGAGAATTCATCGTGAAGTTCAAAGGCCACACCAAATGTTTGCCCCTGACCATCGTGGACAAGGACCGCCCAAGCTTGCTGGGACTTGAGTGGTTCAATCCACTAGGCATCAAGGTGACTGGCATCAATCATGTGAGCAACACTGAATGGGAGGAGGCCCTGAAGTCTGAGTTTCCAGAGGTCTTCAGCGATGGATTGGGCAAGTATATGGGGACCCCTATCACTTTCAATCTAGATGCCAGGGTGCCCCCAATTCGTTTAAAGCCCAGAAGGGTCCCATTTGCATTAAAGGAAAAAATTGATTAGACAATTAGACAAATTAATAGCTCAAGGGGTTTTAGAGCCCACTGACCACTCCAGATGGGAGACACCCATAGTCACACTAGTCAAGACTGATGGGTCAGTGAGAATCTGTGGAGACTATAAGGGGACATTGAACCATGCCCTTCAACAGAGCGCATATCCAGTTCCAGTGGTGCATCATTTATTACATTCACTTGGCAGGGGTACAGTCTTTGCCAAATTGGATCTGGCCCAGGCATATCAACAACTAACAGTTGATGATGCCACTGCAGAGGCCCAAACCATTGTGACTCATAGAGGTGCCTTCAAATGTAAAGGTTACAGTTTGGAGTAAGCGTGGCACCAGGCATTTTCCAAAGCCTTATGGAATGGATGCTCCAAGGACTGCCAGGGGTAGTGCCTTACTTTGATGATGTGTTAATCTCTGCTGAAAATGACACTCAATTACAAGAGAGACTCAGAGAAGTCCTTACCAGATTCAAGAAAGCGGGGTTAAAAGTCAAGGAAGAAAAATGCACTCTTAGAACTGACAAGGTTGAGTTCTTCGGCTATATGATTGACAAGCATGGCATCAACCCTACAGATGTCAAGGTTCAAGCAATCAAAGAAATCCCTAGACCAAAATGCAAAACAGATTTGCAAGACTTCCTTGGACTTATTAACTTTTACCACATGTTCCTACCTCAGAAGGCAACCATTGCAGAACCATTACACAGATTGCTTGACAAAAAGTCTGTTTGGGTCTGGGGCAGGAAAGAACAATCAGCATTTAACAGTATTAAAAGACTAATCACGTCTGATGGTGTGCTCATACAGTTCTCTGAGAATTTACCTGTTGTACTCACTTGTGATGCATCCCCCTTTGGAGTGGGTTTTTGAGCCACAGGCTTTCCAGTGGGAGGGAAGCCCCTATTGCATTTTACTCTCGCACCTTGAGCAAAGCAGAGAGGAATTACAGCCAATTGGACAAGGAAACATTGACAATTGTTGCAGCTATCAAGAAATTTCATGAGTATTTATATGGGAGAACATTTACCATTGTCACAGATCACAAACCTTTGTTAGGCATTGTGGCAGGAGACAAACCAACACCCATTATCCTGTCACCAAGAATGCTGAGGTGGACTGAATTTCTTGCTGCTTATCCATACAACCTTATCCACAAGCCTGGCAAGGACATTGGACATGCTGATGCCTTGAGTCGTTGCCCACTTCCTTGTCACAAGGAGGACTTTGAACCTGAGGCACACACCTTTTTCCTAGAAACTGTTGCCAAGCTTCCAGTACACGCTGCTGAAATTGCTAGAGAGACTGCCAAAGACACTTTATTGGCTCCTATTATAGGCTGGATTAAGAAAGGTTGGCCTCTTCAAGATCTACCTCACCTTGCCCAACCTTTTAAATCCAGGCAAACTGAATTATCTGTATTAAGAGGATGTATTTTGTGGGGTAACAGGGTGGTTATTCCTGCAAAACTGCAAAGGGAGGTTTTGGAAATGCTACATGAGGGTCATCCTGGTATTGTAAGGATGAAGGGATTGGCCAGGAGTTATGTATGGTGGCCAGGTATTGACAAAATGGTTGAAAACTGGGTTGCATCTTGTCCCAACTGTCAGGTAGTCAGGCCTGCCCCACCTCTCACCCCACACAGGAATGGGAATGTCCTAGGGGCCCATGGTCTAGGATTCACATTGATTTCGCTGGCCCTACCAGAGGGCACACCTTCCTTATTATAGTAGATGCATATTCCAAATGGCTAGAGGTCATCCCTATGGCATCCACCACAACTGATGCTGTCATCAAGCAGCTTAAAAGCTTTTGTAACCCACGGGTTACCTGATGTTCTTGTCTCTGACAATGGCCCTCAATTTACATCCAACCCTTTTGAATCCTATCTAGCACAACTGGGTATCAGACATGCCCTGACAGCCCCTGGGCACCCTTGCTAACGGCTGGGCTGAACGAATGGTACGTTTTACCAAGGAAAAGCTTCAGCAATTGGATCCTGGGGACATCCCTGAGAAAGTTGAAAAACTTCTTAGTGTTCAGCACATCACTCCTAACCCATCAACTAACTTATCCCCAGAAGAGTTGTTGATGGGTAGAAACTTAGGTCTCCCTTGACCGCCTTCATCCCACTTACGCACCCAACGCACCACTAGATTCCACTAGCAAATTTCGCACGTTCAGTGTGGGTGATTCTGTTTATGCTAAGAACCTTATGGGTGAGCCTTCATGGATTCCTGCTGAAATAACTCAAATCGCAGGCCCTCGTTCTTACAGGGTACAAACAGAGGATGGAGTCCTCTGGAGCAGGCACATTGATCAGCTTAGATCCAGGTTACCTCAGGAACATCGCAATTGTTCCTCTCTAGTTCCCATACCTAATGCTTTTCTAGGGGGAGGGGAGGAACATGAGGATAATCAGCAAACAAGGATCAACCCCATGTATAACGAGCCATTACGACAGGAACCATCCCAAAACCTGTCACAATGCCAAAATCCATCCTTACAAGTGGAAGATTGCACATCACTACCTGACTTGGGTGCTGACATTGGGCTGGAGATGGGTTGGGAGGAGAGACCAGATTCTAACAATCAAACAGGGTCTTCTTTCACAGGAAGTCCAACTAGGGAAATGTCAACAGACACATTTCCCTCTCACTGGGTGAGAACGTTAAAACTTCTGAACCACGAAGGTCTCAGCGTACACGTAAGAGCCCCACCTATTTAAAAGAATACATTAGATAGGTTGGGGTTTGAGTATGGACTGAACCTAGTGGGGAGGGGTGTTATGTATGCACGTTTGAATGTCATTGGTTAAGTTTGAACTGTTCTTGTAAAATGTCAGAAATGATTGGTTTAAAAAGTGCGGGAAAATCCTGCACTCTGATTGGCTGGCAACTGCAGCTGCTGGCTATAAGTAGCAGTGCAGACCAGCCAAATCGGGTCTGTTATGAGCTGTAGCCACTAATAAACTCTTCACTGAAATACTCCGCATCTGGCTCTTCATGCAAATCTAACAATATATCTCATGCCTCTGCCATAGGAATCATCACTTAAGGAGTGTAGAAAGTTAGCACCCACTCCTTTCCTAGAAGAATGAAATGGTCTAGGAAATATTAAGAAGGCAGAATATTATATTTTGTTGGATGAGAAAAGGAGAAACATGTTTTTAAAGACAAAGCAGCTTCCTGCAGCTCCCTGTCCCCCTTCAGCTCCAGGGTGATGGGATTAAGACATGGCCCTCAGGATATGATAGGATTAGCCCTCTACGAATCTCACCTGGGAAGATTATACCACCCAGCAAGATTCAACCAAGCTACCCCCGCATGGCCCCATGGGAGTGTGACTGCATGGCCCCATGGGAGTCTGACAACCAGTCAGGATACATTTCTTGTCACAGGAACAGGAAGCAAGTTCAAAGCCCAACGAAGGTTATAAATTTCTCTCCCTCTCTTACGCATATGCTCTTTTTCCCCCATGACCAATGTGGTCCACCATTAAAACCATCATTCCAAGCAGTGTCCATGTTTCCAGTGTCTTTCTCTCTACTTGGAACTGAATCCAGATGGACATTCATTCCAACAGGAGGAAGGGGAAAAACAAGATGTAGCAATAAGCAGACATGTCTAAGTCCTTAGCCAGCAACACAGGTGAGGCACAGTAACTTTCCACTGATTCTGATTCCATTTTGCAGCTGTAGGCTCTGATCCCAACTCCCCAACTATTGACAGCATTGCTACCATCATGTCTTTAAATAAAAAGCCAGAAGAGGTGAAGAAGCACCTGGTAGCATAGATAAGTGTCTTGGGGAGAAGTATGTTATGCCCAAGTTCAATCAGAGTTGAGTGAGCATCATTGCAGGCTGAGAACTTCCATGTAAGGACCTTGTCTAAGATCAGTGAAATGTTGGAACATTATCTGTGACAAACCATATTGTATACTTTTATATTTTGTAGGAACCCATGTTTGTCTGCCTAGAAATTTCAGTCCTTCACCTTATTGTGACAAAACTTTCTGCTTTGCCACTTGAATATTGAGTACTGGGTTTTGCTAATTTTGAATCTTGAACTATGAACATTGGGCATAATCTATAATTTTGTCTATTAATACCCTAAGTACTCTGCTGAGGTTTACACTGGGCTGTTAAGAACTTTGCTAAAACTTTAAGCGTAGGACGAGAAGGAATAAAACAGTTAAAGAATTCTAGAGATGGACATTCTCAAGGGAAAAATAAAAGTATACAAATCAATTTCATCATGAAATTTTTTCATTTCACATTTTAACACCATTTCTTATATATTAAAGGAAACAATTTTTTAATCTTATTAGGTGTGATATTCATAACATAAGGCAATGCCATATCTACAATAATATTGACCATTGACTTATATTAGCAATACACTAGCAGACTAGCAGAGTTTTGATAGCTCTATGATTACAACTATTGGAAAGAATGTCAATGTTTACAGAAATATAAATAATAAAGTTTAAAAATGTAAACATCAAGTGAATGCCCATCTGTAAGATCAGTAAGAGTGAGATTGTTCAATACTTGTAAAATATTAGTGTCTCTTTGTAGAGAGAGAAAAATGGATTAGAAAATCCTGAAAGATACACGGATTCATTTAGGTACATACAAATATGTGCAGAGCTGTTTCTGTAATCCTTTACTCTTGCATCCAAATATGCTACTTTTGCTCTTCTGATTGCCTTTTTTCGTTTTTCTTTTCTTTTCTTTTTTTGCTTTCTACAACTTTAAAACTCTGTAGTGTGTCTGTCTGTTTTTCTGCCTCTTCCTTCTTACTGGCCAAGATCAGATTTCATCTGGTAAATGAATCACAGTCTACAGTGGAAACTCCCTATAAGATCTGCCAACAATTGCTAAGTTGATGAAAGAACAATTTTTTCAACCAAGAATATTTGTAAGTTTCTGTTGGCTTAGTATAAGTAAAGACATATGGAATCATGAATGTATGGTTTCACAGTTTGCTAAGATATGTGCACATAAATATACAGAAGAGGTCTAGTGGTCCAGGCAGTGCAGGTTGCTACCCTTCAGGAATCACACCTGCCATTTTAAAAAATTATTAAAGTATGATTATACAGTGAGAAAAGAATTGACATACATTGGCAGTGACTAAAGTACCAATTAGAAAAATTAGTTTAAAAAAAGAAAAAAAGTCTAGGATATGTTCACTGCCTTGAGTTATTTTTAAAATAATAAAGGCAGGATGTAAATAAATAAATAAATACTACTTGTAGTATCAATACAGAATTAATTAAATCCTTAAAGTTATCATTTAATTTAGACTATATTGAAACAATATTGCTTATTTTCTCATTTTTAGAACATCAATTGTTCTCAGAAGTAGAGAAGACTAATATCCTGAATCCATTCCTTAGTATTAGGAGGAAATTATTTTTTTCTATTTACGAAAGGTTGCTTATTTATTAAATTTATTTGCTACCTATATGGGGCTATTCTAGGCAGTTTACTATAATTAAAAAAGAAGAAAATCGAAAGGGCTGTAAACAGAAGTAAAATAATAGAATCCCCTTACAATATTTAATTGGGATTTTTCTTCATTAGATTTAGATGATGCCCAATTCCAAGACAACTGTTCTCTCAATTTAAAAAAATTTAAAAAATATGGAAAATTGAAAATACGAAGTATACAAGATCAGGCTGTGCCTAAACAATACTCTATAAATATAGGAGCCCATCTAGCAAGGGGCCTACAACCATGATACCCTAAGTCGTGGGAGAACAGAATTAAATCGTCCTGGACTAATTTGATGTTATCTTCTGCTGCTAAGCTTACAAACAGTAATGAATGCAAGCAATTGATAAAAGGAAAAATGCTTTAGCTTCAGGTTTCCAACACACACACAAACACACACAACCCTACACCTTGAAGAGGCCTCTTTTTTAGCTCAGCTCCAAGAAAACCATTTCCAGTAGGTCAAGCCAGCAGAGGCCCTGCATGGGACTAGTGTTCGTAACATCCAGGTGTGTTATAGCTCTATGTGGCTGTCAGCTTTAGAACATGAACCTCCCTCAGAGTAAAGTATTTCTTGCCAAGTAATTGGAAAGAGCTATGGAGGGCCAATTAAAGCAGGTGTCAGGTTTCTGCCTGCAGAAAGAAATGAAGTTGTGCTGTCTGAAATCCCACACATACCGTTTCACTTGCAGGAGTCCCAGACCTTATCGGAATTCAGTTTCTAGTTGTGCTAGACCCCCCTCCCTTTCTTTTTTTTAATATCCTCCCCTCTCCCCCTCCAATGTGTTTTCTTTGACACAGGTCTCAAGGACCTCTTCCAGAACTCAGTTCCATTAGTGAGGTGCCGTGCTGACTGAAGTACAAATGAAGATGGATCCAAGTGCAATTGCCAACTGCTCACACCTCATCTGGAAGGCATTAGCTTGGATTAAGGCTGAAGAGAAGAAAAAAGGAAATGGCTAAAGATACCAACCAGGATAAATGAGAGCTTATTTTATTATATTTTAAAAACTTTGTATTCTAGTTGTCAATGACTCACATTAATATCAGCAGGTAAAGATGGAAACAAGCAGTGCAGTAGACATTTTTCATGCTGCTCAGATGTTGTTGTTTGATTCTATCTATACCATACCTACATTTATATTTACAGATCTGAAATAGTGTCACACAGTAGTTATCATTAAAACTGAATGCTTTCAATGTCAGTGGCATATAAAGAGAATTTGTATAAGATGTTTTACGGGTGACACTTACCCGCAACACGAATAGCTAAGGATGTTCAAGAATAAATTGGAGAGATGTTAGAAGTGTCATCAGATACCTGGATCATATTATCATATGTGGTGGACGTGTGTGGAAGCTAAGAGATACTGGACTAAGATTCATACATGGCTTGAAAAAATGACAAAACAGCATATAGACTTGAAACCAGAGATATTTTTATTGGGTATCTTGCCTGAAGGATACAGTAGAGAATTGACGTATTTGATTATAAATGTGTTAACAGTGGCTAGAATTGCATTTGCTAGAAATTGGAAGAGTGAAAAAATTCCAATAGAGGAAGAGGTGAATAAGAAAATGATGGAATGTGCAGAAATGAGTAAATTAACAACAGCAGTTAGAGAGCAAGAAGATAACGAATATTATAAAATTTGGGATTTATTTTATCAATGGTTAGATAAGAAAATAGAGAAGTAAACTATGTTATGAAAAGGAATAGTATATTATGTAAGATAATATGATGTAATGATGTTATACAATTGAATATAAGGAAATGAATTGTATGTTCTCAGGTTTGTTAAAACTGAGATTTGCTCGATAAGAAATATATAAATTTATAGTTGAGTCTAATACAATAATAACACAATATAACATAATATAATACGTATAGTTGACCTATGTAATATGAATGTATGTTTGGAAGGGAAGACCATTGATATTGTGACATTGCACGAAAGAATGCATGACACACTGTATTTTGGAAGATGGTTTTATGTTGACGTTTTATGTTTGTGTTTGCTAGTGTTTGTCTTTAAAAAATAAAAAACTTTTATTAAAAAAAACTGAATGCTTTGATCAAAGAATGAAGAGCACAGTGCTGGAATGGCAAATGTTAGTCAAACTTTGCTAATATATTTCCAAGTGTGAACCTTCAGGCCTTTTACAGAAGAAGCAAGACAAATGCTTATCTGGAAGCCGCAGAAAAAACTAATTACCAGAGCTGTCTTCTTTAACTCAGAGATGCAGATGTGCTGGACTACAGTTCTCATCATCTCCTGATTGGGGAAATTTTTCCTAGTTCACTCCTATGCATGCCTAATCTGAGAAAAGCCTACACATTCAGTATTTCTCAACCTTAGCAACTTTAAGATGAGTGAGCTTCAACTCCTAGATTTCCCCAGCCAGCCATGGGGAGTTGAAGTCCACGCATCTTAAAGTTGTTAAGGTTGAGAAACACTGGCTTACTGAATTTAGAACAACGGAGAGTCACAGAGTCACTTTATAGGGCAGACCAGTGGCATAAAAAGGTAATAAATAGTTTAAGCAATATAATTATTAACTATTTGGAGAGATTCCTACTGCAGTTACTAAAATGTGAACGATAATGGAATATTACTACAAAATAGTCCTGATTAGGAGCTGGCTTTTGTCAAAAAGAATTATAACAATTTTGTAACTGATTAAATATTTGTGAATTTATAATTTTTATTGACACAAAATGTTTATTAGCTAGAAGATAGGCTGTTGGGTGCATAACAAAGAAAGAGTGAGCAACATTTCTTTTCAGCATTGATACCAGCATTTTTAGTGTTCAATGTAATGTTCCACATAACAATAACAAAGTATAGGAACGGTTATGTTTAAATAGAATGGAATAGAATAGAATAGAATAGAATAGAATAGAATAGAATTCTTTATTGGCCAAGTGTGATTGGACACACAAAGAATTTGTTCTTTTTTAGTTTTTAACAGTTTCACATTTATTATTTATTTTGATTTATTAAATTTGTTTGCTGCCCATTTCACTCTGCTGACTCTGTGCGGCTTACAATGTTAAAAAGAATAAAACAATACAACAACATGTATACAATAAGTATAAAACAATATAAAAATACAAATATGGGGGGGTTAAATTGATTTTATGTGGGCTTGTAGTGTTTAATTCATTTTTAATGTATTTATTGTTGTTACTTTTAGTTGTGAGCCGCCCCGAGTCCTTTCGGAGAGGGGGCGGCATACAAGTCCAATTATTAAAAATATATTACAAATAGAATTATAAAATGATATTCTTCCTTAGTTGAGATGAGGATATTAAATGTCAGCTGTTCATAGTTCCTATTGTTTGTTGTGAAAAATGGGCCCAATCTGTTATCTAAGCACTATCAGTGGTTTGTTCTTTTTTCATATTGACTTAAATTCTGAAAATAAAGTCCATTAGATGTCCTTGAACAACAAGGCAGTTTAATGCTACTGTATCAACCATTTTGAAACTCCAAACACATTTTATTCCCATTGCTTGGCTGAATTGTTCTGGTATTACATTTTGGCTTGCAAAGATGTCTAAAGTACAGAGAAATTACTTGTTTATGAAAAAGCATTGTAAGGTGGGATCTTATTCTCTCTTCTCCTATATTATTTTGTATTCATGCCAATTCAAATTGACATTATTCCAAAATGTTGAATATGTAATACTTAAATAAACATAGGTGACTGAGCAACTGTAGACATCAAGATGAAAAAGCATTTGCTTTGGATGGCCCTTATTTGTAAGAACTTGGAGCAATATGATGAAATTTTTTCAGATTTGCAGGCTTTGAGGCTGGTTTAAGGTTTTACTGTTGCTAGGAATGGGAGAATATGTTTGCTTGTTTGTTTGTATCTTGCCTTTATTATTTTGACAAATAACTCAAGAAACAAACATCATTTTGGTGTATTATTTTTGCCAAACGGTTAAATTTGCCAAATGGAGAAATTTAGTTCTCAGATTTGCATCTTTGTGAATTTGAGAAATGTTTTTTTAATCTACAGAAAATTTTGTGTGTATTTTGATGCACACTTGTCTAGACATACACATTTCCATTTGTATTGGCACCTAACATTGAGTTGTTTACAGCATCAACAGATATCAGATGTATGTGGCATAAAATAGGGGCATCGTCATTCTTTTCAATAGGCAAAGTGCTTCTGCTGGCACCTCCGTCGAAGACGGACCAAAGACCACGATCATGTGTGGCTTCAATCTGTGCTTATCCTGTTGGCGGGTCCCAACGGGACTGGATCCAACTCGGACCCACCTTTGAGGTGTGGGGGAAGAGTGGGAGACCACCAGCCAAGTCGAGGGGAGCCACATCTCCCCTATCTGGCTAGGCATACTCCCCTTGAAGACAGGAGGTAGCGCCAGCTTTAATGACTGCCCTGAAGATGGGAAGTTTCCAGGACTTAAGTTTATGCTGGAACAGTGAAGTGGTGAGCGGAGTGTAACCAGACAAAAGAACTTGGTTTTTTTTTTTTGATAATCCCGAGAAACAGAAAGAAAGAGTCCTTGTTTAAGAGTATGACAGCAGCGAATGGAAAATGAGAGGAAAATATAAGGTAAATAAAAAATTGGATTATAAAAGGACTATAACGGAATTAGAGACTAAATTTGGAACAAGATACAGAAATTGGCATTAATTAGGCATTGGATAGAATGCTGGACTTGCCCGGAATTGACTATATTTAAAATAGATAATAGTTGAAAATTAGCGTTAATACAGTTGAAGAGAAAAAGACCTTTGAAAAGTGGAAAGAGAGGTAGAGCACCATCTAATGGTTAAAGGCACTTTTTCTCTTATGATTTCATGGAAAATTACTGGTCTTATAAATGTGTGAATGAGAAATGAAATGAAATAAAAGACTATATTATAACAAGAACCCCAGAAGCACTAAAAAGGGGGGGGGAATTGCAGCAAAAGGACAAATGAAGATAATACCTTGGGACTGTTTGGTGTTAATTGTGACAAGGAGACAGAAGGATTAATAAGAGAAATTGAGACAAACATTTTTGACAATGACTAAAATAAAAGACTCTGACTTTTAATAATATAAAGAATAATTCAACTGATTAAAACAATGGAACAAACAGGCAAAGAATTCAAGTCGGAACTGCAAACTTCCAGAATTTTAAAAGAATGGAATGTTAAAAGAAAAAATGGAATTATTGGAAACACTAGCAGAAAAATTAATGGCGATGCAGTTCTCAGAAGAACAAAGAAAATTTAAGGAGGAGGAGTTAAAGGAAGTGGAAAACAGCTTAGAAGAGCACAGAGAATAAGGGATATTGCCAAAAAACATAAAAGGAATCAAAACTAAGACATTGATGATAGATGTAACAAACAAAAGGGTAAATACTCCCAAGATTAAACAAAAGAAGAAGAAGATGTACAAGAAGAAATTCCAAAAGAGAGAACAGGAAAGAGTGGGGGGGAAAATAAATGATTGGCAGATGAAAATAAAAATAATACTAGGGGAAAAAAAAAGAGAAAGAGTGAAAGAAGGAAAAAATTTAGAAAAGGAAAGCTGGCTAAAATTACAAAGAAAGACAACGGACAAATAGAGATTTAGAGATAAAAGATATTATAAAGGGGGGATACCACACGGAAATGTATTTTGGTATTTTTTATTAGAAATGAAGATTGGGGAGTTTTGAAGTTTAAAACTTATTGGGAATTACCTTAAGATTATTATATAATTATATATGAGAAAAATGAAGATACATTTAGAGGGCTTTGTTATCTCATCTAAATGATATTAGAAAAACAGAAAATATGGTAAACTGGAAAAAATTATACTATTATGACCAAAAAGTGGGATGAAAATTAAACTTTATAGGTTAAACTTGGCTAAATGGAAACAAGAAGGAAACTTAATTTTCTCTTTTTTCTTTTTCTTTAGTATATACATATTATATTAGACATGAAATAGAAAATGTAAATGAGTTATATAAAGGATATGAAAAAATAGAGAATATGATAAATCAGAAAGGATTATATTGGTATGTAAAGTATTTGTAATGAGAGTATTATACTATGATTAAAAAGGAGGGGAATGAAAATTTCATAAAATTTTATAGGTAAACTTTGGCTAAGTGGAAACAAAGAAAAAATATGAAATGGTTATATGAATATCTCTGGAATAAATGTAAGATGTATTGTAGACTGGGGGATATACCATGTGGATCCTGAATATATTAGTTTTATTTTATTTTTACTTTTTTTTGACTGTTTATTACATATTGGCTTTGAGAAAGTTAATGAAGATAATAATGAATAATATAAAATAAAATAGCTGGAAAGCTGAAAATGGAAATAATAGGGGAGAAAGAATTGAAAATATATGTGGGGATTAAATGTTTTTGATACTGAATTAATGAATTGAAATATGAAGTGAGAACTTATTTAAAGATCAGTGGAATAGATAATGATTTGATATGAAATTAGGTAAGAAAGTTGGAAATGCAATTATGACTATGTATAAATATTGTAACCTGGAATCATGTTGCTCACTTGAAGAGATGTGTAAAAAGTAAAAAATAAAAAATTTTTTTAAAAAAAATAGGCAAACATCTCTTTAGTAATATATCATCTTTAGAAAAAGTAATGTTCTATGTATGCTTACTAGACTTAAGCCTGCAGGGCTTGTTCTCAAAAAGGTATGAACAGGACTGCAACTCCAGCAATGTTTCTTAACATATACCCTTCCTTATTAGTCTTGTTAATTTTAATCCAGCTCTGCCCACCTTAATACTTCAGCTGGGAATTATATCACATTGCTGAAATGTTGCAGTTAGTAAATAGTAGCTGCTCAGTATCTCAGCCTCCTATAATAAAAGGAAGTGGCAGTAGAACAGTAACATCTTCTTCTTCTCCTTTCTCCACATAATATTCACACTTTGTGGAAAGAACATCAGTTGCATTTTTAAACTGAGAACAACCAGCACTTTTTGACTCAAATGGTGCAGTTGCCTTGAGAAGACTAAGCATTTGTGGTTCATATTAAGTGGTTTGTGAATATAACCATTATCAAATAAGGGCTTTTCTCCATGATTGCCTGTTGCCCCATCACTAGAACATGCAGCAACTCTTTCTGGAGGGCATAAATGAATGATGTCACCATCAAAATGACTTCAGGGTGCATTCCTCTGTTGTACTTCCAACTTACACTTTGCTGGTGCCTCAAGTATTCCTATCCTTTCGAGACCAATTGCTTGAAATATAGGGAGGAGGGGCATAGGGAGGCAGGGCAGATTACAGAACTTATTACCCTTCATGACAAACCATGATTTAATTGAAAGGGCAGTCTGTCTGCTGCAAAACACCCAGTGAACCGATCTATAGCAAACTGAAGCACTGTAGCCCAGACAGGAGCACGTGAACTGAGATAGGGTAGAAATATATACTTTTGAATAGGCAACATAGCAGAGCAGGAAAATATGCACAGAAATGACAATAGGACAACATCTGATTCTGCCTTCCAGAAACATTTGCTAGCCAGTTCTAACACCAGAGCAAGAAGTAACTTTAACGTCAGTTAGAACAGGGCTTTCTTAAGCTGGCATAAACACTGGACAGAAGCATCTTAAATAAATCTATCAGCCAGATTTCCAGGAATTTTAGGTCAAGGAAGTGAGGCCCAACAATGAGAGGTTCAAAGGAAATCATCTAAAAGCAAATTAAGGATTTTTTTCCCACAGCAACATGGGGTTTCTCTGGCTAAAATAGCCATACCAGTCCTACAGGAATTTCTTTTTAACTTGCATAGGTGTGCACTGCAATGAATTACAGGGATATCTTTGGCCTTGTCTATTTTGACCCTACCAACTTCTGGGAGTTTCTGCAAGTTGTCTTTTTAACTGCAGTTGCTGATCCAAAGTGTTAAGTTTGCATGAAGAGACAGACGCGGAGTGCTTCAAGCTCTTTCTTTATTAGTGACTACAGTTCATAACGAACCCACTTTGGCTGGGCTGTGGCTGCTACTTATAGCCAGCAGCCGCAGTTGCCAGCCAATCAGAGTGCAGGGTTTTCCCGCACTTTTTAAACCAATCATTTCTTACATTTTACAAGAACAGTTCAAACTAAACCAATGACTTTAAACCTGCATACATAACACAAAGTACCACTCCTGTGGCAAAGCAACCAAATTCAAATGAACAGTCAATATTTTTGTCTAAGCCAGGTAACTGAAGCAGGCTCCTTTGTGTAGGGAGATCTGGCAAAGCTGGTGCACTGGAGCAGAACCAGACAATGCAAAGAAAATATTCTCCATTTCAAGATGAATTAAGAGATGTGGGACGTCTGTTTCACCTCCTATTCTGAAGGATTGGAAAACCTATTAACAACCCTGTATAACTTTCTCCTTAGTCACAACATAGAAAAGAGACCATTTAGGGCAGCTTTGCTGAGGCAATCGTCTGGTTGAGAAGTGATGGAATTTGATTTGACCTAGCAATTGTGCAGGTCATTTTGCAGTCTTTGGAATGTTTTGGATTAGTTGGAAAGAAAGAGACAGGTGTTTTTGCAAAGATTTTTTTTCTTTTTTGAGGTAGGCTGAGGCCCCTAACAAGGAGGTGATTTTTTAATGCTTTCCCTCTTCTTCTCCTCTCTTTCTCATGTTTTCTGGGAGACTACCACAGCAGTATAGCACACGAACTGATGGAGTTTTTCAATATTATTTCTGTGAGATGACTAACCGAAAATATCAAGGTTGCTTTTATCAGAATGGTACAATTTATGGAGTAGGCTATAATTGTGCACAATGTGCTTCCTGATGGATTAATTCAGCTGTGGTTCAAACTCAAATGGCACAAAATGGAATGGAGAAAACATTTCCACATTGTCATTTTTTAACACCCACTTTCCTTTAGCCAGTTGAATCTAACTTCTAACAGTTATTTTTGTACAAATCTCATACTTTTTTTTGCATTTTATTCTATTTTCAGTTTAATTTATTTTGCTTATTTTTCCATGTCTTTTTTCCCAAGGTCCAGACTTGACATTACCTAAAAATGGTTTGCCCAGAACCTCTCATTACCCATGTACTTCTCAATAATTTTCTCAAACTCTCCTCTTGAACAATCAAATCATTTTTTGAAGATTTACATTCATTCATTCCTTTGCTATGTGTATATCAAGGTCTTTACAATGCTTTTTAGAAAGGTAAAGAAAAAATAGATGAGATTACCCACCTAAGTTGTATCATGTCAAATGCTGCATACTCTGTAACATTAAAATGACAGTGCTAGTCAGTTTGGGACATATTTTGATCAGTATTCCACATGCACAACTAAAGTCCAGTTTTAGCCCAGGAATGCTAATGCTAATCTATGCAAGAAGTCACCTTTAATCTAAAGATAACTTTGCAAATCAACATTGCACATGATGTCTGCACTGTACTGAAACTCTGAAAATACTCCTTTGTTTAAACATTCACAATCTTGTTGATACCTCAAGTATAATGATTTAAAGTTTCCTATTTGCACTGATTGAACTATTACAGTCAAGATTATGTGCAGTTATTCAAATGAAAAAGAAATTAATTATCTTTCATAGCCAGTGTTTTAAGTTGCTGTTTTGGGATGGGGAAAGTAAAAGGCTGATTTGATCAGAATTCAACAAAATTATGTACGAGTCTTATTTGCCTTTCCTTCTATAACTTTTTCAGCTCACAATGTTTCTTTACATAAATGCTAAACACACATTTTATAATGTACACAGACATAGAACATGCATGGATTTATTTTATGTACAAGTAGTCCTTATGACCTCATGACTATAATTGAGCCCAAAATGTTCACTGCTAAGCAAGACAGTTGTTAAGTGAGCTTTGACCCATATTGCAATCGATTATTGCAACAGTTGTAAAATGAATCACTGCAATTAAGTTAGTAACACAATTGTTAAGTGAATCTAGCTTCTTGAATGATTTTGCTTGTCAGAAGGTCGCAAAAGGTGATCACATGATCAGGGACAATGTAACTGTCATAAATACATGCCAATTGTCAAGTGCCCAAATTTTGATCATGTGACAATGGGATACTATAATGATTGGAAATATGAAAAATGCTCATAAATCACTTTTTTCAATGCCGTTATAACTTTGAATGGTCACTAAATGAATGTTATAAATTGAGGACTACCTGTACCTACTTAGAATAGCTCAATGGCTTCTGTTTCACTACAGGTTAAAAACCCTAAATGAGTTTTCCAATTAAATGATGAAGCCCCTGCACTATAACACTTTTTAAATCTTCTCACTGATCAAAGTTTTATTTATTTAATTCAAGAAAATAATAATCCCATTTCCTATGGATTATCAAACTGACAAACAGCTTTATAACAAAAAATAAACAAGTGAAACCAGTTTCTAAAATCTTTAAGCTGAGGGCTTCTTATTCATGTCTTGCCTGTCTTACAGAAGAGGCAACGACTTCTCATTCTATGTAGTGCAGGTTGCTTCTCTCAGATTAGCTTGTCTTTGAGATGAAATCTATAATCTCTTTAATCCTTTCATGAACAACATGCTCTAGACTAGACTCCAACAAGTCAACCATGTAATTTTAAAAAAAATCTAAGCATAGAAGAATATTCCCTAGTCCACATTAGAAATTCACTAGCTGGCAGTCATTATTTTTTTTAACCTAAGAATTCTGCACCACTGCCCAATTTGAGCTATTGCAACTCTGGGCAGCATATAGTCAACAAACAAACAATTGGTAAAAACAAGGAGAGGCAATATAGGTAGTCATTATTCTATAGCCAAAATGCTTCCTAGTTGTATTTTCACTTGATTATAATTCCTCAGACTTCAGCCTTTTACACAGGTTGGATGAGTAGTAGGACTACTTGAGGAATTGCAGTTGAAAGGGAATTGTTCTATCTAGAAGAAAACTAATAGATATGAAATAAGAGCTCAAAAGTTTTCCCTATTTTCCTCATGGCTTTCCATTATTTAAAAAGAGCCTTGGTGGTGCAGGCTGTTAAATGCCTAGCACTTAAGTTCCAGCTGCCTGCAATTAGTGCAGGCTCGAATCCCACCAGGCTCAAGGTTGACTCAGCCTTCCATCCTCTCAGGGTAGGTAAATTGAGGACCCAAGATTGTTGGGGGCAATAAGCTGACTTTGTAAAAATGCCACTTAGTAATAAGCAGGCATATACAATGGAATGAAGGCTATTGCTGAGCGTATTGGGTTGTATCCCAAAAATTGTAAGCCATCCTGAGTCTTCGGAGAAGGGCGGCATATAAATGTAATTAAAAAAAAACACACACACAGAGAAAGAGGTAAAGTCTAAGATAAGCTAAACTAAACCAGATGTTTACAGTACAAATACTACAGGTAGTCCTTGACTTACAACAGTTCATTTAGTGACTGTTCGAAGGTACTGTTGGAAGAATTATCTTTCTGGGTTCAGTTCCAAGTGGGAAAAAAGACACTGGAAACTTGGAGGCTGTTTGGAAAGATGGTTTAATGGTGGTCAGGATCACATGCCCTGGATGAAGAAAGAAGGAAAAAGGGCTGAGATGCTGAGAGACCCTTAGTTTTATAACCTCTGTTGGGCCCCACCTTAGTGTTTCCTGTTCCTGTGTAAGAAATGTATCCCATTGGCTGTCAGACTCCTAGGGGCGGGGGTCTTAACTAACTTTGTAGGCTTTGTCTGGACCACATGGTTTCACCTGAGTGTTGGCTGATACAATCTTCCCAGGCCAGGTGGTGAGATGGGTAGAGGCCTTTATTATGTAGAATACTCTGGCCTAGACCTTAATGGCCCATTAGCAAAGGTTGAGTTTCTGCCTCTCTGAGGTGAGTTTCTGCTTCTGAGTTTCTACTCTTTTTAGGGGAAATATTCTGCCTTTTTAATATTTCCTAGGATATTTCAATTTTCTAGGAGAGGGGTGGGTGCTAACTTCCTACAGTACAATGGCAGTGAAAGAAGTGGCTTATGACCATTTTTCACACTTATGACTGTTACAGCCTTCCCATTGTCACGGGATCAAAATTCAGGTGCTTGGCAACTGACTCACATCAATGACGGTTGCAATGTCCTGGGATCAAGAGAATACCTTTTGCAAAACTTCTGACAAGTCAATGGGGAAGCCAGATTCACTTAACAACCATTTTACTAACTTAACTACTGCAATGTTACCAACTGTGGCTATTAAGGTCATTAAATGGGGCAACATTCACTTAACAACTGTCTCAGCAACAGAAATTTGGGGCTCAATTGGGGTTGTAAGTTGAGGACTACCTATATTGCATCTACTTGTTTTTACCAATTGTTTTTGTTGTCTGTACACTGCCAGATTTGCAATAGCTCAAATTGGTCAGCCATGCAGAATTCTTAGATTTAAGAAAAATCATCATCATCATCATCATCATCATCATCTTGTAGCAGTGGTTAGAATGCAGTACTGCAGGGCTAACTCACTGCTCACTCCAGGAGTTCAGTTCTGAGCAGCTCAAGGTTGATTCAGCCTTTCATCCTTCTGAGGTCGGTAAAATGCAGATCTAGATTGTTGGGAGCAATATGCTGATTCTGTAAACTGCTTAGTGATGGCTGTAAAACACTGTGAAGCTGTATATAAGTCTAAGTCTAAGTGCTATTGCTATCATCATCATCATCCCAGCATGATGCATTTGGCCATCCATTCTGGTTAACTGATTCTATTATCAAATAGCTCTTACTATTAGGAAGTTTGCTTTAACATTCATTAAACTTCTGCCTTCCTATGACTGAAATCTATTATTTTGGTTCCTCGTCTTTAGAATGAAGAAGTCTGTACACACACACACACTCCAATCATCTCCTTTCTTATCCCCTTATCAAGACTTAAACGTCCCCAATGCCTGCAATCTCTGTTCGAGGGATTGATTTTCCTGTCAAAAACCTGCTTGAAATGATCTGTCCCTCCATCATCACATTTAAATGTACCTTTGCGATCCGTGGTCTGATTGGTGTGGCTTTTTAAAAAAAAATGAGATTATTCATTACGCTAAAGAGAATTATTCACTACAGCAAACTTGCTCCTAACTTTCGCTATTCCGCCGCCTGTTGCTTGTCAATATGGATCAGCAGCTAGGACTAAAGATCGCTGCCTATCAAGTTGCAAAGCAATGGACTGGCCACCAAAGACTCCCCTTCTCTTCTTCCCCACCCCGCCCAAACTTTTGCATCTGACTTTCCCATCCCTACCCTTCTCTCACATTTGGAAAATCGATTTTACAAGCAGCCTTTTAAACATCGCCCTTTTCCTTTCTTTTGAGACGTCAGGTGCAAATGGAGGGCTCCCCTCTCTCGCCGCCGACCCAGCGTGAAGGGGAAGGGTATTGTTGGGACCCCCTTTGGAAGGAGCTCGGTTTCCCCTCTTTTCACTTCTTCAGCTCCTCCCCCTTTTCTCCCCTCCTCCGAAAGGGAGGAGGAGGAGTGGGAGGTTCCAAAAGTGGGCGAGCAAAAAGAAGGGAATTGTTTGAGAGTTCAGTCATCCAAAAACCTTCTCCCATATGGAGGGTCTGGCTGCCTCGATTCCAGCGCCTTTCCGCAGCGTCTCCTTCCTACCTCGCTGGGCTTTTTAGGAAAGTTGCAGCTCTTTCCTAAAAGCAGCCAGCATCCAAGTTACAACAGTCTCCTGTTTCTTTTCCTTTAAAGCCTCTCCATGCAGGTCATCCGCTCCAGCTTTACTTTGGTGAGTGCTTCGCAGATCTGTCCGGCCTGAAACCTTATTCAGCCTCGGGGTTTCAGCTTCTTTGTTGCTGTTTTATTTTTCCTCGCGTTCCCCCTCTTCCCTTGCCGTTCCTTCCTTTTCCTTAGTTGGGTCTCCCGTTAGCATCAGCAGAGATCTTAGGTGAGTCTGAAACATATCCCCCAAATAACAGCAAAACCATTCCCGGGGCTGATTGAAACAACAACAAGGGAAGAACCAGATTGATTTTTATTATTGTTAACATTTTATTTGACTACTTTTCTACGTCAGCAGTAGTTTGGTACTTTAGTGCCCCGAAAATTTAAGGAAAGGAATAGGGATGTTTGGTTGGATACTTTGAGAGAATTTGATAATTTGTGAGAAAAGAGGGAGTAGACTTTAGTGATTCTCTCAACTGTGTTTATGCAGGTTTGTTTTCCCTCCTAGACAGGTGGGATTGTACTACGGTTCTCTTACTTCTTTTGGTATTTTGAGTCTTGACCAAAATAGAAGGCCTGACGTCTGCTGTTAAACACCTCAGCACTTGACTAAACTTCTCCAAATAACATGTGCTTTAAAAGAAAGAATGCTCTTGGAAATTCTCCATAACACGCCTGTATCTATCCCTCTGTATCTCTATTGATCTATCTATCTATCTATCTATCTATCTATCTATCTATCTATCTATCTATCTATCTTTATCTGCTTCTAGAAATGTGCACTCTTGGGTTTTGACTGGGGATAGAGAAGTGAAGCATGTAAATGCAGCAGCATCCTTTGCTTCTACTGGACACAAAGTGCATGGATGGGTTTGCTGTGAAGAAACACTTTTATTGCTTTCCTTTTCCCTTGTAGCTGCTTGGTCTTGGCAGACATTTTTAAACACAACAGAATTTGAAAATGTTCATTTTTCTTTATGTACAGAAAATTTTTAGATTTCATAACTAGATGTTTAGCTGTGTTGTCTAGTTGATTGGAAGGAAATAATTATTTACAGGAGCATCTTAATCAAGTTGATTTAAGTACCAAAGTTAAGATTTAGTGGTTTCTATAGGAGATTGAACAAAAGTGCATTATTGTCTAAAATTTGTACAAACTGTAGGGCAAGTGTTACTTTTCTTTGAGTTCTTTTATGAGTTACACAACTTTTGAAAAACTTATTAGAGATTCCTTGTGTTCTTTCTTTAGATCTCATTATTGCCATACTGAAGAATACAAGTTCACAGCTCTTATTAGATCCAAAACTCAATATGAATATTTGGAATATTGTATTATATAAAGAATATTCTTTAAGCAAAGGAAGACTATGCTAATCTATACATTATTAAAACTCTTCTGTCTGCCACCTTTAACTGGGCAAAACAGTGCATTATATAGGGCAAAACCTTTTCAACTGAGGTACCTCAAATGGGTTAACTTAAAGAATGCATCCAAAATATTGGACCCATGACTCTTTTGGAATTGAAATTTGGCAAGTTTTATAAAGCATTTTATAATCTAAAATTATAACATCATGCAAGATGTCATAACACATTTCCTGTGGTCTATTCTGATGTTTGACTGTGCTATACAGTTCAATATGGGCTACTTTCAAGGCACATCTCTAAATAACTTTGTGAATTTTTAAGAACTATTCAAGTATATTAGAAGTTCTGTTATAGTTGAAGGCCTGATAAGGAAATATCCTTGAAATAATGACCCAACAGGTCATGGATTGTTTAGTATTTTCATAAAATTGATTTGCATAGGTGGGAATTAATTTGCATAGGTGGGAATTAAGTGCAATTTTATTTCCTGTTTCTTTAGGCTTCCCAACTGTTTTCTTAATGAAAGCTTTAAAATATAAGTGCACTAAGTCTCTAGTGAATAAAAAACCAAGTGTCTAAATTACAGGTAGCTATTTCTAACAAGGACTGAATCATCATGATAATGTTTCTGTGTCTATTCCAATGTGAATTTATGTGGTCTAAAATCTATATAATAGATCTGACCATCATAATCTTCTTTGGTTTCAATGTATTGTTATAACAATTCATCTCCCCCCCCCAGTTATTTTGCTTTATCAAGTTTCTTATGGGAGAAAAACAGGGAAAGGGTTTGTGTATGCTGAAAATAGTTGTTTGTCCATCACTTTCTTGTTGGTAAATTTAATTGACAGAATAGAGTAAGTTTTTATTGGTCTAAAATCTGCACATGCTCTGTGAATAGACCTATAATTATAAGTTATAACAGAAAAAATATTTTGATATTTTATTGTTTAGTCTATATCCTGATCTGCACAAATAATTCAACTACTTTATATAAGATATCATATTTCTTAAACTCCATGATAGTGAGGATGTGTGCTTGTGGATGTATGTGTATTATTTTGTACAGAGCTTTTATCATCATTTAAGGTTCATGGGATGCTTAGTTTCCAATCCAGTAATTTCATTCTCCAACATAGCATTCCTAAATTTATTTATTTAGTGTTTTTATTTCCCATCTTTATTACATTAACTAAATAACATTTTCCCATCAACTTAACTGAAGAGATGTTAAACATATTAAAAACTTTGATATTTAAAGTATTAAAAATTGTCTGTCCCAACATATTTGGAGACTGTAATGCTCAAGGCCTAGGCAACATGAGGAATCTATGAAGCCTAGCTACTGGACTGCTGAACAATAACTACAACTACTTCTGACCAACATGATGAAAAATTGTGGTTGAATGAAGTTTGTCTGATGTAATGTTATTTATTCTGGTAATTTCTGCCATGAAATATATTGGAAGAGAATAGTCAGTAGGGTACAAAGGAAAAGTCAGGGGTATTTCTTGCTAAAACTGACATCTATGATTATTTCTTACCAACAAACAGAAAATAAGAGGCCATGCATCCCAACTGATTATTGGAAATGTGCAGTCATTAAAGTTGGTTCTGTTAGTAAAACTGAAATATAAAAAAGATATATTAAGAGGATATGAATTTGTTATGTTATTAATTTACACCGATGCTTAATTTTTAGAGAAGTATTTTAGTCACAGAAAATGGGCATAACACACTTAGTTAAAATGACTGCTGCTTCTACAATTTAAGCCTTACAATGAATCTCTTAAGGTTATGTTTCCAATAGCTCTCTGAAGGGGCATATATGTTGAAACTACTTTCAGTGTATAGCATTGGATTTTCAAAAGCATATCACATTGATGTATTTCTCCTTAACCTAGGACTCATGGTGGCGCAGTAGTTAGAATGCAGTACTGCAGGCTATTTCTGCTCCCTGCCGGCTGCCTGCAATTTGGCAGTTCGATTCTCACCGGCTCAAGGTTGATTTAGCCTTCCATCCTTCCAAAATCAGAAAAATGAGGACTCAGATTGTTGGGGGCAATATGCTAACTCTGTAAACTGCTTAGAAAGGGTTGTAAGGCACTTTGAAGCGGTATATAAGTCTAAGTGCTAATGCTATTGCTTACAATGTGAAGACCTGTGTCAGTGATAATAAGGACAACCATGATATGTATAGCATTATCTAGAACTGCATTTCTCAATATCAGACCCTTTAAGATGTGTGGACTTCAACATCCAGAATTCCTCAGCAAGTGTGCTCTAGAGATTTTACTATCTATTATTGATAAAATTGATGCAAACTTTTTAAATAAAGTTACTCATACTGAATCTCTGCTATTTCACTTTATTCATGTTATTTGTGCATGTAAAAATGCAGGATAGTAGGAAGTTTCCTCTATACTAATACTATGAACTTGGGAACTTGTGTTAAATACAAAATCACTGAATTCTCAGGATCATAATGAGGTCATAAAATATAAAATTAGAAGTAAAGTTTAAGCATTGCAAATGTATAATGTAACTATCTTACAAATAAATGACATTGGCTTGTTTTTGATAAATAACACTGCAGCTAACATCTACTAGTACTCTTCAGGAATCTCTCCAGAATCTATGACATGGGTGTGTTTGACTTCAGATAAATAAATTTCAAAGTAAGGGCTTTGAAATAGAAAAATGGATTAGAATATTTGAAATAAATTTAAATAAAACTACATATACATTTAACATACTGTATACAGATTCAAGTAAGTGATCCTGGTAGTCTCCTGTTATATTTTGGATTTAGATCTATTCATGTTTTGAGAAAATGTCCTTGATTACATTTTACACACAGCTATGCCACTTTCAAAGTTTCCAATTTTCCAAGTATGGAATAGAAGAGTTGACTGCTTAATAGAGCCTTGGTGGTGCAGGCTGTTAAACACCTAGCACTTAGCTCTAGCTGCCTGCAATTAGTGCAGGCTCGAATCCCACCAGGCTCAAGGTTGACTCAGCCTTCCATCCTCCCGGGGTAGGTAAATTGAGGACACAAGATTGTTGGGGGAAATATGCTGATTTTGTAAAAATGCTGCTTGGGGGGGCGCCAAAAGCCCTAGTAATAAGCAGGCATATACAATAGAATGAAGGCTATTGCTGAGCACATTTGGTTGTGCTCCAAAGAATGTAAGCCGTCCTGAGTCTCCGGAGAAGGGCGGCATATAAATGTGAATTAAAAAAAATAAAAAATAAAAAAATAAAATGTGTCCTTGGAAAAACAGAATAAAATTGTGCACTAATTTGGATCTGAAGGCAAAAAAGTATTTTTGACAATGTTATAGCACAAACATTACACTTACCTGGGCCAGCTTCTTAAAACAATTGAATAATCTCCTGGGATCACCCAACTATTTTCCGCCACAGAGAGTAAAAGATGATATTTATAACTCCTTGGCCTAACAGCTTTTTGCTTTCAAATCTAAAGTGGTGCATAGTCCCAGTGCATAAACTTTTGTATCATATCTTTTGCTTCATATCTTTCTAGACACAATTCAGATCTTGAATATTGTGGCCATGCTTTTTGGAAAATAGCTAAAGCTTGATTGTCTTCCATCTCTGCTGTGATTTTGTTAATCATAGTTAATCTTACTTAAAACTATGTAAGTTCAATTTTAAATTCTGCAGCTCTTAAGTACCATTGGTTTTTGTATCTCATTGCAGAAGCTCAGTTTAACTTTGGAACCTTTAAATCATTAAAGGCAAGAACCTTTTCGGAACTATAAAACTCTTCAGCGGTGATTAAACAATCTGCTTGTAAACTCACATTGAGAACTTAATTTAAGCCTCCAATTGTAATCCAAACAAGTGGAGATGACCCATATGGGTTGCTAAATGTACTAGAAGTATTTTCTTTGATGCATGTTAGAAGAGGATTGAAATATTTAATGATTTTTTGCCTTGTGTAGCTTCTGGGGATTTTCTTTTTAGTACATGTAATCCATGATATGTGTACTCACTGGATTCTTGAAAGTGATGTTTCAGTAAAATGCCATATATGGGAGAGAAAGAAAAAAAAATTAAGGATCTAGCTATGTTGTCTGATTCAACCAAAATGAAACAATAGCTGGGTAACTTAAAATTGCATTCCCCAATGATGAACAATTCATTAGATTTAATTGCGTCTGTCAATCCCAAATCTGTGAATGGTGAGTTCTGAATTTTCCTATCCTTGCAAGAATTATAAAAAGATTAGGTATGCAAGTTTTAATGTGTCATCTGTTCATATCTTTATAACTGGGATTTCCACCTATGCTTTTAGCTATAGGAGCATAAAGTGAAAGCAATGGCTAAAGCATACAGTACTTTGAGAAGTGAAGTTTTGCCTGTCAACTATATCATACTCTATATCATACTCTATATGCATACTCTTGAACAGGGGTGTCAAACTTATGTCATCATGGCAGCATCATGTGACATCAGGTCTTCCCCCCCTTCACTAAACTGGGCGTGGGCATGGCCAGCATGTGACACATCTGGCCCACGGGCAGGGAGTTTGACAGCCCTGCCCTAGTAGAAGAGGACTCGGTTTGCATGCATTTTAAAAACCAGAATCATTGAACAGCAAAACCTTAAATCATGATCAAGGATGTGTGCATTAATATCTGGGCTGCAATAAAATTTTCAACAGGACTCTTTCATGCTATGATCAAACCACCTTTTAAAGTTAACATAAGTGCCAAAGCAGTTTCTGATGCAGTGTCATAGGAAGAAAGGAAGGAAGGAAGGAAGGAAGGAAGGAAGGAAGGAAGGAAGGAAGGAAGGAAGGAAGGAAGGAAGGAACCTCAAGTAAATACATTACACCTTTTATTTGTGTAAAAGTTGTGAGAGAATTTATAATCAGTTGAAAAAATTGAACTTAAGCCCAGGAAAATGCAAAGCCAATAGACATAACACCTTCCTATTCCTAATACCCATTTCTCTGAAGTTAATTCCAATACATAGAGAGCCAAAGCAAGACTGTATACTGTACAAATTGTCCTTGACTTACGGCCACAATTGAGCTCAACATTTCTGTTGTTAAATGAAACATTTGTTCAGTGATTTTTGCCCCATTTGCCTCTTCTTGCCTCACTGCAGCTGATAAGTTAGTAACTTGGTTGTTAAGTGAATCTGGCTTCTCCATTGACTTTGCTTGTGAGAAGGTCACAAAAGATGACCACATGATTATGGGGATGCTGCAGAGATCGTAACTGTGAAAAATGGTCATAAGTCACATTTTTCAGTGCCTTTGTAACTTTGAACAGTCACTAAATGAACTGTTGCAAGTTGAGACTACCTGTACCAGGTCCCTTACTTTTCAATATCTACATCACAATACAATACAATACAGGGACTCATAATCTCTTCTCATTACCTTTCTTTTGCAGAGGAATGAGTGACTCTGGCACTGTTATATGCAGAAGATGTAATTATCATGTCTATTTCTCAGGTAGGAATGAGAAGGCAACTAGGGATACTGGTGTGAAACAAAAGATTATTGCTAATCTTGTGTAAAAGAAATATTATTAATAAATTATCAGAAAACTAAAGTTTTAATATTAGTTTGCTACCATAAGTGGCAAATTAATGGAATTAATTAATGGAACTCCATTGAACAGGTGTGTACCCTTAAACACCTTGGGGTGCTGAAAGCTACGAGTAAAATCTATTTATTGGGTTTGTCAATAGAGAGAGACTCTGCTTTGTAGACTTCAAAAATGTCAGATGTGCTCACAAGAAATAGATCTGGGATATGGACCTTTGAATTAACCTAAGCTTAGTATCTAGCCCTATAATTTAAGGGATTCTTCAAAAAGGATTTGCATCATCCTCTTATTTATCATCTAGTATAATATAAAATTATGTAGGGCTTTTATTTTAGCCAAGTTAGACACATTGCTCTCCTCAGTCTTCTTTGGACACTGTAAGATTACTCCATTAAACTAGTACCTATGCCAATGTGGTGATGGCTCAGTAGAATCTTTAGCTATATCTTGTTTCCTTTACAAGGACTCTAGGATGACTATCATCAACCTCAACCTGAAGAATTTTCCAGACAGAGAAAACAACTTTCATTTATCAGTTGTTTTATCTGTATTTCCACCCAAGTTTCTCAGTTTTGTGCCACCTCTGTTATTCAACTTACTTGTACTGGAAGATGCTAATTTATTCATTTAGACATTCTTATTTGCATTTTATACTGTTTTATTCTATTATCAATGTACTTATATCCCTGTACTTTAAAAATGTTTTTGTTTTCATTTATTTATCAAATTTAGGTACCATATATCTGTCTCTCAGAGTAGCTCTGGCCAGCGTACAGCTTTAAATTCTATATTTCATCCTCATTCTTTGTTATATATCCTATATTTATATACTTTTCAATATGTTTATATTTACTTACTTTTAGGTTTTATATTATACTGTGGCCTTATGGCTATAATAAAGCTATTTGATTTTTATTTGATGATAATACTCTCCATTAAACGTAATTTTTTTAATGTTCCAAAATGTTATACAGTATATTTAAATAATATAATAAAACTATGACAGTAAAAACTGTGGGGTAATCAATGTGGGAAATATAGAATAGTGTAATAATATACTGTCATAAATAAATATTGTAGCAAGTCCTGGTTTTCTGCAACAGTTAAATTTTAGGAATATGTACAGATATAGTCCCAACAAATGTCACATTTATATATACAGTAGGATGAGAGAAGGAGCAAGATAATATAGGATAGATGTATGTAAATGGTTACACTGACAGTATATAACTTTTATTACAATACAGGCAATACATGGCAATACCAATTAAAGGTGAACTAAAGGATTATCATAGAGTTTTGTATTGATTAGGAAGAAGTTTTTTTTTAATTCATATTTATATCCCGCCCTTCTCCGGAGACTCAGGGCAGCTTACAGTTTTTGGGATACAACCCAATGCGCTCAGCAATAGCCTTCATTCCATTGTATATGCCTGCTTATTACTAAGCGGCATTTTTTACAAAGTCAGCTTATTGCCCCCAACAATCTTGGGTCCTCAGTTTACCTACCCCGAGAGGATGGAAGGCTGAGTCAACCTTGAGCCTGGTGGGATTCGAGCCTGCAATAATTACAGGCAGCTGGAGCTAAGTGCTAGGCTATTAACAGCCTGCACCACCAAGGCCCTTACAATCTTAAGATAGAGATCTGAGTGTAACTTAATATTAAATTTTGTCGTTACACATACCCACATACCCACAAACCAGTTTCAACTTTTGGGTTTATGTACTACTTCTTTTGATATGATTATGAGTAGATTTTAAAAAAGAAAGCTTCTGCTATAAAATGGTCATATTTAAGTTTATAACTGAGGCCATAGTTAGTGACTAATGGGTAGTGAACAAGTCAAGACAGAAAATTTACAGTATGTTCCAGGCTTCCTTGAATTAATTGTGATTGGAGCTTCCATAGGTTTATATATGTTCATGTACAATAAACTATGGTTAGTTAAAAATAGAAACATGCCTTTCCATTTTTTTCCTTAACTAGAAGATGGACCATGGACCATGTATTTGATGCCCACATTAATACTAATCTATAATTTGTTTTATATCAGAAATAAATGCTTTACAAAGACAGGGTTCATATATCTCACTTAAGTACAATGCAATTCCTTTGATTTTAGTTTAAAATGGTGTGTGTGTGTGCGTACACACGTACACACACACTGCATTTATACTAATTTATGACTTTGCACAATTTGTGAACCTATCATTGTCTTCCCGAAAGCATTTATTTAAAATAATCCAATATACAGTTAATTAACAGTAATTATGATGCAATGGGAGAGAAATCAGGATATATAAAGCCTACAACTACAATCTAAGGAAGATACTTGATTTAAAATGAGATGAAAATTAGTAATTTATGAGACTCATTCTTAATAATCTGCACTGACTTCCGATTATCTTCATAGAATCATAGGAGTGGAAGGGAACTTGGTTATTTTCTAGTTCAACCTCTTTTCCAAGACAGGAGTCTCTTTTTTTTGGATAAATGATAGTAATCTCATGTGCTATGGAAAATAAGTCAATATCCTCTTCCCTTTGTAGTCTTTCAAGTATTGGAAGATTGCTGTCATGTCTCCTCTTGGCCTTCTGTTTGTTAAATTAAACATACCTAGTTCTTTTAGTCATTCTTCATAGGTTTTAGCCTCCAGGCACCTTATCATCTTGTTCCTCTACTCTGCACTCTGCACTTTTTGTATTATGGGAACCAGAACTGGATGCAGTATTCCAAAGAAATATGGCCTCACTAATGTGGTGTACAGCAATTCTGTTGGTTCCCATGATCCTGATGTTGTCTTCTGTTGATGCAGCCTAGGGCTGTGCTTTGGTAGTTGCAGTATACTACTAACTCATATTTAAGCAGTGGTCCACCAGGATTCCTAGATCTTTCTCAAGGTACTAGTGTTGAGTCAGCTACTGCCTATTCTCTACTTGTGGTTCTGATTTTTCTTGTTTAAGTTCAAGACTTTTCTCACTACTACTCTGCATCTTGTTGGATAGAACTGAATTCTCAAATCTATCAAGATCCCTCCAATTTTGAGTATCTTTTGAAGTGTTAACAATCCCCCCCAGCTTTGCATTTGTCTCTGTCTGTCTGTCCGTCTATCTATCCATCCATCCATCCATCCATCCATCTATCTATCTATCTATCTATCTATCTATCTATCTATCTATCTAAGTAGGGCTAGAACTTATGGTTTTCAGATTTCTAGTGTGGTGCTTTAACCACTAGATCAAGCTAGTTCTCTGTTCTGATGTAATTCCATTAAGGACCACACACTGAATGTGCTGGTCAGCCAACTGCAAATTGATCTGGTAGTGGTAGTGTCTAATTGTTCTATCTTACCAAGAAGTAGGTTATAGATATGCCTTACTGAAATCTAAGTATATTACAGCATTGTTGCATGAACTAGACTATTATGAAGGCAGATATAACTGTCCCAGGATAATGTTGCAGGATCCAATATGAGTTGGTCACTAAGACCAGAGATTTAGTCTTCTAAACTTTCAGACTTGTGTTGGAGCCAATCCTCAGAGAACTTCTCTCTATATATGTGCATTGGGCTGTTCTGTTATGTGGTACCTGGTAAAGTATACTATATCCACAGCATTTCTCTAGTCCACTAATTTAGTCAATTTATCAAAGAAGGCAATAAGATTTGTTTGCCATGACCTGTTCTTAACAAATCCATGCTGGCTTGCTCATTTCTTATTCATTTGTTCTTGTTCACCTTGTTCAAGATGGTTGTTCATTTCATTGTCCATAGAAATGAACAAGCACCTATGTGCTCACAAATCTGCTGCTTGATTACCTTTTTGAGGATTTTTCCAAGTATGCCCTGTGCATACTGCCTGATTCTCTCAGCACTCATCTTGCATAATCTCAGGTGTTGGATTTGCATTCTTTCTACTTCCATTTCTTATCTTCTTTATAAGGAAGAAAGAAATTTGAAATTTTTAGTGTGCTGGTCTGTGGCCGTAATAAAGATTGAATTGAATTGAAATTTTTCATGGAACTGGTGGAGATTCTCTGCACTTTTTGATAGAATGACCTAATAGCTCTCATGGGCCTTCCAAATATGCCAGAACAGAAAGGAAAATGCATCTTTTCAGTCATTGAGTGAAGCAGTCATTAAGCAAGATGTCACATGACTGGTTTGCTCAATGATCACAACCTCAGCTCTCCAGTTGTAGTAAATAAGCAATGCTGGGGTGATTAAGTGGAGTACCAGGAAGAGGGCCCAGGCCTCCTGGTGTGTATGGTGGGGAGAGGACCTGGGCTTTCCACCATACCCAAGAGATCCAGGCCCTTTTTCAGCCATACCAGGCAGAAGAATTATGAGAATGCTGGCATTCACTAGCATTTTTGACACATTGGAAGTCTGTTCTTCCAGTGTCCTTTGAGAAGCAATCTGAAAGGCTCAATCCTACTGTTTGCTGGCATTTTCTCCTCAAGTGGGGCAGACTTGATGGCAAAAACCAGCATTCTGAAAGGCTCTGCTAGTGTTTTTGCCAGATTTGAGGTCCATTCCTCCAGCAAAGGATTTCTCCCCATTGCATGGACAGGAAGAAAAAACTCTTGGCGCACGAAGGGAACAGACTTCAAGTCCAGTGTCCCCTCCTCTTGCAATCTTCCTTGCCAACTTCTCCTTGATTTTCTGGGGAAGCTGGCAGAGAAGGTTGCAAATGGCTATTACATGATTGCAGTGCACCTAGCAATTGGTTGTAAAAGTGAATAGGTCACCAAGTGTTCAGAGATGCAATTATGTGATGTGGTGGCTGTTGCGATGTTTTATGATAGCTGGAAGTGCCTTGCAGGCTGTAAAGTACCCATTCCAAGGCTTTAATGAAAACTGTTGTTAAATGATAGGTTATAAGTTGAGGACTAACTGTATTTAGGGCTGTTTTTATTCATTACAGGCTTGGGATTTCATTTAAGCTTAGTTTGCTATATGGAATGAACTTTGAATACTTCTTTTTCTCTTCTAAATTAAGTTTCTTTTACTTGATCTGATGATTTAATTTTGCATTCTTGTGTTCCTCAAAAGATAGTTCTTGTGGAGTGGCTGCAATGCACCTTAAGCAAGATCTTACATAAGTTTAAGAGAAAAGCAGAGAATATTTAGAGAATGAGAACACATAACCACACATCAGTAATTTTGAAAGTCTTAGACAGACTTGAAGTGGTAAGAAAGTATACAAAGAACGGGCTCACGTTAGTCATCCTTGTTTTGCCTCAACAGTACCTCCAATTCTGTTGGTTAGAGAGGGGTGGTTGAGTACCCAGAAAGTTGATTTTTGTCTGATCACTCCTGAATCATCCTGGGTTTGTGGGAAAGTCAACACTCTTGTTTTTGGCCACAGGAATGATCTTCGGAGACAGTTGTCTGGTTCTTAGCTTTTGGGTGTGGGGAAGGATGTGTGCCAGTTTTGCTCTGCTCTTGGATGACAGTGGCTGGAACTAGGATGCAAAACAAGAAGAAAAAACAGGAGTGGGTTGGTACTAGCGTCGAGAATATACATTTCTAACTGTACAGGAAGGGAAAGACAAGAGACTAAGTCATAGTCTCTTGTGGCCTGTTTGATTCTGGCTTCAAACAGTCTCTGATCATCTGAGTAAAAAACCTACTCTCAGCTACTTCCAACTCCTTCTATAGGGTAATCATCTCACAGTAAGCTGCTCTCCTCTATTCTTTTTACTTCTCCTTTTACTTACATAGAAGGTTCTTTTTTTAAAAAAAATATTTTTGGCAGAAGTTGAAACATGCCATCAGTTTGGACTAAGATGAAACTAGTTGTAAAGTGTGTTGGGCAATGAGATTCATTTGTTGAGCAGAGAAGGGGGAGGAAAAGAGGAGTGGAATGACTCTCCCCAGATGGGGAACATTGCCAAAAATGTGTTTTGCTTGGAAAAGGAAGCAAACGATTTGACATTATTCTAGCATTAACCCTTTTATTAACTGAAGTAGAAGAACTGTTCAGTACTGCCACAAACTTGCTGCTGCTGCTGCCATAAATGCCCGGTAAAAACTTTTGACATGCTCTCATAGTTAGGGTTAGTTAGCCAGCTGGCCAGCATGCATATGTGCATGAAGACCATTTAAATTTAAATTTATATAATTAGGTACAATAGGGAAACTGAGTTCACTAAGAACAACAGGTAGCATCATTGGCCTTTGGCACAACATTGGGGAATCATAGTCTGGTGTGGGGAATTTGGATCTGATGAACCCGCCTAAATTCAGCATATACATATATATACCTTTGGAGATGCACTGAGAAAATTATATGCCTTGGTGGACAGCACAGGGATGGGTCTTTAATATTTATGAACTCTGTCTCCCCTCATCTCACATTTTGTCTTTAGCTGACCTAAGAGATTGCAGTGCAATCTAATTATTTTGTAATTTCTACCATGGCTGAAGATTTCAGTCTATGTAGATAAAGTACAGTAAACAAAATGATAAACTGAAAATAATCTTCTGTAATTTGAGCCTAGACCAAGAATGGCTACTTTTTGTTTGCTATTGGCCACTTGTAATATTTTGAGAAACCCAACAGGTGCAGGGAAGGGGACAATGATTCATTCTGTTCAACCATATGAAAATTAATGTTCATATTTAAAGTATAGTACAACTATATAAAAATCACAGAGAATTTCAATTGGGTATTTTATTGAATGTGTAAATGTATATCACAAATAATTGCATTTCAGTTTGCATATTATTTGATCCCACCAAATTATGAAGTGTATTTATGAAAGGTGCTTTGAAACATGTGCTGGATATTTTCCTGTAAATAGTAGCATGAGCAGTTCTTTTTCAAAGTTGAACTTCCTCAAAGCTTGATAGGAAGAAGATCTCACCAGGTTTTACAACTATCCAAAACATAGCTAAAAAAATCATCTGGGGGAGATTTGATGCATTATGTAGAACCCTCATTGAACTAGGTCACTCCACAATATTGAGACATTGAGACAAAAGACATTGAAGGAGTCAGGGGACAAGGTCAAGGGGAATACAAGTTGCCACATGGATTAAGCCAAGAAAATTTGTGCAGGGCACTAGAGGCAAAATATATTGCAACCAACAATGATCTTTGTTTGCAGTCAGACATTACTTTTGGACAACTTGAGAAAACTTAATGCTTCCCCTTTTGGGAAGAGTAATAACTATATAGAATTATGTTTTTAATTTAAGATGTGGGTAGGAACCCACAAAGAGTAGAATTACTTGGAAACAGAAGAAGTTGAGTTCAGAAATTGAGAATTGAAGGCATTGTTCTCCCTATTTATACATACATGTTTTTTTCTGACTGGTACATAATTCAAATCGACTTTGGTGTTTTTCTTTCTTCCTATTCTTTTTTTTACGAGGGCATGCTAAATCCAGATTCATTGTTGGCTATGCTCCACATGTTTGTTTTCTGAACATGTTCTGTTCATGCCACCTTTGTTGAGTTTTGGCTGTGAGGGGAAAGACGGGATGGAGGGATGGCAGAAAGAAACAGGAGCAGACTGCTTCTTTATAAACTGATATTTGTTTAAAGCTTAAAGGCTGCTTTATAGAACTTTTGGAGTGTGGGGAAAGTGGTGTGGAGGGAATGGGGAAATGGAGAATGTAAACTGTGTCAGTACAAGCAACTTTCCAGCTGGACCTTCTCCTGCTGCCTGTTTCAGGAGTTTGGAGAAGAGAGCATGGGAGGTTAGCAGGGAAGGAATCTTCATCTTATGAAGACTTCCAACAAAATGTGATATTATGTGCTTTTCTGTCAACAGGTGTGCAATTGTTCATGGTGCTAATCATCATTTTCTCCTCATGTCTGTTTATTTTTTCCAACTAAAGTTAACATTACCAGCCATGCCAAGTTCCTCTCTCCCTCCCTCTCTCTCTCCATGTGTGCATTGTCACTTCTCAAGGCCCTCTTTTCCCAACTTCTACTTTAATACTTTGTTATAAGCCAAGCCCACTAGTATGGATTTTTAAAAATTGCCCATTTGATTAGCTCTACTAGTCATATTGGGAATCAGATTGTCCCTGAGAACAAATGGGTGAGCATTAATCACAGAACTGGATCAAATAAGTATATCTAGTGCCAAGATATAATCCCCCCATTTTTTGCACACAATAAAGTTCATATGGCATGACTTTCTTCCTCATCAAATGAAAATATATTATGCTAACTGCATTCATTTATTCCTCACTGAATCAGCTAATCAAATACAGAATGCAGTTTATTTAGCATGGCATTTAAGTTAGTATGGCTTATTTCAAGAAAAAAGATGTCAGCTTCAGATTCCCTGAGCCAAATGATTCACTAAACAAAATCAGAAGTGCTAAACCCATTTATTGCTGAGCCTTAACATGATTCATTGTGTTATACGAACCAGTCATAAACCAGCTTGAATGAATTGAAATAAAATCAAGAAGTTTCCAAAATAAAATACCATTTAAAAATTATTTCAGCTGAAATTAGAAGTTATATTTATTAAATTCAAAACAAATTAGGATATAAAAACTACAAGCTATGATTTAGCATCTTAGGTTTTTATGAAGCACAAAACATACTTTCCTGACAAGGTTGGAAACTATGGTTGATTAAAGGCTTCCTTGTTTGTGTATCAGTATTGGGAAGGAAAACACTGGATGTGTAAATTAAAAGCTTTGTTTATTTACTTCAGTAGTAAAATTTATGACCTAAATCAAGTACTATAATCAGTTGGATAATCAAGTTAATTGATCAAACTTTTAAAGAGGAGATGAATTTAGACTTTAGATGCTTTATAGGTGAAAGAATATATAATTACATACAGTGAGACTATTCTGGTTCTTACAGACTACCATAGTGATCTTAAAACCTGACACACTCATAGAGAGAAAGCTTCTTTTTCAAATATTTGCAACCCAAAAGATTGAAAGATGAAAATAATAAAAGCAAATAGATCATCAGCTCTTTTAAAATATTGGCATATAGTGATTCCATCATTTCTTCACAGTTAGAAATTCTATTCCACAAATTGAAAGCTGTCCAATGAATTCCACAAACCTACATGATGGTCCATTCAGTAGGTTCTTAGAGCATGAACCATTTTGATTGGATATATTTCTGTTAAGGGATAGCTGTACTTGTATATCGAACCAAAACTGACAAAAGGTTCTCTAATACATACAAAATCCACTTGATTTAAGTAAAATGCTGGATCAAGAACACCTCAAGTTATGCTACTGCTCTTTCATTAAAATGTAGGCCTATCTGGGACACAAAATTAATTCCTCAACATAAAGATCACATGCTCATGGGGCTTTTTTTTTTTGACCTGGATTCAACTTCAATTTATTGACTTTATCCACCTCAGGATAATTATATCCAGATATTATCCACATTACGCAGCTTAGTGGCTTGGAGAATATGGTGAAATTGAGTTCAAACAAATGGTGGAGTTCTTGACTGGTGGCTTCTGAGTCATGGCCCTCAGGGAGACATATTGTTCAGAGTACAATTGTACTTTCTCAAAAAGAACAATAGAATATTTTGCAAGTACTCCTTGCTTTTGTCACTGGAGACTCAAGCACAGCCGCATTTCTGACTACAGCTCAGTCTGGATAAAGGCAGCCTATCTGCATACTTTACTAATCTGCTGATTAGAGTATTGCAGTCCAGTATATGTTTCTAGTGCTGTCCAAAAAGATAGTTTTTGAAAGGATAGGTTGTAGATGCAGGGCATAATGTCATGAGAGGCATGGTATGGTGCAACCATGTAATGTAAATCTTTAAGGATCTGCAGTAGTTGCCTACTTGTCATTTGTCTAATCCATTAAATTTAATACTTTATATATTATGCTCTAAATGCTTTACTATATTAGCAAATTATTATATAAATATATATAAATGCACAACTCTGCTGATAGCATCCTGTCATGTCTTCAGACCTGCCATGTCCATTTGGATATACCATCATCATAGATTGGGATTCATAATAATAGACCTTTCTAAATGGTAGCACATTAATTATGGAACTTATTTCTTTTCAAACTGATGCAATTCTTATCTGGTTTTGGGTACTTGCTGAAGATGATTATTTTCTTCCAGATTCAATAAAATCTGATAACATAGAGCAGTGGTCCCCAACCTTTCTGGGCCTCCTCTGTAGTCACGTGTCTACATGTTGGGTACTTGGCAACTGGCCCATATTTATGGCTCTTAGCAGCATCCCACAGCCACATGATCCCATTCTACATCGTTTTTGTTGAAAACCAACATTTATTTCTGTTTTTTTGCAAAAATGGCCCATTGTGAACAATGAGTTCCCTTTACAACTGTGGAATTCATTTTACAACTGTGGCATTCAATTAATGGCCACTGAAAAAAGGTTGCAAAATCAGATTGGTCATGTGCGTGACCTGCTTTATGACAGTTACTGACTCACAATCAAAATGGGCATGTTCCATTATGGTCATAAGTTGAAGACTACTACCTGTACAACCAAAGGAGTGCAGCTTTAAGATTGTTTTTTAATAATAAAAGTTGCCAACCCAGAAATTTTAATAAATTCAGGTGAAATAGAACATCAGCATATTAAATACATCTCATTCCATATCCTATGATGAATGCCCCAGAGAGTTCTTACAGATTCTAAAGAAGACTGAAGATGGACAAAGGCAGGTCTCTGTAGTAAAAGAGCAAAGCCATGTTCCTCCTGCCAAAGAAAGTACATTTTGGAACAGACCCTGTACATTCCAAATGGAATAAATACATATGTCTCTAGAACAAAGTATCTGAGTTGGTTCAAACATGATTCCCTAATGGATGTACAAAAAGCCACTGAAACATGAACAGTTAACAAAGTCTAACATGTTATCACCAATAAATATAATCTGAACAAAACTTTACCAGCACCAAAAGCAGTTTTAAATTCAGATTAAAACTAGTCTCAATAATTTACTTCATACAACATGTCAGCACTAAAATGGAGTTGTCACTGCCTGCACTAACCTCTTGCTTGAATAGACAATAGACAATATTAGCTATTTTCCTATAGAATTACAAATCTCTTTAAAACATTTTCTGTAGAGATTAATTCATGCAGTCAGTGCATCCTCCCTTTCCCAAGTACCAACTAATTACTCAACCAAGGATAAGTGAGAGGTATGAATAATAACTCTGATAAGTATAGTGACTCAGATAAATTTTGGAAGCTTTACAAAAGTTGCCCAGACTCCAACTGAAACAGGAGATTTTTTTTAAAACGTTAATATTGTGGTGAACCAAGATTCTTGTCTGGCATCAAGGGGATTTATTGAGGACTATAAGTCATTGCTGTTATGTTGGATAGTTTGTACAGATAGTCTTCGATTTTCAACCATTCATTTAGTGATCATTAAAAGTTACAGCAGCACTGAAAAAAGTGACTTATGACCATTTTTCACACTTATGACTGTTGCAGCATCCCCCATGGTTACATGATCAAAATCCAGATGCTTGGCAATTGACTTGTATTTATGATGGTTACAGTGTCCAGGGTCATGAGATCATCTTTTGCGGCCTTCTGACAAGCAAGAAACCAGATTGACTTAACAACTTTGTTACTAACTTAACAATTGCAGTGATTTACTTAACATCTCTGGCAAAAAAAGATGTAAAAATGTGGCAAAATTCACTAATCACTATCTCACTTAGCAACCTAAATTTTGGGCTCAATTGTGGTCCTAACTCAGGGACCACCTATATCTGCATGTGAAGATAGACAAGAAACAAGAAACTTAAGACACCAAAGAATTGAGGCCTTTGAACTATCGTGCTGGAGAAGACTCATGCAACTCACTTGGATTGCAAGGCGATCAAACAGGTCAGTCCTAGAGGAGATCAACCCTGACTGCTCTTTAGAAAGCCAGATCCTGAAGATGAAACTCAAATACTTTGGCCTCCTAATGAGAAGGAAGGACTCACTGGACAAGAGGCTAATGCTGAGAATGATCGAGGGCAAAAGAAGAAGAGGACGACAGAGAATGAGGTGGCTGGATGGAGTCACTGAAGCAGTTGGCATGAGCTTAAATGGACTCTGGAGGATTGTAGAGGACAGGAGGGCCTTGAGGAACATTGTGCATGGGGTCACAATGGGTCGGACACAACTTCGCAACTAACAACAACTATCTATCATCTTCTATCATCTATCTACCTATCATCCATCTATCTATCTATCTATCTATCTATCTATCTATCTATCTCTGTCTGTCTGTCTGTCTGTCTGTCTGTCTGACATATTCACCAAATGTAAAATCGTTTCTAAATTTACATAAAAAATTGGTCTCTAACATTACAAAATGTCACAAAATTTAGACATAAAACTTAATAAGAACATAGTAAATGTACAAGACATAGCAATTTTCATATATTTTATGGGAAAAATATTCTACTTTCCTCAAAATTATTGTGAACACAGAATGCTAACCTCCATGGTACTGTAAATAGTGTGGCATTTACAGTATTGTGAATTATTTGGTGACAACACTTTTTATATTTATTTATTAAACAAATTTATATGTCATTTTCCCCATTTCCTCTCCCCTACCATCCTGAAGGTGGTATAGTGTGTTCTCCCAGAAGTTACTGAACAATATGAAAATCAGAGCTGAAAAGAAAGAATTGTTAGATAGAATTGTTTTGGAATTCCTTTGTGATACAGAGGAGTAGCGATAAACATTTTGACTGCTTTGGTCCAAATGAGCATGTTTGCTAGAAAGAAATAATTTGGCACTTCATTCAAACACAGTTGTCAGTTAAGACTCCTCTTCCCCAGGATACTATGAATTGCAGGATAATTTTTGTTTTTAAAAGATGACTTCTTTTTCCAAGTTTGAAGAGATTTCCTTAAATATTCAAGATCATTCTCAGGTTTATTTATTTATTATTAAATAGATAATGGAGGAGAATGGTCCTTCCATCCTGCCAAATGGTAAAAGAACTTTTAGCAAACCCCTGCACTTCCGACAGAAAGCAGTTGCTTGCTGGGACTAGCACATTACGTATGGCTCAATTTTGCTGAGATCAGGCTTTCCTCTTGCCTTCCTTCATCCACCCATCCAACAAGTCCTTGTTTACATTGTCTAGGTGATCTCCACACCCTCCAGCCTCCCTATCCAAGACAAAGATTCTGAGGGTGAACGACTTCTGCAACTGCTGCACACAGATCTAGCCAGGACAAGGAGGCATCTTGACAGCTGCCCTAGAGCATGCTTATTAGTTGCTCCTTTGCTGTCCATTCCACTTCTTCATCTCCCTCACCTTCCTACCTCTCTTTCTTCTTCCCTGCCAGCTCCAAACCTTCGTCCTTCACTGAGCTTCAGCCTCTCCAGATTAGAGCTCTCCAGGGACCTGGTCTTTTGAAAAGAGGAAAGAATGAAAAAAAAAGGGAGGGCAAGAAAGAAAGAGAACGAACAGAAGAATAAAAACAGACCCCAGGGGCAATAGTCCCTCGAGCCATCTCACTGCATTACAATGAATATGGACTCTATTAAGCTCCGTTCTGCCTGTTAGCGTTTCCCAGGGCAACAGAGCTCCCATATGGCAAGCATGCAGCAGATTAGGGTAGGCCTCTGGGTCTCATTGAAGACGTGGGGCTTGACTGGCAGTTGAACTCCCTCCCCCCTTCTCCTCACACTTGACACTGCCTGTGTTTATCTAAAGCGGGGTGGAAGGGGGGCATTTGGAAGGTTATTGTGCAGGGCAATGAGAGATAGGAGGGGAGAATATCTTATGGGGGGGAGAGGAAGGAGTAACCTGGGTGGGGGGAGCATTGGGAAAGAGGGAGGTGAGAGGTTGCTGAAGGAGGCAAGAAAGAGAGAAAGTTGCGATGGCGGTCGTGGCAGCAGCAAACCCTTCATAAATATTCAGGAAGGATATTGAATAGGGAGAGGAGAAATAAAGCAGATGGAATTCATGTTAAAGAACAGTCTCAATCGCCCTCCAAAACCAAGAAAAGAAAAGAGAACTGCTTTAAAGGAGCACAGGGAACGACGTTTATCCAATTAGCAGGGTTGTCAAATTGAATTTATACAGAATTGAAGGGGGGAGAGGAGTGAAAATTAAGTGTGTGAGGTTGCGAGGGGAGCAATATATAGAAGAAAGGACGTATGTAAGGAGAACTTACTCTTTACCAGGCTGCTGCAGCTTTAGATTATGGGGGGAGCTGGCAGGATGAGGGGATGAGCTGAATGTCCCATTTTAGTATGATGGTCTCTCTGGATAGGATAGAATGATAGGAAACGGGTTAGCTTTGCTTTCTAGTAAGGTCTCTTTGTATATGGAGAATACCTTGGTGGATTTGGGGCTGCACGTTAGATTGTGGATGAGACAATCCATCATTTTTACATGTTTCTTGGTTGCAGTGCTCTAGAGTCATCCCAGCCCTTAATCTCAACGGTAAAGGTATTGCTGATTGAATTCCATGATATTCCATGGTGATTCTGAAAATGTGGGCATTTTTTCAATAGTAGCAAATAAAATCTGACAAATTAATATCCTAAACATTATCTATCATAACTAGAGCTGATGGGGATTCTAATATTTAAAAAATTAAAAGGGTTTAGGCTTGGAAATGGCTTATGAAAACTATCAAAACAGCTGAAAACATTGTAATATTATGCATATTTTAATACTGATATTAAGGAACATTTAGCATCTGTTTGTCTCTTTTGGCATCATCTAATTTTGTAATTTTACACATTCATGGGTACAGTTATGTCCTATTTATGCCAATCTACATCTCTTTACTTTACTTATTACATTTTATTTTCTGAAATTTCAAATTCAGATACTCTCCCAAAATGTATCCTGCAATTTTAAAGTAATATCAAATATAAAATTCATCAATGTAAGGTAATGTGTTAAATACTTTCAAGTGAGGTCAATTGTTTAGTTAGTGTAATAATGTTTAATAGTTATTAATGTATGTATTTCATGAAATAGCTACCACCGTGTTTTATGCAGTGCGCTGGACCTTTCATTAAGAGAAACCACATTTTTCTGCTGGAACGCTATCCTAGGTGGAGGGGGTGGGAAAGTGGGCTCTCATTAGAAAGATTTAATACATATTGAATCTTAGGCAGTTAGGCAGGAAAAATCAAGGGCAGGTATAGAATAAGTGGTACCTGGCTCAACAGTTGTAATTATGAGAGGGATGTAGGAATTCTACTGGATCACCAATGAAGTATGAGCCAATAATGTGCTGCCAAGTGAGCCAAAAAAAGCCAGTGTAATCCTAAGCTTCATCAACAGTATCAAGATTATAAGAAAACATAGTACCACTCAGTACTATACTAGTGAGGCTACACTTGTAATATTGAAATGATTAAAAAAAGATATTGAGACTCCAGAAAGAATGCAGAGAAGAGCAACAATGATGGTAAGGAGCTCTGGAGGCTAAACTGTTTGATGAATGGTTAAAGAAATTGGATATGTCTAGCCTAATGAAGAGAAGGATCAGGGGTGACATGATGGTTGTCCTCCAGTACTTGAGAAACTTACAGTGAAAAGGGGGTCAACTTATTTTCCACAGCACATGAAGGCAGAAGAAGAAGCAATGGGTGGAAACTACAACCAGGAAGGAGAAATTTCCTGACAGTGCAAACTACTGCTACTACTACTACTACTACTATTATTATTGTTATTGTTATTACTACTATTATTATAATGAGACTTCTATGCCGCCCTATCTCCTGAAGGACTCAGGGCGGCTTACATTAAAAGAACAGTACAAAAATTAAAACAGAATTAAATTTAAATAAGAAATCTCACTAAGCTAACAACAAAACTAACTACTAAAAATTCCCATCCCTCCATCAGTCTGGGTTGGCAAGCTGGAAAAGCCATGTCTTTAGGCCACGGCAGAAAGATTGAAGGTCAGGGGCCACCCGGAGCTCCAGGGGAAGTTGATTCCAGAGGGTGGGTGCTCCCACAGAGAAGGCCCTACCCCTAGGGGCCGCCAGCCAACATTGGCCGACGGCACCCCCAGGAGGCCCTGCCTATGGGAGCGCAGGGACACTGGGAAGCCGTTGCTGGCCGCAGGGCTCCCTGCAAATACCCTGGTCCTAAGCCATGAAGGGCTTTATAAGTCAGTACCAGTACCTTGAATCTCACCAGGAGGGCAACCGGTAACCGGTGCAGCTCATGTAAAAGAGGTGTGATGTGGGAATATCGGGACCCTCCCACCACAACCCGCGCCGCTGCTTTAACCAGTGATTCTCAGAGTTGTGGGTGCTCCATCAATGGAGGTTTTCAAGAAAAGATTGGCTAGCCATTTTGTCTGGAATGGAACAAGATCTCCTATTTTGGGCAGAGAGGGGGTTGGACTACAAGACTTCCAAGGTCCCTTCCCACCCTATGATTCTATGAATACATTTGCCATTTCTGTCCTTGTATGTCAAATGACAGAGCTATTTGCCATAATTTGAATTTTTGGCTATGGAACATAATACTAAATCACTAATGCTTGATTATCTTTTGCATTATTTATAGTATGCAATTTTTGGACATTAACACAAACACATCAGAATCTTCTTGTGATGTAGTCAAAGGGTTGTGGTGACTCTTTCAGGTCCCCAAATTAAATGATAAACCTACCCCCTTAAACGCAAGGTTTTCAAAGAATGGTAGTGGTGGTCGAGCAGGTCATTCTAGAAGATTATGTCATTGTGTCTGAAGCCTAAAACATTGACCAGGAAGAAGCTGCAGATCCTGCCAGTTGAAGGATGCAATCTTTTCAGCTGCTGTGCTGCCCTATAAAACACCTTTCACCCTGAGATTAGAGAGGCCCTGACCCTGCTGACTTTTCAAAAGTTCTTAAGATATGGATGTGTTCTTGGACATGCAGGTTGGAGTGTTATGAGAGTCAATCATTGCTTATTGTTTTGTAATACTACTTTGAATCCTTAGGTGCTACATGTGTTTCTATGTTTTATATTATACTATCCATATAATGTTTATATTGTTGTTAAATGTTGTAAACAGCCTATAGTGGCTATTGTGAGAGTGATGTCCATATAATTCCTATAAATAAATAGCTGTAGTGAGACATTGGCTTTGTTCCCCATAAACTAATGTTGATGTAGTTAAATTATTTTAGGCTTAGCTTTATGAGCAGAGTGCTTCTTTTTTATGTATTTATCAAGAAAATTTATTTGACTGCGACTCTGGTTCTGCTTATAAAACAGAACTCTAAATGCAAAATCCAATAAATCCCATCCCCCTAGGGACAACAATTAAAGAAACCACTTTATGGGCTTTGTATCATCCTGGGTCCTCAGGTCTGCTGATAAAACCATGCCTTCTGCAAGGTGGGGGGAGTTTAATCTTATCTTCACAGGGATATGATGTTCCACAGGCAGGGAGCCACCAAGGAGAAGGCCCTTCTTTTGGTTCCCCTAGATCAGGAGTGTCAAACTCAATTTCATTGAGGGCCATATCAGGGTTGTGTTTGATCTTGTGGGGGGGGGCAAGGGCATGGCCAGGGTGGGCATGGCTAACTTGATGTCACTTGGCCTGCCTGGACTCCGTTTTCACCACAACGGCCTCCTGCAGCCCTCTGCCAGCAAAAATGGAGCTTGGGGAGGCAATGCACAGCCCCCGAGCTCCACTTTTGGTGGCAGAGAGCTGCAGAAGGACATCACAGCCAAAAATGGAGCCTCTGTAGGCTGCACACGGCCCTCCCAAGCTCCATTTTCACTGGCAGAGGCACCACAAGCTGATCCTTTGGTGTTTCCAGGTTGGCCCTGCAGGCCAGATCTAAGCACCCTGCAGGCCAGATACGGCCCACAGCAGGGGTGGGTTGCTTTGGGTTCTCAGGAGAACCCCTAGCTAAGATTCTGTGCAGTTTGAAGAACCCCCAAATCCCACTCTTGGCTGGCCCTGCCCACCCTGCCCTGCTCCTCCTAGGAGTCCCCACGCAGCTCATTTTGGATGCAGGTAAGTACAGGGCGCACACAGAGGCTCGGGCAGGATGAAAAATGGGCCTCCCGGTAGTTCGGGAAGGCCGGAAATGGGCCCATTTCCAGCTTCCAGAGAGCGCCCAGAGCCCAGGGAGGCTGTTTTTGCCCTCCCGGAAGCTTGAGAAAAGCCTCCAGAGCCTGGGGAGGGCAAAAACGCCCCCCGCTGTGCTGCAGGAAGCCAACTAGGCCACGCCCACAATGGCCACGCCCATCCAGCAACCGGGCAGAGAACCCGTTGCTAAAATTTTTGAAGTCCATCCCTGTCCCACGGGCCTTGAGTTTGACACTCCTGCACTAGATGGATGTCCTTAATAGAGGAGACCTATAATATTCCCTGCTCCCCACTTTGGTGAATTGGGTACATCTAACTGGGCAAAGATGGGCAAAGTGACAATCTACAAGTGACAATCTGAATTGGACCCAGAAGCAAATTGGCAATCAATGCAGCTGCTGCACGAGAGGTGAAATGTATGCAAATCATGATTGGCACAAAACCATGTACGTAGTCTGCTGCATTTTGACCAACTAAAGCTTCTGGATACTTTTCAGGGGCAGGATTCCTCCCATCTTCCTTTGTTTTATTCCTTTCATTTAACTTGTTTTCTTGCAGATGTTTGTTCTGAATGAGATTGTGCAACTTTGCTCTTTTTACATTTTGTTGATATGATTCACAAGAATCTATTTTTACTTTCGGGATTCCCCCCCCCCCCCACTTTTCCTTGCTAACAGTGAAGAACTGAAGTTGAGAAAAGTTGAAAAGCAAAACAGCAATCTGAAACATCTTCTTGAACTTCTAAAATCAGCCATAATATCAAAGCAAGAAAGAAAGATAGTTTTTGGAATGGTTGCACAGTTCCCAGATTATTATTATTGAAAATCTATGGCAGGATCTCAAACATGCCATACATGCAAGGAAATTCTGCAAAATGTGTTAAAAGTAGTGATTGAAAGCTGTCCAAACGTTTGCACTAGTTATTTTACTGCTATATTATTCTGAATCTATAAACAATTTGCAGATAAATAGTTATTTAAACTTTGTTACATGTAGACATTGTGTCAGATTCCATTCATACTGGTATTCATTGAAACATACTATTTGACCATAAGTATGTATAATTTTCATAAATTCTTCATTTTTATCAGCTGTTTTTATAAAGTTTCATCTATTTTTGATGAAACACTCTCAATCTTTCTACAATGTCACTGCACTGATTTTTTAAAACCATGATATTTTGAATAAGATATAATCCTAGTTGCAAATAATCGATCTTAAATCATAATATATTAAATTACATTTGGCGCTGAATCAAAAGGATATCACATTAAGGCTTAGTTTCAGATTTCTACTGTTAATAATTAAGGAAAAATTCCAACCACTTAAATATTTTAAAGGTCTATTGATTTGAGTGGAAATTTTAGAATGTGTTAAACATGTTCCTTTGCTCTTTCTATAATGAAGCACATACTGACTTTTCCATATTCTTTGGGTTTCTAAATTTCTGGCATGCACAAATCTCTTGAGCTCCTGGTCCTTTTATAAAGCCAGCTTCATCTCCTTTTCCATACAGGACTCTAATCTGCTTTAGATAATCTATTTTGCTAACATGTGAAATAAAGGATATTATATGATACTTTATGCATTCTGTTAAGTCTCATTAGGAAATATCTACTAAGGTATCTTAAATGTTGACATCTTTACAGTCTTTGGATTGAATACCCTTCAATCTTTGTTTGATCTTCTTTGGATTAGTTACTGTTTATCCATTGGCATCTTTAGTATATCAGTTTGATGTTGGGACCTCATTCTGAGTTCAGAATCAGTGATGCAGCTATTGTATTCCTTGAGTACTTAATGTGCTGGATTTATTAGACATGAAGATCCTTATAAAGGAAGTCCTCAACTTATGACTGTTTGAAGTTACAATGCACCCCACAAAAGCTACTTGTCAGCTTCCGTTGGAATACAATGAAACTTTACCAATAAATCACTTTACTCACAGTTCGGTTGTGGCAAGACTTGTTTATTGTGGTGTGTTTCCTCCAACAACAGTAACAAACGGCAATTCCAAGTAAAACCAGCGCTGAGAGCGTCTGCCTCTCAGCGCTTTTTATAATCCCTCCCCACCCTTAATCATTACTTAACCTCCGCCCCCAGCACATCCGCCTCCCTGCGTGCTGCCTCCCTGCGATACTCAATTCCGTTCCCAATCCTACCCCCTGTGTATATCCCAGGTGTTACCCCACCCCGCAGTGTGCACCGCCAGCCCCAGTTCAAAATCGCCGAAAACCCGAAAGTGAAAGGCACAAATCTGGTCAGCTGATAAGCCAGCCCGGAACTCCATCCAGCTGGCCGCGCTGAGTGAGAGAGAGGCATTGCGCCGGCAAGCCGGCCCGAAGTCCATGCAGCTGACCGGCCAGAGAGGGAGAGAGAAGGACGCTGTGCCTGGAGCCGTCACCCTGCCCCGAAACTGGCTCGGCTCAAAATCGCTCGGACTGGACTGCTCGGCTCGGCTTGAGATCGCCCGGACTGGACTGCGTATGGAAACGTGTTGGGCTTCACTCTGTTGGGCGGTGAAGCGTTCAGGGCAGCGCTGATGAAGCCCGACACTACTTATCATCTGATTTCAAAGCTATGACAGGTATAACCCCCTCCTCCCCACCCCATGGTCATGTGATCACATTTTGGGCACTTGGCAACTGGTTCACCTTTATGACTATTTATTGTATCATTTGGTCATGTCACTATGATTTTTAGTACTTTTGGCTGATTTGTGATATTTACATCTGGTTTCTGGCAAAAAAAGACACCCATTGGGTAAAATGAATTCACTTTATGGCTGCAGTTTAACGACTAGTGCAAAAAATGTAAAATTGGGTCTGGCCATGTGGTGACCCACTAAATGACCACAACATATTACTGTAATTTTGGGTTCAATTACAGTTGAAGACTACCTGTATTCTTTTTTTTTTACTTCAAGGTTTACTTCAGTCCACATAGTCTAAACCAATTAATTTAATAATAATAATTTATTCGACTTGTATGCCGCCCTTCTCCCTAAGGACTCAGGGCGGCTAACAATAAAACAAAACCAAATTTACATAAAACAAGCATTAAATATAACAAGTCCGAATAAATAACAATAAAACATTAAAACAATTAATTAAAATAATTAAAACAGTAAAAAAATCCCACCCGGGTCATTCCAGGCCGGCCTGTTGAAATAACCAAGTCTTTAGGTCCCGGCGGAAGGAGCGGAGGTCAGGGGCCAAACGGAGATCCACGGGAGATGGTTCCAGAGGCGGGGCTCCCACGGAGAAGGCCCTAGCCCTGGGAACCGCCAGCCGACAATGTCTGACTGACGGAATCGCCAGGAGGCCCCTCCTGTGGGAGCGAACAGGACAATCGGCATATGATGATACTGGCAGGAGGCGTTCCCGCAAGTACCCTGGACCCAAGCCATTTAGGGCCTTATAGGTGGTTACTAGCACCTTGAAGCTAACCCGGAAGGCCACTGGCAGCCAATGCAGGTCGCGCAGGAGGGGTGTAACATGTAACTCCCATCACAGCCCGCACGGCCACATTCTGCACCAGCTGTAGCCTCCGGGTAGTCCGCAAGGGCAGCCCCATGTAGAGAGCATTGCAGTAATTGATCCTAGAGGTGACGAGCGCATGAGTGACCATTCGAAGGGCATCTCGGCTCAGGTAAGGGCGTAGCGCATTATACGAACCTGGGCAAGGCCCCCTGGCCACAGCCCCCACCTGCTCCTCCAAAGAGAGCTGTGGATCCAGAAGGACGCCCAGGTTCCTCGCCCTATCCACAGGGGGCAACACCTCACCCCCTATGGCCAAAGGTGGAACATCACCGGAAAACCAAGCTGCTGGTAAGAACAGCCACTCCGTCTTGGTCGGGTTGAGTTGGAGCCTATTTCTCCCCATCCAGACCCAAGACGCCCAGGCACCGGACATCACAGAGAGAGCATCACTGATCTGGCCTGGGGTGGAGATATAAAGCTGGGTATCATCGGCATATTGATGATACCTCACCCCAAAACCTCGGATGATCTCACCCAGCGGTTTCATGTAGATATTAAACAGGAGAGGTGAGAGGACCGACCCCTGTGGCACCCCACAAGTGAGGGGCCTTGGAGCCGATCTCTGCTCTCCTGCTAACACTGACTGCGAGTGGTCCGAGAGGTAGGAGGAGAACCACCACAGAACGGTGCCCCCCACCCCCAACCCCTGGAGCCACCGCAGAAGGATACCATGGTCGATGGTATCGAAAGCTGCTGAGAGGTCTAATAGGACTAGGACAGAGGAAAAACCCCTGTCCCGAGCCCTCCAGAGATCATCCATCAGCGCGATCGATGCTGTCTCCGATTGACCTGATCGTTTTGCTTAAAAGGAAAAACTGGTTCAATCAAAATCCTGGTTAAGGTTATTCTGCCCCAGTCAAAATCCTGGTTAAGGTGATCACGACATAACAGTTGCTCCAGGTGGAAATTCTTCATCTGGAAAAAACAGCAACATCAAGATACCATGTAAAAAGAGGCAGGAAAGTTAAAATCTCAGGATGGAACATGGCAGGGTTATGTTATATGGTAATAAATACAGTGAGATGCCTAGAAAAACAATTGGATTGAAGCTAAGATTCAGCCTTTGGATATGTACCAGCTCCAGTCAACAGAGTTCAACTTACATCAGAGTAAATATGCAATTAATTTGTGTTGTACATTTATTGATATAAGTGGGATTTTTAAATTACAACTAACTTTCCCCAATGACTTTAATTAGGTACATATTTTATTAACTTAGTTAAATTTAGCATGTATCAATCAGATTTCAACTTGGCATATACATTGAAAAACAAACAAAAAAACTGTAATTGTCTGTTTAAAGTGGCCTATTCCAGGAGCTTCCTAGGATTTAAAGAACAGTAGTTCAACATTCCTGTAGAACACCTGTTGGAGAAACAAAGGCATCTACGGGAATAGTCACAGCCGTCAAAATTCTGGACATACTTGGGTAATCCCAGTCCACAATTTTTTTTATATGCATGCAGTGTCAGAAGTTAAAAAGGGATGGCACATTGCATGATCATGGTTATCATCGACTGTCACCGAGAGTGTGTCTGTTGGCTTTTTAGGTCATTCATTTTTGGCCCCTTTCTTTTGAAATACTTTTCTCTCTGATATTCTATTATTTTTCTTTTTCTCTTTCTCTTTTTCTCTCTGTATAAAAAAAGAGCCGAAGAGCTGAAGAAATATTTTCATTTGTATTTCTGTTTAAACTAAAATATTTTTATAACCACAGCCAAATGAAAAAGGTAACAAAACTTAGCAAACTTTGTTACATTCTGCTTGATTAGACATGTTTTTATTTATAGCTGAAAATATCCTTATTAATATATTTGATTGGTGGGATATTTGGTTTGTGATACATAGATTTATATAAGCGCTAAATACATGGTTCATATCTACTGTTCATATATCCTTTATGAAATCATATGAGAAAAACTGACTTGTTATATATTTATTTATTTATTTAATTAAATTTATTTAATTAAATTTATATGCCGCCCAACTCCCAAAGGACTCTGGGCGGCTATATAGCACTGGACTGGTTTTTGGAAAATTGCTAAAAGCAGGGCATACAGCAGGACACATAGGATAAAGTGAATTAAAGATAAACAAGCAGAATTCAGGAATATTTACTGAAACAGGTATTTACTGTTAGTGATCAAAGCTGAGCAATTGACTTAGAATGCTCGAAACAAAAAAGTCACCAAAAAGTTTGCTCAAAACAAATATTCCAAATATCTTGTACTATTGTAAAATTCTTAAATATCTGGAAATAGTTAGGACCCAGATTTAAAGTTCCAATGGTCATTCCCATCATCACATGATTACTGCATCTCGGATGCTCCATAACCATGTAGCATTTATGGATACTTGCAGCATCCCATGGTCACATAAATGCATTCTATGACAGTTTTGCAGATAACAGACTTTTACTTCCAGTTTACATCCATAATGAACTATTAGTTCACTTAACAACCACAGATTCACTTATTGATGATGATGATTTGCTTAATGACCATCTCAAACAGGTTGTAAAATCAGGTCAGTCACATAACTGATCTGCTTTACAATATCCTGAATTACTACCATGATGGGCAGGCTCTACATGACTACCTAGAGCAGTGATGGTGAACCCTTTTGTTAGTTGCTGAAAGCATGCACATGCGCTATTGCATGCGCATGCGTACCGGCACCCACAATGCAATGCGCCCCGCCTCCCTGTGCATGCACACGCAACACCTTCCCCTGACCTGTACTGTACATGTGCGCGCCTCCCAGCTGATTTTTGGCCCATTTGAAGCTGTTTTTTCCCTCCCAAGGCTCGAGGAAAGCCTCTGCAGCCTTGGGAGACCAAAAAATGGATGTTCCGGAAATACCGGAAGTGCCCGTTTTCAGCCTCTGCAGGGCCTCTGGAGCCCAGGGGAGGCTTGAGGGAAGCCTCAGGAGCCTCTGGAGGCTGAAAGCAGCCTCGTTTTGGCACTTCCGGTATTTTGGAAGGCCTGTTTTTCGGCTTCCCTAGGCTGCAGTGGCTTCCCTCGAGCCTCAGGAGGGTGAAAACGGCCTCAAACAGGCCAAAAATTAGCTGAGAGGCGCACGCATGCGCTGTACAGGTAAGTTTGGCTGGGGCTTGCATGCCTGTACAAATGGCTCTGCGTGCCACCTGTGGCACACGTGCCATAGGTTTGCCATCATGGACCTAGAGTATTTTGTTAATTCGACAAATGTTTATTGCATGCATACTTATAAATCAGAATGATCATGCTTTTCTTTTTCAGGATAAACCATTTTACACCAATACATTCACTATGCTTTTCCATACTTTTCTATTCTGTAAGCCATCTTTAGTTCCATTGTATTGATACATCACTTCAGGTCTTGATTTTATTCTTTAAACTTTGAAGTTTAATCACAACTTTCCTGGCCCTTCTCCCTATCTCTCCCTCCCTCCCTCTCCCTCTCTCTCTCCCTCTCCCTCTCTTTCTCTCCCCTCTCTCTCTCTCCCTCTCTTGATTTTCCTTCATATATTTCCTTTTGCAGTTAGATATCTATACATTTTTTCTGTGTGATGAACTACCTCATTGTACCTCTTTTATACCAGTTCCTCACATTTTTATTCAGTATTATTTATTCTAAATACTGTCCATCTTGCAATCCCACTAAATTCAATTCTGTGTTTCTTTTGACATACCCCCAAATCAAACAGGGAAGCAGTTAGACAAGAAACAAGTGAGAGAGGCATTCAAATAGGATAGGGTTATTTCAGAGAAATTGAATAAACTATTTGTTTTTGCCCTTACTATAGAAGATATCTGGCCTGTATTGACTTTCTCAGGGAGAGAATTAAAACAGTTAAAGCAAATTAAGTTTACAAGAGCAGATATTATAGAACAACTTGAAATACTACAGTTAGAAAGCACCAAGCCCTGTTGGCATCCACTCAACAGATCTTAAAAGAATTCAGATATGAAATTGCTGATCTTTTAGCAAAAATTATCTAACCCTCAAATCATGCTCAGTGTTGGAGATCTGGAAGATAGCCAATGCAATAGCAATAACTTTAAAAAAGAACTCGGAGAGGTTTTTAAGAAACTATACACTAATCAGCTTGACCATCTAAAGGTTTGAACTAGCCATATAGAAGAATAAGCCTTGCTGAAGGAAAATTGGTATGGATTCTGAAAAAATAAATATTGCTTCACAGTGTATTAGTTTTTTGAGAGTTCAACAGGTACCTGAATAGAGGCATGTATTTGCATTACATGCTTGGATTTTCATTATTATTATTTTTTTGACAGTTTTCTTCATTAAAGAATTTTAAATATATTTGGCAGCTATGGGATAACAGGACCTATTTATTTTATTTTATTAAATTCATATTTATATCCCGCCCTTCTCCGGAGACTCAGGGTGGCTTACAATTTTTGGGATACAACCCAATGCGCTCAGCAATAGCCTTCCTTCCATTGTATATGCCTGCTTATTACTAAGCGGCCTTTTTACAAAGTCAGCTTATTGCCCCCAACAATCTTGGGTCCTCAGTTTACCTACCCCGAGAGGATGGAAGGCTGAGTCAACCTTGAGCCTGGTGGGATTCCAGCCTGCAATAATTACAGGCAGCTGGAACTAAGTGCTAGGCTATTAACAGCCTTCACCACCAAGGCCCCTAAATGGATTGGTAACTAGTTAAAAAAGGGAAATAAAAATAAATACAAAATAGGAATAAAAAGATCCACTTTCTTAGTGAAAAGAAACAAGTAGAGCTTCTCAAAAATCTTCATTGAACCATGAGTATTTGCAGGAGGGACAAAAGGCAAATGACAAAATGTATGTCATAACATTTTATACAAGTATTTAAGCAGTGGAGTTTATTTATGATGTGATGCATTTTGTCAGCTTCATGCTGCCCTGAGTGGGACCAGTTCTTTTAAATTTTTTAATCAATGACTTCAACCAGAGATATGCAGCTGTTTGTACTGAAATGGAAAAGGTGTCTTGGAGGGGATTAAAGTACATACACACGCACACACACACACACTCTCGTTGTAATCATGGTATTGATTGGATTAAATATAGTTGATTATTAATTCTTACATTGTTAACTACTGTTTCCTTTCATTGTATTCCAAATCATATTTCAAATTGGCAGTGCATTTGGAAGGACACTGGAAGACCACACGCAAGTTGTGCTCAGCAATACAATTCTCCTACATTTTATTTAATATATTGTTTTATTTTACCTCTTTCTTTCCTACTCAGGTTGATCCATGAAGTTGAATTTCTATTATTAAGTGCTCTGTGATAGCTTATGGGAACTCCAGTTGGTATTTTTTGGTCCATATTCCTCTGCGTGGGATGACAATGATACCAGAGGGGGAAAGATTAATTATTGCTATTGCGTGTCTGCTTTTGACACCTGCTAACTGCATTACAAATTTGGGTGAGTGATTGTTTCCCCTATTTTTTTTTATCTATGTAGCTGATGCATTTTCAGGTCCTTGATTTTATTTGCAATTTTTATTTGTAGCTTTTAAAGAACCATGGTTTTGTGTTTTGATATTTATGAGTTTCTATCACTGCATACACTGCCTATTCCTTAGTCATAAGTCTTATCAACTTCCAATACACTGACTATTCTGCCTACTTATGATTAATTTGTTTACATTCAGTAATCACTGAATGAACTCCTGGGTGAGCAACCAAACACATTTATTTAATTCAAAACTAGTGTTAATCTGAGTGTCAAATGGGGATGACAAAGTAACAAGAGATTATTGTCTGTTTGTAATTGTTTTGGGACATATGAGTAACCTTGTTTAAAAATAAGATACTGGACAAAGGTTTTGGTATAATACATATTTACTTTTATAACTCCTGTTACTCCAAGTTTACTTAAGTTGACATGGAAGCAAATGTGATTATTGTGAAGCAACATGTTCTCTGCCTCTCAAAGATTTAGAGTGGACTCACATGCAAAGTTGATTGGCTAAGGACAAGGCAAGACACAAAACAATGGAGCAGGAGATAGATGAACATGCCATTGTTTACTTGCAGAGACATTCAGCATTACAGTCTTATTTAGATATCTGAAAGTTTCATATTTCGCTAGATACATTCACATTTTTTGCCAAGAAATAACTAGCTCTTGAATGCCATAAAGTCTTAAACTTGTAATTTCTTGTAAAGGAGAAGTCAAATAGTTAAGTAATTAAAGTGGAAGTAGCTGATCTACTTTATGAAGACTTTGCCTGTCTTCCTTTGCAGGTGATTCTCTTCATGTCTCTGTCCAACCTGATTCTATTGTCCAGAAGCATGGTGGCTTGGTGACTCTGGGATGTGTGGTTGAGCCTTTGGGAATAAACGTTACTTGGAGACTGAATGGAAAGGAGCTGCTTCAATCAGATGATGTTCTAGGAATCCATATTGATCAAAGATTGCTCACCATTGCTGCCTTAAACAATCACACAGTGGGTCGATACCAGTGCATAGCCCACATGTCTGAAGGTGTTGTTGCCAGTGTTCCCGCCACGGTAACATTAGCCAGTAAGTAGATTTTATTTTATTTTTCTCTCTCAGACTATATCACTTTGCCTCAGCAAGGGAACATAGTTACATTGCTCAAAGTTAGATGTACACAGAGGAAGCATTTAAATTCTGTCCTTCAGTTGGATTGATGTCCATATCAGAACGTGGCCTTTGTCAAAGATGCTTATCTGATTGGCCAAAGGAAATGTGTGTAAACAGCAATATAACAATAATAATCTTAAACTGTAGGAGGACAGATTCAAGTTGAATATTGTGGTGGGGGCGACAAACTTCCTAACATGGCCAGCTCCTGTTCTGAGCATGGTATTGGATTTGATAGTCAAAATCAGCAGCCCCCAACCATTTGGGCACCAGGGACCAGTTCTGTGGAGAGAGGTTTTTCCACAGACTGGAGGGGATGGGAGTTTCTCATGCTGCCTGCATCTCATGGATGAGACTTCACTTGTTTGCATGGCCCAGTTTCTGACATGCCATGACACCATGCCTGTGACAAGGCCTGAGGTTGGGTACCCCTGGTCTAAATGGCCTCTTCCAATTTTAGGATTTCATGAAACCACCCAACTGTGATAAAGAAGGCATCATAGAATGTGCTGATATCAACACTTCCAAATTAGGATGTGCCTTCTATTTAGTAAATTATGCACAATCAAATTGGGTTATGACATGTTCAAGAGTCAAGAGTTCTGAGGAACATACCTGCAGGGTAAATGTTATTACCTGCATTCGTGAGTTGACAAACTCTTCATGCAATCTGTTTCAGAAATAAGAGCAGCTCTTTAGGGAAACCGGGGGTGGGGGGAATGGGAGTACAGGGGGAAAAATGGTTTTAAAAAGTTTGAAGGAGACATGTTTGTAAAATGGGGCCTGGTTTTGTTGCAATGCCAAAAAAATATTGGCTTGCTATCAAAATATTAATCAGAAATGAAATGTTTAGGCTGGGCTAGGATAAAAACAGAGAAGCACAATAAGAGCGAAAGAGCAGCTCTAAAGCTCTGTGGGAGAGGCCCACAATTGGACTGAAGCCTTTGGGGGATTTGGACTGAGCTCTGCAGCTAGATTAAGTTTCGGGAGAACATGGTTTCCGTTTAAGAGAAATGTAGAAAGTGCTGCTTGCTCTGCCTTTTAATACACTTATTTTGCTTATGGGTCTCCTTAGTGGTCACTTTTTTTTAAATCTAGAAAAATAGTAATCAATTAGCTTACCTGCCTATGGCTTTTTTCCACTTCTGTTTGCAGAGTGTTCTGACCTGGCTCCCAAACATGACAAACCCTCTGTAGTTAAATTAATGTTCCCTTTATTAGGAGCACCAGAAGCCCCGGCAAGAAGTCTCTGTCTCTCTCACATTGCAGGCTAACAGCAAGGAGTTGAATAGTTGTCTGCCACACCTATTCATCTCCGCCTCCTGCTTTTTATCCCCAGAGCTAGGGTGGGACTTCGCTAGCAGCAGTGACTCTTCTGTTCCTAGGATTGGCCCATAGATTTCCACTGCTCTCCTCTGTCTTCTATGCATCCGCACATGAGACACTGGACCCAGCTGTTCCTCCTCTTCTTCATCAGCCACCTCCAGACCTGGAGGCTGTTCACTTTTCATCTGAGGGCTGATGGACGGCCCAGGCTCCACCTTTGTCTCTATCTCCATTCTCTCTTCCCCCCTCAGAGCTCTCAGATTGCCTTGATGCTGGCCCTGACCACCATGCCACCACCTCATCTGGGCTACCTGAGGGGCTGGCAGAGAAGAGGCCACAACACAGAGTTCCTCTGAGATACTTGTAAGAGGAGTTTTATGCAAAGGTGGTTCTTCTAAAAAAAAAGTCATATTTATCCCAAATATTGAAAAGTATTTCATTCATGAATCTGGAGTTAGACATGTTGCGATTAACCCATTCAAAAGGCATCACCTGAGCATTAAGCTTTGCCACATCTGGTATCAAAGACAGTTAAGCATTCATTGCACTCATTCATTCTAATTAAATTACGTGCACCTCTCCCTGCCTGTCTTTTGAATGTGCTGCTGTAGGTCTGAAATAAAAGGCAGAATTATTAACGATTTCCTAAAGGTTACATTATTTAGAAACCTTAAAAGAATCAGCCTCCTTAGGGTAATTCTTTCAGAACTTCTAAAGTGTAATATTACAACCACAGTGTAACCACCAGGGTAACCATTAAGTTATGTAAGATATTGCCTTTTAACAAGACTCTGGGATTCCAGGTCCAAGCCTGGAGAAGGGTGATAATGAGGTGCTATTGACATCTTTGAAATGAAAAAAAAAACTTCCTTTCTCTCCCTATACACCTAAATTATTGGCTTGCAGCCAGTCAATGCCCAGCACAATGGGGCCATCTAAAGAAATTGTAATACAGAGCAGCAAGAATTTTGCATGATCATTTATTGTCAATTTCAGAAGTGTTATGTGTTTCAAAATAAGACCAACTTGGGGCACTTGCCTGAAAATAGTTTCCACAAGCATTGTTTTTTTCTAATTGTTATGTAGGCAGTTTAAACAATTGCGCTGTGTCTTGTCTTTGAAATTGGCTTTTGCACCCAAATTTACAAGAGCTGAGATTGGTCTTTGAAAACCAGACATTGAATGAAAACCAAAAATTGAATGAAGAATAACAAGCATAATGAAATACACCTGTCTGGTGTCAGTTAATTGTCTGAGCACATTCATGCTGAGATCTTCTTGGGAGCTGTGAAGTTTCTCAAAGACAAGGCTTTGAAGTTATTTGGGCACTTGCTTATTATGTAGCCTGCAGCTCCACAGATATGGCAATTTGTAGCTGACTCAGAGGTCTGGACTTTAGTGGTGCAACTCTTGGCTAGGTGTCCTGGGCCTCCACAGTAGAAAATAAACTTAGTTCTCTGTTGTTGACAAGAATTTTTTTCTGCTCCTATTTGTTTGGGTTCTCTGATGCAGTCATCTAAGGAGGCCTTGTGGATGTCAGGGATGGCCTTAACTTTTCTAACTGCCAATTGATCAATATACAATATTGGAAGAGTTCTTCCAAATTTTCTAGTATGCCTTGTTTCATTAATTGATCTCTCAGTTCATCAGCAAAGACTCAAAACTGGTCAGTCAGAGTGAGATCATTCCACCCCACATCTCTGGCATACAATTGAAAATCCAGTATGTATTGACAAATTTTTTTGGCTCCTTGTTTCAACTTTCAAATTTTTCAGTTTGCCATTGCTCTCCTAATCATATCCCAAAATACAGTTTTAAATATTTGCACAAAGTTATAATAATAATCCAATAACTAACTGATCATTGTTCTCAGTGAGCAGCACATTTGCTTGTCCCTTTTCTTACGAAACTCAGAACAAGTCATCCCAGAGCAATCTTTAAAAAATTCTGCTAGCTGATTTGCTATAGATAATTCATACTGAGAAATTTATTCTATCAAATAAGAGCCTTGGTGGTGCAGGCTGTTTAACACCTAGCACTTAGCTCCAGTTGCCTGCAATTAGTGCAGGCTCGAATCCCACCAGGCTCAAGGTTGACTCAGCCTTCCATCCTCTTGGGGTAGGTAAATTGAGAACCCAAGATTGTTGGGGGCAATAAGCTGACTTTGTAAAAATGCCACTTAGTAATAAGCAGGCATATACAATGGAGTGAAGGCTATTGCTGAGCGCATTGGATTGTGCTCCAAAGATTGTAAGCCGTCCTGAGTCTCCGGAGAAGGGCGGCGTATAAATGTGAATAATAATAATAATAAGGCATTATAATTATAATTATATTATTATATTATTAATAATAGTAATAATATAAATCCTTCTATTCCCCACCAGTTAGTTAGAACTGAGGAAGCTTCTTGGATGAGAAGTGAAATGTTTTCAAAGGAAAAAAACAAGAAATTCCAGTTGCCTTTTGAAAAAAGCACTTTTGGGACAACTATGACTTGGATGATCAAGAATCTCCATAGACAGAAAGCTGCTAGAATTTCCCTTTCTCTCCTCTTAGACCACACTGAATTAAGATTTCTTTTTAATCTCTTTCTCACATTTAGTTTTTTCCTAAGAGGAGATTTTGTTTCCTATCTCTTTTAGGTGCTAATATCTTTTGCATTCTTTCACTATCTCTAGACTACTTTCTTTCTATTGTATCTCATTGCCTAATATTTAGAACTGTTTGCTAGTTAAACTCTAACCAGAAACAAATTGCAAAGATATATAGAGTTGGTTTCAGTGTGCCACAGAGTGTAATCCATTGAAGTATTCACAGCTGAGTCTCAATATTATTCAATCTTTGGCCAAAAATGAAATGAAAGAAGGCTTTCAAACTGTACAGGCTGTGAATTTGAGTTGATTTTTGGAGATCTTTCTCCAGGGCACCTTGCTGAGGCCCCTCAAACAAGGTCATGTATGCTACTAACTTACTGTCATAATCTTCATTTTCATTCCAAATTTTTGAAATAAGTTAGAGTTTGGAATTTTAAGTGCCTGCCTTTATACTGAAATGGTGACTTTTATATGAGGGAAATAGGCGGTTAAGAAGTTTGATATAAAACTTCCTATTTACCACCTTGTATGGTGTGTGCGCATGTGTATAATACTTGGATTTCTATTAAACTATTCTTTGATAGCTTAATGTAATAGTTTCTATTAAACTATTCACATTATCTGAATAGTTTTATAATTGCTCAAGTTCTGATATTTGATATATTCAAAATATGATAAATATTTGTTGAAATAAAAATATATGATATTTCTTCCAACATCCCTTTTTCCCAAGATGAATTTTATTATCTTTGACAAACTAGCATAAGACTAGTTAGAACTTTGTAATTCTAACTACATAGAACTTTGGGTAACTAGTATAAATTCCATTTTAAATACTTGAAATTTGAAAACTATATTGCATCTCAATACTCCCTAAAATTAATACAAGTTCAGGCAAGACATGTATGGGAAAGCTTCAATGAATTCAATAAATATATAATTGACATATTTATCAATGCCCTTAAAACAGGCCAGTTCTGGTGTAAGAAGAGCTGATTCTGAAGATAATATACCATTTTGATTCATACCAAGGGAACATTCCACTGCATTGATATGGTCTGAAAACATTGGCAGCTGTCTTTAATGCTATGCTAAAATATTACAGTTGTAATTACCTATCATCTCTTGTTATTAATTCTGTGCACAGTTATAATAAGATAGTGCAGTTCTACATTCTAACGCTCAGATTTGAAAGAATCCCCTCAAAACAACATTCAACTCATTTTATTTTCTTTCACAAAATACCAATGGGCAATGACTGCTATCCAAGGTATCTTTGGGGACCTATGTGTATTTGCAGCTGTCTTTTCAGTGACAACAAAATGCCTCATTCTTCACTTTGCTCCTGCCAGGGCCTCTAATCTAATCAGTCCCTTGATGCAGGTTTTGGCTCCACATTGAAAAGCCATTTTCATCCCTAAAATTGTTCTAAGTATAATTATAATGAGAGATGATAATTAAAACAAAAGTATGTTATGCTTATCAAGTAGATGCTTTGATAAATCGAGTATTTCCAGTGTAAAATGAAGAGGTGCAAATATGCAAGATGAAGAAATATATATGAAATAATTGTGGTTATATAACTTTTTTTTAACTTGGTGTGTAAGTGTGAATAGAAGAAAAATTATGTATCGATAGTCTGATAAAATTCTGTTTTGATATGACTCGTCAGCAAAATAGGATAAAAATATCTATGTGGAAATCTAAAAGAAATATGCAAATATCTGGATTGGCTTCAGTCACAATGTTTTTATGGTATATCAAGATAATGGTCACCTGTAGTTCTTATATTCAGAGACTGGTCTTTGTGTCACCACAATTAGTCTACAAAAGTTATAGAATCAATAGTGTTGTAATCTTAGGCCAAAAGAGCAGAGGAAGGTTTAGAAAGATTTATTAGGAAACTTCAATTATTATTACTATTATTATTACCTTTATTGTCAGAGTACAACATGTGTACAGTGAGATTGGCTGAGCCTCCCTTCGTGCATGCCCCCCCAACACAACTCATAGTGAGGGCAGAAGTCCCTAACCCAGTCCCAATCTTATTACACTATGTGGCCTTGTTGCACAATGCACCAGTCTATCATACTATGTTGACATGAAGTTATTTCCATTCAGAAGTCTGACAGCCCACCCATAGAAACTGTTCTTCAGACTGTTGGTGTGGCTGGCTATGCTTCTATATCTCCTACCTGATGGTGCTGACTGGGATGTGAGTCATCCCTGAGAATTTTCCTTGCTGTTCTAAGGCAGCGAGCCCTAGCGATGTCATCTAGTGGTATCAGGGAACAGCCCACAATGTTTTGTGCTGTGCTCACCACCCTCTGTAATGTCTTTCTATCCGTGGCTGTCAAGCCAGCATACCACACCGTAATGCAATATGAGAGGACGCTTTCTATTGTGGACCGGTAAAAGGTCATCAGTTGTTGTATTCTGACCCAGGCTTCATCAAACTTAATAAAACACAAACTGAATTTAAAAGTAAAACCTTTTTAATGCAATGCTGGGAATTACTTACATTCCCAGCCAAAACTAATTATACACAGTTTCTCCAGATAAGAGCATGCTTCTCAGTGCTGTAGAATGCTTGCCAACAAACAGACGTCCAATTAAGACTTAACATAAACCAACCCAGAAAAAACTGACCAGAGTACAGAGCTTTAAGATGGACTCGGAAATTACTGAACTGCTTCGCTTCCTGCAAAGCTCTTTGTCATTGAGGACTGACTTTTATCTCTTATGGGAGGGGCAATAACCTCCCACCCTTACTCCCGAGTCACCCCTTCTGCTTCAGCTGCTCTTGCCTTCTAGCAGCTCTGCACACATGCGCACTGGGAACAGGCTCCCCTGGGTCCTCTGCTTCGCTGCTGCCAGACTCTGAAAGCCCGAAGGCAACACCCCATTCTCAGATGGTCCTAGCCCCATCCCTGATCAGATGCAGGACCTTTGTCCAAGTCCTCATCAGACTCGCTGACTGGTTCCCTTTCATCCTCACTGTCCGATACCTCTGCCGTCTGCACTGGCTGCCGGCAAACTTCAGCAAGTTGTTCCACTTCATTCTTTCGCAAGACCTTAAGGAAATGGAGTCTCTGTTGGGCCTTCCTGGCCACCTGGGTTGTGTTCAAGCTTCTTCTTCAATAGTATCATGATTTCTTCCAAGTATATATCTTATGCTGAATGCCATTTCAACCAGAGATTTATATAAGTGAACACCATTAAAAACGAAGACAAATTATTTTTATTTCTTTATTTATTAAATTTATATGCTGCCCATCTCACTATTCAGTAGCTCTTGATAGTGTTTAAAGTTCAATGGAAGCCATGCTGAAAGTCCCCCTATACTGTTTAAATGCTGTTTAGATGGAGGTTATAGTGGAATATCTCATATCCTGTACTTCAAATTTTTCTCATTTGCCATTCTTGTTAACTTTATTTTCCAAAATGACTTTTTATTGTTTTGTGTACTGTGTGCTGTGGTATATTTAAAAATCTGGTGACTTTATAATGCATTTTTAAGAACAGTTCACTCAATCTAGTTCATTAGTCTTATAAAATGACTGTCATTAGAAAATTTCCTATTCACAAAAAGCTGCTGTGGTAGACAGTCACAAAATTTATCAGAAGAAAAGTGGACATGATTGCTAGCTGTCACCCTGTTTTTCTCCTCAGAATGATCTCTATTATCCAAGCTGCTGGAAACACTTCTGAGCAAAGAATTGGGCTGTAGTCCTCATTATTCGTATTTTTAAAAGTGACAGTTGAGCTTTGTTAAAGCACAAAAGCATTCCTTTAACTAAGCATTATCTTAGAGGCTGATACTTACTTTGCAGCACTGCATATTTCTTTTTTAATTAAAAAAACTTTTTAGAAAAAACAAAGACTAAAATTGAGGGCATTAATGCATACTATATTGTGGATTCCTGTTTGGATTTTGTGTAATCTTGTACCATTTCATTGGATCATTCTAAATATTCTTTGCCAGAAAAAGGTGAAGCATCCATTGACAAGTGACAACATAATAGAAATTACAGGCAGGTGCATCACCTACCTTTCAAGTTTCACATTGTGGTGGAAAACTGGGTTCTGTTAAAAAATGTTTTTTCTACTTCAGAATGGGTTCACATTTGACTTTCAAAGATATAGCTGAAAGTTAGCAGTACAGGTCGGTCAGACTACATATCTAGGATAGTATCAAGTTAATGTGTTAACTAGAACAGGATTAGAGAATGGCAGTGTGGATAATCAGCGGTTTATAAGCTAAGTCATATAAGAAAAAATAGAAAAAACAGAAATATTTTGTTCTGAGAAGAGAAGACTAAAAGCCTTTAGCCTTTGGCCACAAGATACCAAAGGGGAGCAAATAACAATATATCTGTGATGAGGTCATGAATACTTGTGTCATGATTAAAATAGACAATCACAGTTTTCATAGGTTTGCTACAGATGTTACTATGGAGAGGGATATGGTAACACACTTAAGATTCCTAAAATAATATGATCTGTATTGTCTCTGATCCCAGAAGTCAGGTCATAGAAAAATGAATTTCAGTTATAGGAAGGCTGATTCCAACTAAGTAATGAGAAACATTTCCAAATAATGAACACCATCTAATTGTAGAACCAATTGCCCACATAGGTTTGATTTAACTGAATGTGTGCAGGTAAAGACTACACAGCTATCAGTTATGTATGTTTTAATTTGGATTCTTGCACAGAGCAAGATATTGGACTCAGTGACCTAATTGGTTCTTTCCAATTCTGTAATTCTGTAATCCAGCTCTACATCTCCACCCCAAACCAACTCAGTGATGCCCTCCCCGTGATGTCTCGTTGCCTGGAAGCGGTGCGGATCTGGATGGGGAGGAACAGGCTCCAGCTCAATCCTGCTAAGACTGAGTGGCTATGCGTACCGGCATCTCGGGTGGTCCAAGATGTTCCATCTTTGGTTATGGGGGGAGAGGTGTTGCCCCCCGTAGAAAGGGCTCGCAACTTGGGTGTCCTCCTGGATTCACGGCTCCGTTTGGAGGAGCAGGTGGGAGCCGTGGCCAGGGGGACATTCGCCCAGGTGTGCCTGGTGCACCAGTTGCACCCCTATTGGACCGAGATGCACTACGCACAGTCACTCATGCGCTCGTTACATCCTGGATCAACTACAGCAATGCGCTCTACATGGGGCTGCCCTTGCAGACCATGCGGAGGCTTCAGCTGGTGCAGAATGCGGCCGCGCGGGTTGTGATGGGGGTATCCCGATACTCCCATGTTACACCCCTCCTGCACAAGTTGCATTGGTTGCCAGCTGCCCTCCGTATGAGATTCAAGGTGCTGGTTCTTACCTATAAAGCCATCCATGGCTTAGGGCCGGGGTACTTGCGGGAACGTCTCCTGCCAGCATCGAACACCAATCTCCCAGTGCGCACCCACAGACGGGGCCTCATTGGGGTACCATCGGCCAGACAGTGTCGGCTGGCGGTCCCTAGGGGGAGGGCCTTCTCTGTGGGGGTGCCCACTTTGTGGAACCAGCTTCCCCTGGAGCTACGATTGGCCCCTGACCTCTGCTCCTTTCGCTGCGGCCTAAAGACTTGGCTATTTGAACAAGCCGGCCTGAACTGGGAGGGGGGTGTTTGTTTTAGAATGTTTTGTGGTTAGGTTTTAAATATTTATTTGGTCTAATTGATTTAATAAGTTTTAATTCTTATAAGTCCTACAAGACATGGGTCCGGGCTATCTACGGGAACGTCTACTGCCGGCATCGAATACCAACCGCCCTGTACGAGCTCACAGGCAGGGGCTTCTCAGCGTGCCGTCTGCGACCCAGTGTCGTTTGGCGGTAACGTGGGGGAGGGCCTACTCTGTGGTGGCTTCCACTCTGTGGAACCAACTACCTCTGGGGCTCCGCCTGGCCCCTGACCTCTGTACTTTCCGCCACGACTTGAAAACCTGGTTGTTTGAACAGGCTGTGCTGGGCTGACTCCTCGGGGGGTGTCATTTTTATACTTAATTATAAATGGGTTTTTAGTTTAATTTGGCTTGGTTAGTTTAATTCTATTTTAGATAATTAATTTATTGTGTTGGTTTTAATTGTGAGCCGCCCTGAGTCCTTTTTGGAGAGGGGGCGGCATACAAGTCAAATTAATAAATAAATAAATTCTTTTTAACTTTTGTATTCGGTGTTTTTATGTGAGCCGCCCTAGGTCCTCCAGGAGATAGGGTGGCATACAAGACCAAATAATAATTAATTAATTAATTAATTAATTAATTTAAAGACTTCTTCATGTAAATTGCTTCTTCTTAAAAAGAAGTTTACCTTTAAAATTATGATCTGTAATGGTCTCCAGATGGTTTCCTTTAGGATAAGAATTATGCTAAGATTCCCTTAATCTCCTCTAGGATCTTTTTATATGCTTAGTAGTGATTAGATAGATATTTTCCTATGGGCCTTTACCATCTCCAAAAAATCTCTATTGTACTAATGAGCTTTTTGGAGGAGGGAAAGGAGAACAGAAGACATCATTACATTCTAGGAGTTATTTTATACTTTTAAGATTACTTTATTATTGTGAAACTATTGTTTTCTCTTTCTAGACCCACAAATGTCTTCTGATTGCAAAAATGTAAATTTTCTTTTGCAAAGAAAGTTTTCAAATTGTATTGAAAAACTCTGGATCTGTTCTCTTTTCTCATGGATTTAAAAAGAAATTGGGCTTTTTTCCCCCCTTACGTTTTTGCCAGTAATTCTGAAGCCTTCACAATAGTTGTAGGGTTCAACTATTGCTGTGATGAATTTGGACCACCAGGATGGACAATTTTTTTTTTTAATTCCAGCTCACATGTTGTTGATCGGAGAAATGTGTGCTGTGAGCAGCCAAGCTCTATCTTCACTTTTTTTACTCTCCACTCTTATCCTTCTTTAAACTTTATGGCACGAAAAAAGGGAAACGAGAGAATAATTCCAGCACCCTTCTCTTCCCAAACACCATTTTCACATTAGGAGGAATGGAAACTTTTGCACAGAAGAATTAAATTTAATCTATTGTAGTATCCCATGGAAACAGTTCTTCCTCCTAAATTTGACTTTAAAGGATTAATAGTTTTAACTGAAGTTTACCTGTAATGTCTTCTTTTGCTTTGCATTTATTAATTATTTTCAGTTGTACAATGCCAAGACATTCTTAAAGTATTAAACATGCTTGCTATAAATCATTTTTATGTCTTTGTTAAGCCTTTCCCCTCCCTCTTCCTTGAATCAGACGCTAGCACTGAAATAGTCTCCTGACAGCTAATACGTTTTGCATTTTGGAAGGCTTTTTGCTATACTGCCAAGGGAGCTGTTTTTTATTTTAAAATGTTTTTGAAGCAATCTTGCTTTAATTAGCCTGTTTGAGAAATTTCATGTCACTTTTCCATGAGCGTGGGTGGGAGAACCTTGGAGCCAGATCTGTCTTTTACTGTTGGAGAGCTGATATAAATCCCAGAGAATGAAAACAAATTTTTCCACTCTCCCATTCTGCCAATAGAAACTTGCAGTCTCTTCTGGTTTCTGCTGTCCAAACTCCCTAAATACTTGCCCTGAGCTAGTCCAACTTGCAATAGTAACACCTTATTATTTTTCCAAGGCAAAGTGTTATAAACTCAGTGTTATAAAATTTCCAAGCAAGTGGGCCAGGTTCTCCAGCTATAAGAACAAGGAGAAACTACTGATTTTAAAATTGTTTAATTTTTGGAAGGAATTCTTTGTTTTCAGAATATGTAATGGAAATAAGTGATTTAGAAACGGTAACTTAAATAATGTTAAGTTTTATTTTCACAGTGATAAAGTAAGGAAACAATTGATACAGTATTTCTTTAAAGTATAATTAATACTAAAATACAAAGTGCTTTGAAGCTGATAATCCTATAATTTTAATTTGGAACATGAAGAAACTGTCCTTTTGCACGAAGTTCTGTTTATAGCATGATTCTCAAACTTTTTTGAACTTACATTCTCCTGTTCTAAATATACTGTATAACTAGCATATGGCAATTTACAACCAAAAAATTATCATTTAATCTTCAGATTAATGTTCAGTATGCGTAAAACCTACAGCTGCAGGCAAAGTTCTGGGAAGTTATATAGAACCTAAAAATTCCAAACAGACTTCAGAAGGCCAGTACAGGAAATATTTGGGCCTCACATAGGAATAGTATTTCTTTTTGAGCTCTTCGTTTTATTAATATTCAGTTAAGTGCTGCTACCAGATAAAGCCAATGCGGGCTAGTGAGATGTTTAAGATCCTGCTGACTTACTGCATTGGAGCATACAGTCACTGCAGTCATGATTTATTGTAGAGGTTTACATTTATCTTCAAGCATTTCAAGTGCCAGATTTTATGAAACATCTTACTCTAAGTGCAAAACCAGCTATTTTCAACATTTTGAAGCTTTAACTCAAAATGCTTTAAAATATCAAATATCCCATGCTGCACACACACAAAAATCATTTCACCAAATTAAATGCTTGAAGCATTTCAGAATATTTGCATATTCTATTTTACTAATCCTTAGAAGAAGAATGTGTTCTACTAATTTTCTAAGTAAAAAAATACGCCAGTTGAGGTCATTAAAGCATAATAACTGTATATATTATCACTGCATTTTGCTGTCTCCAAAAATATGTATCTGTTTTATTGGAAAAATATGCATAGACAATGACATTGGATTCTCTGGATTAAATTAAGTATATTTTTGGAAATGTTTATAGATACAGTGCTTTGGATTTATATATATATTCGTTTGTTCTACTTTTAGAACTCCTTGTTTCTTCTAAAAATTTGCTGTAATTTTAATAGATCTCAAAGACTTTAAATATGATGGTCAGCATGTAATAGAAGTTGATGAAGGAAATACAGCTGTGATTGCATGTGACCTTCCTGAAAGCCATCCAAAAGCCCAGGTTCGCTACAGTGTGAAGCAAGAATGGTTGGAGGCCTCTAGAGGTGAGCTGTGATTGATGGTGGAAAGAGAAGCACCTGAATTAATCCTGCTTATTTTATCCTACTTCATCCCAGACAACCTATAAATAAGTGGATTTCAGTTTTCAAAATTCTAAGTGGTAACATGCTGGCTATGGAAGTCTATGCATTTGAAGGCATCGAAATTAGGGAAGTGTGTTCTGTTCTTCTAATCAATTTCAACATCCCCTATGTTTTCATATTTATCTGTGCAGTTGATAGTCTAGGTTTTATACACAAGACTCCATGGATACACACACATTTCTGTCTATTATCCAGTAGCAATTTCATAACTTTATTATTATCTTTATCACATTAACATGATGTTAAACATAGCCTGTAAAAAGTAGACTTGACTGCCAGAAAACTTTAGGAATGGGTGGATCATACCATACTTATGTCTGGCTACAAGGGAAGTTATAAGGAATCTTAGAGATGGTAGATATTGAGTCATTTTAAAGCCAAGCTTTGTTCCATTCCACCAATCCACAACAGATATATCAGGTAACAGGAGAGAATATTTTAGTTGGAAATAAGTGTATATGAAAATATTGAAGTTGGGAATTTGACAGCTGTTCCAGTTGCTTCTTGGCTGAACTGCACAAATACATACAGACACAGCTAGATGCAAGGGCTGCTAGAAAGATCAATATAATTCCGATTAAAATATATTTAGGTACCCTTTTTTCAAAAATGGTCACAAAGTATCTTAAATTTGCAAGGGGTTGACATGTACATGAGATAAGTCTTCTGAACCTTCATATTTTATGGAGTTCAAGGCTTTAGGGAGTTTCTATGTATTTTCCCGCATTTCCTTTTCCTTTTAGTTGACTTTGAAGCAAAAGTTATACATTGCCACAATAGTATAAGAACTGTTCCACTATGGTCCATTTTAAAATAAGGATATTTTAATATGAGATAGACTGCTTTGTTCCAGTTCTAAGCCATATTTTTCCATTTATTGTTGTCTGAGATTTTCAAGTTAATAGGTAATTCAAACAACTTAATTTTTGCTGCTGCAAATTACAGCAAACTTAGACAAAAGATTTCATTTTATATCCATATCGTGGTAGAACTTGTGAAATAGAAATGGTTCTTTTTCAGAAAATAGTTCTGAATGATTTATTTATCTTAATAGACAACTACTTGATCATGCCATCTGGGAATCTTCAGATAGTCAATGCCAGCCAGGATGATGAAGGAACTTACAAATGTGCAGCCTACAACCCTGTCACCCAAGAAGTAAAAACATCTGTGTCTAGTGAAAGACTCCGTGTGAGACGTAAGACATTATTTCTGATTAATTCAGTTCCTTGGCTCAAAACTGTTGAATGATGGCGTCCCTGGTCTGTAAAGTTTCCAGTAGCATTCACTATAGGCTATCTCCCTTGGTTCACCTTTTTTGATCTCATATTCACATGTGGGGTTTGTGTATGTGTGTTTGTGTGTATGTATGTGCATGTCTATTACATTTAGTATGACTTTTTAAAAATAGTTCTTTATTTTTGTAAGTATTTTTATGAGCCATTTCTCTCCCTTCCTTTTGCTCCTTATAGTATCACATCATGTCCTATATTTTAATGTGCATTCCTGGATTGTCAAAATACAGTCACCCTGCCCTTAGGAAAAAGAAATTATAAAGATGCTTCTGTGATTTTTAGCAATATTCCTAGACTGGTTATTCCCAGAAAAAGTAACTTAACAGAAGCTGTTGTAGCTTTTAAATCTTTTGACTGCAGAGATAAAACTAGATAAAGAGAACCCAGTTAAACAAATGAGTCAAAACATACTTGTTCATTTTTTTTAAATTCACATTTATATGCCGCCCTTCTCTGGAGACTCAGGGTGGCTTACAATCTTTGGAGCACAATCCAATGTGCTCAGCAATAGCCTTCATTCTATTGTATATGCCTGCTTATTATTAGGGCTTTTTTTTTGGCCCCCCCAAAGCGGCATTTTTACAAAGTCAGCTTATTGCCCCCAACAATCTTGGGTCCTCAATTTACCTACCCCAAGAGGATGGAAGGCTGAGTCAACCTTGAGCCTGGTGGGATTCGAGCCTGTACTAATTGCAGGCAGCTGGAGGTAAGTGCTAGGTGTTTAACAGCTTGCACCACCAAGGCTCTTGGGAAAAGATCCCAAACTATATCTTTGTGTGTGGCAAAAATATGTGAACCTCTAGGACTATCAGCTCATTTAAAGAGAAAATTAGAGTCAGATGTTTCAAACAATGGGATGATAATCAGGTATGAATGTGGGAGGTCCAGCCTTATTTAAATCACAGAATTCTGAATATTCACTATCAGGATCTGATCTTCACAACACAGGTATGCTGGAAGTGTGGTGTGACTTCAGCAAAGGAGATTTCTGAGAACATATGATAAACAGTTGTTGATGCTCGCTATACTGGAAAGGGTTATAAAATTATTTGAACTCTACTAGTCCATTGTTAGGCATATTGTGAACAAATGGAGGCAATTCAGTACAATTGTTACCCTCCCAGGAGTTCAACAACTACACCACATCAACCACACCAAGAGCAAGGCACTTGGTTTCATCTAGGCAAGGTGCTAGGTTTCAAATCGCTAGGGTAATAAAGAGCTAAAGATCTTCCTTGCATTCATGTGTTTGGTCTTCCCTGTTAGAACACTGAGTAAGAATGGTATGTATGGCAGGGCTGCAAGGAGAAAACCATTACTCTCCAAAAAGAACATTATTGTCTGTCTATAGTTTGCAAAAGACTATGTGGAAAACCCAGAACACTATTGGACAAATGGTGAATGGATGAGACAAAATAGAATTTTTTGGCTTGAATCAAAAGCATTGTTTGGCAAAAAGCAAATACTGCACTCCATCTGTGAAGCATGATGGCAGCAGTATCATTCTTAGGTCTGCTTTGCTGCCTCTGGACTAGGATGACAGAACTATGAATTCTGAATTGTACCTGCCAATTCTAAAGGAAAATGTCAGGTTAGAGGTTCCTGAACTAAAACTCAAGTTGTACAGTCAAAGAATTGTTAAAGCAGCAGAAAGTTAATATTGAGGTGGCCGAGTGGAAGTCCTAACCTTAATTCTATTGAAATGCTGTAGAAGGACCCAGTCAGAGCAGGATATGTGAGGAAGTCCACCAACATCCTTGAGTCAAAACTGTTCGTGAAGAGGAATGGACTCAAATTCCTCCAAGCCGATATGCATGATTGATCAACAGTTATCAGAAATGTTTAGTTGCTGTTACTGCTGCTTAGTAGAACAAATCAATTACTGGAAGCAAAGGTTCACATATTTCTATCACACAGAAAGATGTAACCTTGGATAATTTTCCTCAATAAATCAATGAACAAGTATAATGTTTTTGACTGCTTTCTTTAATTGAATTCTCTTTATTTAGAATTTATGTAGAGGTCATGTTTTAAGTCATATTTATGCAGAAATGTTGGACATTCAAAACTTTTAAGGTAGTAAATATATTTCTTTAAAATCACAGAAATTTTGGCAAGACCCATCAGCATCTACTCTGGCTGGAGTGATCCTAGAGGCTTTGAAAGTAGTGGATGATTTACCACTTAACTTCCTATTCCACCCTTTTGATAGTAATACGTTTTCTATTAATATAATTCATTGAAAACAAAAGAATGAATGGTTAGAAAGATGTGTGCCAGAAAGGATAGAATGCCAAGTGTGCTGATCACTAGATTGTAAATTAGATCCACATACATACTAGTAACAATAAATCTGGCTGACTATTTAGAAACATTACCTGATCTTCCTTATATCATTTTTGTGAAGTTAAATAGAATAAAATTTGTAAACATTTAAAGTCTCAAAAAAGGATAGTAATATGCGCTAGCTAGGTTAATATCTTAATTTTCTGAAGTGTTCATGAAATATGTGGCATCTTTCTGCAACACAAGTTATAAAAGCTGATGATATTACAAATGATTCTTTTTGGTAACTTGCAAAAATGTCCAAGTTTTAGATTTTTAGTGTTTTTAAAGTTTTAAAAACAAAAATGTTGAAACTTTATAATTTTGTTTAGTATGTTTTTAAGAGACAACCATTTATTTTGGCCAGTCGTTTTATAATTACTTTGCTTTATCTAATTTTGCATTAGGCTCAACAGCTGAGGCTGCTCGCATAATTTATCCCACAGAGGCCCAGACCATCATAATCACCAAGGGCCAAAGCCTCATTCTTGAATGTGTGGCTAGTGGGATTCCAACTCCACGTGTTACTTGGACTAAAGATGGCTCCGGAGTCTCTGGCTACAATAAAACTAGGTTCCTTCTCAGCAATCTTCTGATAGATGCAATCAGTGAGGAAGACTCAGGGACTTACAGCTGTATGGCTGACAATGGAGTCAGGAAAGCTGCAGCAAGTGTCATCCTCTACAATGTTCAAGTATTTGGTACAGAGAGTTGTAACTTCTTTTCTATTTTTGTTCTATTAATGGTTGTATGGATTGTATATTTCAGACAAAAGCTCTTCATTTATAATGCATTAATTGGATTTCTGTACAGAGCAGAGCATTGGACATAACATTCTCTCCAAAATCTGAAATTCTGGCCTTGAATATGCAGAATCCGACTTCACTATAATTTTCAGATTTGTTGGCTAATTTCTCAGTTTGTTGGCTGGGGGGGATTAAAGTGGGAAGGAAGTGTTTTTCTGATAGCTCTCCTTCATTCAGGGGTGGGATGCTACCAGTTCGTCTAAAGAACTGTAGCTCTGAAGAGCAGCAGACATCAAACCAGTTCTGTGTTTGCTGCTGTTTGACCCACCCGCCCACCCGGACTGTTACCTGTCCTTTATTTCCTGCTTTTTCAACCTCAGCTGCCTTGCACGGCACAGCTGAGGTTGAAAAAGCAGGAAAAAAGAGGCTTTTCAAATGCTGCGCATTCGCGTGCAGCGCTTTTCAGCTCTCCAGGCGGCACAGCTGATGGTTTATTTTTACATGCGCACACAGCAAAACATAGTCACCGAACCGGTAGTAACACTGGTTGAATCCCACCCCTGCCTTCATTCCCTTGATTTTGTAATATAAAACTATTCCTATCTCTTGAGAAGCACTAACTTGTAATATGCACAAATACTGTATTCAAGTATAGGCTTAATTATGTGGGCTATTGTCTGCAATCACTTTTTATTGCTGAGTAATCTAATACAGTTTAAGCAATCACAGCAGACAAATAGTGCCATAAGTCTATAAGTAAAAGTAAAACTACTTCTCTTTGTGTACAACTTTGCAAGCACCAAATTTCGCAGAGATCTCTATTTCAGAGATAGATATTCTTTCATCATTCTCCAAATGACTGACAGTATAATTGTATCTTCTTTTCAGAACCTCCAGAAGTTAGTATGGAACTAGCTCAGGAGATCATTACTTGGGGACAAAGTGCAAAGTTTACCTGCAGAGTTCGAGGGAATCCGCAGCCTTCAGTGATGTGGTTGCGCAATGCAGTTCCCCTTTTTTCCAGCCATCGAATGCAACTCTCTCGTAGGGCTCTTCGTCTTTCTAGTGTAGGGCCTGAGGATGAAGGAATATACCAGTGCATGGCAGAAAACGAAGTTGGGAGTGCACAAGCTATGATACAGTTGAGAGTTTCCCAACCAGGTAAGTCTCTAGTGAAGTTAAGGTAACAGAATAATCATCTTTCAGATCTGTCTCTCCTTGTAAGATTAATGGGAGACACAACAGCTTTCCAATACTTTGTCTGTCATAGGGGAGACGGTGTGATTTAGGGAAGGGCAAAAGCCAGTAGAAGTTTTCCAGAGAGAGTTCCAAACTAGCAATAGAAAGACTGCAGGAGCTGTTAGAGCTGTTAGAAAGCAGCCTGTATCTTGGAGTTGTGGGTGCTCCATCACTGGAATTTTTCAAAGAAAGATTTGACTAGGATGATTTGAAACCTCCAGTGTCCCTTCCAGTCCTTTGATTCTTTGTTTTTTCAGTATTAAGCTCCTTGCTGTTTCCATTCCTGATTTTGATTAATACCCAATAAAGGAGAAATATCCTAATGCCTGCTGAAGATTCATGTGGCATTGAAGTTTCATTATTCTTGATTATTGGGACTGATGAGATGTTCATTATAAAAAAATGGTCTGGATTTGCCAAAATGTATGTTTTGCAAGTGCTAAACATGGCCATTGTTTCCCCTATTATATTCCAGAAATAAGTCAGATATCACAGCAGGAACCTGTTGGAGATTCAGCACAATCTGTCACCTCAACTACTAGGTTTACCAATAGTGAAAAAATGCCAAAAGGAAAAGCTGTTCTTTTGAAATCAAAACCTACAGAATCAGCAACATCTGCCCAGTGTACCTCAAAAGAAGAGGTTTCTCCAGCTGAAGCCCCAGTCATACTTAGCTCTCCTCGAACTACCAAAACTGATGGATATGAATTGTTGTGGCGACCACGGCATGATAACAAAACACCTATCCTCTACTATATAGTAAAGTATCGCAAGGTTAGCATATTCCAATTATTTTTTTTGTTATATTCCATCTGTATTAACAGCAATATCAATCTACAGTTTCCATGAAAAGTTCCGATATCTTATATTTTTTGCCTGCTTATGTAGCATCAGCCTTTTCTTCCTTTCATAATGGACAGAAGTGTTGTCCTGTGCACTGGTGCTAAAGGTTGTGGGCAGGAGGGTGCATTGTAAGTATTAACATAAAGAAACACCATGTAGATAATTTACAATACGGTAAATGAAGATGAAAATCAGCAAAGAAGAAATCTGAAGTACTGGAAAGAGGCTGTTGATGAACAAAATATATAGCTAAACTTAAACTCTGAGCAGGTATATGTTTTAGCTGTGGTATTTGCATTTTTATCACTTTTCATATAATTATTCTTATGAAACTCTTAATTAACACTTTATTTCTTAACAATAAGAGAGAAAATGAGGGATGCTACTGGATTTTTTTTGGAACAAATCATTTAAAATTAATACACCGCTTTTATTTTATTTTTCTCAGGGAGGCAAACTGCAGGCCTCAATCACACACCAAGGAGTCATTTCTTTCTTGCTCTGATGATTGAAGCAGACTGTTTTTCAAGAGCATCTTTAGAATTCTTAGGTCAGAAGAAGTCACTGTTGGCCTTAACACTTAGCAGTAATATGATTTTAGTGCAGGATAATTTTTTGATCAACTATGCAGTATTTGTATAGGCCTTTTTATACGGGGTGAGAGAGTTCTTCCTTTTAACTCCCACCACTTATTTGACTGGCAATATGATGCCTTGAAGTAAGATGTTCATGTAGCAGAGAAACTGGTTGTAGCAACTCTGTAGTTATCATGACTTCTTTAGAGCTCATCCCAGAGCTCTTGTCTTCACTTGAGACAGGGTTTAATGCACAGTTTTGCAAGAATCCAAAATTGCTATCAAAATAATGTGGACTGCTTTGTCATCATTTGATGAATGACCATATTGTAAAGCTTGTTAATCTTGTAGCTTGGTATGCAAACTTAATACTTTTAGACATTGATTTATATCAAAACATCTTGAAATCCCACTTATATGTGTTCACTGCCCACATTTTTTACAGAAATGTAGATGCCATGAACTGAGTATTTCCATGTCTCCTTTTTCTCCACAAATATAACAGTATTTTTTAAACAATTAGCACTTAGATTTTACATATTCTACGTATGTTCATGGGAAATACAACATGAACAATGTGGTATAAATTTTCAAGTTTAGTATCCTGAATTTAAAAATATAGTTTATGTAGCAAACAATTACATTAAATAAATGTAATTTTATATGTGTTTAGTTTTTGTTACAAATGTGACCATAAACTGCTAAGCTTCAAGGAATTTAATATCACTAATTTTGTCCATATTATCATAAATAAACAAACCAAATTAAAGCAGAAGTCCATAAATTAATGTAAGACAATTAAATATGCTATATTATAAGCCAGTGATGGCTAGCCTTTCTGTCCTTGCGTGCCAAAACTGTGTGTGTCAGCACCCATAAGGCAATGCACGTGGGTGGGCCCACGGACCCTGTGCATGCATGCGCAATCCTCCCATGCCGTGCATTTCTGCACATGTGCATGCAAAAAACCCCCGCATGCACTGCGCATTTCTGCGCATGCATTTCCTCCAACTTTCTTAATATTAATTTGGAGTTCCCCAATTTGTTGCCCTCCAGATATGTAAAGCCCATAATTGTTTGATAGTCAAATATTGAAAAAGGTGCTATATATTCTGTTGCTTGTTTGTGAGATATGTGCTATGCAATTTAATTAAATTAATTCATCCACCTATTTTAGGCATAAACTTTTTATAGCCCTTTACCTACCATAAAACTTGCCATATCTACTGATTATTACGCTCATCTTTTTTTTTAAACAGGTAATGAATTTTTCAGATAACTGGATAATCCGAGATGTCCCTGCCAGCCAGTATCATTTGAGCCTAACAAAATTGGATCCAGGAAGTTTATATGAAGTGGAAATGGCTGCCTATAATTGTGCTGGACAGGGTCAGACAGCCATGGTGACCTTCAGAACTGGTAAAGAATAACTGTCTTTTAGAATGCAATTGTCATAAAGTTACTGATTTATCCTGATACTAAGGAGATCTTTTCCAAGCTGATGTTCTCTTGATGTGATGGACTCTGCAATCATGTTGGTTGGGATTCCATATTGAAAAAAAGGTATTGTTAAATTGCTTTTAGCATTTAGTTATCTATGCTTTCTTTCTATAAATACTTTATTTTCTAGAGATCAGTAATGCGCCTTTTGATAGGTATTTAATTGTGTGTTTTAGAGTAAACCTATTATGACACCAAGGTCTGGGTGGTTAGAATCCCTAATATGGTCTTATTTCTTTTAATGTCATGTCCATTTCATATGCAGTCTCTGTTTAGAAACAAACTCATCCACGCAATCATATTCTTAAGAAAACTTAACATGGAAAAGCTAACTGAAACTTTCAACTTCTTACTGTGAAAACATTTTCTCACAAAGAAAGCATTCAGCTTGCCATATTCATGTTAGCTAAAGCAATGTAATTCCTTGGAATGCAAATTCCCAGAGTGATGAAGTTTATGTAACATCAGTAGCCACTTAATATAATTCTCCTTGCTTAATTATTTTTGTCTTGCTTAGGACGACGACCAAAACCAGATATTGTTGCCAGCAAAGAACAGCAGCTCCCAAAGGATGATCCAGGCATTGGCGCTCGAAGTAGCAACCAGTCAGATAATAATCGCCTGTCCCGTGAGTCATCTCAAAATTGTAGTAACAATATTTTGGGGATCTAGAAGCCAGTCCATTTGAAGAAAAGAATTGGAAAAGACCAGACAGCAATATTGAAGAAAAGTCAGAAACAAGACTATACAAATAACAAAAGAGAGAGTATTTATTCTCTCACTTGTCTCCAGTCCTTATTAGGTCATCTCTCTCTCCAGAGACAGTGTTTTTTTTGGCATGAAGTATTTCACATATTATTAGGGAACAACATTTTTATATTTTTAAAAAATGTTAACTAAAAGGATAATGAAATAAAATAAACAATTGGGATTTCTAGCTGTTCTGTGACATACCAGATCTGTTTACATGGGCTGGCTGAGCATTTGATGAATCCAGGGCAGATACTGGCTATAAGTGGAAACTTTAAAAACAATTCTTATTCTTACCTTACACATTCATAACCCTAACGCATCTCTTGTTACTAACATACTATGTTTCTTCCAAAGGAAGAGAGTTCTACATTTAAGACAATATTGCCCCCCCCAAAAAGATAAACAGAAAAAATATATTAATATGGGGGTAGAAATCCTATGCAGTGTCCCATTTCCTCTCTTGTCAATCAAGGTTTATAAAGTCCAGCTAAAACCAAACCTTATGATTCTCTTACTGTTCCCCAAATAAAGGTCTGTGTTTGTATCAAGGATTTAGATAATCAAATATGCAAGAAGCCATATTTGGTTATCTAGATCCTTCATAGGCATCATACTTCAAAGGAGAGCAAAGTCAAAAAGAGATATTTATTAATAACTATTGATTAAAGATAGTTGCATTGCATGTATAAAATTATTAGATTCCCTTATGTATGCCAACCATTCTCTTATCTCTCAGAGAAACATATTCCACTCCCTCTTTCCAACACAAACATCAAAAACAAACATCATTTCTAAAAGCCAGGATAGAGTGAGGATAAGAGAAACTGAAAGCAAAAGAAGAAAGGGGAAAAGAACCCTTGGTGGAGATCAGTTGAAGGATCATCCATCAACAATGGACAGGACTCCCTCCAAATTGAGAAATGCTATTTTTACAGCCTATAAAAAAAGTTAGAATTCACCAACCAAATGTCCCTTCGCCAGCAATGGCTAACTTAAAGGACATTTTCAGCACCTCTGCATTTGTTAGTTTTCAAGTTTTATTTTTCAATCAATATAAAATGCTTTCCCCCCTCAGATTGGGTTCTGATTTAGGCAACAAGCACTTCTTGAGCAGGTAAGGAACACATGAGCTCAGAGATGCATCCCAAGGATTAACTGCCGCCTTACTCAGCTCTCTGGGTGGTGCCACCTAGTAAATTTTCTCACACTTAATCACCATAATGTCAGGCATCTTTTGTGGGCTGGGAAACTTCCCTATCCCTCTTCTAAGCAAGTAACCACCACACTTCACTAAAGGCTGAATAAAGGAAGCCATCATCGCCAAAGAGTCCCAGTCTGGATGTGGCTAGATTCTTCTGATAGGCCAGGAAAGATTCCAGATCACTGCTCTTCTCTGCTTAGGATTTAGGACTTAATTTTTTTTAACAACTGGTTTTCATGAACTTTACCAAACTAATAAAGGAGAATATTTGCAGCTCAGGGTTGAAATGAGGAGTACTTGGTACTATCTGAGCTTGTTTGTTTTCTTGCAGGTGTTTCATTACCCAAACTAGGTAACATCAAAGGTGCATTAATGATTTGGGTCATGAAAGAAAACAGCAAACTTCAGAAAGCACCAATGCCCCTCACTTTACCAATCTGGCTCAACTCTTTCCTTTATTCACTTATTGGAGTATAACCGTCTTCTTTTTATGGGTGGTGATAGAAAGAAACAATGATTTTTTAAAAAGTAAAATAAAATAATTACTTGGTGAAACAGTTGTAGGTTTTTCTGATTTTTATGAGGGAATTATTGATTTTCCATTCACAAATGCTGAATGTGACATTAAACACTAGAAGCAAACCACAGTGGTTTCAGCTTTACTCTTCCAATCTGAAGCTGAGGTTAATTTCATACCAGTTATATAACATTTTTATTCTTTACAGCTCCTGAGGCTCCAGACCGTCCCACGATCTCAGTAGCATCTGAGACATCTGCCTATGTGACTTGGATCCCACGTGGGAATGGTGGTTTTCCTATTCAGGCATTCAGAGTAGAGTATAAGAAACTGAAGAAACTTGGAGACTGGATGTTAGCCAGGAGTGACATTCCCCCTTCTCGTCTCTCTGTGGAAATTAAAGACTTAGAAAAAGGTAGATTTACCCTTCCAAACATGCATACCTTTTTGTACAGGAAATCCTCGAGTTACAACTGTTCATTTAGTGACTGTTGAAAGTTACATCACTGAAAAAGTGACTTAAGACCATTTTTCACACTTACAACCTTTACAGCATCCCCATGGTCACATGATCAGAATTTGGATGCTGGGCAACTGATTCATATTTATGATGGTTGCAGGGTCCCAGGGTCATTTGCAACCTTCTGACAAGCAAAATCAATGAAGAAGCCGGATTCACTTAACAACTCTGTTATTGACTTAACATCTGTAGTGATTCACTTAACAACTGTGGCAAGAAAGGATGTAAAATGGGGCAAAAATCACTTAAACAACTGTCTCACTTAGCAACATAAATTTTGGGCTCCATTGTGGTCATAAGCCAAGGACTACCTGTACTTTCTAGTGGCTTATAATGTGCTTGTAACTAAACATTTTATTATCCATACCAAGGAGAAAGAAAATACAGGTAGTCCTTGACTTACGGCCACAATTGAGTCCAAATTTTCTGTGGCTAAGCAAGAAAGTTCTGCCCCTTTCTGTGACCTTGCTTGCCACATTTGTTAAGTGTTGACTGCTTGTCAGAAGGTGGCAGAAGGGGATCACATGACTCCAGGACACTGCAATAATCATAATTACATGCTATAAGAGCCGTGATGGTGCAGTGGTTAGAATGCAGTACTGCAGGCTACTTCTGCTGATTACCCGCTGCCAGCAGTTTGGCAGTTTGAGTCTCACCGGCTCAAGTTTGACTCAGCCTTCCATCCTTCCAAGGTCAGTAAAATGAGGACCCAGATTGTTGGGGGGCAATATGCTGACTCTGTACACTGCGTAAAGTACTGTGAAGTGGTATATGCTATTGCTAGTTACCAAGCATCCAAATTTTGATCTCGTGACCATGGGGATGCTACAATGGTCATAAGTGTGAAAAACCGTCATAAGTCATTTTTTCAGGACCTCTGTAACTTCAAACGGTCACTAAACAAATAGTTATATATCAAAGATATTTCTGCAATAATTTTATTTTGCCTGAAGGCTGCTCTTGAATAACTTCCTTAAGCTGTGTTTTGCCAATCTGCCCATTTCAGAGCAGGAGAAGGTTTAAATCCCTTAATATCAGTGAGATGACACTAACTCCCACCCCACATCCTTCGAATACTGTTATCAGTCATATGTGATTGCACCTTCCAGCTTTTTCCTCCATTAGTTGCATGGTGTTGGGGAAATGGAAGTTCTCCATCTGCTGCAAACCCATGGGTAAAGTGGGAAAAAGCTGGTACCTAGTGATTCATGTGTGAGGAGTCCTTGGTGTTCTCTGAACTTCCTTGTTTTCTTGCAGACGTTTCATTACCCAACTAGGTAACATCATCAGTGCTAGATGATTTTACTAGTAAGCTTAGAGGGCACCAAGGACCCCTCATTTCAACCCTGAGTACAAGTATTTTCCTTTATTGATTCATATGTATTGCTAATGTGAAAGATGGGTTATTTCTTTCTATGGAAGGATGTATATCCCCATTTGGCACAATCAACATTTTGTTTCTTCTCCTAAAAGCAAGCATAATTCCCATTTGTGTTTTTTCTCCCTACTTCTAAATATTTATTTTTTATTCATTTATCATCTCCATCTGCCATCTCCCTCACAGAGGGGCTCTGGGTGGTGTACAATAAAATATTAAAAGCATAAAACAGTATATAAAATTTTAAAAAGGCAAAAACTGTTAAAATTAAATAAAAATCAGGGAGGGCTTCAGTTGCAAACCAGCCCCAGGACTGCAAGCACCTATGTGCCCCACCCCCAAGCAAGGCTGCAGGGCCATGTTTTTAAAAACCTGTCCTGAAGGCCAAGAAATATCTTTTCTTCAGTCTGCTTTTGGGGTAAAACAAATAAAATAGTCATTAAGTACCTTTTGAAACTTCACTGGCATGTAACATGATCTTTTTCATTTCATTACATTTTTCATATGGTCTTTTCATTCAATACAAGATAGTCACTGTTATTAGGATAGACTTGATTGCCTGAAGGGAAAAAATGAAAATAGTTTTTTTTTTGCTATGTTGCTTATATCAGTGGATTAAGGAAATGCCAATAGAATGTAATGCCCAGTTTTCAGGAAGAAATGAACCAATGGTCAGCTAGCTAACCATTTTTTCTCAATTGCTTTTCATCCAATCCTTTAGGCACATCTTACAAATTCCGGGTGCGAGCACTGAACATACTTGGGGAAAGTGAACCTAGTGCTGCATCTAAACCATATGTGGTATCAGGTTACAGCAATCGTGCATATGAGCGTCCTGTTGCAGGTCCATATATCACTTTCACTGATGCCATTAATGAGACAACCATCATGCTAAAGTGGATGGTAAGCATGAGACAAAAACCGTATAACTGGCGTGCAAAGATGGGGCTATTTTTTAAATTGTAGTAGACTTTTATCTAATTAAAATTGTACAATATTTCTCAGAAGATAGTTCCTATGATGTTATTTTTATTGCTAATGCAAATCATGCCTTAAATAATGCAAATTTAACACCTTAAATTTCTCTATTGCTGTAACATGGGAATGTTTAGTGCTTTTAGACATGTGGGAGCTTGATTAGTTTTCATGCTAATTGGCATGAAAAATATAAATTTAAGCAAATTGAATATGAAAATAAGTTAAATCTGAATATATAAAGACAAATAATCTTCTGTACTACTAATGATCCTTCAGCCTTTCACACCTATTAATTATCTTTTATCAGAACTTTGTGCAGGTAGCTGATAAGTCAATAAGTGCCTCTAGATTTGGCATATGGATGCCAATTAGATCCACGACAAAACCTCCACTTTCGTTCTAGATCCATCTTGACAGCTATTCTGCATCGACCATTTAATCAGCAAGTTCTAGAAAAGCAAGAAAATATATCCTCTTCCTTTCCCTGAATCAACAGTTTCCACTCTTCTATTACAAGAGTGGTTTTGAGAACTACCTCTGGTTTTGGTTGTGTTTATTTCATTTTCTACTTTGCTGTTGATGTTTTTGCAGTATATCCCAGCCAGCAATAACAATACACCAATTCATGGATTTTACATATATTATCGACCAACTGATAGCGATAATGATAGTGATTATAAGAAAGATGTGGTGGAAGGTAAGGAATGATTACTGGATTAGATTTCATTGAGTACTTCTGCAACAGGGGTGTCAAATTTATGCCATCACACTGTCATCACGTGACATATCGGGACTTTTTCCCCTTCGCTAAACCAGACATGAGCATGACCAATGCATCAGTGGTGGGATTCAAATTTTTTTACTACCGGTTCTGTGGGCATGGCTTGGTGGGTGTGGCTTATGGGCATGCCAGGGGAAGGATACTGCAAAATCTCCATTCCCTCCCCACCCCACTAACATGCTTTCCAGCTCCATTCTCCTGTGTAGGGCAACAAAAGAAGATCCAGCTGGTCAGCTGGGACTCAGGAGGCAGAGAATAGATGGGAGCGTGGCCAGTCAGAGGTGGTATTCCGAACTATTCAAAATTTCTGCTACCTGTTCTCCAAAACTACTCAAAATTTCCACTACTGATTCTCCAGAACTGGTCAGAACCTGCTGAATACCACCTCTGCAGTGTGTGACACATCTGGCCCATGGGCCGGGAGTTTCACAGCCCTCTTCTACAAGATGCCTTTATTTACTCATTTGCCAAGGAGCACAGCTGTTTATATAATAAAATACAAAGTAATATAAACTAAGGCAGCTGATATTAAAAAAAAACAGTTTTCATATTAGTGTTAAAAGCAATATATGACCATTTGTGCATGTAAAACTATGTGGTGGATATGGTGGAAGCAAGGGTATTCACAGGGATAGAAAGTATACAGAGGTGTAGTGAATAACATTGATATAAATTACTGTTATTTAGTTTCTTTTGTTATCTCGATCTTTATTTCTTTGTCTTATATTTAGGAGTAATTTATTACACCTTTCTTGCAATCTGAGTAAAATTGCTTAGCCTGAAAGGGAATAATGTGGTGGGTATGTATTTTCAAACAAGTGAGAAGGAAAGTTTCATTGTTTTCACGGATTACCATAGATTACAATGTTCATATTTAGCCTTGATATTATAAATATCCATTTACTGTATAGATTTAGGATGGCATGATGAGAAGACAAGAAAATAACCATTGTGTATTGTTTTTGTTCAGGTGATCGATACTGGCATTCTATCAGCCACCTACAGCCAGAAACTTCATATGACATTAAAATGCAGTGTTTCAATGAAGGCGGGGAGAGTGAATTTAGTAATGTGATGATGTGTGAAACTAAAGGTAATTAGTGCTAAAGCACCTCCAGAGGATCTGTAATCACTGATTAATCTGCAATAATTTTTGAATAGAAAAGTCTCAAAACACGCTGTCTTGCTGAGTGAACAGTATAAAACCCAAAGTCTCAAAATACATGGAGTAGCTGAGCAAACAGTATAAAACTAACGAAGACAAAAGTTCAGTTATGTGCACAATTTGAGCATCAGGAATAAGTCCCTACTGATATTGGATGACAGAAAAATTTACAAGCAAGGCAGGAAATATCTAGACATTTCAGCCTAGTTGATGGGAAACAATGGCAATATAAAACCCAAAAATGACATTTAAAATATTTACACATTAAAGATCAAAAAGATGGGTTAACAGAATAGATCATGTTTCAGTAACTTGAAACAAATAACATAAATATGATTTTTCCCTCTGGGGGTCTCTTAGATGCTCCATTGAATAAATATGGTTTGTAAGATGTGTGGCCCTCCTAATCTGTCTGAAGCTAGTTATCAGCAGCCATAGCACTGGCCAGACTGGGTTGAGCTTTCGGGCATAGATTTCACCAATCTGTGGCAGGACACAGATTCCCACTTCTTCAGTAAACAGACTTACAGTTTAATATCATTGAAATAGTGATCAGCACTAAATATTAGCAGATCAGCCTACAGAATGAGACGATTGAATCTGTGATACAGATGTAAACTCCTAGACAATAATTTATTAAGTCTGAGATACAATTTCTTGTTGTTGATCCTAGTAATGAATAACAGAAATGGTTAAAATAGCAGACCTCTTTGAGCATTGTGGTCTGAATAAAAACAAGAAAGTACAGTATTCATGATCTGGGCATACAATGAAAGGGAGCATCAAGAAGGATGACTGTGTGGACTTGACTAGAAGTTTGGTGTCAGAGTGAGAAAAGAAGACAGGAATTTCCAGAGATACACATGCAATTCTTCTTTATTTACTGTGTTATTAACAAATAGTGGCTTTAGCTTAGCAAACTATACATTTATAGTGTTCTATAAAATTTCAAATGGAACTCTTTACAATTTCTTATTTGTTTCTCTCCCTCCCTTCCTACTTCCCTCAGGCAGTTTTTTTTGTCACTGCAAGATTTGTTTCTGTTTTAGGGAGGAAAGATAAAATAACTGTTTTCTGGGCTTTTGAGATTCCAGTACATTTTCAAGCTGTCTTTGGTGACCTCTGGCTTTTCATTTGAAACTTGGAGTCCCTTCCACTAGCCAGTTCTCTCAAGATAATACTAGGAATACCCAACAACCTCTCTGTTATTTAAGACTTTGTTTTGTATGCTTAAGACAGATGTTTTCATTAGGTATAAAGCTTCCTGGTGTTTGCATATCACTGAATCTAATTTTAGTCCACAGGGGAAAAAAACCTTTAACTTTGAGACCATGGCTTCATCCAGAACCCATTAGGGTAACTCATCCTTTTTCATTTGGAAAGAATTACAAATGATAATAATATAACATTATGGGAAGTTGACTATATCTCCCTTTGTTCCAATCATCAGTATTTGTGCTAGGAGGAAATGAAGAATGTTGTCATTAAAATACAAAGCAATAAATTACATGAATAAAAAAAAAAGGATGAGAAAAGTTTGGGCAGAAAGAAATTGAAGAATGGATAAAGGTTTATGTAACATGAGACTCTAACAGTGCCTTTTTTCCGCCCTGAAGCTCGAAAATCAGCAGGAATGCCTGGTCGTCTTCCACCATCTACAGTATCCACAATACAGCATCCGCCACTCAATAGTGGCCATACTGTCTTAGGGGCAGGAGCCATGGTGGCCCGATCCAGTGACCTATCATATTTGATTGTAGGTGTGGTGTTGTGCTCCATCGTTCTCATTATTGTGGTTTTTATTCCATTTTGCCTTTGGAGAGCTTGGTCTAAGCAAAGTAAGTACTTCCAAGAGCCAAACTGTATAAGTTTTTCCAAAGAGAGTTTTTTTTTCTGCATGCAAAGAATGTCATGTTTTATTTGAAATTTATAGTCTCTAACAGAAAAAAACAGCTGGTTGAAATATTTTAAGCTATATACAACCCCCAAATTTGGTTACCTGCAGCTTATGTTAATAATAATACAAATAATAATATTTGAATATATTATAATATATATTATAATATAATAATATATAATCCAAAATATCCTGACACCAAGGTGCCCTCCATTAATTTGCAAAAAGGGTTTCATATTATTTTTCACAACTCCCAAGTAATGAATTGTTCAGTGGTTAGAATATAGTATTGCAGGCTAATTCTACTGACTGCCGACTGCCAGCAATTCAGCAGTTTGAGTCTCACTGACTCAAGGTTGACTCAGCTTCTATCCTTCCGAGGTCAGTAAAATGAGGACCCAGATTGCTGGGGGAAGAATGCTGACTCTGTAAACAGTTTAGATAGGGCTGTAAAGCAGTATATAAGTCTAAATGCTATTGCTATTGCTATCTGCATAATTGCATAGATCATTTAGGTATAAATGATGGATGAGAGAGCGGGGAGGGAGGGGGAGAGGGAGAGTTGTTAAGTGAAGCATTGCATAACCATGACTTGCAATTTTACTGCTGGCTTCCCTATTGACTCTGCTTGTCAGAAGCCAGCTGTGTACAACTGGTGTAAACAGCCACTAGTTGCAGTGCATCCAAATCTTGATTATGTAACCACAGGGTCATTACAATAAATTGTAGGTAGAAGGATCCCTCATAAAATTTCCGCACCTTGCTAGTTTTGAATATCACTAAACGGAGCAATTAAGCAAGGACGATCTATAAAATTGCTTGAAGATATAATACAATGAATATGGTAAAATGGGGTACGAGCAGGAAGGTAGGATCTAACCGGGGGAAATTCTTTGTATTCTTTGCAACTTATGAGCCTCGGTGGCGCAGTGGTTAGAGTGCAGTACTGCAAGCTACTCCTACTGCAATTTGGCAGTTCGAATCTCACCAGGCTCAAGGTTGACTCAGCCTTCCATTCTTCTGAGGTGGGTAAAATGAGGACCCAAATTGTTGGGGGCAATATGTTGACTCTGTAAACTGCTTTGAGAGGGCTGTAAAGCACTATAAAGCAGTATATAAGTCTAAGTGCTATTGCTATATTCTCAGAATTATCAATTGCATACTATAAGAGCATGCTGTAAGGAGGAAAGAGAGGAATCTAATTGTGGGTACAAATACAAAAATCTAGGTCCAGTCCAAATTTTTGTTAACAAAAGATGCTAGTTGATCTATATTCCCAATCTAATCTGTATATTTCTTTGTTTCAGAACAGGCTATAGATTTGGGCTTTCCAGGAGCAGGACTGCTAGTACCATCTTGCCAGTATACCATGGTGCCTTTGCGAGGAGTTTCTACTCCTCAAATTAATGGGCTACATTATGCAAATGGTGGAAATGGCCATTTTCCTTCTGCTACAGTTGGATATTCCTATCCGAAGTCGTATGATTGCAACTCAGATGAAGCTCAACAGGTAAATTGTTCATCCATCTTTGGAAACTGTTAGGTAACCTACTTCTCATGCCCCTCATAAAATGTTGGCTAGTATTCAATGTTGGATATTTCTACAAACTGGTTTGCCTTACAGGATAGCAGTCGAATGAAAATGTTTGCCAGAAATATCAATTTCCTACTTAAATTAAAGGAGGATTCAATGGTAATAAGCAAATAAGTTTCAGTAAAAATATTGAATAGTTGATTAAAGTAGAACCTTTGAGTTATAGCTAGAGAAACAAGCCCCAAATTCACTCTTATATAAATAGATCTATTTGCATTCTAAAACATGCCAATATAAAGTTTCTATGGATATTGAGTCCAGTTTTCCAAATCAGCTTTATTTTTGTAATGTTGGATCCAATCTTATTGCTAAATTCTTAAAATTGACTGCCTGCTGCATCACTTCTTGACTTGGCTGACTTGAATGGACTTGACATCTAATCCTTAATCTTTCTCTGATATTTATTTTTTTAATGCGCTAATTTTTCTTTTTGTTCTCAGCAAAATGAAACCAATGCTTTTCTGCAAGGAAGGGCACTACAAAATGAAAATAATCTATCTGAACCCCAAAGGTACGGTATCTTTCTGTGGAATATTTTCCTCTTTGGTTTGATGGAGAACGGGATATTTTATTGGGCAATTTTTCCTTTAAAGTCTTTTTTAAAATGTAGATTGAAAAATTAAATATATTGAAACCATCATTTGATTCTTCTTACTCAAGTATGACCAATGTACAGTCATGGTTTTTGATTATCCAAAAGATTTTTTTCATAACACATCAAAGCAAAAACATAGATTCTTGATATAATTGGAACATATTTGATTATGGGAATCAATTTGATGTGAATTGCTGACAACTGCAAGTTTTTCTCCAGGATGATCTGTCCCCAGCCTAATTCTTCAGCTATTCCAGTGGTATACCAATTTCTGCATTAATTAAGTCAATCTACTTTACTGCTGGTCATACAATTCTCTTTCCTTCCATCTTTCCCAGAATTATAGCCTTCTCCAGAGAGCTGCATCTTCACATAATATGTTCAAAGTATGATAATTTGGGTCTGGTCATTTGTGTCTGAAATGAGAACTATGGGTTGAACTTTGTTTTCTTGGCTAATCATATTTTCAGGGGTCTTCTTAAATACTAACATTCAAAACATCAATACCGTTTCTATTCAGTTCTTCAACTTTTGCTTTCATGGAGTATCTGCATGATTCTGAAGTTAGCATATAATAGACACATCCTGGCATTTGAGTATTTAGAGTATATTTACTGTAGTTATCTATAGAACATTCACTTATACCATTCAAATCATGTGTTTTACAATGCATAAAAATTTGGTTCTCCTAAGAAATAATTAGCATTTTAACACACAATGAATATCTCTATATTAATTTGTAAGAGTGCTTTTCCTTTAGAATCTCAAATGTGAAAGAAAATTAAGCACTTGACAATTTCTCTTACTTTTACTATCTGTATACATAAGAAATTCAATAACTGGATCACTGACGTCCTCACATGCTTCTTTCTCTTATATTTAGACTTACTAGCCCTGGACTAGAACACAGTTCTTTTCTCTGTGGTCTGCCAGATGACTCCATGAATCAGCTGTTACAGCAACATGACAACTGCCAAGAACAATACCACCATCATGAACAACTCCTTAGCCTGTGTCACTCGACACCACAAAGAAAGATGGAAAATTCCACTATGGAAGACATGAGGAATTCTGTCTTCCATACAGGTCAGTACCAGAGAGTTCTGAGGTATTTTTTAAAGTATTGATTTGAAGAAGTAATGAAGAGCAGAATAAGGGAAGATCAGTGGACACAAGGTATTTCTATTCACACAGAATATGTTTTAATAATTAAGCATTTACTTGCTTTACATTTACAGACTTGCTCATTAGGGATAGCACATTAATATTTTTTGTATTATTTATATTGCTAGCTAAAATCTGTATACTTTACCAGTAACTCAAAATGTCAAACAAAGGATTTTCCTGTTAAGTTGTATCTAGAAAATGTTAACATTTCAATTCTTGCACCATCTGGTAGGGCCACCAAAACCGTGAATAGATTGTTATGGGACTGAAGTAACTGAAATGTCAACAGTGATTGTCAGGAAGCTTTTACTAATATGCATCTTAATAACATAGATTAGATTTATTAATCAAATGCCAGTAAAAATTACTGAAATTTATCTTCTTTTACCAGTAATTCTTAACATTGTTAGCTCATGTCTTCTCGTGTATAATGTATCAGTATATATTCCTATCTTGTTTCCTCCCAAAAATTATGCAGGATCTCAGAGTTTGTAACAATTTGGTTTCCCTTCAAAATATTTGGAATAGAAGATTCTGATAAAGAATGCCGTTTGATTCTTATTCTTTGTATTTTCAGATTCCACTTGCTGTCTTAGTCTAGTATCTGTTGAACACACAGGGGGAACAGATTTATGCCAAAAGAGAAGGCATGTGTGGCCCACAAATCCAGAGGATGTTTCTTCAGGAGAAAGCTCGGAGAAATATTTGAATAGCTTGCCTCTACATAATTCCTCAGATACTTGTTCCAGCATCAGATAAGGAACAAGCTGCCTTACAAAGATTATTCTAAACAGAGAAAAGTTTATTTATTTTTATATTACATTTTTATTTATATATTTATGCACTTGTAAATAAATGTACATGTGCCTTCTATAATTACAGAGAGGAATTATATCATGTGAAAATTACAGCAGGGAATAAACCAAGACTAAGTCAACTATATATATTTTTGTTAGATCATGGACTTGAAAAGACAGATTACTGCTTTATGTCTTAAAGGGGCATTGGAGCTGTCTTCATTTTCCAATTGCTAGAATTGTATTTCTAATGATGAAACTATGGGAAAATCTTTTTCTATAATTGTGTTGAAAGATTTTCACTGCAGAATGCCAAATACAAAAGTTAATACACCATTTACCTGCATTAAAAACAATATATATACTGTGTGCCAGTAATGAAAAAAACATGTTTCAGAAATAAAGCATTTCTCCTTTTTTATTGAACTTGTTTTTGTAAATATATACTTGCTTTTAAAATCTTGACAACTGTAAAATGATCCCTACAGTTCTTTTAATTTAAAAAGTTCACTGAACTATTTCAATTAGGAATCAACAAGAGATAGTCATTCAATAAAAGGAAGCCACATTTTATAAATATACCTGCATGGCAACACACTGACTAGAATACATTCTTGCTGATTCCAGAGTTTTCTACTCCTCCAAAAGCTTTCAACAGAAAGACAAGCAATTTTTTTCCGTATTATATTTAATTAACTTATTTTCAAATTAGCTAATGTCTCTGATCTTCCATCATGTTAAAATTGTTCCATCTTTCTGTCCCCCTGTTTCCCAATACTTGCTTGGCTTGCTAGATCTATACTATATCTCTCTGTGCCATTTGAGTTCTGTAAGTTGCTTTCCTTTCCAAGTGTCTGCAACATCAGCCCCCTTCCTTTCAAGGGTCTTGAAGAAACAGAATTCTGGCTTCTACCTCTCTTTTTCTGAAAAATATTCTAACCTAGACCAGGGGTGTCAAACTCACATTGTCACGGCAGCATCATGTGACATATTGGGACTTTCCCCCCCTTCGCTAAACCGGGCGTGGGCGAGGCCAGCCCTGTTCTAGACCAACATGGAACCAGACATGCTCAGAAAAGGAAAGGAAAAGAAATACAGTCTACCAAAATTATTTTAATTCTTTTAAAAAATGGGACTGAAAAGTGAGACCCCCCAAGAGTCAACTGCTTAAAAGTCAGATTACTATAACAAAGTAATATGGTGAGACTCAGGCCCAATAGTGTGTTTAAAATTTAATTACTCCCGTATGCTTTATTAGACAATATGAAATTAGAATCTGAAAATATTTCCATATGTTAGCTATGAAAATTATAAGCAGTTCACATAGCTGAGCAGCCAGCAAGTGACACTGCCAATTTCAAAGTCTGTAACAGTTTAAGATACTGCAGAAGGAATAGTGATTACATGACAACCCTCTGCTGATAATTTCTTTCTCAGCCAACTGCATCTTGACAGAATGACAAGACTTGGCCCCATTTTCCAGGTTATTGGTGGCTTACTTTGGATCTGGCTTAGTCCAAAGATTCTCATGTGCAGCACAGTAATACATTATTGTTTTACACTGTGATAAAGACACAGCTTTACCAGCAAATTGAGAACAAATTCCCATTTGCAAACTATTGCTTGTTTGACATGTACAAATATGTATGCTGGATTAGGAAATAGAACTATTTGGAGATTTTTATGTTAAGAGCCTTCACATACCCACAGGAAACCCAACTGATTAGAAGAATGAGAGATACAGTCTATTTTATCAAGAATGTTTCTATATCTTTAATAACTGTCATTCAAATGGTACAGGTTTTCTCAATCACTGCATCTCCGGATAAGTTATAATTATAAAGTTCAACCTAAACAATAGTTCAAGGCAGAGCATTTCTTCCAGAATTAAAATAAACAAGGGTAAACTCTCAAGAGCACTTTGCTGGTTATATACATGAAATGAGACTGATTTTTATATATATAATAAAAACCAAGACTAGGATACTGTTTAATCTATAATTCCACCTTGCTGGAAAAGATTTTGAGTGGCTGGGAAGATACGACCATCCTTTCGACTCAGGAGAGTTATTTCTTCTTTCAAGACTTCAGCTTCTTGGGCTTGCAGCTGAACAAGTGCAATTAATTTTTCCCTTTCCTCAATATCTGTTCTACGAGGTCCTTGAAATTCTGCTCCCTGTAAAACAAAATTCAGAAACTTTTCTAAATCTTAATAATAATCATTTGGATTGGCTGTTGTCCAGGACAACAAGGATTGAGCAAGCTGTTGAGTTCCTGAATGTCTGGTGACAACTCAGCTATGGGATATAGGATTGTTGGCTGAGCAGCCAATGCCAGCAGCTGCAGAACTACTGGAAGAAAAGTTGTTTAGTGGTCATAAACATAGGTATACAAAGGCTAAAAACAGAAATACTAATATTGCTAATATAAATCAAGTTCAATGAGAAGGCGATATCTGAAAAAAATCTGCACCAGTTCTAGAAAGTACCCACATTCAGAATCACACAAGAATAAAAGCTAGCAAATCAATGCTATATTACTATATGTGTATGTTATAATACAAAATAAATATTCACAGAAGTAGAATTGGAAGAACACTTAAAAAATATGAACATTGATACAATTTCCATCTGTCAATTACAAAAGCTATTGGATCCACACATGTACTATGCTAATACAATATAACATGCTAGGTTCTTTGGAAGAACTCAGTGCACATGAAGGCCAACAGCAGCTAAAGAACTGCCAGCTATAATTTCACAGTGTTAAATTACACATTCTTCACAACTAAACAATCCAAGCATGCTAACCAAGTATCCTGCATGAGCCATGGTAGCACAGTGATTAGAGTGCAGTACTCAGGCTACATCTATTGACTACCAGCTGCCTCCAATTTGGCAGTTCAAATCTCACCGGCTCAAGGTTCACTCAGCCTTCCATCCTTCCAAGGTGGGTAAAATGAGGACCTAGTTTGTTGGGGGCAATATGTTGACTCTGTAAACCACTTAGTGCGGGCTGTAACATACTGTGAAGCAGTATATAAAGTGCTATTGCTATTATTATTATTATTATTATTATTATTATTATTATTATTATTATTATTATTTTTATATGCCGCCCTTCTCCGGAGACTCAGGGCAGCTTACAATTTTTGGGATACAACCCAGTGTGCTCAGCAATAGCCTTCATTCCATTGTATATGCCTGCTTATTACTAAGTGGCATTTTTACAAAGTCAGCTAATTGCTCCCAACAATCTTGGGTTGTTGCTATCCCCTTTTTGGTTTGATGAAAATTAAGTTTTGCTTAGATAAAAAGTGCAATGTGTAACTAGATTAAATACCTTAATTTTGGTGATTAAGGTATAGATCGATTTGAGTATCTTGAATAGTACCCACATATACAGAATAACAAATAATGGTCAACCTCTTGTTAGAAATCTTAAAAGATAAAAGAAAATGCTTTCAGGGTTATTATTCATGAATTTCTAAACAAAGTAACACATACCAAGTTGCTCTGCAGTGCATCCAATTTAGCTTCAAGTTTCATCTTTTCCATGCAAAATGCATTCATTTGCTTTATTTTACTTGTATTTTCTTTTGTTACCATCATCAGCTGCTGACGCATCTCAAGGATTTTATCCTGGAAGAGAGCCAGCATATAAATTAATTTATTAATGACTGCATCCATATCTTGTATTTCCAATGGAGAACTCAAGATTTCCTTCACTTATCATAACAGCCAATTTTGTACTGACTGAGAACTCAGTGTGCATTACTGGTTAGGTAGGGATCTGAAGATGTACTACCCTCTCAAAAACAAGGTCAATATTTGTAAATCACAATGAAGCTGACTTCTGAGTTAAGCATTTCAATGTGATTTTGGCAATAGAGCAAAGGTCAGAGCCTTTGACTTTCCTGATATTTTAAGGAATTTATCTTTTTTTAAATAAACTGTAATGAACCATTACAGACACGCAGTCAAATAAATCAGGAGAAAAATGGAAAGACCACGTATTATATTGAGTGTCATTTGTATCTAGGAAGAATTCATGCTATTGGTGCAGAGCTGAACCCAACTTGGCTTCCTCTCCAGCCCCCTGCAGCACACTTGATTTCTAATTTTTGATTGACTTCACGCAACCCAGACAGGGACAGGCAAAAGTGCCGGATGTGGCCCAGGGGCTGTAAAATACCTAAGTCTGCCTTACCCAATACACCAAACTCTTTTCTTTTTAGTAAACTTGAAATAAAAATGAAGCATGAAGTGACTAAAATGAGATATCATTAAGATTATTTAAGTTTTGCTTCATTTTTTCAAAAGGCAATGTCAACAAAAAATAAAAAATTCTCAAAGTTTCTATTCCTGAGATACATTTGTGTCCCTCACTTTCCCATCATCAGCCTATCTGAGACAATAGTTCACCATTAAAATATTTGTTAATGTTGTTTCCAACCTTGCACATAATTTCTACAAAATAAGAAAACAGATTACATGAAATGCAGTATGTGGTTTAATGCAGAGTGACGTCTTTTTTGACTCCATTTTTTTAACCATGCCCCAAGCATCTTCAATGCCAATCCATCTCATACTTTCAAAGGCTGATTCATAGTATTGCTTCAATATCAAGACATACCTCCCATGTTTTTAATTCCATGGCTTGAACTCGCTCTTTCTCCATTACTTTCATCCTGAGTTCTTCCAGGTTTGTGTTAACAGAAAGAGTCTGCAGGGCTTCCAAGTCTACAATCCGTCCAAATTTCATCATCATCAGCTGATTGCATTTCTCTTCCAGTTCTAAAAGATGGAAGCTTTATATTGTAGCCATTTGTAAATTGTTTTCCATCTTTTCAACAATGTTTTAAATTATATTGTCTTGAAATACTGAAGCCCAATACTACATTTTCAATAAATACAGCAAGGATGCACACTAATATGCCTAAAAAAAATGTCTGTTCTCATTGTAAAAGTAGGAAAGAAAGCTTACAGCTTACTATGTGCTATACCAGTGGTTCTTAACCTTTTTGAAAGAATCACCCCCTTGAGCCATTGAGGAAGTTGTCATCGCCCCCCTCCCCCAACATAACCACCCCCTGCCACTCTTAGCGTCCCAAGGGGGCCAGCAGAGGGGCACTAAGAGGTGGCAGGGGGGCATTCGAGGCGCCAACTGGCCCTGCAGTTTCACCCATTTCAGCGCCAGCTCCGGAGCAGTGCTACAGTCAATGGGTGAGCCTGCAGGACTGGCGCCTTGAATGCCCCCTGCCACCTCTTAGCATCCGCAAGGGGGCCAGCAGAGGGGCGCTAAGAGGTGGCAGGGGGCAGTACGTTGAACGCGGCTGCGGCGGCACATAACGTGCCACTGCTTCCGTATTGGAGGCGCCAGCTCCGGAGCAGTGCTAGTCAATGGGTGAACCTGTAGGGCCGGCCGGCACCTTGAACGCCCCCCTGTCGCCCCTTAGTGCCCCTCTGCCGGCCCCCTTGGGGATGCTAAGAGGCGGCAGGGGGGCGTTCGAGGCACCGGCCCTGTAGGCTCACCCCATTGACTGTTGTACCACACCTGAACTGGCGCCTCAAATGTGGCAGCATTTTGGGAAAAGCCGCCGCCACCGCTTTCCCAAAGTGCTGCCGCTCTCGCATTCTTTCTGTCTGTCCATCCGTCCGTCCGTCCATCCATCCATCCATCCATCCAAAAGGTCTGTCTGTTTGCCTGCCTGCCTTCCTGCCTATCTCCCTACCTGTCTGCCTTTTTGTCTACTTACCTACTTATCTACCAATATAGATCTCTCTCTCTCTCCCCCCCTCCCAATATATCTAGCTCCATCACCCCCATATCGCCCCCTTTCCGTTCCTTTGCCCCCATGTCGCCCCTTTTCATTCCATCGCCCCCCTGAAAAACAAAATCACCCCTTGGGGGGCGATATCGCCCAGGTTAAGAACCACTGTGCTATACCATTTTACTGTCTGAGGTGAAGTACAAGGTGGCATCTTTTCCTGAGCCTCATATACAAATTGAACCAGACAAACAGCTTTATCTTACTTTGAAACAATGAGTTCAGCAAGTTTGATAAGAAAGTTAGTTAAGTTAAGAATTAGAGGGGAAACAAAGTAACTGAACATATTTTATTCCTTTAGAGAGCAGTAGATAGTGCAAGATCAGCTAAGCTCATATTAGACCCAAGTGATTCCTTTTTAAAAACAAAATAATTGTGATAACTGAGATTGGCATGCTTGATTAGAAAGGCAATCCAGAGGATACAAAGCACTGTGCACAATGTCTTCTTTGAATCACTAATTAAATATTGCTGGTATTTGCTATCTCACCTTCCTAATGGTAAGTCTGCCTTAGTGGTTCAATGTCTAGGACTGTATTGAACTGTAGAAGCAATGTTGTAAGACATTTCCACCTTTCCATGTCAACGTCTACATTTCTAGAAAACAGCTAGAGTATAAACTACCCTTGCAGAAAATAGTAGTTTATCATTTATTTGCCCTGGACCAAAATGAAAAGTCATTACATGTTAATTAACTTGAAATTAGCAACTCACGCTCAATCGTATGTGCTATTTCTCTTCTGTCTCGAATTAGTTGTTTATGTTGTTCCCGGGCCTTCTTATAAAGAAACCTCTGTTCTAATTTCTCCTGCTGCAAAGTCAAAATTCTTTGCTGCAAGGTCACTAAAGATAGATTGGTAAATACCAAAGATTGTGAGAGGTCAGAGGGAATTTCTCCATTCGATATATATTCCACCTGCAAATAAAAGTAGAATGTACATAAATCTGAGAGCTCTGTATTATTTCACTAATTCTCACTGATTTTCTGCAAGAGTGTCCAAGAGTTGCTCATATGCTTCTAGGTAAACTGTGAGTCTAGAGAAACAAAATAATTCTGTTCAATTATTGAAGCAGCTTCTTGAATGAAAAGTGAAACATCTTCAAGAACAAAGAAAGTTTTTCCAAAAGGTACCTTTTGAAAAAGTACCCTTGACACAATTCTGTCCAATATTTTAGATAGATTGGTTATGAAGATGGCTTGAAAAATGCTTCAATTGTATACCAGTAGCAATAAACAAAAAAGTTACAAGCCATCATATAAAAAAAAGGATTTATCAAAAGTCCAATCAGCAGCAGTAAAATCCGTCTGAATCATCACCTGATGAAGTTTTAGAGGCACCACGACATGCAGCTCATTCAGCCTCTGTTGCTTTTCTCTCTGAAAGGCCTCAAGTTCCCATTCTGCAGCATCCAGGCTGGTTGCTACTACTTTCACCTGTTAAGAAATAGCCATGTTACAAAAGAAAGATCTTACAATGAAGGCACTGACTACCACAAAATGATTTATTAAATTAAGGTAAAACAGGAGAAAGTGATCTATTATTTTTCGGCCATAGCAAAACTATTTTTTTCTTACTGTCAGTCTTTTAGCTGAGGGAATAAGGAAGTGATAGCATCTGCAAAGCAAAGAATATTATCAAGCAAACAAACAAGCATGTTGTCACGTAGCCCAAATGGATGTTTACTATATTTCTAATATAGTCCATATTAAGAAAAGTTAATTTAGGCAACAAACATATCAACTTTAAGTCACCACAGGACATCTCATCTGTTATTTCAGATTATAATTCCAAACTTCAATGAGTAGAATGAATACCATCCAAAATTTGTTTTATAGAATTGTTGCTTCCATAAAGTAACTATTCCAGCCTTAATATTCTAACTCACATCTAAGTAAACAGCAAAGGTGGGCTTTCAGGAATATATTACTAACTAGGGGACAAGCTTAGCTAGTTGAAAAAGGTCATTGTACCTTCTTTGTCAATGCTTCATATTCTTTCTTGCAATTTTCAATAGCTTTTCTCTCCTCAGCTAAAGCCTCCTCAATATCTAGTCGTTTCTCTCGAAGCTGCAACGTGTTCTCAAAGAGTGACTCATCACAATCTGACATAAGAAAGAATTCAAGTTAAATAACTGCTACAAATTTAGCTTGGTCTGAAGTTCAGTTATTTTAAAATAGCAATCTAAGAATTAGCTTAACAATGTAAGCTGTGCATAGTTATTTAGAACTGTACTACTACAAATACTTCTATACATTCTGAATTATTCATTAATTAATTATTAATTATTCTGCGCCAACTCAGAAAGCTCAAACTGCCCAAGGAGCTGCTGATGCAGTTCTACAGAATAATTATTGAATCTATCATATGCACCTCTATAACTGTCTGCAACCCAACAGGACAGACACAGACTTCAGAGGATAATTAGGACTGCAGAAAAAACAATTACTACCAACCTCTTTCAATTGTGGGCCTGTATATACTGCACAAGTCAAAAAGAGGGCTGTGAAAATATTTACAGACCCTTCACATCCCGGACATAAACTGTTTACAACTCCTTCCCTCAAAACGACGCTATAGAGTACTGCACACCAGAACAACTAGACACAAGAACAGTTTTTTCCCAAATGCCATCACTCTGCTAAACAAATAATTCCCTCAACACTTTCCAACTATTCATAAAGTCTGCGCTACTATTACTATTAATCTTCTCATCACTCCTTATCACCCATCCCCTCCCACTTGTGACTGTATGACTGTAACTTTGTTGCTTGTATCCTTACGATTTATATTGACTGTTTCCTAGTATGATTAGATTACTTATTGTACCCTATGACTATTACTAAGTATTGCACCTGATGATTCTGGACTCTTGATGAATGTATCTTCTCTTTTATGTACACTGAAAGCATTTGCACCAAGACAGATTCCTTGTGTGTCCAATCACACTTGGCCAATAAAAGAATTCTAATTCTAATTCTAATTATGCTTCTAAATAAACATGCACATTTTTGAACTGCACAAATACCAGCCATTAGGATCATCAACATTACTTTAATCATAAGTTTTAGAGTTCCAGCTCTGAAATAAAAATATCAAGAGAAGCAATAAAGCAATGAAAGTATGAAATTCCCTCACCCAGCAAGAGTGGATTTGGAAATGCCTGAAATCTTAGCTGGTAAATTGCATTGGTGACTCTTTGTGAAATAACAATTTGTTAAGATTAGGGAGGGCAGAGAAAGTGATACTGTGGGGATGAGCAAAAATGGTAGAGTGAAAATAGAAAACAGCAACAATAAAAGCTGATTGCAGAGGCTGTGATGGTTTGAGAATAGAAGTACAACAAAGAAGGAAGTAGAACATACTAATTGTGGGAAGATACAGGGGTGGGCAGGTGGGGCATCGCAGGGGTTTGGGAGAGCCCCTAAGATTCTGCAAAGTCCAGAGAACCCCCATAGCCCACTCCTGGCTGGTCCCGCCTACCCCTCCCCTCCCCGGAATCCCCACGTGGACCATTTTGGATGCAGGTAAGTGCATGGCACGCACGAAGGCTTGGGGAGGGCTAAAAATGGGCCTCCTGGAAGTTCAGGAAGGTTGGAAATGGGCCTGTTTCCAGCTTCCAGAGAGCCTCCAGAGTCCAGGGAGGACATTTTCGCCCTCCCGGAGGCTCAAGGAAAGCATCCAGAGCCCAGGGAGAACAAAAATGCACCCCCTGCTGTAGTGCAGGAGGCCGATTAGGCCAAGCCCACCATGGCCACACCCACCCAGTGACCGGACAAAAATTTGCTAAAATTTTTGAAGCCCACCCCTAGGAAGATACTGGAGGAATTGAAAAGACCCAATACTGGGTCAGCCTTCATTTCTTTCTATGCTCTTCTGTTCAGAGAACTGTGCTCCCCAAAAGTGTAAAGTCAAATCCTCAATATCATAGGAGAGAATATCTGTAGCTCAGGGTTTTGAACTAGGGAGTCCTTGGTGCTCTCTGAGTTTGGTTGTTTTCTTGCAGATGTTTCATTACCAGACTAGGTAAGATCATCAGTGATTACCTAGTTTGGTAATGAAAGATCTGCAGGGAAACACCCAAGGTCAGAGAACACCATGGATCCCCCAGTCCTCAATAAGGTGTTGATTCACAATGTGAAGGAAGAGGCGGTTCCTGGAATCATACCTGCTGCTAAAAGAATATAGCTGCCTCTAGCTGATTTTCAGTTGAACTCCTACCTGGACCACACATGTCTTGGTAATGATAACTTGGTGGCTCAGGCTGTTAAATGCCTGCTCTTAAGATCCAGCTGTCTACAATTACTGTAGGCTCGAATCCCACCAGGCTCAAGGTTGACTCAGCCTTCCATCCTCTCGGGGTAGGTAAATTGAGGACCCAAGATTGTTGGGGGCAATTAGCTGACCTTGTAAAAATGCCGCTTAGTAATAAGCAGGCATATACAATGGAATGAAGGCTGTTGCTGAGCACATTGGGTTGTATCCCAAAAATTGTAAGCCGCCCTGAGTCTTCGGAGAAGGGCGGCATATAAATGTAATTTAAAAAAAAAAAACTAATGCCTTGGATCTTCACACACTACAAGTTTACAGCAACTCACTCTTTGTAAGGCAGCTTTTGGAGATTATTTGGAAGCTTCGATTGATCTAGAATGCCGTGGTCAAATTCCTGACAAAACAATCCAGCTGCTGCAAGATAATGCTAATTTTGAGATCAGTGATGGTTAACAATAATCTTCTGGGCCCAATTCAAGCCCTATGTGGCAAAGCACTGAGTTACATTGTGTATTGCCTTGCCAAAGTCGATTTTGCCAATTCTGAATACCTTAGGCTGAGCGGCTAAAATCCTACCTCCCCAGAAAGTGCATGGAACTTGGGTGAGGCAATAAACTTGCACTTTATTGGCCACATGCCCTGGAACATTGTATATAGAGTAGTACAATTACTAAAATGCCCTTTCTCCTAATATACTACAAAGCAATGAAAAATTCTTATTCCATTACATTGTTAATTCAAGATGACCATTCACATTCTGCCTTGGTGTGAATGTCTTATTCTAATTTGATTATCTTAATTTTTCATGCTTGGTTGTACACTGATCAGAGCACAAAAATATTGCAAATAAATAAATACAATAAATAATCCATATTGGGTAATACTGATATATGAAAAAGAAAATAATTAAAGGACAGAGATTATTTTCTTCACCGATCTATTTTTTTTTTCAGCTACTAATCTATTCTGTAAGTCCCATAAGTAATAATCATCATCACTTACTTTATTGCTATTATTATATAAGAGAGCAAAAACAATTAAAGATAGATGGAGAGATAGAAGGAAAGAGAGGGAGAAATCATATTGAAAAATTCAATACACTGGGAATTCTGGGAGTTGAAGTTCACACATCTTCAGGGTTGCCAAGGTGAAAAATGCTGTAAAATTAAGATTTATAGTAAGAAAGAGCCTACTAAACTTTCCCTGGGACCAAAACAATGATGAGAATTCCAAGATTATATTACAGCATTTTATTATGGGTAGGTACCCTCCATGTCTACAAAAACACAACTATAAGCTGAAAATTGCAAGTGCAAATCACAGTAGAATGTCACAGAGAAGAATTCGAAGAACTCATAGTTTCTCTGTGGTTTATATATAAAAATTATTCTACAGAACATGGTTTTGAAAGAGCAATATGGCTCAGGCTCTGGCTATCCTTAGGTCACATTGTGGAGATTTCTGTTAATACGAAGTTATGGATTGAAATCACAAGATGGCAACAAAAGGCTTAGTTTGAATTTTGACCTCAAAGGTTTTATTTTAGCATAAAATCCATAACAACATGAAATTTTTCCCTGGGGCTTTTAGGAAAAGCCATCAAGATTTCATATCAGATAGCTTGCTACTTATTCAACATAAATTTCTTCACATAATTAACAAGAATATTTATTAGCACAACTGTATTGGCACAACACACATACACTATGCAAGCAGGGATATAATCTGTGTTGCAAATAAATGAAGCTAAGTTTTGGAAATGTTATGTTTTCCTGATACACAAGCACATTCTGACAATACGGATAGTTTGCCATATATACTATCAAAATTTGAAGCTTCTGTTTTTTAAAAAAAAGTATTTTATTGTTTCCAAATGGTGTATTTGCAGAAAAGATTATGCTACTTACTTTTTGGACAAACAGTATCGTCAAAGACTTCATCCTCAGATCCTGATTCCTCTTCATCACTCTCTAAACTAGATTCCTCTTCACTCTCTTCCTCACTTTCTTCATCTTCATCTGGAATTAAATAACGTGATCATGGCACAGAAAATCAACAGAATCTAATTTAATTTGACTAACTTTTCAGCTAAGAAACGTTAAAAAACATGGCAGATATTATTAAGAATGGGAAAACAAAAAAACAGGAGGTAAGAAATTATTACAAAATTTGGAGCTTATCATTTGCTTTCTTTTTACACTCCACTTATCAAAAATATGCTTTCACTTTCCATAGGGAGTTGAAAGCCAAACATATATAAGGATGCACATACACAATATGGCATATCATGGAAGTGGTATGTGTAAGTGGATTTGTGTAAGAGAAAATAATAATAAAAAGTAATGTCAAAATAATAATTGTTGTAATTTATCTAACTTTTTTCTGTAGAAAACAGTACAGATGCTCTTTCTTAATAACTCAGACACACAGAAGAATTACTAGGTGGAACATGCAGTCTTTACTGTAATGTGGAACTTTCTAAAAAGTAAGAAGATAATCAAGAAACTATGATTCTGATTTACCTCCTTCACCTTCCACTTCTTTCTTCTTAACACGTTTGATCTTCTTCTTGAGAACTTTAGTAAGGAATGCAGCAAACTTGTTATTTTCTCCCAAGGATGCTTGAAAAGTGGCATACAGGATTTTTTCTCTTTCTTGGAGCTTTGCAATTTCTGATTTTTTACTCTCTATTAGGGCAAGCCAGTCATTTAACTTGTTCTTTTATTTAAAAAAACATTGAAAACAACAAAGCTAATTAATATTTATGTTAGTATCAACAATATGATACACACAGAACTTGATTTAAATTCTTAAAGTGAAAGTGTCACTACTATTCTCTGCCCAAAAAGATTAACACAAGGAATGGGGAACTGGAACCAATTCCTCCATCTTTGAATTATAATGTGAGAATTCTAGGCAGAATTTGCATTAAGGAAATAAGTCCAGAAAGTGCTTGTCCAATACTTCCATGTATACACTATCTCTATCTTTCCTGCCTATATAAGAACAGCCTATGTACATTGAATCTTCAGGATGTAAACCATGATGCAACAGATACACAGATTCACACCAATCACACAATTATCTTTTGGAATAAGCAATGCTATCCAAACCTTATAAAAAATAGGAAGCAAAAGATATTAAGCAAAAGAGAGAAAAAAACTTCTTCAACCTACTTTATACCATATGCCATTTGCTATATCTCTTACCTTTTCCACCTTTCCAAATCATTCTTGTTTCCAGCATGTCCATTATACCAAATTATAAATCACATTTCATTCTTTAAACTTCTCACCTAATTCTTTCTGAAAAATATATCAACTCCATCCAATTTTCCTGCCCATCTTGTCACTATTCCTTTATATATGTTTTGCAATGCAATCCTTATTCAGCTATCCAGACTTGGTCTGGAGTTGGCTGACACCAAAATCAAATCATATCAAATCAAATCGAATCAACCAACCCATCCTCTTTTAATTAATATTTCTTCCATACTTGTAATTCACTTTTGTGTTCAATCTGTATTCATTCCATACCCACCCATCCTAGGATTCTAGCTCTTCTTGTTTTACTAAACAAATATTAAGTATCTCAAGTATTCCACTCTGATTGTATGCAATGTAGTTTTATTCTTTTCTGACAAGAGTTCCAACTCTCTCAACAAAATACATTTTTGTAGGTATTGCCTGTCGTAACAATAGGCTAAGATGAAGGCCTATATTGATGTATATATTACATACTTGCATTTCCTCTTCTTCACTGACAAGGCTGTTGACACGTTCTTGGAGAATGTCCTCATGTTTTTCAAAATTCTTCAGGAGAAGCAGTTCTTCAAACCAAGTGATGTGGCGCAGATCAGCAGTTTTCATTAGAATGTCAAGTTTCATCTTTTGGTGACGGAGAAGGTGAAGTTCAGCATCAAAAGTGATCATCAGCTCATCTATCTATAAAGCAAGTAAAGAAACAAATAATGGGGGAAAATAATAGTATAAATTAGACAACACACAATCTAAAAACTGTATTCTATGAAGGTAAAAATTTCAGATAGCATTATTTGAATTTAATTGGGAGCCACCCAGAGTTGGTTGAAAGATGGGCAGCTATATAAATGGTTTAAAATAAATAAAGAAATGGCATTTATATTGCATTTATTATTTGTATTTATTTATTTGCATTATGTTTATTACTTGAATTTATTATCAAAGTATGGTATGTTTAATTTTATTATTTATTATTTATTTATTTATTACATTTGTTTGCTGCCCATCTCACCATGTGGTGGATCTGGGTGGCTTACAGTGATAAAAAGAATAAATCAATATGAAACATGTATACATAAGAATAAAATACTATAAAAATACAGCTAAAACTAAAATTGGGGACAAAATGTTTTTTTAAAAAGGTAAAAGTTGTTTAATTTGTCTGCAAACATTTCATTCCAACTTGGCTGTTCTCAAGGAAAAATAATAAAAGAGTTTCAGTTATTCTAAACACAATCTAATTGATGTTTGATGCAATATCACAAATTCTGTCCGGTCTAGTCACAAAATTGGTATAGGGCAGCCTTTCCCAATATGTTAAAGCCAGATCTGTACAATTTCAGCTATTGTAATCCTTGCCAGCATGCCTTTCTAATAATGATTATGGGTGCTCCAACTGTATACATCGTAGCAAAATCTAGTGTAGACACCAAATTTAGGAACTATTTAGTGTTGTTGTAATCCTATTTTCTGAGTCGAATAAATGTGAATATTGCATACATAGACAAAACATGAATGTGATACTATATGAATGGACCAGTTGCTGGCATATTTTATAAGATTTCTTCATTTTATAATATTGTTTTAAACAAGTCTGCTTCAAAATATATACAATAAGTTTTGTTATTGTAATATTTTAATTAGCAGAAACAAAAATATAGAAACAGGAAATAATTTTGCATGTATAATCTCTTCAAAGCAACTTCTCACCCTCTTGATCAAAGTTTCCTGCAGATGAACATTTCTTATCTCCTCCCTTTGTCTGATTTGCAATTCAAGGTCTGTTGGTTCTGCCTGCTGAATCTCAAATATTTTAGGTGGTGCCTCAGAAGTTCCAGATGGCAGTCTCCCCGGCCTTAAAGTTGCAATCCGACCACTCTCTATTTCCTTGAATGAAGGACTATGAAGAAATCCTCCACCAAATCCTCCTAAACTTCCAGACTCTATAGAAGGAATCGAGGACGCTATTTTTTTTAGCTTCTCTTGGACTTCTGCTTCTTGTTTGAACTTCAAAAGCATGTTATAGTCATACTGGAAATGTTTTTCTGGTGTCTCTTCTGGAAGTAGATTAGGAACCGAAGGTATTGACAGATGTTTGGATGGATCCAGAGATGACTGTATAGCTTTTAATTCTTGTACTACACATTGAATCTCTTCTATAATAGCAACTTTAAGATCTCGGAGAGACACAATCCATTTGTTCATCATCAGCTTTTTCTCATGTATCTGCAAAGAATAGAACAAGTCACTTTATTAGGTAGAAAATGCTTTATTAGGTAGTTATTTTTTCCAAAATGCAGTAATTTAAACCTAAATAATTAAAACACTGCAAATGAAACCACTGTTGCTCTCCGTTATCTTTTATTGAATATCATAGTCAATGTATATAGGTGCTATATTTAATGGGATTTGTGTGTGTGTGTGTGTGTGTGTGCACGCGCCTTCAAGTCAGTTTTTGTCTTCTGGTCACTGCACAGTCTAGTTCATAAGTGGATTCTCCATGCCCTCACTATAGCTAAAAGACTGATGTTGCAACACTGGAAAGTAAGATCCTATTTACTCAATGATTGAAGATCTGATTAGACTTACTACTTGTTAGCTGATTGCCTACAGATATAGACCTTGTATCAATAAGTACAATGAAATACTCCTTAACTTACAACCACAATTGAGACAGGAATTTCCATCAAAAGTTGTTGTGGTAGTAAACTGAACTGGGTACAAGGTTAGACAAGATTTATGGCAGTCATTAAATGAATCAATGCTGTTGATTCATACAGTTAAGTGAATCCAGCTTCCCTAATGGGGGGGTTTGCCATTTTTTGCTGGAAATTGGCAAAAAGCTCTTAAACCATGATGACATGACTGCAGGATGCTGCAAGGCATCATAAATTGATCCGGTTGTTAAACTCCCAAATTGCAATCATGTGACTGCGAGGATACCACAGTCGTAAGTGTGAGTCCAGGTAATGAGTCACTTTTTCCAAGGCCATTTAATTTAATAAGCATGATTATAAAATACATACACACAAACAGTTGCAAAATGTTTGCGTTACATAATTATATATAAAATTGTAACCGTTCACTTTTGCAATAAAATATATACGGTATATTTAAATGTATTAATTTTTTCTCTTGTATTTTTCATTGATTTTTTTCCATCACGTTATGGTTTTCTTTATAATGTATCTTTGTTTTTTATTCCTCTGTGTTCTTTTCTTTTCCTGTTACTATATTAAAAGCAATAAAAAATTTATGAAAAAACAATCAATAAACATGTATGTGGTACAGTTTAATTTCACCACAGTAAATGGTTTCCTGGGAGAAGAAATCATATGATTCAGATCAATTATTCTACTTACAGCTGCTTCTAAAGCTTGCAGCTGGCTTGTTTTTTTATCAGCATTCATTCTCATATGCTCAGGAATTTTGTAGTTAGTGGCAGTTTTTAATTTGAAGTCCCCCATGTTCTCTTGAGCTTCTTTGATATTTGCTACATCTTGAGGATCCTCATAGTTATCACTTGGTTTGCTCTTGAATCTGCCAAGTTACAATCAAAAAGAGGGCTGTGAAAATATCTACAGACCTCTCATATGTTGTTCCACTTCTTCCCTCAATATATTATGCTATTGCTATTAGTTGATTAGAGGTGATTCTGTATAACATTGAGCATTGTATCTATAATTTATGATTTTATGATTACGATTATCACTTGTTGCTTGTATGTACACTGAGAGCTTATGCAATGGAGACAAATTCCTTGGCGTATCACACTTGGCCAATAAAGAATTCTAATTTTAATTCTTTTTTTTAATTTTTCAATCATCCAAAAAATGAAACTATTATAATTATTCCTCCTTAGGTCTCTATGAAAACATATTGATGCTCAGAGGAGAAAATAATTGAAGGTATTCAAGTATTTGTATAATCTACTGCCATGAGTATGGTAGAAATCTTCTGTCAGCACTATGGAAATGAAAGAGAAATTCCAATGAAGCCTGTAAGACCAAATCTTTCAGTTTGTCAAATTCTGTTTTATTGGAACTATCTGTTCTCACCAAAATCTATTATCATCCAAAATATACAGTCTGATGTGATGCACCACATAGGGTGCTTAGCTGCAACATCCAGCCCAAGTTAGGTCTTTAACCAGAGTTAAAGATTTCTCTATGATTTCCCATGCTCATTTTTTATTTATGTTAATCTAAAATCTTGGCCATTCTTCATTTGAGTGACAGAAATAACCATAAAGAACTTTTCAAACTTGGTTAAAGACTTTGATTATTTCTTGTTTAAGTGAGTTTTCAATGGTGGTTTTATAAACTTCGCCAGTTACTTATAATTTATTGTATCTTATTGCTGTTGTTTTTAATAATGAGCCACCCAGGGTAACATAAACAAATCTAATAAATAAAAAATAATCTAAATACTGGAGATTAGCTATATTTAGAGCTCTGTGTTGAAATAGAATGCTTTCAATATTTTTAGCACTCCAGATCGTATCACTTCAGATCAAATTGCCAGGTTGGGAATTGTATTTCAATATACAATAAATAATTCAGAAACTATTCCTACTTTAAGAAACATGTTTTTAATCATGCCCCAAAGAAAAGATTATGCTTGACTCACAATTCATTCCACTCCATCTTTCTTTGTTGGATTTTAGCTTTGGCTCTGTCTGCTTTTTCAATAATTTTCCTAAGTTTTTCCATTCGATTTTCAACAATACGGCTTGCTGCTGTATGAGGTTGCGATTTTTTCCTTACTCTATCAATTTCTGGTTCTTCATCAATGGTAGCTGCAGCTGTAAGTATTGCTCCTGTACATTTAAAAAAAATATAAGGTGCTTTAGTAGGCATCCTACAAATAAGATACCATTTTAGCATTATTTTAAATGTTAAGGGGTTTTTCTTTGAATTCATCTTAAAAATAAATCAATGAAAAACCTACTGATTCCACAAAACTAAAATCATATTATAACGAGGTTACCATTACTGCTTCCCCTATTTCAGAGATAGTACTATCTGGCTCTTGTTTTTTTTACAGAACAGAGCTCTGGAGAATTTGTGGATTTTTATAATACATACTAGACAACCCATGCCTGTGGGTCATTGTTTTGGAGATATTTCCTTACCTAAATAGGATGACCATGGTTGGTTAAAAGATAAGTGGGGGAGACTTCAGACTTCCCTGGAAGTTTTGAATTCCCACTGAGTTTCCTTGTGGAAAGCTATCAGGGAACACCAGAAACCAACCAAGCATCCTTTCTTCCTTCCTTCCCTCCCTCCCTCCCTAGGGGTGTTGCCCAAGAGGTGCTATGCAAATCAGGGAAGGCACACTGGGGGGATGCAGTGGGTCAGACACGGTGTGTGGGGGAGTGCAGGAGATACTGTATTGATCAGGGAAGATATCTAGGGTGCAGTGTGAATTGGACAAGTCATGTGAGGGTGGCACTGGTCAGGGAAGCATGTCGGGGTGGCATGAATTAGGAAGGGAGAACATAGTTCTTCCTCCCTGTTCCTCCATTCCTCTTTCCTGTTCCTTCCATCCTCCCTTTCTTCCTTCCTTCCATCTATCTATCCATCCAGTCTTCCCCCTTCCCTTTCCTTTCTAGCAGGCAGGTAAGTGACTGCAGCTGTGGGGGCAAGGAGGAGCTAGGGATTGCAAAACTGGCTGGGAAACTGTCACTAAACATTGAAAATCAAGATCACGTTACTGCAGCAGCTGCCCAGCAGTGCAGCAGCAGCCAATAGCACTGAAGCAACTACAACTTTCCAACATGTCATTCCCTTCAGAGTCATGGATTTTGAATTTTGGACATATTCTGTAATTTAGTCCATTTGAAGTCCCTTGATTCAAAAATTGTTGCCCTAAGATGCACTGTTTCTCCCAGTTAAAAATTATAATGAGAATTTTAATATATATGGATATAATTTAATGAAAGCTAACCGTGTATGCTTTCTTCCCAGGTAGCAGATCTATTACCCAAAAGTACTACTCTGGAGACATGCCCAAGACATCTCAAATCCTTTTAACTTTTGCATGTCCCAAGCCTAAAACCTCTACTCTTTTTATAAACATATGCCCTCTCCAGTTTAGACACTTAGTATAGATCTAAAAATATTACTTAGTCTTTAGTTCCCTTTAACATTCCCAAACAAGCCATTGCCTGGATAATGGAAGTTACACAGATGCTACAACAATAATTAACAATCTGTTTGCAATGTACAGTTCCACAATATTTAGACAAATTCAACCATAGGTGTGATTTGGCAAGAACTTCCTCCTGTGTTTATCCTGAATTCAGATATACTATTTTTAGCCAAAAAAATATTTCCAGCTCATACTGTAGTTTACCAAAAGCAAAGCAAATTTCTTTCCAACAGGGAGACCGAACAAAGCTTCAAAAATAACAATTACCCCCTCAAATTACCCCCACATTTCCATTTATTGCTTAAAAATACTATGCCTTTACATTATCAACATTATTTGCCCTTCCTAGCCCCATCTCTCTCTCTCCGCCTCTATCTACTTCCCTCAGTCTTTCTTTTTTATAGAGGGGATGTGTGAAGTAATTTATTATTACCTATTCCATGATGGATTAAAGCACCTTAGGTTTCATTCATCTTATGCAGAGAAATACTGAAATAACATATAATGCAATAAACCCTTTAAAGGTTCATAATAATAATAATAATAAAAATAAAAAAGTATTAATAATCATGTCAATAGGAAAAATGTAAAAAGGAGCCACAACTTGTTATCTCAATACATACTTGCAGGAAGTAACTCATATGAATCAAGATTTGAATAAATACTAAATGTTGAGATGTGTAATTAATATTGCTGCATGGAAAACTACATTCTAAACAATGTTAGAGAAAAGTTATAGGACAGAGCTGAAATACCGTCTGACAAAGCTGCTGATATGGAACCATGAAAAAGAATGCAAGATATTGCAATCATTATGATTGCAATATTTCTGCCACACTTTTGTAAATCCTTACTAATATCTCTTTGGCTCTCTTTTCTTTGCTCTCCTTCTTTTCCTTTCCGTTCATATTTGCTTATTCTCTTTTTCCCTGGGTGAATTTGTTTTCTGGCTCTGTATAAACTCTCTGAAATTGCCAGTAGTCTGAATGTAGAGATTCGGTGATTACTTCTCATGGCACAGACCAAAATGGTGTCATACTCCAAATTGCCCCGGTATCTGTAGGACCACAGCAAAGATAGCAATCTTGTTTTATGCTCCTTACATCTTTAAGCAGTCTTAGTTGTATCAATTTAACAACAGACTAAGTAACAAAGACACATACCCAGAGGACTCAAAATCCAAAAGTTCAAGTTGCAATATCCAAAAATCTCCAATTCCAGTATTGTTACCAAATTATTAGTGTTGATATGATAAAATTTATAATTAAAATTTATAAATGAACAGTAATCACATTGACTTTATTTAAGTAAATTAAGTAAATTAATTTAATTTTTATTAGGATTTCATTCATTACTTATTTTATTTATAAGGCTGCTCATCCAGCAACAGCAACTCTTGGCTGCTAATACATCTTAAGTATCAATACAAATTACAAATAACATAAAGTAAATAATAATAAATAATAAAACAAAAACATCTTACACTGGAGCTCTCAAATCTGGAAAAAGATTTTATTTATTTATTTAAAGTTGTCATTATTAAGGTTTATATCCCATCTTTTGGACAAAGCAGTCCACATGCTCCCTTCTTTTTCTTTAGCAGAAAAATCTGAGGAAATAAAAACATCTCAAAAAAGGAAATAAAATGGTCCTTACCGTTCCTGCACTTTTCGCAACCCAATGCGATGTTTTTCCTGTTCCCAAGCCAGTTCTCTCATTACTTGCCTAATAGTTTTTGCAGTCTTTCTGTCCATTTCTGCACGAATTCTCTTGTCCATTTCAAATTGCTATATATTATAAAAGATAAAATTATATTTGTCTGCCATATTCTAGTTTACCTTGGTGGAAAGCATGCACTGTTTTAATTGTCTTTGGATTTTGTAAGCTATCCTGATTTACCAGAGTGGGCAAGTATAAGAAATTTAAGTAAATAACTACATCTGGAAACTTTTTTTTTTTTGCTTTACTGTGCATACATACCCAGAATACAAAGTTTGGGCTAGTTTATATATTGCAATATCAGAGAAAGAAATCCTCTATCCCAGGATATGGGCTTCACACTTTGTGAAGATGGTTCTACATTTCAAACTTCCATTTATATTTGGTACCACATTCATCCACAGTATATCAATTCTCTTTCTCTTCAGTTGGGTCTATCAAGTATGTCGTCCTTTTACATTTTTAAAAAATTTGGTAGATCTTAAGTTAGAAATTTGACTCTTTGCCATCTTAAACCCTTAAAGAAGGGCTTTGGTGGCTCAGGCTGTTAAATGCCTGCTCTTAAGATCCAGCTGTCTACAATTACTGTAGGCTCGAATCCCACCAGGCTCAAGGTTGACTCAGCCTTCCATCCTCTCGGGGTAGGTAAATTGAGGACCCAAGATTGTTGGGGGCAATTAGCTGACCTTGTAAAAATGCCGCTTAGTAATAAGCAGGCATATACAATGGAAGGAAGGCTATTGCTGAGTGCATTGGGTTGTGCTCCAAAAATTGTAAGCCGCCCTGAGTCTTCGGAGAAGGGCGGCATATAAATGTAATTAAAAAAAAATGTATTAATCAGGCCTTGCTTTAGATATATCTTCCCCAATTTGCTACTTATATGGGTTTCTTGTCATCTAGCAAGAACAGTCAATAGTAATGGAAGATGGGTGTTGTGATCCACCTGTGAAAGACCCATGCTAGGGAAGACTGCTTTGTAGTTCAAAAGCTCATACATATGGTTCATTAATACACAGCAGTCTTTCAATAATATTGTTGTGTTGTTTGCATTTTCTGGAGTCTAGATCAGGGATGTCAAGCACGCAGTTCATGGGCCGGATTCAGCTTGCAATAGGTACAGAGTTGTCCTGCAAGGTCATCCCAGAGATGGCAAGGGACCAGCCTGTGCCACCCCTGCCCATGCCACCACCCCTGCCCATCCAGTCAGCTGTGATGACCAGGCCACGCCCATCCCAGCCCCTCAAGGGCAAACAAAATCCTGATACAGCCTGCAATGGGATCGAATTTGACACCCCTGTTCTATATGTTCTATTATAGGGTTTAGGTTTATTTGGCAAAGATACTTATTCACTGGCTGCCATATTTTTTCTCTTGCTTTAATGAAGCTATTCCTTCTAAATTTTCTTTACAAGTGTCTTACCAAATGTTCGTATTTCCAAGCTAGCCTAGTATCTCCCATTATTTTCCTATTGTTATCTTTCAAAATTCATAATGCACATTTTACTTGCTTCCCTTGTGAGACCATGGGCATCACAAAGGGAAGCAAGTCACTGTCTTCATCCAAATGACTTGAATGATATCAGGCTCCTATGATAATGAACTGCAGACTACCAATTGCATATTTATTTGTCCCAAAGAGATATTCATTGGCCTGCTTTCATTAAATGTTTAAGCATCCAATATTTGATAGATTATATGTCGTATCATAAAGCAATCCATATGCAGCTTTTACATCTGTCAAATTTTGACAAAATTGTATAGTGCAGTCATGAATAGAAAGTCTTTTCATGTAAGAAGATTCTGGACAGTGACCAACAAATTAAAATTTAAAACAGCAAAAACAAATCATGCCTGGGACCACACACATACCAAATCAAACCCACAAATACACAGTATACTTTAACTTTCTGGCCTAGTGTCCTGGAAGAAAATCCACATTTTTAACACCTTTAGAAAGACCAGCAGGGTTTGGAGCCACCTGAATTTGAGGAATTATGTTCCGCAAGAGAAGTACAGTAACAGAGCAAACAAACTTTCCTAGATCCCATCTGATATCATTATTTAAGTAACCCAGAGTATGCTCACCCTGCCAGATCCCATGAGATAAGCAGAAATAATTAGAAAAAAGCCTGCACTTTGCTATGAAGGGCTTTGTATGTGATAACCAGCATTCTGGATATCTACTGGAAATCAATGAAATTATCCCATTGATAATGTTATATAGTGCACCAAGGTATCCATTCCACAACATTCTGGATCAGCCGCAGTTTCTGAGAATCTTTAAGGGCTACCTCATGTTGAACACATTGTAATAATCCAAATGGGAACTAACCAATGAGCAGGACTTCTGATCTAGAAATGGATCTAACTGGTCTCCAATAAAAAATTGTGCAAAGGTCCTTGTTGCTACGGTTGCCTTTGAGCAAGGACTAAATCTAAAATACCCAAGTTGTATACCGGTTATATCTGGTATGGAACAAAACTGAACAACTTTGTCCAACAATATTAAGGTTGGTTGTTTTATGTATGCTAAACAACAATTTAAGCAGTTAGAATATACAATGGAACCCAACAATAAAAAAATAAACACGAACTCATTGTAAAACTCAAGGTACAACTCCACATTAACTCCTATTCCCCATGAGGAAAATAACTCAACATACATACTTCTCTAAGGAGCTGCATGTGATTGGGTAATTCACTATTGATCCGGAGCAATTCCTGAAACTCTTGCCTCAGTAAAATCAGTTCCTGTCTCTTCAGAAGTTTCTTATATTCTGCAGCTCTCATTATCTGATCATATTCTTTTTTTTGCTTGGCATTCTCAATACTAGAAATGTGAGAAAAACATGAAAAGGAGACAAAACAATTAACCTTTCCAGGAATCAATATACAGTGAAATTATGAAGCTCGACTAAAGAAAAGCAACATGTTTCATCAGGTGAAAGGGAATCTACAATTATGCTGAGTGGAATCTTTTGGACAGAGACTTATTTATTTAATATACTGTAGAAACAATTTTTATGTAGTATTAGTTAGGCCGGGCATTAACACATGAACTTAAGTTAATATAATTAAATGTTTGCGATAGTGGCAAATATCTGTAGTTTGGGTATGAGGGTGGAGGTGGGACAATGTGGGATTACGTGGAACAAACATCACGGCAAATGAAAACCAAAATCCATAAACACCAGCTGGCAGTCAATTGCTATGATCCCACATCCCTAATGTCTATCCACACTGATACCAAACAGCACCAATTTGATTGGAGCAGTACAGCAATCATTGGCCACACTACCACCCATCACGCACAAGAGTTTATCGAAGCCTAGCACTCCACATGCAACTCCATCAACAGACTCATTGACCTACAACCAGCCAACAAACTCTTCAGAATTCAAATCAATTGCACAGCCAACCAGCGTGGCAGCAACCCTTGGCCAATCCTTGGCCAATCCATGCAACCCCCCCACAACCAGCACTTTGTCTCCAAATGGCACTCAACAAATGGCCATCACAGGACCCATTACAAAACCCTCACATGATGTGACTTACCCATCACAAGACCTACTGACCACACAAAGCCCTTATAAGCAGAAGAACACTGAAATTGACATCTGCTCAATTCTGCTGAAATTATTATTTAGCCTGGTAAACCAGCCCACAAGCTCGGAGAATGAACCTCCATCCTCATAATTAAATGTGACTGTAGCAAATCAATGAGCCCAAAGAATGGATGGCAAGAGGTCTCCAAGTAGCATTCTGAATCTTCCAGCTCTGGACCTTCCTTCTAGGGCAGGGGAACCTTGGCCTTTTTATGACTTGCTGACTCACAAATTCTAGGAGTTGAAGTCCACAAGTCATAAAATACCCAAGATTTTCACCCGTGTTCTAGGGCCAGTGTCTTGGTAGTCTCCTGGGATGCATCTTACTTGGCAGATGCCCACAAACCTTGGCATTTGAGGGTAATAGTAGCCTGTACTGTATTTCTGGTAATTAAATGGTCAAAATATAAAAGTAGAACTTTTATAATGTTAGTTCCTGGACATACAGTGTATAGATATGTGGCCAAAAAAATAAGCATTTCCTTGGAGATAGATCCACACGTTTTTAAGAAGGTAAAATATTTTTTTAATTCTCACATTTTAATATTAAAATGCAAATGTTCAAAATTATAGATACGGAGCTACTAAGATCACTAGATGGTATTTTCAGACAAAATTGCAAAGGAAAGTGTAATGCTTCAGAAAAACAGAAACTTCAGGTAGGAGTTGCAAATACCACTAAAGTGACATCAGATTCATTTTGGAAATGTATTTGTTTCTCAAGGGATTGATTAAAAATAAAAATAATCATAAAAGAAAACTAAGTATCCAAAAATAAAGCTTAATGTTTCACTTTTAGCAACCTTACCTATAGGCATAAATATCCTCAATATCATCTGCTGCTTTCTCTTTGTCAAGTCCACTCTGCAGAAAAATAAAATTAAATAAGCAGTGCTTTCTGTAGGCGGCATGGATTCAACTAAAGCTCAGATGGAATTCCAGATAAGTTCTCTGAATATTTTATGAATCATAGCATTTTCTTCTTCTAATAATCTTCTCTTCAAAGCAAGAAAATATATATAGGTAGTCCTTGACCTATGACTGATTGCTTAATGATTGTTTGTAGTTATGATGGACTTAAAAAAAGTTGCTTATAAACTATCTTTGAAGTTACAATTGCCAATCCACTCCTGCACTCACATGGTTGCCTTCCAGGAAATTGGCAACTGGCTCACTTTGCAACCAGTTGTAGCATTCCATTGTCATATGACCGCAATTTGAAGGTTTTGTTGTTTTCCAGCAGAAAACAGCAAAAAGCGCCCATTGGATATGCTGGATTCTTTTAACAACCACAGGATTCATTTCATAACTGTGGAGACCATAAAAATGGTTATAAAATCAAGTTTGGTCACATGGTGCTTTGACTTATGATTTACAACTGAAATTCCAGACTCTACTATAGTGGTAAATCAAGGACAATCTGTGTGTACGTCTATATGTATATTTATTTGTGTGTCTGCCTCTCTTCCCTCCATATCCACCCTCTCTATCTATCTTTGATATGGATAAAACTTTCCCAATCAACAACTACTTCAGTGATAGGGGAAAACATACAGAGTAATGCATTCCAGATTGTCACTTACTCTTGGAGAGGGTACTTTAGTCTTCAGGACTTTCTTAACTTCTTCAGCAGAAAGAATGTTATATGCAAAGATGTTGCCATCTGCTCCACAAGTTACTAGAAATCGATCATCAAAACTTGAGTATATCCCTTGAATTTGCCCATAGTCATTATCATGCAGACTAAATGACCAATATCCAGCTATGTTGTCCACACAAAGTTCTTTGCTGTGGAGAGGATAAATCCTCACCATTCCATTCTGCATTCCACAAAACATTAGTAAACCTGTGGAGCTGAAAAAGTAATTAACACATGAACACAGTGGTTTTCTTTCATATACTCTGCTGATATCTAAATTTGTTTATGCTGTGGATAAAACAGAAAGCATATGACAGCCCCACTAGGGAGCCTAGACCAGAAGAAAACACAGGAGTTCTAAAACTACTTTATTTGGACTGAGTATAATAACAGAATCTTGCATGTCTAACTGAGCTGTGCTTCCTAAACCCCCCCACCCCATGCAACCTTGTGATACTTAGTGAATCAGAAAGAGGTCCAGCTAAGCCACCTCCAAATGTTTCTCAGGGCTTAAAAAATATTTAACCCCTCTTCACCTAGGAAACAATTCTCGCATATTTCCATCAAGATATTCTTCCTTATTAGCCACAGTGGATGAGACAAGAAATATCCTATGATGATAAAATTGGCAGACTTCATTGGACCTCTTGATAAGAGACAGAAATTATAACAATATTATTTCTCTGCCAAGCAGCAGGTTGCCATATACTCCTCCTTGCACATTTGGGGATGTCACTTGAATAATTTATGAGCAGATAGGAAGTTTCTGCATCTTCAAAACTCTTAAATTCCATTTACAATTTGATATCAAATATACAATGAATATACTATTATATTCACTACTTTTGTCTCTCCTGGTACAGACAGTGGGCCAAAAAGAGACCTTGCAAGTAGTCCACTGCTTACAAAAAACAATACAGTTTCTACTGTCTCATTACTGCTTTCCTTTGAGGACTTATTCACTTTACCACCCTTAAGTCTATGTGCATACAAAGACACCATCAGTTTTCATATTTTTATATAATAAAATGAATTTGAATCATATATGACCAAGAGGCTTGGATTTGGATACAGTATGAAAAGGAGAAAAGTATATTTTACCCTTCTATATGCTCAGTCAAAGAAGCAGATAATTTATGATTTCAAAATAACTATCTTTTGCTCAGGTTAAATAAATTTGAGAGCAAGGAAAAATAATACTGCCCAATCAAACACAGTATCAAAAACTTCCATAACATCCACACCAAAATCAAATGGTTTTGTTTTTATCGGTATCATAATGTATCTTTCCTTGTTCTTCAGTGTATTTTTACATTATTTAGCAGTACGTTTTAATGAATCTATACATGCTTAAAGTAAACCAAAAAAAAAAATGTAAACATCGGCCATAAAATTCTTCCTCATTTTACAGGCTGAAAAAGCTTCATTACCAAAACGTGATGCGATGAATGGGATTGTCATCTGCATCTTCAATTGGAATAACATCAAAGGGTTCATCCTGCCGAGTCTCAGGATCTTTTTGCTGCTCAGAGGAGAATGCACAGTGATACAGAAATCCCGTGTCATATTCTCCCTGGGAAAAAAGGCAATGTTGCAAAAAGTTATTGGAACATTTTGTGAAAATATTATAATTGTTTCATATTCACACATTCATTCTACAGCTAGTTGTGAATAAGCCTACTACAGTTGAGTCCACTCCTCTGCTTTTTCACAAAAGGGCTCCATTAAAGGCAATATTTCATGCCATCTAATACACAAATACTCTTCCTTTGGAGATGCAGAGAAGATTGTGCTTTTCTTTTGCTTTTTTGTTTTGTAAAAAAACTTTGCAGCTCTGTTAAAACCAAAAGCAAGCTAACTCAGTAGCATGGAAAGATATGGACAACTCTTATATACCTGAAACATACATTCAACTTAATGGTTTTTCCTTTCTTTCCATTTAAATATTAATCCTGTATTGGGGATTGTGTAGAACAGTACAATGTCAAATCAGCAATGGGAATGGTGCCACTAAGAAAACTCAAGATGATTTAATCCTTTCCCTACTTTAAAAACTGCTAATAAATCTGGAATGCAATGAAATTAAATGAGTTTCCCAAAGCTACTTACAGAGCTGTATAAAGCAGAGGGAAAAACTCATTTTTTTCTCCAATTAGGAATTTGTATTTTGTTTAAGGATAGAGACAAATTAAGCAATGCCTACTTTTATAGTATGATAAATGCACAGCAGGACATCTATCTCAAAGCACTGTTTCTTCATCCCTGCAATCCTAAGCATAGTTCCGAGCGCAGCCTGAAACTATCATAGCACCTTATTTATTTTAGCATATGGCATTGTTCCATTAGCCACGAGATTATAATGTTAAGATAGAGTAGTAATTTGGCTTCCTAAGACTGATAGCCCATTGGGTTCATGTTTGTGCACTTTCCAAGGTACACCACAGGAGGTGAGCTAGCCTTCACCAGATCATAGCACTAATGTAAATGTCTCATCCCACATGCCTAGACAAAGTTGCTGATTTCGACATCAAGCCACCTTTTCATCAAAACTTTCACCCTTTCCCAATTTACATCTAAGCCTGTTGAAGAGGTCCGAAGAATTTAAAATCTTACGTGCTATTTGAGGACATTTGGGTTTACTTAAGAAAAATACTTGAGTTCCAAGATTTTACATTATTTAATTTGTAAGGTATGCCCTTCCATAGAAGGAGAAATAAAAATACATTTAATAACTATAATTTAAATTCAATAATTTAAATAAATAACAGTTACCATCGATAACCAGAATCTCCCTGGATCAGAGTAAAACCCACAAAGGATGGGACTTGGAGTTTCTGGGATGTAGATTTCTGGAAGTGGTTCCTCTTCGACCGGCACTTCTTCAGGCATTTCTATTTCTTCTAGTGTTTTCCCCTGGTCCAGCTGTTGTTTGATCCATTTCTGCTTTTCTTTCTCCTTTTGTTCTTTAATTTTTTCTCTACGTTTAATTTCCTCTTCTCTCTTTATAGAACCAATGAAATTCAGTGTAAGATTAGGCTCTTGAAGGAATGAAAAACAAAATACTTAATATGGTTCCACATATTAAGACCCAACAAGACCCAACAGTGAACTTCCCTAACAAAAGATGCTGCTCAAACCTTTTTGTTTATTTCATTAAAAAAAATACAAAACAGTTTTCCTCTGAATGATCCTATTTTCATATAAAATACAATATTGGATCTTAAATTACATATATGACAGAAAACAAGTATTTAGAATGATTAACTCCTAGTCCTACTGTTAATCTGTTAAAATTTCTAAAAATAAGTTCACAATCTATTAGACAAAACTGAAAACGTTATGTCTTGATACTACATTTTTACTATATAAATCACCTCCAGAATGTTTAATTAGCCTGTTCTGATATATATATGGGGTAGGACAGGATGTTCTGGAACTAAGGCTACGTAGATGCTGCCCTAGAGTGTGCCAAAATTTATCGGGTGCCAATGCTATCCCTCGCTCTGAATTATTCCAAAATGCAAATCTTTGCATTGGTGGGATATAACATACCCCTACAACCTGGGGCACTATATACCCTTGAGCTGTTACTGTCTGTTTGGAAAGCAAACAGAATGTTTCCCAAGCAGATTACTCTATCATGGAAGATTTTCCAATGTGTTAGTACAATATTTTACCAATATCCGAGATTTGATGCTCCGGAAACGAAAATATTCTGCAGGTAGATCTTTGATCCTATAGGTAGTTACTGCATCGTAGGCCGTAGGATCTGGGGCAGGAACCTGAACAACGATGCCATCCTGACAGAGGATAAGGAGCTTGCTGTCTGGCTGTAGATCAGAACGTGAAACAAAACTAGCAGGCATATATATATATATATATATATATATATATATATATATATATCTGATTTTGAAAAATAAGACAAAAATAGGCTTTATTACAACAAATTATGTTGTTGCTTTTGTCCTACATAACTACAGGTTCCACCTGTTTTTATACTGTGTTTATCTAGTTTTTGGAGCAAAGCTACAAATGCATAATGCAACAGTAGTTTGCCTTTTAGTAGGCTTGCTGCAAAGCCTGATGCTGATCTGGGCTGAAAAGAGTGACAGGCCTAAGATCATCCAGCTGGTTGCTGTGCCTAAGAAAGAACTGGGATTTCCCAACTCCTAGTCCAGCATCTTGACTACTACACCCTGCTGTCTCTCAAAACCTATTTTTGTGGAAATTTTTTATATACTTATGTACTTGAATGAATGAATGAATGAATGAATGAATGAATGAATGAATTCTTTATTGGCCAAGTATGATTAGACGCACAAGGAATTTGTCTTGGTGCATATGCTCTCAGAGTACATAAAAAGAAAAGATACATTTGTCAAAATCATAAGGTACAACACATAGTCATAGGGTACATAGGGAATCATATACTTTGGGTATATGATTCCAGAAAAATTATTAGAACATATAAAGATACTTCAAATAGTTTTCCTATTTCTTGGATCTGAAATAACAACTTTTAATTATGTCTGTTTCTGTATCTTCAGAGATGCAGTTTCCAGATGTAGTCTTTTTTAGTATTACTATAATAGTGAAACTTAAAAACAAAACAAATCTCTTCCAGTTAAGTAAATGGGAAAAGTCAGATGAAATACAAAACTGCATGGAAATAAATGCACATTAATCCAAAAATTATAATCATTACTATCATTAAAATGTTCATCAAGTCACTTAGAATATATTTAGATCAATATTTAAATATATATTTATTAACTCTTATATTTATTAACTCTTAAACTTAACTCTTACAACACTAGATCATTGTACATAGCAAAATTAACAAACATGAGGCTCATATACAACAAAAGCAAATTAGTTACTCACATGAGAATGGGGTGACCACTGCAATGCCTGTACTGGTCCTGGAACACTAATGAATCCAATAGGATCATATGTATCTTCAACACTAAAGAAGAAAACAGTTTTATCTTTGCTCTGAAATAGAAAAACTTGATGGTTAGTAAAATCATGCATTGCATATTTTGTGTATGTCAAAGACCAATCATTACTCAATTTTCTTTGCAACAGAGGGTCACCAGAAAACTGCAAAGTAATACATATGAACTCATTGCTTCCCTCAAATTCATTTCAGGCCAAACTTTTTAATCACCTGAAGTCCAGTACAAAATCAACATAGATGAGGTCTAAGGCTACAGATCCTACTTTAGAACTTGATCATAAAGCAAAAATACCAAGTCCTGCTTCTCCCTGCAGGTTTTCTCATGTGGCTTATTAACAAGTATTCACAGAAAAGTCAATACATACCCCTGTGGCTAGCACTTCCCCATTACGTTCGTAGGCCAAAGCTGTAACTACAGACACATGAGGTTTAAAAGCCTGTTTTAGACGCAAGGCCGCATCTCCTACATTTTCCCGTCCAGCAATGACAGGCAGTCCTTTGGGATTATAAAGTTCAATTATGCGAACAATGCCATCCTGAAAACCTACAGCAATTATACCTCCTTTGGGATTCACCTTAGACAAGACAAAAAAAAAGTTGGCATTAATATTGAGAGAAAACATCTCCTAAATCTGTGAAATTTATGATACATAAAGTAGTAGATATGAATAAAGAACAATTTTGCATAATTGTGATTGACATTTTATTTCTAAAAGGCAGTATTATATTGAAATATAATGTGGAATACAAGCTGTACTCTGCAGAAATACAAATCAACCACTCAAATGTCTGTCTGTTTGAAATACATTGAGTGGAGATCCACTCCTTCTCTGGATAATTGGTTCTATTATCAAATTGCTCTTACTATCTATTTTTTCCTGCTTGTACTCTCATTTCAACTATTTAAGTTTGTTTAAACTTTTTCATGTTTCCCTGTTTCCCTTCAACTTTTTTTCTTTAAGCACTGCTATGAGTACTATTTGTTGCAAAGATATGAAGGCTCTACTCAGGTTGTTATACAAACATACTGCATGTCACAGCCGTGATGCTTCTATGTTGGTCTTCAGTTTTGCTTCTTCAAACACTACCCATTTTTCTTTTCAAAAATATATTCTCTTTCAAGTCTTTATATACAGATAGTCCTGCACTTCTGATTATAATTGGGCCTGTAATCTTGGTTGTCGAGTGAAGTAGTCATTCAGCAAACCGCCAAGTGACCACTTTGCTCAATGACTGCAATTCGATCTCTCCCAGTTAGGGTTGCGGAGTGGCAGAGAGAGGGCCCAGGCTGTTGGGAGGGCTCAGGCCTTTGGGTGAGGAAAGGACTTGCACTCCAACCACACATAGTAAGCCAGGCCCTCTTCCCCCAACATGCTGGAGGAACAGATTTCAATTGTGGCAAAAACACTAACAAACAACATTGTTCTAGAACACAGGTGTCAAACTCGTGGTGTCACGTTGCCATCATGTGATGTTTCACAATGTTTTTCCAATTCGAGGAGCTGGCATGGGCACGCATGACGCATTCGACTTGTGGGCCACCAGTTTGAAACCCCTGTTCTAGAAGGCTCATAATGCTGGCATTTGCTAGTGTTTTCCTCTACAGAGGAATGGAAATGAATCCCACTAGCATTTGGAAAGACTCAGAATGCTGTAATTCAGTAGCATTTTCTCTTCTGGAGGGGTGGAAACATGGCATTCACTAAAACACTAGAAAAAGCTAGCATTCTGAAAGACTCAGAATACTAGCAAAAGTCAGTCTTCTGGAAGGCTCAGAATGCTGGGATTCACTAGTGTTTTCCCTTCTGTAGAGGTGGATACATGGCTAACAAAAGTTAATAAATACCAGCATTCTGAAAGGTACACAAGGATGGCATTCGCCAATATTTTTGTCAGATTTGAGGTCCATTCCTTCACCATGAGGGAGGATTTCCAACTTTCTTTACAGCAGTTACAAGTAAATTTATCATCTATCCTTCCTTTTTAAGATTATATCACTTCCCTTCTTCTAACAGTTTTCCTTTTTTAATCGTGAAATCCATAAATTATCATTTTTTTCCATTTTTGGGAAAAAAACTCCGTAAAGTTTTTCCTAATAAATGTACTTACACATCTTCTGAATGCCTATACATTTCTTCAAAATCAAGGTACCAATAGTTCCTAGATCCAGATAATGAGAACATAATTTGGAGAAAAAACCAGCAGTCGCTTCCTAATTTTATTTGACCTCATTGTTATAAACAATTGATATTTGACAGTTTATACCAACCAGATTTAATCCATGTATTCTTTTTTCCTGTATGTACTTACCAATGTTGGAGCCCAGGTAAGTGCTGTTCCTCCCTGTTTAAATTTCATATCAGCCAACTGCATTTTGCCAATGTAATCATAAATACGCACTGAACCTGTGTTAGATAGTTGACAGATCAAGAAAAGAGAAAGGAAAGATCACAATGAAATCTGAACTACTTATTATCTATCTATCTATCTATCTATCTATCTATCTATCTATCTATCTATCTATCTATCTATAATGTATATGCTGTTCTCGGTTACCAAAATAATTCTAGTTGGTTTATATATTAGGAATAAAATAATAATAGAATGATAAAATACAATAGTAATACATAGTAATACTAAGTGCAGTACTTATACATAGTTAGTAATGAGAACCAGCTTGGTGTAGTAATTAAGACATCAGACTAGAAACGGGGGTTGTGATTTCCAATCCTACCTTAGGGACAGAGCTAACTTTAGTGACCTTGGCCAATGTCTATCTTTGGCTCTAGAAAGAGGCAATTGCAGAACACTCTTGCTAACAAAACTATAAGGACTTGTCCAAGCAGCTCCAACAATCAGACATGATGGAATGGGGGGCGGGGGGAACCAGTAATACATAGCCATACATCAACTTTCTTTCCTGTTTTTCTCCAACAACATTCTTATAATACCCTAATTTCACACTTTTAAAACTGTTCAGAACAATTTCAAGAGATAGCTTGACTCAGAAAATCAAGACAGTTTAATCAAAGAGGAGGTCATGACCAAAAAACCTGACCAAACTAATTTGAATTTTTCTATTTCCTTCCAGAAGATATAATTTATTTATTTATTATTTATTTATTTAATTTATATTGCCACCTATTCACCCTATGGTCGGTATGGCGCACACACAATGTAAAATCATATTTAAAACAAAAAATGTAAATAATAAAATAAAAAACAATAAAACTAACAAAAGAATCAAATAAATAATTGCTATTTTCTTGCTTCTAGGGACAGTGTGTGTGTGTGTGTGGTGTGTGTAGTAGTTCTTGCCATTCACAGAAAAAGTATTGCCATTCACAGAAAGGAATCTTTAGTTCAAATCCACTCAGAGAATTTCTGAGCTACAAAAATCTGTATCATAGGAATTGTAAAACTCAAAGACGTTCAACTTGTTGCATTTGAAAATAATGAAAATAGCCAACACTTTAGAAGAAAGACTCAAGATATGGAAGGATCGTGGGACAGACTTGAACACTGGGCCTTATTCAACAAAATGCAATTCAGTGGTGATGTGAAAAGTAAGGTTACACTGAGGCAAGACAGTATCTGATGTGTAATCTGTATCTATCTATCTATCTATCTATCTATGTATCTCTATCTATCTATCTATCTATAATGTATATGCTGTCACAGAGTTAAAAATAATTCTAGTTGGTTTATATATTAGGAATAAAATAATAATAGAATGATAAAATACAATAGTAATACATAGTAATACTAAGTGCAGTACTTATACATAGTTAGTAATGAGAACCAGCTTGGTGTAGTAATTAAGACATCAGACTAGAAACGGGGGTTGTGATTTCCAATCCTACCTTAGGGACAGAGCTAACTTTAGTGACCTTGGCCAATGTCTATCTTTGGCTCTAGAAAAGAGGCAATTGCAGAACACTCTTGCTAACAAAACTATAAGGACTTGTCCAAGCAGTCTCCAACAATCAGACATGATGGAATGGGGGGGGGAACCAGTAATACATAGCCATACATCAACTTTCTTTCCTGTTTTTTCTCCAACAACATTCTTATAATACCCTAATTTCACACTTTTAAAACTGTTCAGAACAATTTCAAGAGATAGCTTGACTCAGAAAATCAAGACAGTTTAATCAAAGAGGTCATTCCAAAAAACCTGACTAAATTTGAATTTTTCTATTTCCTTCCAGAAGATATAATTTATTTATTTATTATTTATTTATTTAATTTATATTGCCACCTATTCACCCATGGCGGCCTGAGGCGGCTTACACAATGTAAAATCATATTTAAAACAAAAAAATAAAAATAAAATAAAAAACAATAAAAACTAACAAAAAGAATCAAATAAATAATTGCTATTTTCTTGCTTCTAGGGACAGTGTGTGTGTGTGTGGTGTGTGTGTAGGTTCTTGCCATTCACAGAAAAATTATTGCCATTCACAGAAAGGAATCTTTAGTTCAAATCCACTCAGAGAATTTTCTGAGCTACAAAAATCTGTATCATAGGAATTGTAAAACTCAAAGACTGTTCAACTTGTTGCATTTGAAATAATGAAAATAGCCAACACTTTAGAAGAAAGACTCAAGATATGGAAGGATCGTGACAGACTTGAACACTGGGCCTTATTCAACAAAATGCAATTCAGTGGTGAGAAAAGTAAGGTTACACTGAGGCAAGAAAAAACAAATGCACAGGTATAGGTGATACCTGCCTCAATAGTAATGACTGTGAGAGGGATCCAGGTGTCCTATTGGACAACCACTGAAGTATGAGCAGCAGTGTGCTGCAGCACCCAAAAAATCTATGCAGTACTAGGCTGAATCAACAGAGATAGTATCAAGATCACATTAAGTGTTAGCACCACTGTATACACTCTTGGTAAGACCCGAATTAGAATACTGTGTCCAGTTCTTATCATCATAATATTAAGAATATGTTGATTCCAGAAAGAGGGCAGAAAAGAGCAACAAAGGTGATAAGAGTCTGGAGGCTAAACTGATGAACAGTTGTGGGAACTAGCTATGTCTAGTCTCACAAAGAGAAGGACTAGGAGTGACATGATAGCAATCTTCCTATATTTGAGGGGCTGTCACAGAGAAGAGGCGATCAATTTATTTTTCAAGGCACCTCAAGGCAGGACAATGAGTAACAGGTGGAAGATTGCTAAAGAGAAATCCAACCTAGAATTAATGAGAAATTTCCTAACAGTGAGAGCAATTAATTAGTGCAACAACTTGCCTCCAGAAGTAGTGGGTGCTTCTTCACTGGAGATTGTCAAGAACAGATTCAACAACCATTTGTCCAAAATGGTATAGGTAGGGTCCTGCTTGGGCAGGGGAGTTCTATTAGAAGACCCCAAGGTCCCTTCCAACCCTATTATTCTATGCTCTAAAAGCAAAATTAGAAGGAGAAAGGTATACTTACGGTCAAGAGCAGTAGTTGCCATGATATATGTAACCGGAGATACACTTATGGCTTCTATCTTTCCAGAATGAAAAGTAAACAAGCATTCTGGATCACGTGTCTATAATAGAAACAATTATAAAGGCTTTTAAAGGGCTATTGATTCACAATGAATGTATTTATGATTACTATGGTCATGATTTATCACTTACATCTTTATGTACACTGAGAGCTTATGCACCAAAGACAAATTCCTTGTTGGCCAATAAAGAATTCTATTCTATTCTATTCTATTCTATTCTATTCTATTTCTATTTCTATTCTATTCCTATTTCTATTCCATTTCTATTTCTATTCTATTGATAAAACGATTTAACAGGTACATGTATTATCTTTCAATTGTTTTGGTCAACTGTTATTCTAAACTTAACTCTTATTTTAGTATTTAGTATTTTATTTTAGTAATTGTCTGTTTCTTTACTGTCTGGATGTAATTCCCCTCAAAGTTTCATTACATATAAACACTGCAAGAATTAGGATGAGCTTTTCTCAAGAATTATTATATTTCCCATATCCTGAATCTATCATAATGTAGAATCTTAACTTGTTTTCATATAGTTGATAAAATGCTGAGCCAGAAACCAAGCAATCCTAAATTCTAGTCCTCCTTTAAGCATGGAAGCCAGTTGGGTGACTTTGGGTGAGTCATTTCTCTCAGCCCAACTCACCTATTAGGGCTGTTGTATAGAAAATAGGATATTGCATGCATTGTGCACATGTTGGCATGCATGTATTTGAAGTTATACAGTCTTTTAAAACTTATACTATTTATCTTGGCCCGGTCACTCTTCCTCAGCTCAACCCACCTCACAGGGTTGTTGTTTTGGGGAAAACAGTAGGAGGAAGGTGTATTAGATGTGTTCACTGCCTACAGTTATTTATAAAAATAACAAAGGATGTAAATAAAACAAACAAATAAAAATAAACACATTACTCATTTTATCTTAACTCAAACTGTAGGCTTAATTTCTTCATATACCCAAAAACATGTTCTATTAAATAGGTTTATATATTTAAAAATGTCTTTCTGTCATTTAATATCTCATAAATTATTATTGTTATTATATTCCACACTGCATATAATTATTACAACTGGAGCTTTGTCAGGATTGATATTTCTTCTAATTTTTTAAAGAAAAATATCCATCAATTGTAAAATATCACATTTGTTATTTTTTACATTTTACCTTTCTACCTACAGGACCCTAAGAATTTATATTTTATTTTATTTATATTTTATAAGAATTTGTATTTTATTGATGTTATAATATAGTTACTTCACAAAGAAAACTGATTTTCTTTTATTTTTGGCCTTTCCATTACAGGTAATGGCTTGAAAGGGCATAGCTTTAAATTTGCTATCTAACTTTTATTACTTTTTACATTTTCCATTTTTATACTATAAATATAAAATACTAATCATCCTGCTTAAAATTACTAGCAGTTTGAAATAAGCTTTAAAATAACACTAGTTACTAGTGATACAGTAAAAGTAATTTTATTTATTCATCACATATATCACATAATGGAAAGATACAGCAGAGAAAAGTAATATGAAGTAAAACTTACAACATTCGAGAAACTTAAATCAAGCTTCCATATAGCTCCATTGAAATCCTAAAGAAGCATAATTATAATAATATTTGGTTATTATTCCATTTTGCCTGTCTTAAAAGCATTGTTCTGATTTTGAAAAAAAACAACTGTGTTAGTTATTTGTATATATTAACTATATTATATATGTTAAATGTTATCCAAGGCAATTTCTCTTCACTCAATGAGGCCTAGGTAAGTCAAAAGGTCAGACACCCATAATTTAAAAGTTTAAGTTATAAAATTGAGGGTAAAAAAATCTTGTCTTATACAATTTCACCTCTTCGTTCCAATTAAGTACTTCTTTATTAAAAGGAATATACAGCTATAGAATATAGAACCATCTAACATTTCTCATACTGATGCCATGGTAGAACTGTAATTTTTTTTTGTGGGACCTTATTTTTATCCTTATTTTATGCCATATGTACAATTAATCCTTGATGCGAATATATAATCACTACTACAATTATAACATATCTTCTTTTACAGTTTATTATGTAATCTATCTTTGATCTATCCATTCGTACCAGCAGTTCCAGCTATCACAATACTTTGATGTTTCTTTATCTTTTAATGCCAAAGTTAATTTGTCCATTTCTGGACAATTTGATATTTTTTGAATAATCATTTCCTCTGATGGATCATGAGGTTGTTTCCAACATTGTGCAAAAGCCAATCTGGCCGCTGTCAAAATATGTACTATTGTATACTTCACTTTTTTGAGGAATTGTTTATTAAAGATCCCTAATAGAAAGAATTCTGGTTTAAATTCAATCTGTTCTTTTGTCATTTCCTCCAACCATCTTCTAATGTTCTGCCAATATCTTTGAGCCTCTGTACAAGACCACCACATATGGAAGAATGTTCCCTCCTTTTTTTTGCATTTCCAGCAATTCAGACTCATGTTGGGGTGCATCTTCGCTAGTCTTGAGGGGGGAAGGTGCTATCTACAAAACATTTTATAGGCATTTTATAGGCATTTTCCTTGTACGCTGCCTATTTTGTGATTTTATTATTTCTACTCCAGACCTTCTCCTGTTCAGTTAAAGTGTACAGTAGAACTGTAAATTTTGATACCAAATGAATTATTGGTTTTAACATGCATTTGATCTGACCGTGCAAGTCAGTGGAGTTTGTAGAACCTGATTTATGGTTTTGTGAACAAAGCCAATGGGAGTAAAAACCTAGTGATATTTCAATTGATACTAAAAAAAATCCTTTCCTTTGGTAGTACTAAACTATTCACTAATTATTTAGAAAACTTCTTACCTGAGCATACCAATATGGTTCTCCACGTTCATGAATTTTCATCATAAAATTCAGACTCACATTTTTACCAACTAAAAGTTCATTTATGTGTTCCATCTCTACAAGTCCAGTATCATCCACAACATCAGCTGTGTCTATTGTTTCAAAATCCCAAACCTTCACAAAAGATTTTGAGGAAAATGAGGTTGTTATTGTTTTAAAATGCTAAAGCATCATGACAGAACAATCTCAGAAAAGTGGTAATTCAAAAGGACTTCTTTTGTATGAAAAGCTGTGCAGAAATAAAATAAGCAAGCAATCGGACAAATAAATAGTTATTCATATGTCCCAATTAAAAATGGTTGAGGCCACCAGAAGAGGAAGAGCTAGAACTTTGTATTTCCCTCAATACCAGAAGCAGTAAAAGAGAAGGAGTTGGACTCAGAGGTGGTGGTGGAAGGAGGGGGGGAGGAGGGGGAGGAAGAGGAAGAGGAGGAGGAGGAGGAGGAGGAGGGAAAGAGGAAGGAGGAGGAGGAAGAGGAAGAAGAAGATCATCCATATCATCCACTGATATAAAACAGCAATATTATGTGCCTTAAGATAAACACCATAACCTTCTAAATAGCAACCTTTAGAAAATCTGAGCAACTCAGCTTTTCTCATGGTATCTATGTATGACAGATAAATCCTTCTACAGCTATTTGTATTTCAAGAGATGCTATTAGGGCAATAACGAAAAAGTTAATATATTTAGCCTTAATATACTAATAACAACATTTAAGATATCATATTTTGTCAGGATACTGGCAAAAGAATTGAGATTTGTCTCTTCACCCCTCACCCTGATCCTTATTGCAATTGGAACAAGAATCTTTTATATGCTGGCATCTACTCTGCAAATACTTATCTGAGAAAGCTTGAGTACAAGATATTTTTGCACAGTTAGTACACTTACTTTGGAAAAAAAAAACCTTACCCTGATGTATCCATCTGTTCCAACAGTGATCACTTCTCCTTCATCCAGAATTAACTGATTAATAGGACCATTATGACAATTTTTATGGCCAGGTCGGCAGAGTTCCACTTTTATGAGTCCCCCTTCCCAAAGAAGCAAATTGCCCCATTCTGAACCTGAAAGTACCTTGAGTACAAATGAAACAATATTAATTAGTATTATAAATCCAGATGTGCTTTCTAATAGGGACATTGTAAACAATGTAATACTTGCTATTACTGAAACAACTCTTTTTAAAATAATTTTCCTATAAAAAGGACTTCTGTCTTTGAAAAGACAGAAGAAAAATTATAAGAAGAAAACTTTGTACTGATGAAGAGTGTGGCTGGCAAAGCACCACAGACATGGCTTGTTCAATGACATTAATAGTTGACATCAGCCATGATGCAAACAGCTGACAAATGTATCAAAGACCTTGGATATTCCCAGTGGGATATTTTCAATTTTTCCCCATGATTTGCACACTCCATATCATAAGACAACCTGCTTTGGAAATTTCCCCACATTTTAGAATATATTTATTGGGTTTCTGTTGCTACATTTCCTCAAAAGTATTGTTAATAGCGTTCTTCCACTCAGATTTGAAGGTTAGAAGGGAAATATAGCTGGAAACATAAACAAAAGAATATCCAACTGCACAATTATTAGAATTTTGTAATATGATTTGTCAAATACATTCTTCTAAAGAGGGATACATGGGAAACCTCAAGAAGTAAATTTGGTTCATGGACAGAAGGTAACCTGCATCTCCTTGGTAATTTTATGTTATACAGGAGAAAGAACACCTGCAGTGATATTAATCTCCACCCAAATGGCCTGAGATTTTTATGAGTTTCTTCTCCAGATGTTTCTACCTTCAGAGATGGAACGGGTGCTTATGAATCTGGCAAGAAGCTTTTCGATTTTAGAGACCTTGAAAGAATTCTTTCAGCTAGGTAGGTTTATTAGGCGATCTAGTTTTCATTTTAAGGAAAGTTAACTCTATTATGGCTGATGTACTGGAATGTTATTATTTGGTGTCATTTTTATTGTTTGTGTGCAAAATCGTCAGCATCGAAAGCCAACATACTTTTCAAATATAGGGCTATATCCAACAATGCATTACCACATCAGAAAGTGCATTCAGTCATGCAGTCATATACATCATGCAGTGTGGAGTCAATCCCCTCTACTTGCTTGCAGCCATTTCTGTGATATTGAATATAGTTCAGCCCTTGCTTTGGAAAGTAGTAAATGGGAGGAAGTTAACAATAAAATACTGCAACATGAGTGTGCCATCTGCAGGCAACATAATTTTAGCAATGCCAGAAAACAAAAACATTATATCTTTCTTCACTTAATTCTGGATTCTAAGGGATTCATCATGAGGAATAGTTTAAGGATAGAAAATGCTTCTCACCTTACCATCTGGCAGCTCCACATATCCTTCAATATCTGTCAGTGATGTCTTTCCAAACCTACCCAATGCCCCTTGTAATTTCAAGCCAGTAAAAGTGAGAGCCATTCTCCAAAACCTGGATGCACAACCATGAAAATTATGTTCCAATTAGCTTTTCCAGTAGAATTTTGTCAGCCTTTTTGTAGGCACCAAAATAATTGTAAAGATAGATCATTGTTTACAAGAATAATTCTAACTCTTCTACATACTTCTACACAGTTGTAAGGAATGATTAAAAATTAAATTTTTAGTCAACCACTGTACCATTTCAGCTAAATCAATGAATGCACTTACAACTAAATATGATTTCCTCAGAATCTGATTTGGGAAAACAATCCAAAGTTTTAAACAACTATGATCAGACTAACAAAAAACCACAGTTAGTTGAATACTAAAACAAATGAGTGGGAAAAAAAGTTTACAAACACAAATCTAGAATGGACTTTTACCACTGTAAGCAAAAAAATGAATATAATCCATTGCATATGTTTGTCATCAATCAATAGGAATTAAGAGTATTTTCATTTGTGTCTTATATCTTAGTGCTGGTTATGCTAAGAACAAAGATCACTGTCTATCCCAGTTATTGCTAATTATACAGCAACAAAAATCTCCTCAACTGCCAATTCTCACAACTTACAAGTTTTAAGAAAATTAAAAACAAAAAAAGCTGAGCAATGTGGCATTTTGCATTCTTGGTTACCAACTAAAATTAAGCAGCAAGGAAGCTGTCAAAATTCTTTTCAGTTCCATTTTTGCTTTTTTTGTTCAGGCGACTTTGAGAGAACTGCAAGGGAACATTTTGTTTACACTACATGCAGCTCAGGAGTTAGAAAAAGCCTGAGGCAGAAGCTCTTTTGCATGGGCCACACTATCTTACACTAAACCAAAACCTAGCTTCACTCAACTCTCCAATAGGACCTATGTCAGAGAAACACAGACAACTGGAGATGTTTTCAAAAATTTTATTTGTTTGACTTGTATGCCACCCATCTTGCCTAGAGGTGACTCTGGTGGCTAATTGCAATGCCTTTGTGTACTTAAACACTTTATATTTCTTTAAATTATAGTTTATCATCTTTCTGTGATTCAGGATGTTTTATATACACAATAGACTGCCATTCACGTATCTACACAATGATTTTCCGTGATATGCACCAAATAGGCAAAACTGTTTCTTTAAAAAAAAGTCAGGAAACAGCCCACTTTATTCTATGCACAAAAGACAATTTGATCCAATGCTGATGCTGCCCTTGAATATCTGAACAAAACCAAATGGGTTTTCAGTTATCTTAAAAAGCTCAGCTGATTAACTTACATCACTAGCTTAATTAGCTAGGCTTCTGCTACAGAGAAAGCACCACAACGATAATTGTGCAAAGCTTTCTTGGGTGGACGGACTAAGGCTTCCAGTTAGTAAAGCATTCCTGCTATGTGTTTCTTCTAGGTTTCCAGAAGATAATTATATTTGTATTTTCACTTCCTTGCAGCACTTTATTTCTCCCCTTGTCAATGAACACGAAAGAGGTTCTTCCATTTCCCTGGCAGTTCCCTGGCTTTTTCCCCACCTCCATCCTCTGCAAAAAAACTAACATGATAAGAAAAAAGCAAGGACTAGAGCGAGATTCTGTTTCGGCTTTTGCTGATTGGCTTGGTGAAAGAACTACTAGATGCTGCTAGGAATAGGTAATTGGTGCGGTAGCTTGGGGTAACAGTAGCAGTGCACAAAGTACTAGTATCGTGAGGGGACAAAACCTACAGCTGCTGAATCAGATTCATATCATTTCCTCATATGGATACCTTTTTGATAATCTATTTTTTTAAAAAGGATAGTTGGCTTACTTGATGTGGCCTGAGCCAGATGTAGTAAGTTGTTCTTCGTTTTCAGGAGAAAATGTGACTTTATAAACATCTTGTGAAAATGCTTTTGATCTCAATATAATCTTTTCCTGTTTCCAGTCCCAGACTGTCAATGTATAGTCAGGGCTACTCCCTACAGTGGCTATCAGGGTGCCAGAACGGTTAAAGTCAGCAAATGCATATGCCTGTTCTGTTCCACCTGCAAATAAAGCAAAATAATCAGTTTCTCACCATCGTGTGCATAACCAAGAAAACACCCCCATTTACCACTCCTATCAGCTATTAGGTTTTATAAATGGCACATACTGTCTTGAAATAGGAATTTTAAAAACACAAACAAACCAAAAAAATGGAAAATAATCACTTGCTTTCAAAGCATGTACTATGTGTATATGGGGTGTGGGTGAGTGTGCGGTGTGAATTAAAAGGACCTATTTTTAATAGTGATGTGCAAATGATCTGATGAGATAATGCTAATGGGAAAAGTTATGCTTGGTTTTGTTCCTTGATGCTATAAAACAAATGCAGCTTGAAGGCCTGGCACGTCCTAGTTTCTACACTTTCTTCTCAGAATTAGCATTCAAAGAATATCCAACAGAATTCTATTTTAAATGAAAAGTTATGAGAAGAACCTTCAATTAACTGTTGGCTTGTTTGGAGTTCTTGTCAGCTAGCCATGATTTTTCCCAAATAATATAATCAATTCCAATCCTCTTTCCCCACTACAGCCATCTCCCCAATAGACATTCCGCTTTTTCTAGCAATGGAGAATGCTCGGTCCTTAATGAATTTTGGGTGATGGGGAGGAGTACCCCACAAGAGTTTACTTTCTGAGCTTTTTTTTTAATTTTAATTACATTTATATGCTGCCCTTCTCCGAAGACTCAGGGCGGCTTACAATTTTTGGGGGGGATACAACCCAGTGTGCTCAGCAATAGCCTTCATTCTATTGTATATGCCTGCTTATTACTAAGCGGCATTTTTACAAAGTCAGCTTATTGCCCCCAACAATCTTGGGTCCTCAATTTACCTACCCTGAGAGGATGGAAGGCTGAGTCAACCTTGAGCCTAGTGGGATTCAAGCCTACAGTAATTGTAGGCAGCTGGAACTTAAGTGCTAGGCATTTAACAGCCTGCACCACCAAGGACCCTCTCTGTAGGTCTAGGAAACTTTGATTCCTGCCCAGAGGTGTTGCCATTTTTATTACAAATAGTTCAGCACTTGGAAAATGAGTTCACTATTAGTACATAAAACTGAACATAAATTATGTGAGATGATATATTTTGTGTATATATAGCAATATAATTGTAAAATACATTGATTTAAGCAAATAAAAATAAGTGCAATAACTTCCAGAAGATGCTACAAACATGATTCGTTAGCTGCAAAAAGTCAGATGTACCATTTGTATATTTTAAATTTTAAATTAAAAAACACTAGAAAAATGAAGTGAAATGAAGTAAAATACACACATTGTCTCTTTCTGGTTTTGGTTAAATAACAGCTCAAATAACAAAAAATATACTTAATTTATTGCCATTCTTCCAATATTTTTTTTACCCAATCTTCATTTATTTTTCTTTTGTACAAAGAAATGACAAGAGTTGGAGCAAATGATTTTTAAATTGAAATTATGCTCTTTGCCATTAAACAAAAGAGCATATACTTATACAAGAAATAAAAATATAACTTTCAGTTCTAAGAAAGTTTATTCTTCTGTATTATTTCAAACTATGAAACTCATTATATTTTAACCTACCTCGTAATATTCTGTATGGTTTTAAAGAAGGATACTCATAGATAACCATTTTGGGCTTCCAACCTTTTTCTCCTACTGCAAAATGAGTTCTGTCCGGGTGTGCCTAATGAAGATATTTTTCATTTAATCATAGTCTTCTTGCAATCTGAAAGGGTCCCATATTTGGCTTACATAACACAATAAAATTAGCAAAATCAAACTGTGCCTTTATTCTTTCAGTAACCAATATTATCCTGAACTTCCATGAAGCACAAACATTTTCCCTTCAGGAATTGCAGACCCAAGGACAAAGAAAAATTTGGCCTTCTACTGTTCCTCATTCTAAAATTATGAGATGGATTCTAGATATCAGTAGTATTTACAAATAGAGATGGTCCTCATTATTCACAGTATTGCATATCCATGATTGGAATTTAGAGATCAAACATCAGTATACACATAAAAAAAATCCATGGTTTTGGCTTTATTTTTGTTACTTAATGAACATACAAAATTGCATGAGTTTGTACAAGTATTAAGTAGATGTTTTAAGGGATAGGATATCATCTGTGCATACATCAGACCCTGTCTACACTATGTGTATCATTACAGTCTTGGTGGAGGGGTCTCATGATCATGCCAGTGAATGCTAGTGACAATAGCAAACAGCAACCCAATTAAGTAATTCCTAGAGCAAGGCAGTGAAAAAGAAGGCAGCATGAGGCCTGCACGTAGCAAGGTAACTCTTTCATTAATAGTTGAGCAAGTAAAATTTAAGCTCTAATCAAACAATATCCAAATAAAAATCACATATATATCTTATTATGGGCCATGGTGGCACAGTGGTTAAAGTGCAGTACTGCAGCTACTTCTGCTGATTGCCAGCTGCCTGCAATTTGGCAGTTCGAATCTCACCAGGCTCAAGGTTGACTCAACCTTCCACTCTTCTGAGGTGGGTAAAACGAGGACCCAGATTGTTGGGGGCAATATGCTGGCTCTGTAAACCACTTAGAGAGGGCTGTAAAGCACTTTAAAGCAGTATATAAGTCTAAATGCTAGGGCTAGTGCTAGTGCTATTCATATTTAATGTAATTATTTGAGAAATAAGTACATCTTTTGAGATTAAAAATCCTACAATTAGTCTTCTAAATACTTATTAATAACTATGCAAAATTTAAAGAATGAATGAAATAAGCCGTTGGAAACCTCCATTTTATCTTTAAAAATAGGAAACTATCTTAATATCTAAATCAATAATTTCAGAGATTGCAACTTATTCAACCCAAAAATAATAAAGCAGATTTATTGGACCCTGTTCTTATATAAACAAGTAAGTATATCATCATGATTTTGTAAATGCAATAAGAACAATGCTTCTTCATTCAGATAGATATCCTAAAATATTATATTCTGGAAAAAATAATTACATATATTAATTTTGAAATAGATTTTGAAATTTTTGGATGTCTGTACTCTTTTAAATTACATTCTTAGTAAATGGAAATGTAGTAAGGACAACAGAATAGAGTTCTCTACTCCTAAGAACTTCTCCAACAGAAAAATAATCAATGGAGTTAAGAACTGATGTGACTTTTGAATGAGATGTTTACAAATATAAACTATGTATGGAAGATTATATTGAAATATGATAGTCCTTTATTGAAACGGTTGAGTAAAACTCTGCCTATATATACAGTACATGAATGAAACACTACTATATGTTTCCCTTTTTTCTGTTTGTTCTGTTAAATAAAAGCAAAAATATAAAGGGGAGCAAACCCCATTAAAAATTCTGCATATTTTTCTGCCAAAAAGAATTTAAGCAAAAATTCTTTAAGACGTATGTCATACCGTGATTACACCAATCCCTCCACCACCTGTGCTTCGAAGATATCTCTGGTGGTTCGATTTCAAATCCAGAAGAACTAACTGACTGCCAGCTATGTAGAGGAGAATCTGACTATCCAGCACATGGAGATTTGCTCGTCTAGTGCAGTCATATCCAAAAGAATGCCTGAGGAATGCATGCTAAGGAAATAAATGATGATGGGACTAGGTTTATTGCATTTGAATAATAAATGTACCATTAATGAAAAAAACAGTAATATATTATGCATAATGAAAAAAGACAGCACGATGTGCTGGTTAATGGACTATATTAGGACAGGGAAATTCCAAGATATAGCTCATTGTAATCTGGAAAATTCACGGGGTGAGTTTCAGTTAGTCACTCATTTTAGCTCAGCCTGCAGTATAGGGTTGTTGTAGTTGGGAACAGTGAAGTAAAGGAATCTTATGTCCTAGAGGCATAGAATTTGAGTGGACTATTGAGTCTAATCCAGTGGTAGTCAACCTGGTCCCTACTGCCCACTAGTGGGCGTTCCAGCTTTCATGGTGGGCGGTAGGGGTTTTGTCCCCTACTTTATAAATCACCATTACTGTGGAACCGGTGGGCGGTTAGAAAATTTTACTACTAACAGAGATACAAAAGTGGGCAGTAGATATAAACAGGTTGACTACCCCTGATCTAATCCAAATGACTCACTGCAGAGATTCAAAGTAAATCATCTCCCAAACAATTACTTAAGTCTCTACCTAAATTCATCCATTGAAGAGGACTTCAAATGCTTCTCTTGGTAACAGTTCCATCATTAAAATGCTGCTAGTTTTTTTAACATATAGTTGAAATCTTTAATTCTTATCTTTAAGTACTTTCAAACCACAGGAAATAGTTTTTTCTGATTCAGATATGTAAAGGGTATTATGTACATATTTGCACAGTAGTAAAACATGCTCCCTCAGTAATATTTTCTCAAAGCTAAATATTTTCAATTACTTCTCTTCCTCTATAGGGTTTAGATTCTAGTTCTCTAATAATTCTTATTGCTGAATCTGTTCACTTTATCCGAATACTTCTTAAAGTGTTGTACTCAGAATTGCCCAAAGTGCTGGAGCAAATGTAAGCAACTTGTTCCACTCTGAAGGAAATAAATATTAAGTTACTCTTTTATAATAGAATTAGAAATATCAAGTGCATTATTAAGCTGTGTTGTCTTTGTTGCTGTTTCCTAACCACAAAGTATGTTCAGTTAAACAAAACATGCTGGGTAGTTGCAGGCTTCTTAGAAAACAGGAACATCTGACCAAGGCGAAGCTATAAATAAACAAGATAAGATATCTGGTGCCTAGGAAGAACTGGTCAAGCTGACCAGAGGTGGTATTCAGCAGGTTCTGACCAGTTCTGGAGAACTGGTAGCGGAAATTTTGAGTAGTTTGGAGAACTGGCAAATACCACCTCTGACTGGAGATTTTACAGTATCCTTCCTTGCCACGCCCACCAAGTGATGCCCACAGAACCAGTAGTAAAACAATTTGAATCCCATCACTGAAGTTGATCTTTACCTTATAGTATGACTTAGAGATAATAAGGAGAATGGGGAGGGCTTCTTAGGCGAGGCATGCATTGTGTAGAGTGTATAAAATGTATTGTTTGATCATTAGATCTTGCTCTTCTTGTACCCAATCTACTTTGGAAGGGACTTGAAGGCCTGTTTGCAAACGCTTATTTTCTTTAATAAACCTTTGAATTGTGAACCAGACCTGTCTCTGTATTGTGAGTACTAAATAATTTGGGTCTCACATCTCACAACTCTATACTGCTTTGTCAGCCTTAACCTAATTTAACCCCCAGTTTTTTTTTTCAAAACAAAACCAATACCTTATTTACTAAATCTGTAATACATTCCACCATTAATATACTGAATGTATTATTCCCAATACTGGTTTTAAAAGCAACTATATTTGTTCCTTTCTTTGGTTTATGATAGGAAACTCAAATCCTAAATACATGGATCTCTGACAAAAATGGATACGTAAGAGAGAGCAGGTCCACTGGGATGCCAGAATCTGGAGTTATATATGGATTTGAGCAAAGTTCTTCATAGTTATAATAGAAATTTTCAGAGATCTTCTTCTCTACTACTTCTTTTTTCTTCTTCTTCACTGGTTCTGGAGGTTTTTCTGGTTCTGGTGGTGGTTCTTCTTCTTCTAGATTTCAAAAATGCCACCATAAAAACAATATATATTGCTAAGAAAGAAACATTCATTTTAAAAACAATTCCAGTGGACTCCTCAAATCTGTCTGTGCTTGGTTGTTTGCTTACAGATGTTTCATTACCAAGCAGGTAACACCATCACTATTACTGAGTATTTTCTGGAGAGGATCCCGAAGCCAGAACTGCTGGCTAGACAGGGATTAACATCAAACAATAAATCAAGCAGAAAACAATGCCCTAATCAAGAAATTACCAAAGAGGAAAAAAACTACACCACCATCAACATTAGCAGGGTAAGTATATAAACAAGGAGCAAACCCCACACTCTGTAGCGCTGATGTTATCTTAGTTGGGCGATGAAAAGTCTGCAAGCAAAAAACCAAGCTCAGACAGCACCAAGAACTCCATCATTCAACTCTGAGCTACATATGTATATTCTCTTCTGTTGGAACAAATCTAGTGTCGGGTGCGTGGAGCAGAGATCACTGGAATAAAGGGAAACCCTGAGATAACTTGCAGTCTCAACAACAATGGATTTGAACCTCATTAAAATATCAGTCTGGACTATAAGAGACAATGTCTAATGTTCATAAGATTTCAAAAGAAAGAAACAAATGATAAAAGATCACATAACATTAAAAATTAATTGATAAGCATAGAACAGTATAAAAATACACTTTTCAAATCCAGAGATTGCTAACAACACGCACCTTCACTTGCAGGGCTTCCCACATCCTCATAATCATCTTCAGGTAACTTTTCTCCTTCTTCTCCTTCTGGAGATGTTTTAGTTTCTACAAATAAGAACATTATGTATATGTATGTACAACATATATTAACACACACAAACACACACGTGCATACACACAGAGATTTTTCAGTCACCTTTCAGCCCAAAAGGGGTCCTAAAGTGCCTCATATTGAAAAACATTAAGCAATGCAAAAGATTAAAATAATTTTCACATGCAGAAAAGCCTGAGTGACAAATATTTTTAAAAACATAGAAAAGGCTCAGTGTATTTAAAGTCATTCAATGACTCATCAGTAAGCATTGGTTTGCTTTCTTTAGAAAAAATATTCTACAAAACAAAGTGCCATTGCAGAAAAAGTTCCATCGCAGACTTAGACTTAGTTTTATCTGCTTCGCTTGAAAAAATATATCTATGCCTAATGGACCTAGTCAATGCACATCTGAGAGCAAGACAGATAAAAAACAATGCACAACATGATCCTATTACAGACTGTCTAGGATACATACTGAGTTGAAAAATAAAAATCTGGCTTAATTTGTCTTTAAATATTATTTGTGCCTCAGATTTTCCATCCAAAGAAAACCTGTGGCAATTGGTACCACATTCCAAATGAATAAACAATGTTTCAATTAAGTTTTAATAATCTGAGCAATAATTTGAGAAGGCTGATGACCTTCAATCTTCTCAAACCTATCACAAAGCATATTCACAAGAACTACAGGTAATCCTTGATTTATGAGAGTAATTGGAACTAGAATTTCCATTGCTAAGCACCATGATTGCAAAGTATGACCATATTGCAATTCTGCAATTGTTATAACTAACTGAATCCCTCAGGTGGTACCACTGTTAGATGAGGCGACTTCCTGCTGGTTTCCCACATCCATGTCCGTGAGGAAGCTGACAGGAAGTTGTTAAATCTCAGACAGCTTGTAATCAGGGTACCAAGCAAGTATGTAGCTGCTATTATGTGAGGATGCAAGAGAATCACAGCAAAACTTGAGAAGGATGCACAAGGGTGAGGAGGTATGTGACGGTAGAAGGAGAAATGGCAAAGGTTGAGGGGTATGCAGGAGGTTCAAGTGTCAGAGAGAATGCATGGGTTGCAAGGAGATGCATGTAGGTGTGAAGATGAAGCTTGGGGAAAGGATGAGGTGCACGGAGGTGTGGAAGGATGCAAAGGAGTACAGCGAGGTTCAGACAGAGTTCAAGGGGGCGCACAAGGATGCAAAGGAAGCACACTGAGGCTCATGGAGGTGCAGAAATGTAAATGGCCTAGGAAAAGGTTTGCACGTGGGGGAGACTTTCCTGCCAGTTTCCCCACTGACTTTCTGGGTAGTGAAAGTTGCAAATGACAGTTATGTGATTGCGAGTTACTGCAACTAGCTGTAAGTGTAAGCTGGTTGCCAAGCACCCAAATCAAGGTCTGTGACTTGACAGACAGATCTCCAAGAACTGATCATAACCACCATTCATTCAGTGCCATTGAACTTTGAATGGTCATTGACTGAATGGTCTTACTGAGGATTAACTGTGCAGCAAAAAAGTCTACTGATTCTTATTACTGAATTAGTATATGCATTAATCCCATCACTTGCACCAACACAACAAAAACGATAGGAATATACAGTTTAGCTTTTTGAATTTTGCAAAGACTAAATAGACTTACAAGATAAAGCACATTTAAAGTAGCAGCTCTGTTATCATCTATTTACAAATGATTCCTAAAGTACAGCAATTATTGCATATTTTTATGTTAGTGGTATATCTTTATTTTAGTAGACATGTCACTTGAAATGACTTCTTGTAATAATTGGTTAGCAATACTCACCAGCTGATACTTCTTTGATCTCTTCCTGCTGTTCTGCTACAGTTGGTGCCTCTTCTGATTTTTCACTTTTATCTGTAAGTAATATTACAAAGATTTAATATGCCTTTAGTAGGGAACATCTAACCCACAAATTCTACTTAACTGTCCACTTTGTCCTATGGAGCATAGAAATATATCTTAATTTTACTATATACATTATTAGTCATATTAGTAGAACTTTTTAAAATCAGTTTCCAGTCAAGTTGAAGGATTTCATTAAAATCATTAGGGTAGTTAAAACTTTTATTCATAAGATATTACATATTTAGAAAAAAATTAATCATCCTTATTTTCAAATACAGAAATTGAGCATTAATACATTTGCATTACCAATTTATGTATTTTTTAAAATCACAATGTGATTCTAGTGCATAACTTGATTTTACACATATTTACCACTTAGTTAAAAACTCATAGCTTGGTATTTTAAATCCCATGAAACCCAGAATTACATTTTGAGACTGAAGTTGTATATAATTAAAGAAATGGCTAAATTGACTTAATATTTCTTGCACAAAGTTTTTCAGACATAGACAAATATTTGAAGACATGGGAAATTATTTCTGTACATAAAACTTGGGGAAAACATGACTTTTAAATAGTTTCCGTGAAGAACTCTTTATAAGATAAATTATCAGCCCTCCTTCCATTTGGATTTCAGAACTGGTCATGATACCAAGTGGCATTGGTCACATTAGTAGATCATCTCTGGCAGAAGCAGGTTGGTGTGCTTCTCTTTGAACTCACAATAGTTTTCGATATTATCAATCATAGTATCCTTCTGAACCATCTCCAAGGGTGCTGTGGCCCGTCAACAGCTGGCGGAACTGGCAGCAGAGTCGGATAGTAGTGAGGAGGTTGGGGAGGAACCCAGGCCATTCTTGGAGGCTGAGGAAGGCTCAGATGAGGGCTCTGCATCAGAGGCAGAGATGGGGCTAACCCTAACCCTAACCTTGGCACTAGACACAGCTTCAGAGAATGCTTTGAAACAGCACAGCAATCCAGGGCTGGAAGGGATCTTGCAGATTTTATTTATTTATTTATTTATTTGACTTATATGCCGCCCCCTCTCCAAAGGACTCGGGGCGGCTCACAGCTAAAATACAACAATAACAATAAATTACCTAAAAACATATTAAACAAATTATAAGCCGAATTGGAATTAAAACCCCAAAGTTAAAATAAACAAACCCCAAAGAGTCAGCACAGCCCGGATTGTAGAAACAGCCAGGTTTTTAACTCGTGGCGGAAGGTGCGGCGATCGGGAGCCATCTAGTCCAATCCCTGGCTCCAAGAGCATTGTTAGTTTCTCTCTTTTGACCCGCCCAGACACATGACTACATAAGCATGCCCACCCAGTCACATGACCACAAACCCACACCCACCTTGCCACACCCACCCAGTCACGTGGCCACAACCAGACCCATCATGTGACCACCTAGCCACACCCACCCAGTCACATGACCACCTAGCCATGCCCACAGAACCATTTGTTACAAAAATTGAATCCCACACCTGAACTTATCTCTATGGAATTACAATCCTATATTGAAGAAATGTATTCATGCTGCACCACTGAATTAGTTGTCCATAGACAAATGGAAAAATTGATCAATATGAATTATGTGTGGACAATTATTAACTTATAATTTAAAACCTAAGCTACTTTAGGCATTGTTTTTATTTTTATTTTATACTTTATACTTTGTGTTTTGTATTTTGTTGTATATTTTGTTGAATAACTGCACTTCCTACGAATGGCACTCATATATCCGCTAAAAAGTAAGGTGAAAGTACCAAATGTTACATTTAGGAAAAGTCAAAAAGCAACAGCAAGAAATGTTAAGTTAAAGCCTTGTTGAGTTTTTATGGCAAATTTGAGAAATATGCTTATTTTTTAATTCTGCATCTCCTTCCCCAAAGGGAGGAAAGAGTCGCCTATAGAGGTTACTTGATCACGTTTTAACATTCTCCCTCTTTTCAGTTTTAAGACGTGGTTTCCACAAAATACTCCAATGACTCTGAACCTATTTATTATTTCAATAAATGCATTTGCCTGCTTTTACTCTACTCTACTAATAAGCAGCTCATTGCTATAATCCAGGGAGAGTTTCGGGGGTGAGTATTCCAAGGCCAAGGAAAGCCTATTCCAAGATTAATGTCTTAGGTGGAGAAAGCGGGAAAGTTACCTTTTGCTTTGTCGCCCTCCTGTTCCTCACTCGGCTCCATTGTAGGTTGACACTGGTTGCTGAGCAACCAAAGACAGGCGCCCGAAGATATCTGGGAAATGGAGTTTCAAAATTGCGCGTGCTTAAGGCGCCTGCGTGGAGTATTAGGCTCCTAATGGCGGCTTTACCGGGTATTTTCCTGTAGTGATTCCATACTTCTGGTGGGACATAGGAAGTCATTTTGTCCAGGAAAGAGACGGAAGAAACATAAACAGATTTGGAATGGCGGCGATAGTCCCAAAGGTGCTTTTTCAAGAGGCAACTGGGGCACTTTAGGACAATCATGACCTTGGATGACTGAGAATCTCCATAGACAATGGTGGCGATAAATTGAAGATTGAGGAATAAAAAGCAAATAAGCATCAGTTTGTGGATTGAGGTTCTTCTTGCTTATTTTCTAGTTCTGCAAAGTCCCATATCGCCGGCCGCTACTCCCATTCATTGAGATTTACGGAAATGCACAGGCTGTCATTTGATTAATCCGAAAATGCCTCCGCGATCAAGAAGTTTCCTTTTTAACAGCGTGTTAAAAGAGGGCGCTTGTTCATTTGTTACTCTTGCGATATACAGCCGACTACCTAAGTGTACCAGTTTTAACAGTTATTGAAGGGGATAAAAAAAACCCAACACATTCCTAAAAAAGGAATAGCTTATAAATCCCCATCTCCCACGGGGTTTGCCGCCATTTCCCAGCCGACAGGCTTGTAAATTTTCAAGAGTTGTACAATAGTCAGCAATGCAAATGCAGTAATGAGAGAAAGCTGCACCTGTTGATTTCTTCACGCAGTTAAACATGCTAGAAACTTAAAAGCGGGGCGGGAGGATCAAGCAAATGAACTCATTTCTTCTACAGTTGCCAAAGGTGCGGCCGCTGCAATTCTGCGCTGACAAATGTATTTTTAATTTTACTAGGTTAATGGCAAGTGTTACGCTTTATGGCTGTTGAGAAACTATTATATTCGCTGCAGCAAAACCCCAAACTGTCTAGTTTTCTGTTAGGGACAATTATCAAGTTTTCAAAAGATCAGTGTTTCTGGATTGAAAAGATCCAGTAGATGGGATCGGGCCACAAACTTTTGCGAATGCATGTCTAGTCAATAAATCGTCCCCTTGAGCACAGTAAGAGGGAAAAAATGCATGTAGATGTGTGTCTACCCCCACACACATACCTCTTTGGTTTAAATGCCAGTATTCTGAAAAAAAATTTCAAAGGAGCTACACCAATTTATTCAACACTAAGGGTGCAATCTTATGTGCAGGTACGATCCAACTCCATCAAATTTCTGCTTGCGTAAGGCGATATTAGAAAGATGGAACGGGAAAGAGAAAATAAGAGATCACAACTGACATATTTTTTTTAATTTTTCAAACGTAAACATTCCATCTTCCATTAAACTGTGTCGTCTGCCTACACATATCTGTGCAATAACAATCAAAATGTACAACAGTATATAGTATTGGTTTTCTAATCTTACAATCTTGATATTGTGTATAATAAACCTATGTAAGAACTGACATTCATTAGCACTAGATAAAATAGTTGGATCTATAGTTTGCGACTCATCGCCTTATGTGATTCCAACTAGTGTAATTAGCGAGATAATCGTGTTAATTTAATAACCGCGGTCCACTTCATTATACATAGTGAGAACACCGCTGGCATAAATTTCAATATAGAAAGAAGCAAGCGAGGACGGTGCTATTGCATTCCAATCTTGCTCGCTACCTTTCTCTTCAGCATCGGGCTAGCCGTAGTTGGCACAGAATAATGGACGGCGCCCTATGGGGAGATCCAGCAGAGGTCTCTGCTCATGTTTTCCCAGCAAGCTTCAAGGAAGGAGGGACCCTTAGGGCGACCGCGGCACCTGCAGGTATTCGCCGCGGAGTGCACCTACAGAGAATGGGAAAGTGCCTCAGCAACAGGTGCCGGAGAAGCCTGAACGGAGGAAGTGGGTGCTTGCTTGCGCTCGGCCACTCCTCACCCGGGGGGAAAGGTTCGAGGCTCCCTTCCTCGGCTGCGAAAAACAGAAGAAAACTCGTGGAATTGGGAGTTAGGGAAGGGCGGGCTGAGGTTTACTTAGAGGCTCCGGGCAGTGGGAGGGACGCCATGGCCTGGATCTGGCAGTGGCAATTTCAAGCGCTTTTGATCGGCCTCACCTCGACAGGTGAGTCGACAAGAGGGGAGAGAAACTGGTAGCTGAACAAAACCGAGTAACCTCGATCTTTTCTCTTGCTTTTAGCTAATAAATTGACCCCCCTAGTTTTGTGCCTTCTTACCTGGTTCTTCCCCGCTTGCCTTTATTATTTTTTTTAACCAATTTCCTCCTCAGCCTGGAGCAATTGATCAACCGTATTCAGATATTTCTCAACTCTTTTAAATTATTTAAACTTTACTTGAAAGAAGGAAATGTTTGCTGATGTAAAATATCGATTTGGGGGGCTGGAGGAGGTTTGGCTAGGAACTTGAGATCTGGTTAATATCACCTCCCTATATTTCAGTTGTAAACTTGCACGTATGTAGAAATTTGTATATAGTATATACATACATGTAGAAGTTTCGTCCAAGTGAAAATTGTTAGAAATTCACATATAGTAATTTTTCTTTAGATGAAAATTGTGACTTAACTGAATGCATAACTTTCGATTGACAGAAATGTGTGGGGTTTATTTTGTTTTAACTATTATTGCTCCTGGGTGACTTTTTTCTTTTCTCTGGAGGACAATACAGTAGTTTGTTAAAGGTAAACTCTGGGCTTCCTCTTATAGTGAAATAACTAAAGTCACATACCCTTCTAATGTACATGCATCAATTTTATATTTCCTGTTTTTCATAAATTCTTGCTTTACACATCATATTTGCAAACACAGCATGTAAATGAGTTTGTATAAGACATAGTTTAAAAGTTTGGTGGTGGCTAATGTGACTAGAATATGTTTCAAGATATTGTGTTTTGCTAAGTGGTAGGAAAACATAGTAAGGTCAGTTCCAAAGATGATGTACTTTTTTCCATACTGAGAGGAATATCAAGAGAATGAAAGAGCTTTGAAAAATGACTTCTTTCTGACCATTCTCTTGTTAGAACACTGACAGCGGAGGACTAACAATTACATTTTTTTTTTCAGAATAGCTACAAAGAGATCTTTTGCTCAATAGTGCTTTATAATATCACCAAGACAGAACTATTGTGATATAAAATCTATGTTTGTTGATAATTTGTTACCATAGCAATGGTTAAATGATACAGTAAGTTCTATAAATCACTAAATAAAAGTAGTCTATGGATGGACTTCCATCTCAGCCTAAAGAGAGTGTCACTATATTCTTTCAAGGATATTCTTTATGGAATTGACTTCTTAGATCATATATGGAGGCCTGAGGTCCCTTGGATGTTATACAATTATGACTTCCACTAGCTGTAGTTCCAATAGAGAAGAATGCAGGTAGATCAACAGTGTCTAGAAAGGGAATATGTTCTATTTTGGTACTGTTTTTCAAATCGTTCAGTCTACAATAATAATACACAGAGCTCTCTTCATAATGGTTTTTTTTAAGCCCCACCTTGAAAAATATTTTTCCCAATTGGTTAAAACTTCCCTGGAGGTATAATACTTAGATTATTTGCTCTCCAAATGTTAATAGATTCAGTAATGTGCAAAGACTAGGCTATTGAGGTATGCAGATGTTCCAGCTCAACAGCTGTAATAGCCACTCCATTGGAAAAGGGTAGTGTAGCCCATAAAGTGTTCTACATAACTGAGAAATTTCTTTAATATCTCTCATATAGAATTACTTTAAATTCTGTTTGGAATTCAGAGGAACAAAACTGCTGAAATAAAATGAAATGCTCTTTCTACTCTTTGAGTACTATTTGAGTTATTCCACATAAGGCAGCATATGTTTGTTATGTTATCACAAGTACTGTGATAGCTTTCATATTGGAATATTTATTTTATGTTATCTTGTATACCTATGTGATAGAGAGTTCACTGGATTAAGCTAAGATAATAGGTATATCTAATGTAATTATAAGTATTCATAATTTATTTTACTTGAAAAAATATATAAAGCCACCCAATTCATACTTAATGACTCTAGGTACTGTGGATCAATACTTTCAAGATCTTTTAAAGCATTCCCTTTTCAGTGTGCCCCTAGAATAATACATGTTACACCTCTGTTCTGCATGCATTGGTTATGAGTTTGCTTTGGGATCCAATTCAAGGTGCTAATTTTGATCTTTAAAAGTGCTAGTTTTGACCTTCCTGGCATAGGTTATTTGTGGGACTGCCTCTGGCTGATCACATCTGCCTACCCCATCAGGTCTGGCAGAAAAGGCATGTTGCAAGTCCTATCTGCTAGCAAATCTCATTTGGTGGTCCCAGGAGGCAGGCCTTCTCTGCTGCAGTGCCCACCTTATGGTATCTCCCCCTCCCCAAATAAGCTTAGCTCCTTCCCTTTAAACATTCTACAAGTCTCAAGACCTGGCTATGTTATCAGGCTTGGGGGGCGGTGTCCCAGGAACCAGGGAGATTTTGCAATGACTCCCTTACGCATTTGTAGCAAAAAATCTATAGGGGGAGATCAAGTGTTGATTTCAAACAGCTATTCCATGTTGCTGTTAATTTTTTTGTCGGTAATGTAGGGGATGACCAGGCTGAGCCTGAGGGTGGGGTCAAATGCATCATCAGTCTGGAATGAAAGAAATCTATGTCCAACCTAGGTTGAAGCCCTTTGACTCTTACATAGCGCCAATTTGCCTCCACCATTAGTAGATCAGTTTCTTGTGTATAGGTAGAGTGAAATAAATTTGTAGTACTTTTGAATCCTATCCTGGTTCCTGATTTCTTGAACCTGACAAATATTTGGAGACAAAACACTTGAAACTTCTTTTTTTGCAGACACTAAAACTTGCAGACACTTCCACTTTCTCTTCTTCACATCTCTTTCCTAGTCTGCAACTATAATATTCAATTAATATCCCAGAGTACAATGTGATGTTTGTGTTTGTACCTGTATAGGTTGTTTCTCTGTTCTCGTGACAGTGCCAGATACTGAGCGATACACAACTTTATTTGCATCTGTGACTCTCCGATGTGACTATAGTACTTCAGCACCACTGCAGGATGTAGTTGTTACTTGGCGCTATAAATCTTTTTGCAAGGATCCCATTCTTGATTACTATACTATTGGTGAGTACGTCTGCTAAGGATCAGCCAAGGATTACTACCTAGCATGATATAAGGAAGGAAATAGATTTTTTTCCCCATGCACAAAATCCCCAAATAGTTCCCCTGGAATATACCATGATTGATGCATCAACAAACTGCTCAAAGAAAAAGATCTGAGCTCAAAAATGAGGAAGGAACATTAAAAAGCAATGACAGAATTTGAAATGTCTCTATAAAATCAACCATTTATGAGGCTGCTTAGTTGAATATGATATGATTAAAACATGCATGACAAATTAGATGCAACATTTCAAAGGAATAGCCCCACCATTTTCCCAATGGTGGGAAAATGGTAGAACACATCTATAAAATTTACTCCAGTATTCAACTATAATTGACAAAATAGAGAACATAGTAATAAATGTTGAAAATGTTATGAAACAGAAGAAACAGTCTACTGTATGTGGTGTATATGTAGAAAATCCCCTAAGTACAGATAGTCCTTGACTTACAAAGTTCATTTAGTGACCGTTCAAAGTTATGATGGCACTGAAAAAAGTGACTTAATGACCATTTTTCAGTTATGGCTTTTGCAGCATCCCCATGGTCATGTGATCAAAATTTAGTTGCATGGCAATTGGTTCATATTATGATTATTGCTGTATCCCAAGATCGTGTGATCACCTTTTGTGATCTTCTGACAAGCAAAGTCAGTGGGGAAGCCAGATTCACTTAACAACTGTATTATTAACTTGCCAACTGCAGTGATTCACTTAACAACTGTGACAAGAAAGATCGTAAAATGGGACAAAACTCAATAAATGTCTCACTTAACAACAGAAATCTGGGCTCAATTGTGGTCGTAAGTCGAGGACTACCTGTATTGGGGGGAAATTTCTTATTCAGAGAATTTTAGGGCTCAAAATGAAACTACATTTTTATTAAGTGTAATTCCAGAAAATGTCAACAAAAATAACATTTATTAGGATACATTGCTTACACCTGTAAGGATAAACTTTGGACAACATTGGAAGAAAAACAGTATGGCAATATCAGATTGGGAACTTAATTTTGGAGAATATGCAACAATGATGGAATTAACATCAAATATGCATAACAAAATTTTAACTAAATTTAAGCAACAATAAATTACATATATTATGCTGCATGGTAAATATATTTAGAATATGGTTTCTAATGCCAACATTTACTGTAAATTATCTGAAATACAAAGGCAAAGGTCAGAAGTTAATTGTTTATATTTCTTTAAGGGTGGTTTATTCTCTTTTTAAACATTTAGATACAACAGAGTGGAAATTTTGCTATTAAGCTCAAAATATTATACCAGTTTTTAGATCAATAAAAACAATGTAATACACCCTACTTGTATCTTTTATTAATTGATCAGTTATACAACTTCAGTAATTATCTCTTTATTCATAGATTTTTTTGAAAATGCTTTATTTTAATCTTCCATATATATATAAAAGCAAAATACCACTCATGCATCATCACAAAATCTCCAAAACCGTAAAGCCTACAAACTTGAAATTTGCCACATATGTTCCTCTTGGCTTCTAGGTGCTCACTAAGAAATGACCATCAGAACATTAGGATTTCATATATTATTATTAACACGCTCTGAAGCTTTGGAGTTCTACTCCCCTTCCCCACCTGAAAAGAAATATATTCCAAATGCAAAACACAAGCAGAGGAAAGGAGTTTCAGTTTTACTTTCACTTTCACAGTTGAGCTAAGCCACACCCAGGCTCCATGCTGTCTCCTTGCTCACACAACAAATACTGCTTCAGTTTTCAAACAGCCCTCAACTCTCTCACACACTGATGGGACGCCAGCCAGATGAATACCGATAGATGCTGGTAGGCAGAGGCACATTTTCCCACTTATTTTCCTCCCCCAAAACTAAGCTCGATCACATAGTTTCATAGCAAAGCACAAGTATAGAGCTAGTAAAATAATAAGCACAAAGTACTGTTGATGCACAATTTAAAATGGGGAAATGAATATATGTTTCTATATGCTGTATTATTGCTAAATAAAAGTTTTAGCTGTTAAAAAAAATAGCCACTTCCACCTTTAGTGTCTAGCCAGGTTTTGGCAATACAAGCCAGATTGCTCTTCTCCAGAATGAGATTTTGAATGAGGGAAGCTTTATTATAAGCCAACCTGATATTAAGTAGCAGCAGCCTAAAGCCATGGCTACCAGGAATCTAATGACTTGGAGTTGAGAACAGGGAGTAAAAGGTAGAAGCATACAAGACAGCAAGAGTATCTTCCTTCTAAGCAGTCTATGCACCCCTCCTCCCTGTCTCCCACTGTATCTGGGTCTGCTTTCCATATCCACGATGCTGCTCTCTGCCCCCAGCAAATCACTCCCCTCCAAACTGCCAACTCACATACAAGATAAAGGATCCCATCTCTATCTAAAATTTCCAAGTCAGAGTTAGGAGAGCTGTACAAGTAATGAATTAAATCAAAAGGAAACTTATTGTTTATTATTACTTAGAATTGTAATGGTCATTGTTTATTTCTGCTGAAAAGCCTACTGGGCCCATCATTTTCCATTCCCATTTATTGACAGATCCCAAGAGCTTGGCCTTTATTCAGTTACTTATGTGGTTATCATTACATACTGTCTATCATGAATTTGCTTGTTTGTGGTTTGATATGTTCTGTGAACCCATCAATTGTTTACTAAAACATGCTTCAATTCATATTCATATTTGTTATACAGGTTTGCCAATTCTTGTTCTGTTTTTGCCTACCAACAAGTTTGGCACACCAGTTGTTTACATCTGCTTATTTCATTTGTCTTCTGCCTTTTTTCCTCCAATGGGATATGGTTAGGATTACCAATCATTGGTTATCTGTTTTCTTTTTAAAATATATGTACCTATACCATCGTTACAATAAGGGTATTGTGCCAACTGCTTAATTCTCAATGAACAAAAATGTTTTGGAAGTGAGAAGTTTTTTGGAAGTGAGATTTTAATGCTAGTGTGGTCAGAAAAGGAACAAGAGGCAGTTTGTTGTCTTTTCTAAATCTGTTGTAAATATTAGAATTTGGTGCAATCAAACCTAAAAATCAAATCTAAAAAACCCTAAATAATATAAAGTACTTCTACAAGAAGCTTTGTTACTTAATTTTATCCTATTTTTTCTACTATTTCCATTATTAAAGGAAATTATACAAAAGTGCAAAGAGAATGGGGAAATTGGTTCCCAAATAGTATAAATAATTTGACATTTTATTTACAGCCTATCAGGCAACCTTAGAACTTGGCCAGGATCCTTCCAATGACTGCAATGACAACCAACGGGAAGTGCGCATTGTTGCTCAGAAAAGAGGTCAGAATGAACCAGTGTTGGGTGTTGATTACAGGCAGCGAAAGATCACAATTCAGAATAGTAAGTGATCTTCGGATATGTTAGCAGTTTCAAAAATCCTTTCCAATATAATCTAAAAATTATGTGTTATTATGTAGAACAGTATGCTTTTGACACTCCTTCTTTTTAATGTTTTATGCAATCCTCATTTAATTCTGTCTTCATACCATGATATATACGATAGGGCACCAGATTAAAATAAGATGTTTAAATGATTGTTACGAGTAAGAATTTACCAAATTAGTGTTTATGTAGTTTAGAATTCTTCAGCACTATTTTATGTCCATTGTACAATAAATTTTCTTCAGGATTTGTTTCTTTGTCTGCATTAATGCAAATTAGCACAGTGTAATAAGCCTCCAATTGCACTGAGTATTGCCATGCCTGAGCACTACTCAGGGTTATAGTTGCTGACTTTTTATTGCTGAAAATAATTATTCAGAAATTTAGATCCTTGTCTGAAACAATGGTGGGGCTTCATTATGTTGTTTTTCATTTTATAGGAGCAGATCTTGTAATTAATGAGGTGATGTGGTGGGACCATGGAGTCTATTATTGTACTGTTGAAGCTCCAGGAGACACAACCGGTGATCCAGACAAAGAAATCAAGCTCATTGTTTTGAGTATGTAGCATCATTTTGGGAGATCAAATTGTAGGATAATTTTTTCTTTTTTGATGCCAACCATGGTGTTTTGGGGTAAATAATGGAAATAACACAAGAATTGTACATGATCATCAAGATGCATGCTAGAAATTCCTGATGAATACAGCTGGATTGCAGGATTTGATTAACTGTGGATGTGTGGATTAACTGTGGATTAACTAGATATGTTTTTAAAAGATCACATCTTATCCCTATGAGTGGTATGTGTCTCCTTCATTGTTAGGTTCTCTACCAGAGGCCTGGGAACTTGAGAGTTCTTAGTTGTTCCTAGCACTCCACTCTTCTGGACAAACAGCTCTGATATTGTTACTGGGATCAGTTCAAGCCATTCTCCCAGCCTAGGAGTCACAGCTCCAAGCGTTCCTTGCACCACTGAGATCACTTTGGCATTTACGTTCCACATCCTCTCTATTTGCTCCTTAAGGTCTTGTGCTTCTCCAGCTTCTCATACTCCTTCCTGATGTTACTTGGCACTGCTACATATATCAATTTGTCAATTGGCACTGCTACATATATCACCACTGCTGCCCTCTGGTCCTTGTCTAGTATCATAATGTCTGACTAATTGGTTGGTACCAAGGTTGGTACTGAGTCTGACCAATACTCCACAGAATCCTGTGGACCAATACTCCACAGGATCTTAATCCACAACTTTCTGTGGAATCTCATATCTGGACATGGGATATTCTAGCCCATATATGTGCAGATGTTCCTTTATATAATACCAATTACCGTACTTGGTTGTGCCATTCAGTGTATGCTGCTCCTGCCTGCATCTTACACCTTGGCACTGTGTGTTACACTGTCTCTGGGTCTGTTTGGACATTCTGCATCTTGGGTCCTAACTAGCATGGAATACCCCTGATTCTACAGATCTGATGCTTGGTGCTTGTTTTGAGTTGCTATGACAGTGCCATCTTTTAGACCAGTCACTGGTAGGATTTCCTAATGTCAGTCCTCTTGGCTATCTGTGAATGATGCATTCCATGCCATGGCACTTCTTCTGCTTAATCTTCCTCCCATGTCTGCTATGACTTCAGGCACTTTTTCAGCAGTTTATTTTTGGGTGCCTTCTTGCTGATGTTCTCCTGGATGTTCAGAGGTCTATGATTACTTTAAGTTTCTAATGTTGTCTTATTTGGCTGGGATAAGCTCTTGTGGTATTAACTGCTACTGCATTCTTTTGAGGTCATCTATGTGATTCTCTAAATCTGTCCATGATTTCAGCCTTTGTTTTACTGGATTAATGCAAATGTATATTGCTGTTTGGATACTTTGGAGCAATATCATCTGGCTCTTCTATGAGCATTACTTATAACAAGGCATTACAATAGAAAATATAATGACAGGGCTGAAATATCATAATTAATCCTGGAAGGAAATGTTTTACAATCATATTTAGTTGCAGTAAATTATCATAACAAATAATGGTTCAGGATATTTTAATGGAATCTTAGGTGAACACCTTCAAATTTGGTTAATCAAACCAGCTAATTTTAATAATACTAAACTGTATAATTGAAGAAAGGAATCGATTTCATTTTTTTTCTTACAACCACACAAAGATGTGGATGAACTGAGATTCAAATCATTCTATCTGAATGTAAGATATGAAAGATAACATCATGAAAAATTGGGAACATTTTCTCTCAGACTGCGAGATGAGGTACCTAGGAATGGAGAAAGCAAAGATACTGAATAATAATTTGGGGGGGGCTTTTACTTGATACAGATTGGCTTACAGTACTCTTTATCATCCTTGGAGCCCTCCTCCTCCTCATGCTGATTGGAATATGCTGGTGTCAGTGCTGCCCACAGTATTGCTGCTGCCATGTACGCTGTGCCTGCTGTCCAACTCGCTGCTGCTGCAATGAAAAAGGTAATACAGAATCCTTATAAACATAATGCATAAAAGAGGCATGCAAAATGTAGGTTGCTTCCATATGTTCTTCAATGACTTCAGGAAGTCAGAACCAAAGGAAATACAACTCGATCATGCCAAGAAGGTAAGTTTTTCCAGATTTAGTGTCCCTTAGTGTTTCATTTGTCCAGTTGTTTTCTATTTTAAAAAATATTTTTAGAACACACGTGTGTTTTAAAAAAGGATCCCACATAAAAATACTAGTAACAGTAAACTTCATGTAATTAAAGTTCAGCCACTGCAGAAAAGACTTTCATTTCTGTGGCCACCAGTCTAAATCAGGCAGCAATATGAGGAGCACCTTTGCAAATTATAAAGTATAGACAAGTAGCATGAAGGAAATTTTAGTACCTTGATCCCTATGCCTTGCAACCATGTTTTTTTTTTTTTTTAATTACATTTATATGCCGCCCTTCTCCGAAGACTCAGGGCGGCTTACAATTTTTGGGATACAACCCAGTGTGCACAGCAATAGCCTTCATTCCATTGTATATGCCTGCTTATTACTAAGCGGCATTTTTACAAAGTCAGCTAATTGCCCCCAACAATCTTGGGTCCTCAATTTACCTACCCTGGGAGGATGGAAGGCTGAGTCAACCTTGAGCCTGGTGGGATTCGAGCCTACAGTAATTGTAGACAGCTGGATCTTAAGAGCAGGCATTTAACAGCCTGAGCCACCAAGGCACATTGTTTGCCGTGTATATGCCATTTGTAGATCTAATCAAAGCTTTGTCTGCTGCGAGGCAGCTTTTTGAAATAATGGTTTGTTTTGTAAAAAAAAAGCTTGCTTGGTGGTGAGTGTTTGTAGTATTAACATAGATGTAATGCAGCAGTTGTCCTCCCATATGGTGTGGATACTCTAAGAACTTCAGAAGTAATGGTTGCCAAGGCCTCAGAAATTCTGTAACACTTCCTTCAATTCTTAAATATATAGAACAGCTTTTTTTCAGCCTTTCTACCTGGGAGGAATCCTTGAATTAATGTTCAGGCTTCAGAAAACATCCAAATAGTTGCAAAAAACCTGAAAAACTTAACAATAGAATTCACTTCTACACAATCCATGTTTTACACTGTTTGCAATCACAACAAAGTAGAAGGCCAGTGGCTGAATTGCAATACATAAAAATTCTCACCACTGCGAGCACTAGCATTGTGTAACAAAGTTTGAAAAATGATTTTTTGTGGGAGAGATTTTCATAGTCTCTCATGGGACCCCAACCAACCTGTGATAGAACCCCAGACTGTATTTTCTGCAGTTCCTACCATTATGATTGAGGCCTAATCATAATTGCTTTGTTCCTTCAATTAGATAGATTCCCATGAAAAGGAATGTAAGGGGCTTTGGCTGGAATGCAAAAGCTGAAAGACCTGTCACTTTCATATTGATAAAGTGAACATTTTATCATGTATCTTAAATGTGTCTTAAATCTACAAGTAATCCTTGACTTACACAAGTCAGTTGAGCCCAAAATTTTCACTGCTCAGCAAGGCAGTTAACTTAATTGCACCCCATTTTATGACCTTTTTTCCCACAGTTGCTGAGCAAATCCCTGTAGTTGTTAAGTGAATCATGTAGTTGTTAAGCGAATCTGGCTTCCCCTTTTAACTTTGCTTGTTGGAAGCCAGCTGGAAAGGTTACAAATGGTGATCACATGACTCCAGGACAGTGCAACTGTCATAAAAAATATGCCAATTGCCAAGCACCTGAACTTTGATCATGTGACCATGGGGATGGTACAGTGGTTTTAAGTGTGAAAACCACTTACAAGTCACTTTTTTTCAGTGCCATTGTAACTTTGAATGGTTATTAAACAAATTGCTGTAAGTCAAGGACTATCCATACTTTAAAATAAGTGAGAAGGAACATTACCCTTGAAGTGCAATGATTTATTATTGTAACTCTGCAAAATACAAAGCTATTCAATCAACTTGACAGTTCTGTGAAGAGCATTTAAATTCAGGAATAATATCAATTTTATTTTTCTATAGTCCTGGAACGTCACCACTTCGTGAAACAAGCTCAACAACTTCTTCCATGGATGACACACCACTCCCAGTCATCTTCATACCAATTAAACCCACTTTTGCAGAGAGGTAGGAGCCCCAAGGAGTCCCTTTGTTGAAGCATTTGGTTTTTCACTTGATTTAGAGTGTTTCCTCTATGACATTATAATACTTCTTTCCCCAGAGGCACAAGAGTACAGTGATGGAAAAATTATGGGCAGTAAAGGGATTTTTTTTATCATTTGAAGCTGTTTGTCCATGGAGATCAGATAATATTAAATGTTCAGTTTATTATCTGGGACAGATTACAGTGTATCTACTGTCTTGAGTATTGGCTTAATTTTCATGAAAATTTCTAACTTTTATGACTATCACACTTTAATATAACCAGAAAATATCCTGCCATGGGCTTTTTGTATACCAATACTGCAGTGTTACATACAATTTTTAGAAAATTTGATTCCTAGGCATAGACATGATTAAGTAGCACAATGCTGAATCAATTGAGAGAAGCTACCCTTTTTAGTTTGTGTTACAAAAGTGCCTTGTATTGGAAAGCTTCTTTGTGCTCTGTGCAAAGGTAACTTTTTAAGTGTATTGTATTCAGGAGCATGCCATCTATCAAAACCAGAGAAAGATTATTTGATCATTAAGGTATTTTATAGCTTGGTTTTCTATCCAAAGGCACTCAGTGTAGCTAGAAATTAATTTAAACATTTTATATTATGTTTTCTATCATTTATGTTCTTTAGATGTATCTCTCCAAAGCAGCCAACGGTTAATGCCTCAACTTGCCCAAGTGCCCTCTAGCAACAAGATACTGGATCATCTTGAATCTGAGATCAGGAACCTTAATCTATCTCAGCCTATGCTACCTTCACATCATGTTGGAAACAGTCAGCATCCTAGCATTCTCTCTTCTCTGGGCTCAGAGATTGTGGAACGCAGAGTAATCCAGTTGCCTCCTATCATTGAGCGTATCCCATCCTCTCAGAGATCTAGCAGTTCATCACGACCAGGGAGGTCTACACATATTCCAAGACCTCGGAGCAGCACAGATGAAAACCAGAGAGAGGAGAGGAGACAGAGGCGTCGTTCATCTTTGGATGATGATTCTCCTTCCAGCTATGATCAGGAACTATGGGATAGGTATAGAAATTCCAGAAATGAATCACAAAGATATGGCAGCCATCATGGTAGATACCGCCGTTCTACAACAGATGTAGTACCCACCTCGCGTGGCAGAAATAGTTTTGATTCCCATCTTGAGACAAGAAGAGGGTATTCTGGACAACAACACTCCGAGAGAAAAAATCAAAATTCACAACGCCGAACGTATCAACATGACAATAACTTTGCTCACCGGGATCAACGACGACGGCATCGCAGCTATTCTCCACCATCCTCCTGGGAGTCATGGAGTTCCTCTGGAGAACAGGACTATTCCCAGAAAAACAATAGGCCTCAACGTCGTCAGCATCATTCCCCAGACTGGCAGTATGAAAAACCACCTAGTTATTGTTCCGTTGAAGTTACCCCAACCAAGAACAAGAAGCTCAGAAAGTCAACAGAATCATCGGTAAATTGTGATATGATGACTTTTATGATTACTTGAATTATTCTGTCCTGAAACGTATCTGTAACAGAGACAGGAAATAGAGAATGGGTTATAGATGGAAGGTGGTGCTTCATAGGGGAGATGCAGCCACCAGGAGGGCACAGCTAAAGTGTCCAACAAAGTGTTGTTTGATAGAAGGGATCCAGGGCATGTCCTCTCTACTAGATCTGGTGGGCAAACAAAAACAGTGAAAGAAAGGTTGTGCCTCAAATAGCCTGACCCTATGCCATATAGAGCTTTGTAAGTAATAACTAGCACCTTCACAAGAACTGGCAATACCTGCCATATTGTAAAGCTCTATAATATGTTCCACCCAAATCAGAGAGAAGCTCTTCAGTGCTGTCAGCTTCTTTACATGCTCAAAATTCAGTAACCTATTAAATAGCATCCTTCACACCAATATGCTAAGGATTGGATGGCTTCAAATCACATGTAAAATGTACTTTAAATTAATCATTCTAAAATGATGAATGCATTATAAATGGCTGCTGACTTGTCATCTTTCCTGGCCTCTTACTAATAGCAGTTTTCTTTTTTCTTCTAGGAAAAAGGCAGTTCTCGCAGTGCAATGAGTGTCGTCATTTAGCCTCTTCACTCTGCTACTGTATAAAATGAGATTTTGGTGGCTGCCTGAACAGCAGATTTTCATTCTGGCTTTTAATATTATTCACTAAATGCAGCAGTCAGTAACATGTTTATTTCTCCATCACCATCAAACTGCTCTTTCTTGTATTAAAAGTTTTTAATCATTTTTGCACTTTGAAAAATGCAGTAAGATTTTTTTATTTTACAAAACAAATACTGAAAGATTACGTAGATCATTTCCTTGCCTGGATCTTGAGATCTTGCCTGGATCTTAATACTCTTACCGGTATTAAGAATGCCAAGCTGCAACTGTTCATTATTTTAATCTTGGGTAATAAACTACAGAATTCAATCTTGCTTTATTACACATATTGTGTAATAGGATTTTTTTTAAATTGAGTCAGGAAGTTTTCTAGAAAATTTTGAGTCAGAAAACTTTCAGATACTAGTGTGTATATCTAGTATCCATAGTTTGCACACGTCTTTGTGCTACATTATTTGATGTCGACAAAAATGTAGCCTAATTTGTGAGATTTGAACATTCAAAGAAACAAGTTGATAAGTGAATTGCTGTAATGTTGGGAAGTAGGCAATTAAAAATAACACACCAGTGTGCCTCCAGTACATCAAGAAAAGCAGCTAGAAGGATGTCTCTAATGAACCTTAAAGCATGTCCAGTCACATTTAGACTGAGTCAGTCTAAGACTGAGAGAGCTATTCAGAACTGCTCAAACTACTTTTGTCATTAGGAAATAACGTATAAAGTAAAATACTGCTGGGTGTAATTGTTGGAGTGATGCTGTTCAACTTTGTTATTAATGATTTACATGAGAAATTGTGAATGATTATCAGTTTTGCAAATGATACAAACTAGGTGAGAATTACTAATAAGCTTAGAGAAAATGCAAAATGATTTGTATAGGCAATGTAAAGCTAGAAAGCAGACAGACAAAACAATGAAACTAAATGATGGCAAATGCAAAGTTACTCATGAAACAAATGCACAAGTGTAAGATAGTTGATACTGAGCTTGATTGTAATACTTGCAAAAAAAATCAAGGAATAGTATTGATTAAAATCTAATTGTGAGTCAACAGTATGATTAGGTTGCAAAATAAGCAATTTGATGTTAAATTCCATTAAGTATAGTTTCCAAATTAGGATATTTACTCATTTTGTTGCATTGTATTGCTCAGACTCTGTCTTGATTACTATGTTCAGTTTGGGCCCTATGCTTCACAAGAAGATTCAGAAAACCAGAGAAGGACAGTGAGGAGGATAAGTTGTCTAGAAACTTAAGTCTTTACAAAGAGGGGATGAGGAGCGTATTGCACCTGGAGTACGTGAATTTGATTAATAATCTGCCTTCAGGATCTTTGTATCCATCATGCTTCCTCTGATATCACTACCTTCTCTAGATTGAGCAGGAAAGTCAACAAAAGGTTCATATTTTACACTTGAATGGTAGTAGAATTGTTTATGAAGTCACGGGTCTTGATAAAGCATGATTTCTGATTGTGTGGAAGCCACTAATCACAGTAAAGCTTATGATAGGGAGGTTAAATATGGGTGAATTAGAAAACATATGAGGCCCCATCCTTCTTCCATTAATTTATCTTAATTATAGATATAACTTCACTATGTAGGGATTATGGTGGCACTGTGGTTAGAGTGCAGTACTGTAGGCTACTTCTGCTGGCTGCCGGCTGTCTGCAGTTTGACAGTTCGAATCTCAACAGGCTCAAGGTTGACTCAGCCTTCCATCCTTCTGAGGTGGGTAAAATGAGGACCCAGATTGTTGGGGGCAATATGCTGACTCTGTAAACTGCTTAGAGAGGGCTATAAAGCACTGTAAAGGGGTATATAAATCTAAGTGCTATTGCTATTATGAACAAATGTACAGCATTGTAACATTGTGCACTGTGGAAATTAGCTTCTATCATTTGTCAATTTAAACACAGCCATATTTGAAAGGAGGATTAAATAAACCGTTTGAAATATGGTGTCTGGAAGGCTTATATTAGTGGGGCCTAGTGTTGAGTAGTTTTGCAGGTGGATTTTTAATGCATTTTTTAATGGATGGGACAATGTTCATTATGCGTCCACTAAAGGGGAACTCTGGTCCTGTTGTGGCATGTTCTTGATGAATGCACTGGGAGTATGTGTCAACCAGGAAAGACTGGTGTGTGACAGTGCGTGAGACAGTGCTATCACACCATGGGGATACTTTCACTAATTTCACCAATGTCTTGCTGGCCCCTTGTCATCCCAGAGGGGAGCAGGGAGCTGTTCCTCTACAGATTGTCAAGATGTGTGAATAATTATTGCAACCAGTGTTATCCTTTCCTCTCAATTTTGGTGAGCAGAATGGGCCTACCAGAAGAATGTTGGTGGCCATTAGTTACCAGGAGATTTTTTTTATGTAGTTGGAAGTTTCTACAAATGGTAATCTAAAGCACTAGTACACATGTTCTTTTGTAGTGGAGCTAATAGGGTTAAGGGTCTGTTTCTAATCAACTTGAAGCTATCCTGGTCTCCTGATATTTGAACCAGGTTGCTGTTACAGCTAGATCTGATTTGTCAACTACTTTCAACATTGTATTTCCATCTTTCACTTTCTGTGACATGGAGTCCCTCAGTATGATCTGTGTTTTTATGCAAAGACCAGGGCGTAGAAAGAAAGTGGATGGTGGATGGGAATGGATGGGTGTGGACACCGCTGAGTGTCCGAGTACAAGAACAGAGTACAGTAATTATTGTGGTTATTAAGAGTTGTGGATGTTTGTATGTGCTTTATTACCTTGGAGAAGGTGATGAGATTGGAACAGGAGACTGCAGTTTCATCAAGCTCATGACAGGGCAGGAAGCAGAGGACTGGCTGGAGATGATGGGACCAGTCGTTAAGATCTCCCTATATTCCAGCCTTCAGTATTCATTCCCAAGACCTGTAACAAACTGTAGGTCTTGAGGACCAGGAGAAGATCCGCAAAGAAGACAAGTCAGATAAAAGTAATTTGAGTCAAAAGCAGAAATATAACTCGAAAAACCATTGAAGATAAATTGAGGAGGCGATTTCAGATTTTCACGTTTCTGATACTAATTAAAATATTAGTATACATGACTAGTTTCCTAGTCCCTGGGGCCACAAAGGATCTAATAAACTGGTCTACACTTGAATGGGCTGACAAATTAGGTTATCAGACCCTTGATTTCCCTAGCATCCAGCTGTTACTGTTAAACACCAGGGTGCTACATAATAAGACTTGATGATTTGATTGTGAATGAGACTTGCACACACCTTTCCCAAAATAGGCTATTGCTCTGGCCATCTCCACCATTCTAGGACTTTGCAAGGTGATGTTGCCACATAAAAACTCAGTCTTTTATACTCAGTCTGTTAATATTCAATTTAAACAAACGTCTCATAGTCCATAAAATAACATACCACCTTTGACTTCATGACATTATTGAAATAGTTGGGAAGAAGTACTGTTTTAGTGTGGTTGCTCCTTTTATAGTCACTACAGCAAAGCTCCTAGCTCCCTGGCAGGACTCCCTCCAAGCTATGCTGTTCACCATAACTTGTGGTCCTGGCAGTTGAAAGTCCTTTTGCCTGCTTTTAAAAGTTGCCAGTCTACAGATGCTGCCTTTGCTTCATCTGTAGACCATTTACTTTATTTTTTCCTACTATACACACACCTTATTAGCTTATGCTTTTATAAGTTCAAAAGACTGGGTGGGGTTAAGCTTTTGCTGTATGCCCTTGAAAACTGTTGACTACTGCAATGCTCTCTACATGGGGCTGCCCTTGCGTACCACTCGGAGGCTTCAACTGGTGCAGAATTCAGCTGCGCGGGTTGTGATGGGAGTATCCCGATAGTCCCATATTACATCCCTCCTGCATGAACTGCATTGGTTGCCGGTTGCCCTCCGGGTGAGATTCAAGGTGCTGGTAATCACCTATAAAGCCCTACATGGCTTAGGGCTGGGGTATTTACAGGAACATCTACTGCCAGCAACGACTGTCCATCGTCCTGTGTGCTCCCACAGACAGGGCCTCCTTGGGGTGCCGTCGGCCAGGCAGTGTCGGCTGGCGACCCCCAAGGGGAGGGCCTTCTCTGTGGGAGCACCACCCTGTGGAATTAGTTGCCCTTGGAGCTGTGGATGGCCCCTGACTTTCGTTCCTGAAGACATGGTTTTTCCAACAGGCCGGCCTGGACTGAGGGGGGTGGGTTTTTTATTGGTTTTTTATTTTATTTATTTATTAATGGGACTTGTATGCCACCCCATCTCTGAAGACTCAGGGCGGCTCACAACTAAAAACAGCAACAACAATAAATAGTTAAGAAAAAATGAAACTAACAAGCCCCAAGAGAATACAAATACAAAATACAAAGAATAAAACCACCCCACCCAAGAGGGTCACAACCCGGATTGGTCGAACAGCCAGGTCTTCCAATCATGACGGAAGGTGCGAAGATCAGGGGCCAGGCGGAGCTCCAAGGGAAGTTGGTTCCAGAGGTCAGGGGCCGCGATAGAATAGGCTCGTCGTCGGGCGACTGCCAGCCGGCATTGGCCGGCCAACGGGACCCCAAGGAGTCCTTGCCTATGTGCTCGCACAGGGCGGTTAGTATTCGATGTCGGCAGGAGTCGCTCCCTTAAATATTGAGGACCCATGTCATGTAGGACTTTGTATGTTAAAACTAAAACCTTGAATCTCACCCGGAGTGCAACCGGCAACCAATGCAGGCAGCGCAGGAGGGGGGTAACATGGGAGAATCGGGAAACTCCCATCACTACCTGCGCCGCCGCATTCTGCACCAGCTGCAATCTCCGGATGGTATGCAAGGGCAGTCCTAAATAGAGAGCGTTGCAGTAGTCGAGTCTGAAGGTAACAAGGGCGTGAGTAACCGTGCGCAGGGCGTCCCGGTCCAGGAAAGGGCGTAGTTGGCGAACTAAGCGGAGCTGGGCAAAGGCCCCCCTGGCGGCAGCCCCATCTGCTCCTCCAACCGGAGCTGAACGTCTAGGAGGACCCCCAGATTCCGCACCCTATCCACAGGGAGTAACACCACTCCCCCTATGGCCAAAGATGGACATTCCTGACTGGGTTGAGGCACTGGTATGCACAGCCACTCAGTCTTGGCCGGGTTAAGATGAAGCATGTTTCCGTTCATCCAGATCTGCACCGCATCCAAACACTTGGTCATCAGGGAATCACCGATCATCACCGATCTGGTTCGGGGTGGAAATGTACAGCTGGGTGTCATCTGCATACTGATGGAAACTCACCCCGAAACCACAGATGATCTCACCCAGCTGCTTCATATAGATGTTAAATAGCAGGGGGGAGAGAACCGACCCCTGAGGGACCCCACAAGAGAGCACCCTCAAGGACGACCTCTGTCCCCCGGCCAATACCGACTGCGACCACCCTGAGAGGTAGGAGGTGAACCACTGAAGTACAGTGCCCCCCATACCCAACCCCAGGCGTGCAGAAAGGATACCATGGTCAATGGTATCAAAAGCCACTGAGAGGTCTAATAGGACCAAGACAGAAGAAAAACCCCTGTCCCGAGCCCTCCAGAGATCATCCATCAGTGCGACCAATGCCGTCTCCATGCTGAAACCAGGTCGGAAGCCCGATTGATACGGATCCAGGTAGTCTGCTTCATCCAGGAAAAGTGGAAACTGCCGAGGCTAAAAGTTGGAGACTGGACGAAAGTTATCTAACACGGTTGGGTCCAGGGCAGGCTTCTTCAGGAGGGGTCTCACCACCGCCTCCTTCAAGGCGGAAGGAAAAACACCTTTCCTTAACAAAGCATTGACAACTGCCCGGAGCCAACCGCAGGTGACCTCCCTGGCGGCATAAGCCAGCCAGGACGGGCACGGGTCCAGCAAACGTGGTGGAACTCAGGCGCTGCATGATCCCGTCCACTTCATCCTCGGAAACAGGATCGAACTCATCCCAGATCACACTGGCCAGACTGCCTGTATCCCATTCCTCAGACCACTGCAGATCAGAGGACAACCCGCCCCAAATTCGAGCGATCTTATCCGACAGATATTGACCAAACTCCTCAGCCCTTCCCTGCGGGTAAATGAAGGAGAGAACGGGTAACCCGAAACAGGGCGGCTGGCCGGTTATCTGTGGACGCTATGAGAGCGGAGAGATAAGACCTTCTCACCGCTCTCATAGCTACCAGGTAAGTCCTAATATGGGCTCTTAGCTGGGCTCGATCGGCCTGGGAGCGGGTAGACCTCCACCTGCTCTCTAAGCCCCTCCGACAGCGTTTCATCTCCCGGAGCTCCTCCGAGTACCAAGGAGCTATCCGGGATCCACGACGTGTGAGGGGTCGCATGGGGACAACCCTGTCGAGGGCATCCGACGCGGCCTGTTGCCAAGCGGCCGCCAGATCCTCGACAGAGCTGTGGGTAAGGGAAGAGGGAAGAGACCCCAGTTCCACCTGGAACCGCTCCGAGTCCATAAGGCGCCTGGGGTGGAACCATCTAGGCGGCTCCTCATCCCAGCAGTGGGGGGCCTGTTGGAAGACCAGCCGTAGGAGATAGTGATCAGACCATGGAACGGGCCTGCCCTCTGTCACTACGCCACTGCTCAGAGACAAAAACTAGGTCAAGAGTGTTTCCCCTCATGAGTCGGGCCCTGAATTAATTGGGTCAGGCCCATGGCTTCCATAGAAGCCATGAATTCCTGGGCCAAACCCGATGTACCCCCAGGAGAGGCAGATTGAAGTCCCCAGGACTATACGACCCTGGAACTCCACCGCCACCCCCGAGAGGACGTCAAGGAGCCCAGGCAGGGCTGCTGTCACACAGCTGGGTGAAAGGTATGCGAGCAGCAAGCCCACCCGACCACTGGGCCCCCACCTCAAGAGGAGGGTCTCACTCCCACCTATCTCTGGGACAGTGACCTCCCTTGGAAACAGGGTCTCCCGAATAACCACGGCCACCCCACCACCCCTGCCCTGGGTCCGCGGCTGGTGCACAGCCCGAAAACCCGGAGGGCACAGATCTACCAGAGGGACACCGCCCTCTGGGCCCAACCAGGTCTTGGTAATACAAGCCAGGTCCGCGGCCTCCTCCTCAATGACCTCACGGAGGAGGGTGGACTTATTAGCCACGGACCTGGCATTAAAATACACCAGCCTAAGCCCAGGGGTCCCAATTCCCATGCCCCCTTGGGAGGAGGCCATAGGGTCGGAGCGAGCAACCGCACAAAGATGGCGGGTGCGTGCTCCCAACACATGATATGGCCCTATGCCTCGACGCCAACTCCAACCACCCTGGGGATCGCGGTCCTCACCTCAGACCCGGCCCCCGACCCCCAACCCCCCCCCGCCATGAACCAGGTTGCACAAAGACCCATTTATCCCCCTCCCTAACCCCTTAAGATGAGCAATTAAAAATTTTAAAAGTTTCCCCTTCCTATCGAATTTAAAATTTAGCCCCTTAGTCGTGGCATGCCACCTCTCGGGATCCCAAGATCCATCATTAAGGTAAGCTCTTGACAGCGTAGGGGGCCACTTCACAGACAGGGGAACCGCCTGGAGGGCCCGTAATTCCAGTGGGGAGTAGGCAGGCATGGTAGATACATCTCAGGGCAGGTCGATACAGGAGGCAGTTGAAAGATGGAACAGTTGCAAGATGGAAATGCAATACAGGGAACAGGCTGTGATAGTAATCAGGAAATAGTCCACAATCAGCAGCTCTCTCACAACTGCCAACGGTCCAAGTCAAAATAGACCAGTCACTGCTCTGCCACAACAGTGACTTGGGGCAAAAGTCCTGCACAGCCCTCTGCACTCTCATTGCAGGGGGGTTAAATCCTCCCATTGCCCTCTCACTGCAATGGGAGGCAGCCAAGCCCCAGAGAGAAGAGGTAGAGTCCAAGCCCGGGTAGGTGGTGAGGATGAACCAGGCACCCTCAATGATGACAAACAGGTCCGAGATGACATTAACAGGCAGAAGGACAGTGGACAAAGGTAAACCCCATAGACCACATGGGGTAGCAAAGTCTGTGGAAGTCCAAAGAGAGTACAGCACTCGGATACTGGCCAGAGCCACGGGTCTAGAGCCACTGCGCCATCCCTTCATGGGGGGGGGGGTCTTGGCCAAAACCTCAACCCACACCACCCGACCGGGATACAGCCTGCCCACCCGGCCCGGGCTATGACCGCAAACACCTCTCTCCTGGATTCTCCACCCTTCCCCGTAGATCTTTTCCTCCCAGAACTCTCACTTCTGGGAGAGAAGGGGGAGCACCTCGGGGTTGGGCAAAAAACCCAACTCACCGCAGGAACGCTGCCCCTGACCACGAAACAGAGAAAGGGGGGAGGACCTCCAGGCCAGTAGTCCTGCTGCCAATGTACTCCACACGGTCACCTCCATGGTGACCACAACACCACGAATCACAGACCGCCATCGCTACTGCTGCCATCCATGGAACCAAAGCCCCGGAGCCGCAGCAGAATCGTAGATTGTCGCCATCGGATCCTAGCGCCGCCGCGCCCGTCGTCAGCAGAAAACAGCTGATGACCACCACCAGCAATGCCAACGGAGCCTCCGCAGCCTTCGCCATCACCCCCGACGCCAAAAGTTCCTGGCGCCAGGGCTCCGCGAGGCCACAGAATAGAACAAACTGCTTTGCTGCACCCCCGATCCGGACGGCAAGCCTGTGGCCGATGAAAAAGGCCGCGGGGGGAAAAAGCCCAGCATCGTTGAGCCGCTGGCCCATTTTTCGCCAGACCGGCTCTAACGGCATCCCGCAACCCTCCGGGAGCTGCTCCAGGAGAAAGCAGAGCGGTAGGAAAGCCTCTTCCCTCAAAATCCAACAAAACCTCCGACGCCGAGAACACCCTCTCACCGTCGGGCCGCCATCTTGGGCATGCACAAAACTAAGTATAGTATATTGATCATTGTGGGTTTTAGATAATTGTTTGGGATCTTTATTTAATATTTTTTTAATAATTTTAAATTTTGTACTGTATATTTTTACTGTTGTGAGCCGCCCTGAGTCCTTTGGGAGATAGGGCGGCATATAAATCCAAATAAATAAATAAACAAAACACCAGGGTTTGGCTCAATTAGCCAGGCAGCTGGAACACTGATTTGAATGCCTGGGAGTGCAGATCTGAGGAAATGAATGATTGAATGCTTAGGGGAAGGAGGGAGATGGCTTGTCTTCATGTCTGCATCTGCTTTTCAAACAAGCAGATAGCAACCCCAGTTCATTCCCTCACCTGATCTGAAGTCACCCAGCTGGATTTCATGACTAAGGGAAAGCTAGAATCCAGAGTCCCCTGGTTTCTAGGTAAGCACCTTAACAAGCTACAACAAGCTATGTTTCTATGTATAATCAAGGCATGAATGAGCCTGGAAGCAGGGGAGGGAGCTGTTCTCTTTTTGGAGATATTTGCAACTGTCCCAGTTATTGAGCTCTCAGCAAGTTTCGATACCTTAGAGCAGCGGTTCCCAACCTTTCTGGCTGTGCAGACCGGCAGTGGTGGCGGGGAGGGAGAGGATGGTTTCACGCGGGAGCCTGCTGCTTATTCCAGTAGAGCTTTGCGTGTATGGCCGCCACTTGCACAACCAAGTTCCCCACAGGCTGCGGACCAGTACCAGTCCACAAACCAGGGGTTGGGGACTCCTGCCTTAGATCACCAATTGCATTTTCCCTTTCAGGACTAGTTGGAGTTGGAGGAACAAGTGACAACTGTGACCTGGAAGGCATTTCACAAATCCATTGAGCGTGTCAATTGTGTCCATACCCAGACTAGGAGGCCCTTAAAACAGTCACATGCTTTGTTACTTCATGGCTGAATTGTTATACTGCATTCTATATGGGACTGCAACTGGTGCAGAATGCAGTAGCATAGGCAGCTACAGTCATACCACCGTGTATCTATGAAATCTCTTTTACCACTTGCATTGGTTACTAGTAGGCTTTCAGGTGCAATTCAAGTATTGGGTATCACATATAAAACCTTTCATGGCATCAGGCCTGGTTGTCTGAGGGACTATCTATGGTTGCTATGGTTGCTGTCTGTTCAATGTGATCTAAGAGTGTTGGCATGCTCTGGGTCCCATCAATTAAAGCAGTGCCACCTGAAGGAACCCAGAACTGGGTCATCTCTATCGTAGCGCCTGCCCTGTGGAATGATACCACCCATAGGTCCCACCTTGCTCTTATTTAAGCAATTGAATTAAAACTGAGCTCATCTCCCAAGCAGAGGTCTAGAGTGGATGGTGGAGCCACCCAGTGCTGTAATGATATAAGGAAGTTTCTAAATCCAATAAATAAAGAAGTAACTGAATAATTAATTTTTGATACTTTTTAATACTTTTCCACCAGAATTTTGGGAATATTTTTGCATAACAAAATGTTGCTATGTAATTTAAATCATTTCATTTGTTCAGGACTTTGGTACAAAATAAAAATAAAAATCAGGAAAATGGCTTTTTATTTTCTCCCCCTAAAATATTTTATGCCAGCAAATAGGGTTTTCTTTAGATTGTTGGTGCTTCTATCTGTGGATAGATCAGTGGTGGGATTCAACTATTTTCACCACCAGTTCAGTGGGCGTGGCTTGGAGGGTGTGCTTTGCACGTGCACACGCACTTTTTGCATGCACAGAGGGTTTGATATTGAACTACTGCAATCCTGCACTCTCTGAGCTTCAAAACCAGGAAATAAAGGTCAGTATAGAGCCAGGGCAGGCAGGCAGGCCCAGCAGCTGATCATTGGAGTGAACCGGGTTGCTCACTCCAGATTATCCTCAGAGCTACCGGTTCAGCCAAACCAGGCCGAACCGGTAGAATAGCACCCCTGGGATAGATCTATTTTGGCCACATGAGGACAAGCATTTGGAGAGTTGAAATGATGGGTTTCTGGTATAGAAATAGCACCTCTCTGCAACATCTGACATGGTTAGTCATAAGTCAGATTGTCGTAAGTGCCATGGAAGCACTAGTTCATTAGCTTTGAAGTTGTTTGTATACATTAATCTAAAAGTCACTAAATAATTCCTGCTTCTATTATCAAGGAGACAGCGTGTCAGTGATGGGAACAGAACAGGCAAGTGAGGAAAAGCAAACCTTATCACCACACTTGAATGCAGGGTTAGGAGTGTGACTTCCCTTTCCATTCCCAAACAGTGAAGTGTAACTTGAGCTCATCACCTGTGGTGAATCCAGTGAACGCAACACAGCATTTGTACATCATCAGCCACCTGGTGCTCATCAGTGGTTCTGGAGATAATATAATAGCAGTGGCTCTATTTCTGGCAATTATCTCCTCTGGATATGATGCGGAAGGGCTTTCTGTTCTACAGATCTGCCAATGCTCTTCTTTTCCATTAGCCCATCTTTGAGTTTCCTCTTGCTTCATGTGTTATAAGCATTGAAATAGGCACGGAGCAATGGTAGAGCCTTTGAGCTTACCAGTTAAGAGGCACATGCCCTATGTATATGCTCTGTTGTGGGCTGCAAAAGATGACTGGGGGGGTCCTTGACTGTAGGTCTTAAGTCACAAAAGTGAAACTGGCCAATATGCCCCTATTTATCTTATAAATCAGTGCCCCCCAAAGTGGCTTTTTAGACAACAGGGACCAGTTCCGTGGTCCAGAGAGGGTGTGATTTCACATGCTACCTGCATCTCGTGGATGGGGCTTTGCTTGTTTGCACAGCCCGGTTTCTGATATGTGGCGGACTGGTGCCTGTCTTCAGACCGGGGATTGGGGACCCCTATTATAAATAGAACATTACTACTTAATGATGGATCACTTCAGAGTGAATAAGGTACAGCAGTACATCTTCACATTAAGATTTTTTTCATGAGTGAATTGAATCCTGAATATCTACAGTATAATTTGAGTAATGTACAATTCTTGTGCTGGGAAACAATTCTACAGAGAATCTGTGAATCATTAATTATCTCTACTGCAAGAGAACTAGGAAAGAATAGCGCAGTCCTTATCTCTCCATATAAAACAAATACTACAAATGAACTATACACTCAAAGTTAATATGTACTGAATTTCTTTGGCATATACACAGTCTAATAATTGATAGTGCTAGACTGCAGGACACCTTCAAAACAACATCTGCTTGAGCAATTATTAAATGAACTATGTAAAACAGTACGTTAATAAAAAGTCTGAAATTCAATTTAACTGAAATAAAGATTCTGCAGTTTCATCACTATTTGTATAAAATTGGTTCACATGTGCCCATATACAGTATGTATCACTTGATCATTAGCACAAATCTAGAAACATTTCAATTTAATTTGGCATCAGGAGATGTGAAAGCTCTGTCCGAGAAGGATAATGATGTTGATCACTATATCTCTCTGGCTAATAAAGTTTTGTAGTTAAAAAGTGTACTTAAGTACACTGTTCTGGGTTGCGTCTAGGAAAGTGCATTTGTGTGTGTACAGTTACCTCATCTATTAAGGTATATACATATTGAACAACATATATGAGGCAGCCCTGAACAAGCAAAAAGGATACATTTTGAATCTTATTTATAACAAATATATAGGAAAAAAATATTTCATTATAAAAACTGTATCTTGTCAGATATATATCAAAATGAAGCATTGCCTGCTTCAGATGTTTTTGTATACAAACAATTTTATCTTTTACACAATTTGTTGTTCAATTGCATATTATATAAAGCTCACATTATATCATTATTAGCAAACTGATGTGTTAAGGAAATGTAAAATAAAGCTAACAAAATCATGTTCTAATAATTTTTATGAAATGTGATTGGATTAGGTTTTGAAGCAATTATCTGCTATAAAGCAGACCTAGATACGAAACAGTTTTAGAGCGCATTAAAGTTGCTTAAATAAAAGTTACTATCTTGTACATGTAATTATTTTCTGTCCACTGCACAAGAATTATATTTCAGCTATTAAATCTTTTCATTCATGGGTAATAAAGAGTATATTTGGAAAAGCAGCTATTTGGCATTTTAGAAAAGTTGATAGTGCTGCTCAGAATGACAATTGAAAATTTCCATGTGCCTTGGGAATATTTATAAGCAAGGGTACATTTTGATGATAGCTTCTAAACTCCTGCTGCTGAATTTGGCAGTTATCTTCAGGTAAAGGCATCAACACCAGAATGAGTCTACCAGGAGACATTTTAGAAGCTTGTTGTAATAATTGTTTTAATAACAATTAGCATTTAAACTTATATACGGCTCCAAAGTGCTCTACAGCACCTTCTGAGCAGTTTACAATGTCAGCATATGCCCGCTAACAACCTTGTTCCTCATTTTACCGACTTCAGAAGGATGGAAGGCTGAGTCAACCTTGAACCAGTCAGGATCAAACTCCTGGCTGCTTGCAGAGTTAGCCTGCAATACGGCGTTCTAACCACCACGGCTCATAGGCCATGATTTTTTTGTCTAGTTTTTATCAGTTGTTCCATGCTACCCAGGATTACTGTAATAGGAGACCATACTTCATGTGGGTTGGAGTGTTGAAAACGATCTTGGATTAGATGGGGGGGGGCATTGTAATCTACTGAATCAGTTCTTATATAATGCAGTTTCACATAATTCTGTAAAGCCTACAGTCTACCCCACTCCCACCCAGCAATTCTGAACTTGAGGAAAATGAGATATTATTTGCTATATCAATCTTACAAAGGCAAATCTACATCACTGAAATAAGTTCCAATTTATGACATCTCAAATCTGCATATGCCTTTATGGAACATGGCATAGAAAACTACATCTTAGGAGTTGCTTTAGGGTTGTTTTTTTTGCCAAAGATAAACTTCCAATAACTTTATTAAATTGTGGGGTTTTTTTGGCATCTTATCAAGCCCAACAGTACTTTTGTTAAGGTTTAACTAAGCCTGTCTATTGTGAAAGAGCTGATGTGAAACAAACCAAGACTTGGGTGCAACTATTTTGGGACTGAAAGACAGCTGTTATTTCAGAATCAGAAGTAACAGCAGCCAGCGAAGAGGTAGGTGATAATTCTAGCTCTGAGCAAATGGAATATATCAAATGAGTAAAGAAAGAAATTTATTTTGTTGACAATGGGTGGGAGGGGGAGAACAGAATGGTAACAATAATCCCAAATACTCTGTTTGAGTTATGATGTATATCCTAAGATGTAGCACTTAAATTAAAACAAGGATGATGTAGTTTCAGATAATTTTTCAAGCCTAGACATTGCTATTGTTATGTAATTTCAAGCCAACAATTATTCTCTAAAACACCTTACTTATTTGCTGGTGTATTTCAAAATATATGTGACAGAGGTAATTTAACCACAGCATGAATTTATGTCATATCTATTATTTCACAGTGCTGCAGTCAATATTATGGGAGTTCTCACTCCTTAAAATAATGTAGTAGTTGGGGAATCATTATAGAAGTTGGGAAGTAATGGGCTCAACATCAGTAACTGTGAGAGGAATCCAGGAGTTTTAGAGGACAACCATTTAAGTATGAGCCAAGCAGTGTGCTGCAGCTGCCAAAAAAGCCAATACAATCCTAGGCTGCACAAAAAATGGATAATATCAAGTTCATGTGAAGTAATACTACCGCTATATACTTCCCTGGTAAGACCACCTTTGGAGGAGAAATGTCCAGACTGAGAACAATTAATCAGTGGAATGGCTTTAGAAGTTGTGGGTGTTCCACCACAGGAGGCTTTTAAGAAGAGATTGGACAGCTGTTTGTCTGGAATGGTATTGGGGCTCTAGCTTGGGCAGGAGGTTGGATTAGAAGACCTCCTTCCAATTTTGTTATTCTACATTTTTCAAATAAAAAAATAGTGGATGCCTCTGTAATGTGCATTATATCTGTCCTCCTGAATAGTGTATATGTTTAAAGAACATTATTTCCTATACTCTAGCAGAATTTATAGACAATCTTAACCCTAGGCAGCATAGAGCATAATGGGATTTTCTTGCTGGGTAACAATGTATAAGACTTTGAACAAACTGGAAGCTCATTTTCCTTCAATATATGACTCTAATGTATATCAGCAGCACCTAGAGAAATACCTAGTTCCAATATACATTGTGAAGAAACAGAATCCATCAATGGATTTGAACAGCGGGGACATAACACAAAATTATACTGTCTTATTTCAGTAAAGTACTGGCTTCTGTATTTCCTATGGTTGTATCATGATATTATGTTATTCTTATGAAATAGCCAAGCAATACTTCTTTTTCCAGAATTCTGCAAAACTATTTGTCGGTCTCTACCAAAACAGTGATCGAAACTATGCTCCAGCTCAAGCCTTTATCTCTTGCTCTTATCCTTTTACTTGCACACATGATGACTGGTAAGATCTGGGGGCCTTCCATCCATAGTTGTTTTGCTTGCTGAATCTTGCTTGCCTCAGCTTTCAGTTTAAAGTTAAGTCCTAGTATTAAGTGTGGAATGTATGTGATTTATTATTGTTGCTATACCTAGTTACTGATGAACTAAATAAGGTTCAGACACTTTTCAGAAAAAGATTTAAAAAAATAACAGAGTTGGAAGGGAACTTGGAGAGTCCAACACCCTGCTCAAGCAGGATGATCAGCATCAATACGGTGTATTGCATTAATCAAGAAATAGCTTAAACTTTGTTCTAGCAATGGGACTAGTCATGTGATTAAATATTTTAAAAAGTCAACATATCCAGATATTATCATACAGTCATGATATTGGAAGGAACGCTTAGGTCATTAAGTGTTCCCTTCCTTGCCCTGTGCAAGAATCCAAATTAAAGAATCCCCAACAGATGACCATCTACTTTACATAAACATACCCAGATAAGAAAAGTCATCATATATCTAGCTGCTACTCTGGTAAATTAACATTACTATTAGAAATTGCTGTGCCATTCATTGAATATCTGTATTTCCTGCATTCTGGAATGAATTGATGTTCTTCTGTCATCAGGTATTTGAAGAATACTACTGTAACCCTCATTATTCCTTTACATCCTCTGCTAAATATTACCAATTGTTTCTGTTTCCCTTCATAAAGATGTAGCTTGTAGTTCCTTGATCATTCTTATTGACCTCTTTAAACCTGATCCATTTTCAGCATCATACCCTGAAAAGGATTTAATCCCCCAAAATACAGGAATAAGAAAATATATATTTGTGGAAAAATACATAGTAGTTAACACTACAATGCAGGTAATTGATGTTGGAAAAGATCAATTACAGTGCTGATCCAATCTGGGAATTCAGCAACTACAACCAAATGAAACAAGAAAACATATAAAAGTCAAAAGTCCACATTCTGGACAAAGAACATGGACTTGAAAAAGGGGTAAAAGAGGCCATCTATGTTAACATTGAATAGCCCTCTCCCAACAAAGGGGAATATGATACCACCTGTCTCCTATATACAACACAGTCCTTTCACAGCTCCAAGAGGATTCCAATCTATTTGCACTCTTGATTCAGGTGACCTTGAGGGCAAAGATAAACCCCCAAGTGGCCTCAATGGCTCTCAGAAAGAGTGCTAATGACGAGATGATTGCAAAGAAATATAATCCTTCCATTCCCCTACACACACACCATTCAGCCAGAACTGAAGAAACTTCTTCGATGAGAAACAAAATGTTTTTCTCAAGGAAAAAACAAGTTGCCTTTTGAAAAAGCACCTTTGAGACATGGATGACTGAGAATCTCCACGGACATTTAAAAGTAAAAATAAGGATTCTGCACACCACAAGATGGCACCAATCTGCTACAAAATAAAAGGAAACTTCCTGTAAAGAGACTAGAACAGGATCCAAAATTAGAACATTATCTGAAAATTCGCAATAAAGAATATTTTCCTTAAATTGTATCAAAAATTTAAAGACAATTTATATTACAAGAGAAAATTTAAATAAATAAAATTGCTTAAAAAAAGAATTCTTCACTACAATGTTTGTTCCTGTTCCAGTAGAAAATAGACAACCAATGAAGAGAAACTCCACCTGTTCCAATGAATACCTGGGGAAAAAATTTCCTGGAAATTCCACTTTAATCAGATATTGGAAGAAAACAAAGTACTGTAGCTCTTTCCTTCTGTACACCTTGGCAGGCAGCTTTGTACCACTTTAAGATCTGCCTCTGGTTTTCACTGGAACAAAGTTCTAGGAGGATTTGGGGAATCTGACTGTATCTGTATGCCAAATGTTGGTGTTAAAAAGTGACTTATGACCAGTCCTTGCATTTATGACTGCCCTTATGTCACATGATCAAAATTTAGGCACTGTGCAACCAAGCATGTATTTATATAAGATGTAGCATCCCAGAGTCATGTGATTGCCATTTGTGACTTTCTCTAGGGGGGTTTCCAGCAAACAAAGTCAAAGGGAGAAATCAGATTCATTTAACAACCATGTGATTTGCTTAATGACCCCATAGCTAAAAAGGTTGCAAAAGCAGTCATGACTCATTTGTAAAATCAGGCATGATTCATTTAACAATCATATCACTTAGCAACAGAGGGTCAAATTACAATTGCAGTCATAGGTCAAGGACTACATGTACACCTCATTTAGATGAAGTTTTAATTTTAATTTTTTTCTTTTCCAGCAACTAAAGCCAAAGCCATCTCAAAGAGGCATGTTCGTCGTGATTGGCTGATTATTCCTGATACAATTGCATTCAATATATATTCATTAATAAATGAAGTATCACCTGAAGCAGCTGAGTATTTGTTTAATGCTGTCCAAACACCAGTTATTCTTGAAATAAGGTATGTCATGTCAGGTGATTGTCATCCACAGCTTGCTAGGTCATTTGTGAAGGTGCATGAATTGTTATGAAAGGAAAGAATTAGAGTAAAGGTGTTAACTAGGCATTAAACCATTTGGCAGAGGGACCACCTTGTCACAGGTAGTGGATACTGAGAAGCCATAAGTGACAGATGTTGATGACATGTTATGGCTGCCACAGAGCCTGTTTTTTCTTTTTTTTGCCTGCAGCCTGTGATAAAATGTGTCCTTTTCTCAATACTGAAACATTATTGAAATAAAACTCAGCTGATTGGTTTCTACACATAGGACTATGGGTGGAGCTATACTGACCTTAATTCATGCAGCAAATGGTTTTCAATGCCCCTCTTATTAATCCATTACTTTTCTTAGCAATATCCACACATCCCCCAAACTGTGGCTTGAAGATACTTCACAAACCATTATTTAAGCTTCCATTATCATGATGCAACCTTTATCTCATTTCCATCCAAGGCTACCTAACTTTGATTTATCTGAATATGTTTTTCATCTTTTCCTAACACAAAACTTGTTATTTTCCCAGTGGGTACCACTTTGGTAGTGACCATGGCAAAGATGTAGTAGGAGAATCGGATATCCCACCTTCCATTGCCTCCTATTTCTGCAACATCATAACCACCTGTTCCCAATCACCAGACTCTCCCACCATCCCTTGCAATTTGGTTTGTGCTGTTATAGAAACAGCTACAGGTTGGAGGAAAAGCAACAGCTGCAACAGGAAGGTTGCCACTACTAGTACATGCCTAGGAGCAATAATGGACTTCAATATTGCTGTTGATCTTCTTTTAACCTGGTTGCTGCTACACTTCCATATTTCAGAGTCCTTTCCTTTTTTAGATTCCAATGTGCTGCTCAAGTCAGCCAAAGGAGAAATAGATCCATGTAAATGAGCACATCAGGAGGATGCTAGACAAGTTTATTGGGCGGGGTAGTTTTAGAACATTTCTCAAACTCTCTAACATAGGTATCTCTTTATGGCAGGAACTTCCTGATAAAAGAAACAGCTAAGCTCAGTGTAATGGCTGAACAAGTGGGAGACAAATTGTCTGGATTATGGAAAGAATTGAAAGAATCAACACAATAACACCTACATGAATCTTGTGAAGTATATCCTTGGGTTTTTGTGCATAAACAGATCTTTAAAAAATCAGTACTGCAAAGGGAAATCTTTGTGAAGGATGCTGGTAAATAAATAAGCTACATTCAGCAAGAATAAATTATAAAGCTGCTTTCTTTATAACAAATGCTACATGCTTCTGCTATTGGAAATAATCACAATACAACACTTAACTCATTTCATTAATACTTGATTCCTGTGTTTGTGTGTGTGCTTGTCCATCTTTTACAGTTATGGCAAACATTTCATACATTTGAATGATTGTTCATGAAAGTTTATCCCTAATGCTAAACAAATCTGTCAGCTTTAAGATATTATCAATCTTTTATTGGCTTTGTTGCAAATGAACAAATGGCTAACCCTCAGGAAATGTAAAGGAAAAACAGGCAGTGCCTAGTTCCTAGCTAGCATCCTGACAGGCAAGAAGTCAGAATATAAGTAAGCTGGAAACACCTCATTCATCCTGTGCTGGGCCACCTCACAGAAAAAGAGCAGATTCAAGACTCTTCCGCACAGCAGCCTTAATGTACTTGTTTCTCAATTAGGAAATTCCTGCCCGGATTTCATCCTGTATCCTAGCTTTGGCAACAAGACTATTCAGACATGCATTACCATGATTCCCAAATGGTCAATCCTCTGGCAAGAAAGCAAGCACCCATCACTTTTCTATCCAAGGGCAGGTTGTTAAAGCCATATGATTTCCATTGGTACACCTGTATGAATCTATCTCTGTTGACTCCTCCTCGTACTTTTCATATAACTCAGTGAACCACAAGGAAAAGAACCCATTATTTTACTTTTCTTGTTACTTAGGCCAGAAGGAGAAACTGGCAGAACTCTTTGTCAATTTTACCTCAGAAAGACTAAACCATCATTGGGGGAAGATTCTTTCACAAAGGGGAAGACACTTCAAAAATTGTCATAACGGATAACTTCCAGTGTCGAAGAGGATCAGAGATATTCTTGCCATGACACACAGTAGAGTTTTGCAGCAGAATTTTTGAAATGAAGTGCACTGAATAAACCACACAGTGTCACTTCTGCCAGAAGAAGTCAGTAATACTTTGAGTGCAGAACAAGAAAAGACCAGAAGCTACTTCACATTAGACCAGGCAATTGGAACCTTATATTATACATGATGGTCTTTGAGAAAGACCTTATGGGTTATTTTTTGTGAGGCAGAAAAGACATGCAGGTGAACCAGAGTGAGAGATAAAAAAGGAACAGGAAGAATTTTAATTGATATTTTTCTGTCTCTTGTGCTCAGTAGATTGGGACATGCAGGAAGATCAGTGATTCAAAGTACACTTTCAAAAATTAGTTTCATTTATATTCTGCTCTTCATTTAAAGATTCCTTCATAGATTAAATGTATTTTAAAGCATGTTTAATACATTTTGTTGGAGTCTAAGGTTATTGTATACAATAAGTTCTTTTTTGCAGCAAAATAACTATTGCATTTTATGTGGGAAAACAAGTCTTTAATTCATATATACTTCATATATTTTAGTTAGAATTTTAGTCATTATTTAGAAAAGACATATTTTCCATATCAGTAGGTATTAATGGACTGAATCCAAAATGATGGAGTAACCTGAAATGCTCTAATTGTCTTTCAAATTCAGATTAGAGATTTCCCACATATTAAAGCAAATCAGAAAAACTGATTCTAGAAAATTTGTGATAGCATCAGTCACCACAATAATATAAACATAGCTGCTCTTGAATTGCTCTTTCCAAAAGCTTTTAATTCAGCTACTGTAAAATATAAATACTTTAGGATAATGTACAGTCATTGATATGTATATAACAAAAACTAAAAAGTATGTATCCGTGCAGGAATACTTTACAGGGATCTAAAAGAGGGCCATTCCCATTTCACAGGCTGCCTGGTGAGAGTTATATGCATAGCCTAGGTTTTCTGTGTATTTTTAATTTTATGTATTTTTATGTATTTTTATTATTTTATTTATTTATTATTTATTTAATTTTATTTATTAATTTATTTTATTTACTTTTATTATTTTTATAAATAACTCAAGGTGGCAAACATCCCCAATCCTCCTTCTGTTTTCTTCAAAACAATTCTGTGAGGTAGATTGGGCTGAGAGAGAATGACTGGTCCAAGGTCACTCAGCTGGTTTTCATGCCTAAGGTGAAATTAGAACTTTTCTTGTTTTCACTCTAGTGTCTTAATCACTAAACCTAACTGTTTCTCATTACCTTCTTCAGGATTGCAAAACCATTGCAACAGCCCAGAAAAATTGCTCTGAAGAAACTGTTTTCTTCCTTAAAACTCCAAAACCAGATTTCATAGCAGTTTGTCAGCAGTCTCTTTCTGAAGCCCTGTGATGCATGACAATGAAGCTGAAAGTTGCTCTTGATCAGATTGATGCTCCAATTTTGTAAAGAAGGTTGTGGAATCTTGAAGTTGCATTCTTCAAAGTCACAGAACTTCATTTTTCAAAAGCACACAGGACTTTAAAAGTCAAAATCAATTGCAGCCTCTGTCCAGACATCTGAGAACTTATATCCAAAATCCCCTTTACTAACTGACATATAACTGGCCTCCTTGAGAAGACTATGCTCTGCAGTTGTGAAACTATACCTCTTCTCAGTTGCAGACCATAGTTACCTTTACATGCATAAGTTTAATATTTTTTTATTTTCATCTGACAAACAACTTTTCTTGACAGGGTTAGTAAGAAGTATTTATCTCTCTAGTAGGGAACTTGTGGTGTGGTGTGGTGGAATCTGATGCTGAACTACCAGAGGGGAAAATAAAGAGAAATCTTGGACCATTGCTGTGCAGGAAGTGGCCCAGGAGGGATCCTCCCTAATTTCTGTTAGTTATTTATTCATATAATTCATATCATTTATAATTATGTTAATTATTCAACATCACAGACAATACTGCTATCCTTCAAAAAGACCTCGACTATGTATCAGAATGGTCAAACAAATGGCAACTTCAAATCTCAACAAATAAATGCTCTGTCTTACATATTGGCAAAAAAAATCAGAAAATAAAATACAAGCTGAATAGTCAAGTCCTTGTTGATGATCCAAACTCCGTCAAGGACCTTGGACTACTCATCTCTAATGATCTAAGAGCCCACTGTAACTACATAGCCAAAAAGGCATTAAAAGTTGTTAACCTAATCCTACCTAGCTTTTTCTCTGGTAATATCACACTACTAACTAGGGCATACAAAACATTTGCTAGACCAATACTCGAATACAGCTCATCAGTCTGGAACCCACATCACATATCTGATATTAACACAGTTCAGAAAGTCCAGAAATACTTTACAAGAAGAGTTCTACACTCCTCTACTCATTGCAGAATACCTAATGCCACCAGACTTGAAATTCTAGACCTAGAAAACCTAGCACTACGCCGTCTTTGGTCCGATCTAAGTATAGTATATAAAACCATACATTGCAATGTCCTACAGGTCAATGAATACTTTAGCTTCAAGCATAACAATACAAGAGCTCACAACAGATACAAACTCAAGGTTAACTGCACCAAACTTGATTGCAGGAAATAGGATTTCAGCAACAGAGTGGTCGATGTCTGGAATACTCTGACTGTGGTTTCTTCCCCAAACCCCCAAAACTTTAACCTGAGACTTTCTACTATTGACCTCACCCCTTTCCTAAGAGGTCTGTAGGGGGCGTGCATAAGCACACCAACGTGCCTACCGTCCCTATCCTATTGTTTCTTTTATTGTTTCTTTTATTTTTCTTATATGTATTCATTTCATGTATTCATAACTATGTTTACCCTTATACTTATTATCTTGTAAGCAATTGACAAATCAAATAAATAAATAAATTTATAACATAGTTATGCAGAGTATGCTTTAGTCTGTTGAGATTTTGTCCATAGGTGAACATGCAATAAAGAAACTTCTTGAGCATTTACATGTCATTCTTGGTTTCCCAGACAGCTGGAAACCATAAGAATCCCTGGAGGAATCTCATTCCAGAAAGGCAGGTACCATAAAGTGCACTTCCTGGGTCCTGCTACTGTTTAATCAAGGAAACAAAACAAACACTGACTGTTCTTACTTGCCAGGCAGAAATCATGGAAGATAGGTAGTCCCTCAAATAACTGGCCCTATTCCATGTAGGACTATATTGGTAATAAACCAACAGCTTAAACTGCACATGAGCAATCAGTGCAGCTCATGAAGCAGAGGTGTTATATGGGCATACCAAGCAAGCTTTTCAGTGCCCATGCATTCTGGACCAATTGAAACTTGTGTTGGATCCAAGAATAGTCTACATGACAGAGGGCCTGGTTACCTCAGGGATTTCCTATAGTATTTGGTATCCTCCTACCAGCATCGAGGTCCAATCACCCAGTACGCTCCCACAGGCAGGCCCTCCTGGGAGTGCCGTCGGCTAGACAATGTCAGTTGACGGTCCCCCGGGGGAGGGCCTTCTCTGTGGGGGCCCACCCTCTGGAACCAGCTGCCCCTGGGGCTGTGGTTGGCCCCTGACCTACATTCCTTCTGCCGCGATCTAAAGACCTGGCTGTTTTTACAGGCCGGCCTGGATTGAGAGGGACTGGGGATTTTAAATGGGGTATTTTAGTATTTTATAATATATTTGGATTGGGTAAGAATATGATTATGTTTTTATGTATTTTGTATTTGTATTTCTATGTGAATCGCCCCGAGTCCTCCCCGGAGATGGGGCAGCATATAAATCCAAATATCATCATCATCATCATCATCATCATCATCATCATCATCATCTACCTGGTGGATTCAATGTGGCAGGGTTGATCCCTTCAATTAGGTCCTTCTATCAGGACCCAGGAAGCACAACTTCTCTGTAACATAGCTTGCCCTCTGGAATGAGGTTCTTCATGAGATCCAAATGGCTCCTATCCTGCTGATGTTTGCCTGAAGATCTGTGTCAGCCTTCAAGATTTTCTTCTTTTGCTTTGCATCTTTTGGCTGTCATAAGTAACGGGGGAGGAGGGGGGACATGGTTATGGGAAGTGAGCTGGAGGTTTTGTTAAGAATTATATCAGCTGGGGGGGATTTCTTGCTTTGGTTTCTGTCTTATGCTATGCGCGCAGCCGCAGCTCTTTATCAAAATATGTCAAGGTCAATGGACAGAGGCCGCATCACCACCTGGAGATGCCCACATGATGTTATCCACAACTTTTAATTGGGTAGCCTACTTGAACTATTGTGGGTGGAAACGTTGCCATCACTTTGTATATATGATTTTCGCGCACATTCTCTCAGATTCAGAATTCTTTTGTTGCTACCACTTGAATTCCAGTAAAAGATATCTTTTCTCTAATTCATGGAGTCTAAGTATTTCTTTCTTGGATTTTGAATGGAGCACTACCTGACAATCTGGCTGTTCACTTAGGTCTTTGGTGAGGATAACTGAAACTCCTTTTGACCTAAGTTGCTTTTTTTTGTTTCTACTTAATAGTTATTCTGCCATCTCTACTTTTTTTGTTTTATATGAATAGAATAGAATTCTTTATTGGCCAAGTGTGATTGGACACACAAGGAATTTGTCTTGGTGCATATGCTCTCAGTGTACATAAAAGATACATTCGTCAAGAATCATAAGGTACACTTAATAATAGTATAGGTACAATAAGCAATCAAATCATACTAGGAAACAGTCAATATAAATTGTGAAGATACAAGTGACAAAGTTACAGCCATACAGACATAAGTGGGAGTGGATGATAACGAGTGATGAGAAGATTAATAGTAATAGTAATGCAGACTTTGTAAATAGTTGGACAGTGTTGAGGGAATTATTTGTTTAGCAGAGTGATGGCATTTGGGAGAAAACTGTCCTTGTGCCTAGTTGTTCTGGTGTGCAGTGCTCTATAGGGTCGTTTTGAGGGTAGGAGTTGAAACAGTTTATGTCCAAGATGTGAGGGGTCTGTAAATATTTTCTCAGCCCTCTTTTTGACTCGTGCAGTATACAGGTCCTCAATGGAAGGCAGGTTGGTAGTAATTATTTTTTCTGCAGTCCTAATTATCCTCTGAAGTCTGTGTCTGTCCTGTTGGGTTGCAGAACCAAACCAGACAGTTATAGAGGTGCAGATGACAGACTCTATAATTCCTCTGTAGAACTGTATCAGCAGGTCCTTGGGCAGTTTGAGGTTTTTATTTTTGTCTTGTTTTTATTTTTTTTAAATAACTTGTATTTAATTTCAAATGCCCAGAATTACAGAGATCTGGTGGAAGGTAAATGTGTAAATAATATGTTTAGAGTCCATTTTACAGCAAATTGTTGTTTAGATCATTCAATTTCTCATTGTAGAAATTAAACCGCATAAGAGGTTTTGCATTTCCTTCCTGAAATTCCCATGTCCTTGAATTAGGGCCAAAGCCTTTTACTCCCTCCTGATTTTTGTTTGTTGGCAGAGATGGCCTCCAATTAGATCCTCCTAGCTTGTGCATGTCACAGCTACGGAAAACATGGCCTCAGACTGTGGGATCTCCAGCCCTACTTGGCACCATAACAATCAAGCACTTCACAGAAACAATCACTTTTCTTATGACACAAATTTTGTGAAGAGATACAGAAAGAACACCCAAGATATGTCTGAGTTTAAATATCTTGCTCATAAATTTCCAATAACTATTTTAGATTTTCACTTTGCTGCTCATGTTCTGATTAAACTGCAAACTGCCTCTTTGGAATCCAAAATGCAGATTTTGGGACTGGTACATCTGGGCTGCAAAAATCCAGATGATCAAAGTTACAGTTCTCTATATTTCTTTGTTGCCATTTATTGTTTGTCTGGATTTGGAGCTCCCTGAATTTGTAATCCTATGGCAGCATCTGTAATCACTACAGGATTTGATAAAAAGAATCCTATACACCATGGAAATGTGTAAATACGTCCATATATGGAATTGGTTTCAGTAGATTTCGGTTTCTGATAGTGCAGCTTAACCACATTGAAAAAACAGAACCATCACTTATAAACAAATAAGGGCAGCTACAAATATCTTAACCTCTTGCAGTTGTTTTGCATGTTGCTTTGCTGTGACACATTTATTAAAAAAACATTTAACATGTTTTTTATTAGTGGGAAATTCAACTATTTAAACATATTTGAGTAAATCAATATTATTCAGTAAAATCATTTGTAGTGATACTAATAGATCAAACAACTTCTTGTGTATTTAACATTGCAACACATCTCTCAGTTGCTTTCATAACAAGCTATTGCCTTTGTTAAGGAGAATAAAACCCTGAGTACAGCATACTTTATGCCAGCATAATTTTCTGTTAACCCCAAAATCTGAGAAATACACTGGAACGTAGCTGAGAGGAAGAGCCCCAATTCATTTATTATGCATATATTTATTTTAAAAAATCAGAAAACAAATATTTCTAGAAGAATCACAACACCAACATTTAAACTGAAATAGTTTTTACACAATGTAAGATATAGGTGTACATCTGAAAAAAGAGTATATTTTAGAAGAAGCTTAAATAGTTTACAATTAACAGAAAAAGAGGCATAATTTTAAAACTTTGCTTTGCATTCTAAACTAATCTATATAGATCACCATAATTAGGTCTAAATAAGCTTGACTGTTGAATAGCTTGAATTATTCTATAATTCCCAAGATACAGATTTTAACAATTTCTGTTATTTTATATCATATTAGTTTCACAGTTTCATGTAATTACCTATTAACATTCAAGAATATATAATTCTTACAGTATAAGTATATTTAATGTAATCTTTTCATTAACTATCCAAATAAAGATGCATATCTTATCTTCCATGTAACTCAGATAAATATTCAGTAGCTAACTTAGTCATAATTCCTTCCTAATTCTTTATTTTCATTTCCTCACATTTCAACCTTCTCCTTTTTTTTAATGAATACTTCAAAATGATGACTCTATGCAGGATGATAACAACTTCCTTTCTTCCTGAGAATAACCTTTTCAGGCAGAAATGGACTCTGCAAAATCTAAGTGTCCAAGCTTGAAAAACTGCTTCCAGGTTTATTGTACTTTCTGCATGGAAGAATACTTTGTATCATGGCCCTACCGATGCAATCGTCAAAGAAGAAGTAGATGAAAGGATTTGTGCAGCTGTTGGCAAATGCAAACAGACCACTCAGTTCCATGCCCAGATAGACAATTTTATAGTAAAGGCAGAAAGATTGCTTCAGTTCCAAGATGCTAGATATCAAAGCCAAGATTTTAAAAATGTTGAAAGGAGTCCACGAGAAAAGAAAAACAATTGCTACCATGAAGACAATTTTGATGGATTTTCTCAGTTTTTTGTCATGTTTCCCAAATTTCTGATAGTGCTCATAGAGTTTTTTAATTATGGAATAATGCAATGTTAATATGCTGAACAGTGGTATAAAGAAAGCCAAAGTTAGCAATATCAATGATCCAATCCAATTGTTGGATGTGGTTTCCTTGTCCACACAATAAGTATGGTTGTTGTATCTTTTCAACTCTCTGGACTGTAGAGTATGCAGCCCTAACAGGCAGGATAGTGTCCAAACACTGATGCAAACAAGAATAGGATAAAGCTTTGTTCTAATTTTTTTAGCCATTGATGGGTACATGATGGTCAAGTACCGGTCACCACTCATCCAAGTCAGAAGAAAGATGCTGCAGTACATGTTGACTGCGATAACGTAGGAACTGCCTTTGCAAAGAATAGAGCCAGATCTCCAAAGTCCTGAGGCTAGTTCCTTGTCTATCCAGAAAGGCAATGTGATAAGAAAACTAAAATCAGAAATTGCCAAGTTGACAATGAAGGTATCAGTAAGCCTCCATACATATTGTTTGAAGATCAATACTCCTATCAGAAGACCATTGCCCACAGTCCCCAGAAGAAAAATAACAATATAAAGAACACTCACAAAAATTTCCATATAAGGCAGCTTCAGAGTTTGGCAATTTTCTTCAGGAGTATCTGAGCTAAGAGAATAGAAGTAATCATAGCTGGGAGTTGTTTCCTCCATTTCAAAAATGATTTAACAGCTGGTTGGTGAAGGAGCAGCTAAATTCTTTATTCTTGGTACAATGAACAGTGCTGCTCTTCCCTTCAATTTCTTCCAGATAACAATGACTGAGCAGCCACTTAAGTGGGGAACAGAAGAACTGGTGGTTTCCTGAACCTAGCCATATTTATGTTTTTGATTTAAATAAGTGTTGTGGGTTTGGCTTGTTTAGTAGAAGATAAAACAGGTGAACTACTCAGAGGACCTTTTTTGGGGGGGGGAATGTTTACTTGCTCAATTTTTTTCTGCACTTCCATAGTTTTTGTTGACCAAGATATTCACATTTTTTTTAGAAAAACAAACAAGTATTTATCTTTACATTTCACTCTGCTGTTAATGTTAATTTCAATTCTACAATAAATTCCCATAGAACATTTACCACACAATGTTCAATCCGTAGCACTTTTTTTTACCTTCTGGCTTGATTTACAGAGACTTGTTTTTTTTTTTTGCAGTGATATCCAAGTACTTTAGTTTAACATAAATGTTCTAAAAGAAACTATAATGTTATTTTGTTTTTTATATTTATGATATAAATTACTGTTGTTTACTTTGTTTTCAAAGTCTCATATTTCCATCTGATTGACAGAATTTGGGGACCAACGTAGACTAACGCAACTCTGTGCTAGCCTTTGGACAGATTGAGCAACCCACAGCTCCAGAGCTGCATGTGGCTCTTTGACCCCTCTCCTGCAGCTCCCTGCCAACCCTGTTGCACGACTTGCTCTCTGCCCCGAGACACTGGCCTGACCTGGTCACACGACCTGCTCTCCTCCCTGAAAAGGCGCGAGCCTCTCTGCAGAGCCACACAGCTGAAGTGCCCCTAGCGTTTTCTCCACACTGCCACAACCGGCTGCTTTTTGCAATTCCACATTCTTCGTGGACAGCTCAGCGCCAGACGCGGTCCTCTTTGTGTCAGCTCAGGAAGGAGGGGAATGGGGAGGAGGAGCCACTGCCGCTGGATGCAGGGAGGGAAGAGCTCCAGCTCTCCTGCACAGCGCAGCCAGCTACTCACCTGAGCGAGAAGGGGGAGGAGAGTGGGGAGAGAGAGGGAGACCCATTTTCCACAGAAAACACCAGGAGCCACAAAATCTGGGTGGGCATGGTTGGTGGGGGGGGTGTCATGTGACTGGGTGGGTGTGGTGTTGAGTTGGCCACGCCCACTCAAGTTTTGTGGCTCCCAGTGTTTTCTTTTCTGTGGGAAACTGGTCCAAGTGGCTCTTTGGGTGTTTAAGGTTGCAGAGTGCAGACCCTGTGATAGTCAATGAGGTTTTTAAGTGAGGGATTTATCCATCTGCTAATGCAGCTCTGTGTTAGCCAGTTAACCAATTAGCCAAGTGGTAGATAGAACAACAGGACTGTTCTAAATTTCTTAGGAATTATAAGGTTTGCACCAGCCAGCGTTGGTCGCCCAGACCCCCAGGTAAAAGATCCAGGGACAGCACAGCAAAGCCCCTATCCCCCCCACCGGCTGAAAAAAACCCACCTTCCCATGGCACTCACACACTGCAGGACGCCATTACTGGGACATGCGCAAACCAAATAATTCCTAAGAAATTTAGCAAAGTGTACGCTCCCACAGGCAGGGCCTCCTTGCGGGTGCCGTCGGCCAGACAATGTCGGCTGGTGGCACTCAGGGGTAGGGCCTTCTCTGTGGGACCACTCACCCTGTGGAATCAGCTCCCCTTGGGGCTCCGCTTGGCCCCGGACCTCCGCTCCTTCCGCCACGACCTGAAGACTTGGCTGTTTCAGCAGGCCGGCCTGGACTGAAATGAGGTGGGGTGGGTGTTTTTTTTAAGGGAATTTTAACTAAATTTTACTGGTTTTTAGATTTATTGGGCTTGTAATTTAATTATTTTTTAATTAACTTATTTTTGTATTGTGATTTTATATTGTGAGCCACCCTGAGTCCCTAGGGAGAGAGGGTGGCATACAAGTCTAATAAATAAATAAATAAATAAATAAATAAATAAATAAATAATAATCTATTGGGCACAAGGAGTCAAGCTTTTCTGTTGCAGCCTCCATTCTTTAGAACAGTTTACTACGCCATATCAGACTACCCCCTCCACCCTCTTGTTTTTAGAAAAGCCATTAAGCCTGGAATTTAAAGAAATGCCTAAAAAACATCTCGGGTAAGCAGCAACCCCACCCTGGGGTGTGTTTCACTGTTTTTGATCTTGATGATTAGTTTCTTTCTTAGAAACCAGTTTCACTGTTATTTGTTATTTTATTATGGTTTTTGTATTTTAATGTTTTATTAAAATAACTACAACTGATTTCTTTCAAGTAAGGATGTTCAGGATTGCTGGCTTTTAAGAATTGCATTTAGTGATTAAGTGTTAAGAATAAAAAAAACTTTTTTTACGGAAATTCTCATTCCTGGCAGTTTCTTCTTTCTATAACAGAATTATTCTTAATAACAGACAACATTTGCATAGGAATTCTATCCATCTAATTTTCAGCAGAAAATTCTGCTATTCATACAGTGAAAACAATACTCCTGACATATATTAGCAAATTCAGAGAAATTTGATAGAAGAGAATATGTACAGTATATGTAACTCAGGATTGGAGTCCTTGATGTTCGCTGAACTTGATTGTTTGCTTCTGTTGTCTAATGAAACAAAACAACACAGGAACAAGTTTTTCTTAATGACCATTTTGATTGGAGATTAAAAGAGAGCTTTAAAAGCACGATAGTGAACATTCAGGGCTGATTACAATGAAAGCAACATCATTGGGATATAGCAATAAAAAGATGTTGCCAGAATTTGTGCCATAGTTAGATGCAATTAACATTTTTCCTCTTGATCTGAAATGATCCTAGGACAGGCTGAAATCAAGGTTCTATTACACATTATTAGGGAGAAAGGTTATGTGAGGGCAGGTGCCTGGGAAGAGGCAGATACAGATTAGTAGGGGAATCCTGCCAGCACAGGTAATCTTTGTTATGGACATCACTTTGTGTCATGATCATGATGTTAAAACACGTTACATATCTGCACCAGATGTCAAGATGCAAGTATCTAATGGCAAGATTAATGTCCCTTTGCTGGGACCTTTCAGTTTACCTGATTTTGTTGAGCCAAACTTGCCAGTATTGTTTTCTGCCCATTGAAGGATAGTGCTTAGCACATCAATTCATAAGGGAACCGCCCTGCGAACGAATGTATGTGCAGGCTCTGTCAGTTCCAAAAGCATATGTGGACAATAACTGTATTCGTGCAATACAGTGCACGAAAAACTGCTACAAACGTTTATAAATCTAAGGGGTTTACAGTTATTTTTACACCTAACAATGCTCTCATTGAGGAAATGAGAACTTTACCTGATTTCCGCAACTCCCTTTCCATTTGAATCGAACAATCCTGGCAGCGCATCTCTGATGCCCAGAATGCATGAACGCGCGCATTCATAAGTTAACAAAACCAATTGTTTGTCCTGGAGCGAACGAAAGCGGGTCATTTTGCCTTCAGAACGTGGCAGCCAACAAAATTCTAACTACACTTCCCAGAGATCTTGGCGGCACAGGGGCGGATAAGCGTCTGCGAAGAGTCGCTTCCCGCTCTCCCAGCTGAGCTGCTTTTGGGGGTGGGGGGTGGAAACGACGCCGTGGAGTCGGGAGAACGATGGGAGGTAAGTGGAATTGGGCCCTACCGAGTCCTGATTGTTTCCCCGGTATTCCGAGGAAATAATTTGTGAATGAAATAGTTGCGGGACAGTGTAGAAGAGCCTTAAAACGAAACCCTGAAAGAGCTGCAACCTTTTATTGTATGAGGGGTCACTATCGCTAGATAGGAGGAAAACCGGGACCCTATATTGCTTAGAGAGTTGTCACGTGCCTCTATGGAAGCCGGATAAATCTTGCGGGTTTCTCTTTAGCCATCTCAACCCGGCAGTTAGTATTTTCAAAACGCCATCCTGCACATATTTGCTAAGAACTTTCACTTCGTTGCCTTCAGAGATTTGAGTTGCATTGTGGGAAAGCACAAAACTGATTATTAAATGGGTTTAGAAATGGGTGCATTTTGGTTGCCATACTCTTCGGTATTCATCTCAAGGACAAAAAGACTTGAAAAAATACCATAGAAATGGGCGTGAGAATTTGTTTTTCTTATTCAGATACGGGTAGTGAATTCCCACAAATGGTTTCTTTAATGAAAACAAAAAAGAAGAAGTGATAGACTTTGTGCTCTCCCATTTAAAAGTCCCTGCCCTGAGTTGATATGATCAAAGAGTTGTCCCTACAGGTCAAGTGTCTTTCAATAACATATGGGCCCTTCTAATTAAATTCTTCTGTAGGTGAAACTAATCGCTTGATTCTTTTTGAGCCATTCATATAACAAGAAGAAGAAGAAAAAGCAGGATCTGGTTCTTTTGTATTGATGTTTTGGAAAAAAAAATATTCTAAATTGTTTCCATTATATACTTTCCGAGTCCTTTCGGAGAGGGGGCGGCATACAAGTCGAATAAATAATAATAATATACTTAAATTACATATTTACTAATTTTATTTCCACTAAGAGTGTTCATGTCTACATACACACCCTTAATGTGGCAAGGCATGAATATAAATATAAAAACAAGTTTGATTTGATTGTGATGAAAGATTGAGGAAAGATACAAAGAGACCAACAATGAAGATGAATGGGCATGAAAGAAAAGGAAGGAAATGAAACAAACAAAAATAAAGGTAGAAAGGTTGCAGGAAAAGAAACCATGTGTCCTATATAAAACAATAGATTAATCTTCCAACTGAGTAAATGGAAAGTGGATATAAAGGAAGGTAATGTAGACCTGTTTGGAGCACAGTAAAAATAATAAATGTCAGAAGCATGTGTTGATTCATACCAAATAAAGTATAAAAGAAAGATGAAGAGAAACATTATAGATGAAAAAATGCAGAGAAGAATGATTGCTGCAGAAATGAGAAAAAAAATCATAGAAATGCTTGTTGCAGAAATTATAAAAGAAAGATACTGTATAACGTATAGATAGGGAAATATATCTGCAAAGAATTTAGTTAAGATTTAAGAGGAAAAGAAAATGCAGGTTGAGAGGGAGGAGTGAGTTAAAAAGACTAAAGTGAATGCAATTAAAAATAAAAGATGAAGTAGTTTGGGATGAAAAAATAGGAGGAAGGAGTATTATGTATCTTCGCTGCCTGGAGATATTTATAAAGTAAAGGCAGGATAAAAATCTAATTTAAAAAAATCAAGGAATACTGGAAAGAGTATTGAAAAGGAAGTAAAAACTGATGTTAGAATGTTGCATAATAGTAAAACTACAATTGTTGATGATGTAACTGGAGAAATGTTAAAATATGGAAGTGCTTTATTCATAGAGTAACCCTGAAAGTTGTTTAATGTGTATGTCAGAATTGAATCCGTGCTTGATGATTGTAGGCGTGCTCTTATTCCTCTCTAACATAAAAAGAAAACTGGATGGAATTAGTTTATTAAAAGTGCTTGGAAACGTATTTGGCAAATTCTCATTGAAAATAAGAAAATTTACTATATTTTGCTTGATTTAGAAAAAGTATATGATAAAGTGAAACAATTTGTTTTGTGGTATAGCTTCTTTAAATATAGAGTTGAAAATTAGTTGCTGAATGTAATAAAAGCAATATATGGTTGTTCCTTTATTACTATGAAAGTAAAACATGCATGAGAATAAATGGCATGCTTAACAAATAGCTGGCTGTTTAATGCATTTATGAATTATGTATATGGTTATGCTCATGTTAGAACTGCATTGGTTGGAGATCTGAATAGGCATGAATTTTTTTACATAGATAACGAAAATCCAAAGTATTTTCAGGGGATGATATGTGATGTGATAATGCGATGCAACAAAGAGTATACATTTGAGAGCAACTACATTAAATATCAAGAAGTTGTATTTGATAGGGAAAGTGGAATGAACAATTGAAAATTATATATACAATTCAAAGAGGAAGATGAAATAAATGCTTTCGTGTTTTTTGATAGACTGCTTTCTAACAATGGGGAAATGGATGGAAAGTTTTAAAGATGTGCTGGTAGAAAGTGTTTGTGTTGTACACTCTCCATTGTGAAGAATAAATGACTGAATGAATGAATGCCAAGATAAGTTAAAATAGCTTAAGAATATGCTATTATTCTTTTTTATATGGAAGAAAGACTTGCTTAAGTCACGAGAAACTTAAGTTCAGTGAAGTGGATATGGGATGCTATATATATGTGGTAAAATAAGAACAGAGAGAGTCAAGAATGAGAGGGTGCTGAGTGAATTTATATTGGATGCAGAAATTAGTTGTTACTATGAAAGAAGTGTGTTACTTGGTCATATTGAGAGAGTGACTCAGGACTAAATTTCAGAATAAATAATAGGAAACAATAGTAAATGTGTCAGTAAGAAGAGGAAGGCTGAGAAAGTTGTGGTGGATGGAGATGATGATACTGTCAAAAATCGATAGGTGAAAAGGTCAAGGGAAAAGAACCAACAGTGTATGAAGCACTGTTTGTACTGTCTGGATGTGATGAAAGCAATGATAATTTGCAAAGACAGAAAAGTATAGTGTTGGTATAAATACATTTAGGCACTATTTCCCTTTTCTTTTTCTTAGTTTATGCCTTTAACTTCTTTGGGTACTATTTCTTACTCTCTTTCTCCACTCTGCATAATGCTACTTACCCAGAAAGGAAGAAGCACAATAAGTACCAAAAGTGGACTGATTGGAAGTTTGGATTTGGCATCATCATGGGAATGTATATGTTGATAGCTCTGCTAAATATCAGATGATGGTTTTTCTCCCCCTTTTTCTCTGAGATCTCAAACCACAATAAAAGGCATCATACGGAATGGATTCAATTTATAGTGAATGATTTGGGGGGCATTTTTAAAATTTTTGTATCTGCATTTTTTTTTGCAAAGCATTTTGCAATGCATTCTTTTTTCACTACAAATCTAAAGCCTGCTCTCAGTACAGTTCTTTGCCCCCAGTTAATATGTGAGTCATTTTTTATTTATCAAAGTATTTTAGAGACTACTCTGAGCCAGCCCTCAAACCTGAATAGACTAGTTTGGAGCCCTTCGGGCTTTTCAGCTGTATCTATTGCCAATCTGGTGGAGAAGGATTTACTCTCAAATTAAGTTTCCATTATTTCCATTATTGTTTAGCTAACACCTGGATGCTTTCAGGATCATGTATTTTTTTTGTCTTCTGTTTAATCATGTCTGAGGAGACTGCCTTAGAAACTGCCTAAATAAGTCCTTCCTGTTTTCCACAATATTTTTGGAAGTGGTTTGCATTGCCTTTCCTAGGGCTGTGAGAAGTGACTGGCCCAAGTTTACCCAGCTGCTTTGTGCCTTAGGTGGGACTAGAACTCATGGTCTCCCTATTTCTAACTTGAAGTCTTTACCACTACACTAGGCTGTCTCTCTTGATCATGTATTAGTAGTAGTGTATTTATTCAATTGGTAGTTGAACCATCCCTCCCAGATAATGACTTGAGATTGATGAGAAAAGCAGACATCACAACTGCCACTGCTTTCCTGTTGAATTATAATTTAAACTCTAAACAGGTCTTCTTCCTGTTTTCTGTTTCTATTTTCAATCTTTCTCCTCATCTCATGTAACCCTTTTTTTTTAAATGACTCTAGGCCAGTCACTCTCTCAGCCCAAACCATCTCACAGGGGTGTTGTTGGGAAAAGAGGAAGAGGAAGGAGTATTATATATGTTCACTACCTTGAGTTACTTACAAAGAAATAAAGGTGGAATTTATTTATTTATTTATATATTTATAATTGGACTTGTATGCCACCCCCTCTCTGAAAGGACTCGAGGTGGCTCACAATTAAAATACAACAATAAATATTTAAAAAAGAATTGAACTTAAACAAGCCCAATAACTAGAATTAATTTAAAACTAATTTAAAAAACACCCCCAAGAGGTCAGTCCAGCCCGGCCTGTTCAAACAGCCAGGTTTTCAAATCGCGGCAGAAAGAGCAGAGATCAGGAGCCAAATGGAGCCCCAGGGGTAGTTGGTTCCACAAGGCGGGAGCTGCAACAGAGTAGGCCCTTCCCCGAGGCACCGCCAGCTGACACTGTCTCGTGGACGGCACCCTGAGGAGTCCCCGTCTGTGCACGCACACAGGGCGATCGGTATTCGATATTGGCAGGAGACGCTAAAAATGTACCTAAAAATGTACATAAAACTGTAATAGGTACATACATAAATTAATAAATATTCCACTCCTTCCCCCAGCATCTGTTGTGTAAGGTTTGCGGAATTCTTTTTATGCAAAATTCTTGCTGTGTCCATGGAGGGAGATATTTGCTCTGTTTTATTAGAATACTACCTGCTATACCTTGTTGCCTCTTCTCTAGGTGTCTCCTTTTGATGTTTGTATAACATAATAGTCTTTTTGGATTATTATAATTTCATGTAATGTAAAATGTGAAAGTTACCCTGAAGGTCACCTAAAAGGGGATAACTGGAAAGATCTGAATATATTTGCTAGCTTTCACACATTAAAGTTCGTTCGTTGATGCAGATTTTCCTTTTGTTTCCCTTTTATTGACAGTAACTGAGATACCATGATGGATAACCGTTTTGCCACCGCTCTGGTAATTGCCTGTGTGCTCAGCCTTATCTCTACCATCTATTTGGCAGCCTCAATTGGCACAGATTTTTGGTTTGAGTACCGTAACCCATCACCTCCTGAAAATAATAGTGAAAGTAAAGCCACTTGGGATGAACTTTTTGGTGAAAATGCAGATGAAAACTCTTACACAGAAGCCCTCTTTCGATGGAATGGCACCATTGGGCTATGGCGGAGATGCATCACGATGTCTGAAAACTCTCATTGGTATAATTCACCAGGTAAGCTTGCACTAAAGAGGTTCTGCAATGTATCTTTCTCTATGCTAGAGTGTATCTTTTGTCCATTAAGATTATTTCTTCTTCTAAGTGTATCACTACTTTTTTAAAAAATGGGTACAGTATGGGGAACTGGGAATGTTTTAACAATCTCATATCCTGCTCAACATTTCATCTCATGTACTGTTTTTAGGGGAAAGTGTTTAATATATGCAATTGGCAACTGCTTTTTTTTCCTTGCTAACATTAGAAGACAGAAAAAAATGAAGAAAAAACAGGTATAGATTTAGGATGTACAAAATATTACAATCCTTGATTTATGACCGTTCATTTAATAATGGTCCTAAATTACAGTGGCCTCAGAAAGGGTGCTGTATAACTTTTAAAGTATTTTCAGCCATTGCAGAACTTCGCACCACTGCCCCAAGGTCATTTGATTGTGATCTGAGTGCTTGACAACCTGTTCATACTTATAACCCCACAATTATGTGATTGCTATTTGTAATCTCTGCTGACTTCCCCAGAAAGTCAGTGGGGAAGCTGGCAGGGAAGGTTGCAAGTAGCTGGTGCCTGCCAGGAAGACTCCCTCACTGCTGCTACCATGTGAAGCTGAACCCCTCTGGCAGGCAGCTCTGTACATTCTCAAAGAGCTGCCTGTTGGAAGGATTCAACCCCATGCAGAGCTAAAGAATACTCTTAATTCTAAATAATACTCTAATTCTAAATAATACTCTAATTATTTAGAAAATAGTGATCTATGCCAAAATGAACTGCATAAGTTACAACAAAAACCTGACTTAAAATTTTAAAAATAGAATGAGAACATAATTAAATTATATTTTCTTAAATATAATTTAATAAGATTTGAAAGTTAAATTGGATTCATTGAAAGCTTACATTAAACATGCTGTAACATCTAAGCTGAAACCAAAGGATAAACACTAAGGATAAGAATGCAGCATATCAAACATTATATTCAAATTTTAAAAAATCAAATTACAGAGACAGTGACCAAATTGCAAATAGCAAAAACAAAATTACATTAAAACAAGTCAGATTATTCCAAAGGAATACCAGTAGATAAATTAGAGAGAAAAATTGAAAGATTGTTTGGAGAAGAGGATATTTGGAGACAACACATATTACAAAATCAGCAAAAGGCAAACAAATTAAACAAATGAGTCCAAAACTTACACATTCACTGATTTATTGAGGAAAATGATCTAAAGCTACATATTTTTGTGGACCAAAAGTGTAAACCTCTAGGATTATTAGTTCATTTGAAGGGAAAATTAAAAGCAGATGTTTCAATCAATGGGATAATAATCAAGTGTGAGTGTTGGAGATCCTGCTTTATTTAAGGAATAGAATTCTGGATATTCACAACACAGGTATATGGAAGTGTGTCATGGCTTGAACAAATAAGATTTCTGGTGGCCTCCAAAATAGTTGTTGTTATTCGCCAGGCTGGAAAATGGTTTGAAAAGCCAGAATAGATGTGATTCATCAGGAGCAGAGAGGAAAAGAGAAAGAAAAAGGGTGTTTATAAGCCAGGTTGTATTTAAATAATAGGTTAGGAGAAGTAGAAGAAGAAGGAAGGCAGATGGGTATAGATTTCCATTTAACAAGTTATCTGTTTGTATCCTGCCTTTATTATGTTGTAAATAAGGCAATGAACATATCCTATACACCTTCCTCTTCCTGTTTTCCCACAACAAACTTGTGAGGTAGGTTGGGCTGGGTGAGAGTGACTGGCCCAAAGTCACCCACCTGGCTTTCTAGCGTGGTGCCTTAACCATTAGACCAAACTGGCTCTCTCAAGAGAAATCAAATTAGATTTCAAGAACTGATATTAAAGCTTCTAGAAGTTAATGGAAGATAAAGAATGAATATATAGGATCCCTATAAATAACTGTTCACCAATGTCTTTTTATTAAGTTCATTCAAATACTATTTAAATTCCTGAAGGGACAGTTTCTCTGAAGGTGTGAATTTGGACCAGTTCAAATGATGGACATTGCTATATTGCTCCTTTGATCTGTAATCAGCTAATTACCTAAATTCTGTTGGCTCTTCCAAACTATGCAATCTAATTCAGGAAGGAGGCAGGAAGGGAAATTTTATGATGGCGAGTGCTGTTACAAGGGCCTGATGTTTCATGAATAACATCAAAAGAAACATACATGACTTTGGATAAGGACATGCTATTGCCTATTTTGTTATATGGAAGTGAAAGCAGAAGAAACATAAAAATAAGTTGAATTCATTGAGAATGGAGTGCTTAGGGTATGGGGCAAAATAAGAAGTAGAATGAAAAATGAATGGGTGTTTAATAAATATAGAGTGAGTGCAAAATTGAGTGAAGTATGAAAGACATATTTTGAAATGGTTTGATTATATAATAGAATGAATGAGGATGGAATCAAAAAACTTAGAAGAGTGAAGAGGTCAAAGAAAGGAAAGACTGAAAAAATTGTGGTTCGATGGAATTGAGGACAACCACAAAAAAGAGTAAGGCCAGATGTTTAAAGAACAAAAAACCATTTATGAATGAACTGATTTTGTGAAAGCAAGACTGGTTTTCGCAATAGAAATATTTGAAGAGATAGTTAGTTAGTTAGTTAGTTATTGAATTTATATTGCCTCCTATTCACCCATGGCGACTTGAGGCGGCTTACCATATTTAAAACCATATTTAAAACAAAAAACAATAAAAACCAACAGAAAGAATCAAATAAATTAATAAAGTACAATAGAACAAAATCTGGGGAAAAAAATAAATAAATCATCCCCCAACTCCCAACCCCCGCCCCAACAACAGCAGATCACAAAAACCATTTGATTGGCTCCATCCTGCTCTGGGTTTCCCAGGCCTGCTGGCAGAACCAGGTCTTCAGTGCCTTCCAGAACAGTATTAGAGAGGGGGCCATTCTAATCTCTGAGGGGATGATGTTCCAGAGAGAGGGAGCCACCACAGAGAAGGCCCTTCTTCTGGGTCCTATCAGGAGTATCTTCCTCAGGATGGGATCCGCAGCATTCCCTGCCTCCCCGCTCTGATGAATCGGGTAGATGTGACCGGCAAGAGATGGTCCCTCAGATAACCTGGTCTCAAGCCATGAAGGGCTTTAAAGGTGACAACCAGCACCTTGAATTGCACCCGGAAGCAAATTGGCAACCAACGCAGCTCCCACAAGAGAGGTGAAACATGTGCACACCAGGGTCTGCACAAAACCATGGTGGCTGCTGCATTTTGCACCAACTAGAAGTTCCGGATGTTCTTCAAGGGTAGCCCCATGTAGAGCGTGTTGCAATAATCAAGATGGGAAGTGACTAGGGCATGAGTGACTGTGAGTAGAGACCGTTGGTCCAGGAAAGGGCATAACTGGTACACAACCTGCAGTTGTGCAAAGGGCCTCCTGGCCACGACTGCCACCTGCTGTTCGAATGGGTATAGTGGATATAGTGGATAGTCTTGGTGTAAACTACTTTTAGTTGTAAAAGTAAAAACTACTTTTTTCTTTCCTTTCTGTGGTTTAATATATTTCACTCCTTTTCAGTACCTTGTGTAATAGAAATATTTACATTAGGCAATAATATAAATAAGATAAATGTTGCACTTATGATTTTTAAAAATACAAATCAGCCATTCAACAGTGCTTATTCCATCTTTCATAATAGAAATAACATTAACATTTGAGGAAAAAGTTATGTTTGCATAGCAAACAAGGATAAAAGGGAAAGAGTATTATGTGTAAGAATTGATATATTGTAATCCTATGTTTTTTTCGATATCTAACTTATTAAAAATATTTTTCTTCCTGAATATGCCTAAAATTGTGCAGCATCAGGATTTCAGAGATGAGATAATCTCAGAACAATTAGGGAATTTTCTGATAGTTGTTCATTGCAAATTCACTTTTTTATTTGTTAGTTTTATACCTTGCCTTTTATTCAGAGGGAATGATAATGATGTATGTAGCACTTCTTCCTTCTATTTTTCCCCACAACAACCATTCTCCAGTGCGCTGAGCAGAGAATCCAAAGAATGGGTTAACTCCGCCAGATGACCCAAAGGTACCCAATGAGTTTCCATTGCACAAAGTCACCTGGGTTCCAATCTTTTAACAGCTACTGTATGCCAAAGAGGCTCTCATTGAATCATGATCTGATTATTTTATTTCTTGTCAAAATGGATGATACTGACAGGAGATAAACCAACTTGTTTAATTAATCATAGGGTCTTGAAGTTATCTTACTAGAATGTTCTAAAATCAGTTTTCAGATTGTACAATACTGCATATTTTTTATTGAGGTAAATTTTCTTCATGTTTTTTAACAAAGGGAAATTTTTGTTACATATGCAAAAGATTTTTAGTATAAAATTTGTCTTGGCTAAATCGTTGTAAGAAACTTAATTCTTTGGTGGAGCCAGTAAGTAACTGAATCTTCATCTATGTCTTCTCATTCACAGTCTGGAAAAGAAAGACAAGCTCTCTTACTTTTTCAGTTATCAGTGAATTAAAAATTCTCTTTGCATCTGTAGAAATAGCTACTGTTATTAAAAGCTGGATTATTACTCCATTAGTCTCTGAAGCCAAATGATTAAATGTCTCCTACCAGCTCACTAGTATAGCTTACTTTAAAACCTGATCAAGGTCACCTTTAATCCTGAAATTCATTAAAGTGTGTTGTTACAGAAGATGATTGCAGAGTATCCATATCATAGTCAACTTCTCTTCTCAGTAGTTAAGGATTGATCCTGGAGGAAGAATTGAAAGAAGACCGATCTTGTTTGTTTGTTTTTAATGCCCATAATTTAACACTGTAATTACATTTTTCTTTTCAAGGTTTCAATCAATTCCTTCCAAACTTCAACATCACCAGCAGTAAAACAGGTATTTTTCAGTACTTTGTTCTATTCAGTGGAAACAAACTTGAGGACAGTCCACATAAATTCATCATTCTTTTCAGTCCTGTGGGGAGAAACTAGTCTATAACCATTCTGTTTCTTCATGATTTCAGATTAGGCCAATTCTTGACCTAGTGTTCTATCTGGTGTCTTAACAAATAATTAAGTTGGTTCCTCCTGCTTTCTTCTCATTATTGCAGAATTATTTTGGAGATTCACAAAATTAGTCTTTATTTCTGGGCACTGAAATCTCTTTCAACATCAAATAAGCATTATAACCATATCTTTTTAGTTTTAAGCTTTCTTCACTTTCTTCTTATCTTCTTAATATATTTGTTGCATTATTTGTAATAAGGCTGTCTACTTGAATTTGAAACTCTTTTCAGTTCTAGTGCTGCTACATCTCAGTATTTAAATACTATATGCAATTCTGATGTGTAATTTATCTAAGAAAGGAAAATATTCTATTCTTCTCTTGACACACAAATTGGATTGTGTGGATTTTATTCCATCTATCACTGCTAAATTATTGGTATACTTTTCTAAAATTTTTTTCTGTAGTTTATAAAATTACCCTTAAATCTATTCTTTATTGTTGGGTTGCAGCCTCTTATGAATAACACTCATGTCACTCAAATTAATGTTGTTAATCCTACAGGAGAATTTGTGGCCTATAAACAACAGTTTTTAAAGTTTCCTTTTGCTTTATTTTAATTGGTTCTTATTGTAAACACAATTTCTCTATTCTCCAAACATTAAAACTTTTTAACATTTTTGGGCAGTTTTATCCTACATACATGATGTGACTAGAACTCTCTTATCAGTCGATGGTAGGATATTCTGCATGGTAAAAGTGGAAAGAATCAAAGTCTTGTATTTTGGGAATAGATTGCCAAAATAAATAGATCAATGTGTTTAATTAAGTTCATGCTGTTAATTTAGTATTATTCACAGTGTACATCATTACAAAGCTGTAAAAGAAATAGACACTTTCTTTGAAGTTCAGTTTCAGGTGTCTGATAGGTTAAGAAGCCAACAGAAAACTCTGTCCAGTTTAGACAAACAGTTGTGGAAGTGAACAAGTTAGTCATATGAGCTTTAACTAATTTGAAAATCCTGTGTATTCAGGCAAGTATCTTGAAAGGAGAAGAAATTCTTGTGATGCTATTTTGTTTAGATAATTAAGTCTTGAATTCTTTGTAAAAATATTTTTCTTTCATATTCATGGCTTGTGATAAATATTCCAAAGTAGAATCTTTATATTGTTTTTACCATAATAGATTCCCTCTTTTAATCCTTCGTGCTAGATAGGTATATTTAACATAAGAAATATATTTTTGGGGACAGTACAAGTATATATATATATATATATTTATTTATTCGTATTTATATCCCGCCCTTCTCCGGAGACTCAGGGCGGCTTACAGTTTTTGGGGTACAACCCAATGCTGGGTTGTCTATTTGTCTGATTCTTGTTTCATTTCTTCTGCATTTCATATTCTGAGACTTCTTATCCATATCTACCTCTTTACTGTTCTTTCACTTTTGCAACTTTTAAAACAAGAAAGCTGATGACTTGCCTGACTGTTATGTGGATTTGTACCTCCTGTCCAGGTGATTAGGAGCCTCCCTCCACATAGTTATAAAATGTAACATATTCATAAAATATAATGAAGAAGTTAAGATAATTCCTTGTAATATATTGGAGCTAGGTTCATTTTCTCAAATGTATTTTAGGAAAATTCTAAATTCTTACTTTAAAAATCATGTGTGTTTAAACATTGATTTTCTTTTTTTCTTTTTCTTTTTTCTTTTTGTTATTTAAATCTAGTTTCTGAATAGTTATACATAGAAATGTGTTGTAGAGGCCAACAAAATCTTGGAATGCCAGATGAAAATCCAAGAAAAGTTATCTCTACTTTCAGAAAAACACATTTTACATGGCACTAAAACTAATCAAAAAGATAATATTTTGAAAGCCATCAAACAACATTTCTCTTTTTAAAACGATGACACCTAAAGCTAAATTACATTTAAATCACTGATTAGTTTTAGGAATCCTTTCTGGCTTGGGGAGCGCAAAAGGGGTGTTCAGATTTATATCAATTGAAATAAATTTAGAACATTTTTTTAATCATCTAGCTTGTGTAAACACTTGTATCTTAAAATTCTTGTTTCCTTGATTAGCATAACCCAAAATTTTGCAACTCTCTAAAGTAGGAGTGAAATACGTTTGTAACTCTAGGGCCGTGTAAGACTTCTAGTTCATTTCAAGTGGCTTCTGATATGATTTCAAAGCTTGTTTTAAGTAATCAATACAGATCCTTCATAAGATTCATCAACCCCTGGCAATTTCCTGGGTTGGGGGAAACAAAAGGATGTTAGAAAAAGAATAAAAATTAAATGTACAAAGAATGAAAAGAGGATATGAAAAACAGAGAATGAGTGGCTCTGGCCCAACCAGTTTTTCTTCAGCATTGCCTACCAATTGGCATCTATCCTGAACACATTACTTTTGAAGGATTGTAGGCCTCAAAATTAAAATATTGTCCATCACTCCCATAAAAGAATTCTCAGACAAATCTGTTTATCCTTATGCCGACTCAAGATCATTTAAAGTAGGAACAAAGGACCTTATCTATTTATTAATATATATGTATAAAAGGTAGATGGTCAAACAAAAATCACAGCCTAATACAAGTATCTATTTCATTCTGAAAGGTGAGATGGTCACAAAGTGCATCAGCTTTTCTCTTTCGGATCAATTCATGGAAAAATACAATGATCCTGGGAATCATAATACTGGCATTGATCTGAACCGAACCTGTGAGTATTTTTGGTTTTATTTATTGGAAATAAATAGCTTAAATGTTTTTCTCTCACAAAGGCAAGTAGGCTTCCATCAATGAATATATGTAGAATTGCATAGTCTAGTATTTTCTAAAATGGGCAAAATGCAGGAAGATAACTAAATCTCATCTTCTTTTAGCAATCTCACTGTTATGATTTTAGTCACATGAGAATGATAGATTAAAGCTAGAGAATGTCTAAAATCTCCTAAGATTTTAATATCTTTTTCTATAATTTGAATTCTTTTTAATGGTATCTGAAGAGGTTGTAGGTGTTATGTGATACATAGTAGTTTTGTAGTTAGTGGTTAAGAATTTCAAAAATAATGCCATTTTATTTAGTACTTTAATGCAAAATAAGACTACAGTTTTGAAACTCTTGTCAAGAAAATGACACTTTGTATTAGCGGTTCTCATAAGAGGAAGTAGAAAGAGCACCTTACAATGATAGCTTGCTGGTCTAGCTTCCCTATCCCTTATGAAAGAGATGGGTGAAAGGGTATTGCTGCTTCAAACAACTCTGTGAGTGCTTCAGGGTTCAAAATTTAGGATGAGGCTGAATGGGCGGGAAGGATAAGCTTGGAAGGCCAAACATCCTCTCATACCAAACAGTGGCATAACCTAATGATGCTCATTTCTTTTAGATCTCTGGCGCTTGCAGTTTCTCCTGCCTTTTGTCAGTTTAGGACTCATGTGCTTTGGAGCACTTATTGGAGTCTGTGCTTGTGCTTGCCACAGTCTCTATCCTGCCATTGCCACTGGAGTTCTCCACTTCCTAGCTGGTGAGTCCTCTTGGGGAACATCTCCTGCATGAAACATGGATGCCTTAATAATACAAGGCAAGTGTTTCTTGCTCTGAGCTAACTGTTTGATGATTTTTCACCAGGTTTGTGCACACTGGGTTCAGTTGGCTGCTATGTAGCTGGAATTGAGCTGCTCCATAAGAAACTACCTCCTCCTCCTGTGCAAGGCCAATTTGGCTGGTCCTTCTGTCTGGCTTGTGTGTCAGCACCTCTGCAATTCATGGCCGCTGCCCTTTTCATCTGGGCTGCCCGCACAAACAGGAAAGAATTCACACTTTTGAAAGCATACAGAGTGGCATAATAAGACCCTCATTTTCCTCAATTCTCTTATTTTCATAACTTTTTTTAAAACTTCCTTGCTGTTTTTATTAGTTATTTATCTGTTTCAGAGGATGCATGCTTCTAATTACATTTAATGAAATGGCTTGGAATTAAAGAGACTGGGAGGACAGATTAGGAGGGGTTGCTTTTTCTTGCCAGAGATCTATATGGTTTCAACATATTTTTCAAGTACATCTGACATAATTATATTTTCACATATAAACTTCATCTGCAAAGCAAACTAATAGGATCCTTAAGGGAATGAAAGGTCTTGATGAAACTAACATGGTCAGAATGTGTATCAGATAAGCCAAGACCACATTTTTTCACAGTGGTAAATACGCAGCCTCCTTACAGGTTCTGACATAGTTTTGTTCCCATCTTCAGACCTATTACTGTGTCTTTTTCCATCTATGTGGTCCAGATTGTTATAAAATGGTTGACAACTGTGGAATGTTTTAAGTATTGTGAAATGATTATCAAGATTATGTGTGCATTTCTCTCTCTCTTTTGTAATAGAAGCATCCATAACAAGATTTACTTTCTAATTTGACAAATATATCTGTATATAAATCTGACTTTTTAAACATTTTATTTATGCAATACTACATTTTGTAGAATTATTATTCATGTCATCTAAATGAACAATTTTGTTTTAAGAAAATAAAACTGAGCTAAGACTCATTAATTTTACTGGAGTTGTATGTGCCTGATGATAGAAGAAAATACATGTCAAACAACAGTTCATTTTAATGCATCCACCCTTTTCCTTTTCAAATCACTTGATAAACATAGGGGGAAAATGAAGAGTGCATTGATTTTGCTTCAAATGATAAAACCAAGATTATGAAAAGATACACATTGAGTAAGAAAATTTATACAATGCTTCCAAGTTTATCAGTATTTGTACCAGAATCTTTACAAATAAATAGCTACATTTAGGATGTATCTTGCAAAGACTGCGTCCAGCCTTGTAGCTTGAAATTAAAATGTATTTTTCTTACTTTATGCAGAGGACATAAAACGTATATGTGTGTGCAATAACACTTTTTAAAAAATACATTGTGGGAGAAGGGAGAGGTGGAATTATTCCTTCTCAGTGAAGAATTCAAAAATGTTAGTCATACGTTTTAAACACATTTTCACAGACATCTTTAATACAGCAGTTAGTTCTGCATGTATTCCGAGAGCAAAGAGAATACTGTTGAAGTTTTCACTCTGGGAAAATTTGATACATATTGTATAGAAGTGTCTGGTTCTCATAATAAATGAATAGCAACTCCATTTAGTTGTTTAGAGAAAAAGCAAGATTATTTTAAAACATGAGTCTGAATTGAATTTATGGCAAAAAGCATTAAACCAACCTCTTATTTTTATTACAGTAGTTGAAACCTACTGTGTGTTTTTAATTGTCAGAGGTTTATTCTAGTTTACTTCAAAATAGATGAGATTAATAATTTGCATACTTTAAACTCCTCTAGCCCAAGGCACAAAATTTATATGTTCTAAACATGAAAGCGTGTGTTGAATAATTATTGCTTTGCTGTGTTCTCAAACAGGTTTCCATTCATTTGAATATAGTGAATTTAGGAGGAACAGGAATGGGCAGTTTGTTTAAAAAGAAGAAGACAGCTCAGAAAGCTATAAGATATTGGAAATCCTTTGATATTGAATAATTTCTATGCAAATTGAGAAATACATTTTTTCTTCTAAACTATAGAAAATAAGGCTGTGCATACTTTGATTGGAAAGACTCCTTCAGCAATCAAAAATTAAATTGCAACATGTTGCTTAAAAACACTGATGAATACTCATTTCAGGATTTCATATCACAAACCATAAACAGCGTTTTCTTATAACCACTTCCTGCCAATTGAAGTGAAAGAACAAATCTAAAGAACATACAGAAAAGATGTTGAGACTTTGGAAAAAGTTCAGAGAAAAACAACTAAGATGATCAAAGGCCTGGAGACTAAAACATATGAAGAACGGCTGCAGGATTTGGGTTTGGCTAGTCTAAAAAAAAGAAGAATTAGGGGTGACATGATAGCAGTATTCTAGTATTTGAGGGGCTGCCACAAAGAAGAGGAGATCCAAAGATGTTTTAGTCTCCAAAGCACCGAAGGGCAGGATAAGAAACCATGGTTGGAAACTAATAAAAAAGAGAAACAACCTGGAATTAAGGAGAAACTTCCTAACAGTGAGGACAATTAACCAGTGAAACAGCTGGCTTTCAGAAATTGTGGGCGCTCCATCACGATGTTTTAAAGAGGATTCTAGACAGTCACTTATCTGAAATAGTATAGGTTCTGCTGCTTGAGCAGGGGGCTAGTCTAGAAGACCTCCAAGGTCCCTTCCAGCTCATTCATTCTAAATCTAAACATTAGAACTTTTAACATGTTAATACCATCATTTGTTGGCAGTTTATAATATTGGAGGCATTACTTGTTATTCAACCCTCATAAAGTTTTTGTGTAATATTTCTTTTTTCTGTTTTTTCAAGTTTGTAGGTTTTCTTTAACACTGGAATAAACTTCTGCCTAGAAATATATAACTAAAACGCTGCCCGGGAGGTTACATGAGGCTGGCTCCAGGCAGTGGTCAACACTTCGTTGAGTGAGGGATCCTTCCCTGCCGCCTTGAAGGAGGCGGTGGTGAGGCCCCTCCTTAAGAAGCCTGCCTTGGACCCAGCCAGTTTGAATAACTTTCATCCTGTCTCCAACCTTCGCTTTGTGGCAAAGGCTGTTGAGAGCGTGGTGGCTCGTCAGCTTCCAGGGTTCCTGGACGAAGCTGATTACCGAGATCCGTTCCAATCGGGTTTCAGGCCCAGGTACAGCACGGAGGCAGCATTGGTCGTGCTGATGGATGATCTCTGGAGGGCTCGTGGCGGGATATTCCTCTGTCCTAGTCCTATTAGATCTCTCAGCGGCTTTTGATACCATCGACCATGGTATCCTATTGCGACGCCTCAGGGGATTGAGGGTGGGAGGCACCATTTTGCAGTGGTTCTCCTACCTCGGGTCACTCACAATCAGTGTTGGCAGGAGGGCAGAGGTTGACCCCGAGGCCCCTCGCGGGGTTCCCCAGGGGTTGGTCCTCTCTCCCCTCCTGTTCAACATCTATATGAAGCCGGTGGGCGAGATCATCCGTGGCTTTGGGGTGAGGTATCATCAGTATGCTGATGATACCCAGCTTTTATCTCCACCACAAACCAACTCAGTGATGCCCTCACCATGATGTCTCATTGCCTGGAAGCGGTACGGATCTGGATGGGGAGGAACAGGCTCCGGCTCAACCCGGCCAAAACCAAGTGGCTGTGCATACTGGCATCTCGGATGATCCAGGAGGTTCCATCGTTAGGCATGGGGGGAGAGGTGTTGCCCCCCGTGGATAGGGTGTACAACTTGGGTGTCCTCCTGGATACACGGCTCAGTTTGGAGGAGCAGGTGGGAGCGGTGACCAGGGGGGCATTTGCCCAGGTTTTCCTGGTGCGCCAGTTGCGCCCCTATCTGGACCGAGATGCCTTGCACACGGTTACTCATGCTCGTTATGTCCCGAGTCAGCTACTGCAATGCTCTCTAAATAGGGCTGCCCTTGAGGACCACACGGAGGCTTCAACTGGTGCAGAATGCTGCCGCACGGGTTGTGATGGGAGTACCCCGATACTCCCATATTACGCCCCTCCTGCACGAGCTGCATTGGTTGCCGGTTGCCCTCCGGGTGAGATTCAAGGTGCTGGTACTTACCTATAAAGCCCTACATGGCTTGGGGCCGGGGTACTTGCGGGAACGTCTCTTTCCAGCATCAAGTGCCCATCGCCGTGTGCTCCCCAGACAGGGCCTCCTTGGGGTGTTGTTGGCCAGGCAGTGTCAGCTGGCGACCCCCAGGGGTAGGGCCTTCTCTGTGGGAGCACCCACCCTGTGGAATCAGCTGCCCCTGGAGCTACGATTGGCCCCTGACCTCCGCTCCTTCCGCTGCGGCCTGAAGATGTGGCTATTCAAACAAGCCGGCCTGGACTGAGGGGTGGTGGTGGTTTTTGGTTGTTTTAAATTTTAGTGTCTTCTGTGGGTTTTAGACATTGTTTGGCTTGGGTTTAATAACTTTTAAATAATTTTAAACTTTTGTAATTGTGTGTTTTTATGATGTGAGCCGCCCTGAGTCCTTCGGGAGATAGGGCAGCATACAAGTCCAAACAAACAAACAAACAAACAAATAAATAAATAAATAAAACTGAGTTAAGACTTTAAATCGACTAACATGCTATTACTTTCAAAAGCATGTGAATGCATACTTGTTTATTTGTTTGGTTTATCTTTTGTGGGATCCTTAATTGTTAAAATATTCTAAACCCAGGAATTTATTCTAAGGGAAATAATTGGGGAGGGTCAAAAAACTAAAAATGTGGATTCAGTTGCATAATTGTGATTACCATCATGAGTTTTCATACCTCTCTCCCAAACATCTTTGATTAAAACTGACTTATTTTACATTTTTTTTCAAATACGTTGTGGGATCATTTATATTCCACTGTTAAGCTTCTCCTTTATGTGACATAAAGTGATTATTATTTCTGACTACTGATAGATTTTCTTCATGATGTTCTGTCCCTGACCTGGGACAGATGTCATGATTTTCTTTTTGCCAAAAAAATCACATGGAATCCTTGATGGATTACTTTAAATTATCCAGAGAGCCAGATCTTTCTTCTACCCTTCTAGTAACTGTATACATTTTTTAATTTTTGATATAAATTTTTAATATGAAATAATTATTTTTGAAGCAGAATAAAAAGGATATGCTTTTGTAATCTAAAAAATTCCATGCTAATTCCCACAAGGAAGTGTTCATTTAAGAATTCTGTAATATGTAAAGGAGTTTTGCGAGGAGCAAACTGGTCAAGTATTTAAATGAGTTTCAAGCATTAATTGGAACTCTTGCTACAGAAACTATGTGTACAATATTGGAACACAAACAACAATAATGTTAATTTTAGAAGGGTGAAATGGGTGGAGATACCTTGAAATAAAACTGAAACATTGCTATTGAAGCTGTATTGGGTGGGTTACTCAATAATCTACTGACAAGGATGTGTTTGTGGTATTGTAATACACTTTATGGTATTGGGAATTGCTGGTATTTTCAGTAGCAGAGGTAGTGCACTTTTAACCCCCAAATTTGAGAGTAACAGTGTGCCTCCATTGTGTTGATTGGAGTTCATTGCATTTAGTAAGTTTGTTTAATATTAGTAGGTATACCCCATTGCAATTTATGAAATAGATTAAGTTCCCTCACTTCCATCAGACATACTGTAAGTCTGATCCTATGTATGTCAGATGATGTGTGGATTTCTTTCCCAGATTGGTATGTGAAAGTCACCTTAAATTAATGTGCTGATATTCTCTGCGTTTTCTTCCCAAATGTGCTTTTGTTTTCTTGTTTTCTTGTACAAATAAAGTTTCCTCTGAATGTGGATAGGAAAACTAAGGTATGTCAGGAAGAGAAGGAATAAGGAAAAGTAGATTTATATATAGCATGCGGGAAAAGCCAAATTGTTCTAAAATTATGCAATTCAAAAAATTCAAGTTTTTAAATTAAACTTGTAATTTTAAATGATAAGATATTAGACTACATATTAAGAACCGTGGTGGTGCAGTGGCTATAGGGCAGTATTGCAGGCTACTTCTGCTGACTGCTGATTGCCAGCAGTTTGGAAGTTCAAGTCCCACCGGCTCAAGGTTGACTCAGTCTTCCATCCTTCTGAGGTCGGTAAAATGAGGACTCAGACTTTGCATAGAATATAGATGTTGTTTATATCTGTGTACCTATTTGAGGGCAGATTTGTCAGAGTGCTAGCTTCCAGGAAAAATAGATAGATAGATAGAGGTTTCCAAGAAAGGGGTACACACAGCTCACCCAAAGATTGAGTTTATAAATCAACAGAGGGGTGTTGATAGTTCTCTATTTCTCCTACCAGTTGCTTCCTATGCATGAATAGATCTTCTTTGGGGGATTATGTGGTGTTAAGGAGCATAATCAATGTTTACAATAAAGATACAACCAAGCAAAGCCAGTTCTAGAGAAGCTTCAATCCACTATTTAGAATATTGTTTGGCAGCTTAACTACCTGCGATTGGCTCTATAAGGTTTTGTGAATACTTTTAGGCATGTTGTATATGTCCACCTCAGTTTTCTTAACTATAATGAATTTCTGAAACATGTTAAAGTATCATTTCTTCCCCTTTCTGCTTGGATTATAGGTTTCTTTAACATACAACATTTGCAACTTTCTGCCTTCTGTTAATACCAACTGATTTTTCTATCAAGAAATGTCACTGCTAGGAATTGAAACAATTTAGTATTTAGCTTAACTTTATTAAAATGTTATTCAGTATGGATTAAGATGTGTCAGGAAGTTCATGGGTAACTTTAGTAAGTCATTCCTCTCAGCCCTAGGCTGGGATCTCAAAAAATTGATTTACCAACTCACAGTAGTCCAGTATTGATGGCTTATAATCCATAACCCTCTATGAAAAGACCTTCATCCTCCAGTAGACTGATTCAGCTGAATTTTTAATTTGTACAAGTTGGTTTTATTGTAATCACCAGAGTCAGGAGGGTTGTTAGCAAAGCAATATTTTTGTTGGCAGAAATACTGTTGAGCAATTTGGTGAAACCGCTCTGTAAAAATGAAACCACAAATGCCCTTTTATTATGTATACCTTTCCCTTTAATATACTTTGTTAATGCTCGAAGGCATTACAATTCTGTCTATTTTTATCTCTCCTGTTGTGGTATGCGGTATGCATATGGCATATGGGTCTTGTGGCCAAGCTGGTTGTGGCTATGCTGGCACAAGTCAGCAGAAAGAAAGGAGAGAAAGCATGGAGGGGAAACTCTGATATGGCTTTGCAGGGTGGCTCATCCCAATCCCACCCTGATTGCTTCCCAAGTCTATTGGTGGCAGAGGGAGGCAGCCTGCTCATTGACCAGACCTAGAATATGGAAACTACAACCTTGGAGGGAACTCTGCCTCCTCAGCTGCTAGTGGAAACGTGGTGGGTTGAGCTGTAAACAAAACAGTGGAAGCAGTGGAAGAACCCAGTTAGCACATTTGAGCCTGTCACGCTTTAAAGCATCAAGGCAAAGTGTGTTTTTGGCCCCAGAGGGAGAAGTGAAAATCCCCCAACAGAGAGGCTTCACTTGAACCTCAAGGCAGTCAGGAACAGAGGGAGGTAGTTGCCTGAGGACAGACACCTGGAATCTATGGGGAAACCCTAAACAGGGAAGGGCTGGGAACCAAAGGGAGGTGCATCTATGGAGGGCAGCTGTGGAGGTCTGGAAAAGGAAGGAGAGAGGCTTTAAGCGTACACCAAAATAACTGTCAATTTCCTTCCTATTTTTCTCTCTCAGTGATACACTGGGCGGGGGTGGGACACCAATAAGGGAAGAGTTAGTAGATACTCAACAAAGTAGATGTTTACTAGTATACAGCTCTGAGAGAGAGGTAGAAAAGGTTAGAAATGGAAAAACACTGTTCTAATCAGTTGTTTTTTTCATTCAGCAAAGACCACTGTGGTGTAATGCAACAAATAGTCTTGAGTCTGTTTCATACACCAAGCCCAATGATAAAATAGAGAAAGTAACAATCTATCCCTGTCTTTTTTTCTAGCTGGCTGCCTCCAGAAATTAAGATTGCAACTCCAGTTACATTTTCAAGACTTTTGAAGGGATCCAGGTTAGGGAAGCTTCAGAAGGAGCAAATCCGATAGTATCACAATATGATTGCCTTTCTCTAGTTAGAGAGTAATTGAGTAAAAATGAACTGCTAGGATTTCATACAAAATTCTTGGCAGTGATATGGAAATGGATTGCCATTAGCTTCTTCCTGAGTGACTTCTCTATCAAGCTTGAATCTTTCATATATCTTAGTTTGTTCCCACCAAAACATTGACTAAGTCTGCTAGTCAACCCTGCTTAGCTTTTTAAGGAATAAATAACTATAAATAACAATGGGAAGTCAACTGAAGTCTCAGCATTGATATTCTAAGGAAACATTTTATGAAACTTTAGAAAATATTTCATTTTGCAGATTATTGGTGAGTTGCATGTTAATGTATTCTAGAATAGTTTCTGCTATTGCATTTATATGAGATTCTACATATTTTAAAAAAAATCCCTGTAGCTCACAGTTATAATTCTTATACACTACATATTACATAAGTACTTTTACTCCCTTATGTAGAAATAAGTACATAATGTCGGTACAGTTAATAACATTTATCACAGTTGGCAACATAACTTTAAAATAGAATTGGAAAAGGTATCGTAAATATCACTGTTTTGGTTCTTAATACTTGTAGATTACATGGATATTGCATACATTTCACATTTTCCTAATGTCTTTTAAAGGACTCTTTGTAGAGTATGTCCCATAGATCAGTGACTGTAAATTCACATTCCATTGTAAATCACATTCTAAATCTTTTCTGGTAATTTCCACTAGGTGGAAACGGAGTTTTACTTTTGCTGTATAGTAGGCTACAATGATCTCCAATCTAGAGATTCTGTCAGTAAGTTTTAGTTCTTCAAGAAATTAAAGTATTATTTTTATGCTGAAATCACACTGGAGAAATAAATTGCAATATTTCAAGAGATCTCTAAAATAACTCTAGCTGCTGAAAATAAGCCCATTCTGTTCAAAACCTTCAACCAGATGAAACTATGACTGACATATGAAATATATGTCCCAAAATATTCTAACTCAGGGCTGTCAACTCCCAGCCACGCCCATGCTCGGTTTAGCGAAGGGGAAAAAAAGTCCTAATATGTCACATGACAACACCGTGACCGTGACAATGTGAGTTTGACACCCCTGTTCTAACAGCTCCCTGAATTCATCAGAAATTGTGAATATCTTATAATTATCAAATTGGTTTTACAACCATAACACTCATAAATAAGTATCCATTACATAAATTTGCATTCATATAGTATATACAGTGCACACATGCAAAAAAATACTATATATTGCAAAATTAAATTATGAGGGGTCCTGAGTGCTCTCTGAGCTTGGTTGTTGTTTTGCAGATGTTCCATTAACCAAACCCGGTAACATCATCAGTGCTAGTGGGCTGTGAGGTTTGCTCTCAATTTATATTCTGGTGGCTTGCCATATCAGTATTTGTGAGAGTGGTCTTGGAGATTCTTTGGTTGGGCTGTTTACTGTTAGCTTGTTTGGTAGTTGTAATTGTTTACATCTTCTGAGGTCTGAGGTTAATCTTGGTGTTAATCTCTGCTCATCTGGAGGTTAATTGCTGGTGGGGAAGTGTTTTGATCTTTTTGTTCCCTCTTTGGCTTGTTGACTGTCTTTTTTGCACAGTATGTAGGTATTGTTTATGTGTCTATTGAAGGCCATTTTTTTTTCAGACTGCCAGGCTTCCAGGAATTCTTTAGTATTTTTGGACTTGGCTTGGTCTAGGATGGTAGGTTTTTCAGTTGAATCTAAGCCAAGTCCATATGCTATGAAATTAAAGAGTTTTCATCTGACTGCTAGCTGGCGTTCATGCATGCGTCTCCTAGTCTTCTGTTTATCTAAGTAGTGGCTGTTGCAATCTTTACAACTGTATGTTGTAGATGACACATGTTTTTTCTTCTGGGGCTGTTGGGTCTTTTGGATACTCAGAATGTTTTGGAGAACTTTAGATGGCTTGTGTGCTATGCTGATTCCATGTGGTTGTAATATTCTGTTGGTACTTTCTGAGATGTTTTTGATGTTTGTCACTGTTATCCTTTTTATGGCGCTTTGGTTGTGCTATGTTGGGTTGAATGGTCAGGCACTTTCTGATCATGTTGCATGGATATCTGTTTTGTTGGAAGATGTTATTTAGATGATCTGTTTCCTTTTTTGGCTGTTCAGGGTGGTTGCAGTGTGTTTGTGCTAGAGTTTTTACACAACTTCTCTTGTGGGAGGTTGGGTTATTAGTTTGGTAGTGAAGCACTTGATTGGTATGGGTGGTTTTTCGGTACACTTGTATTTCTAGTTTGCCATTGTAGTCTCTGCTGATCAGGATACCAGGAGTAATGTATATTACATGGCATTTACAATGGCAAGCTAGAAACTCAAGCGTACTGAAAAACTGCCCACACGCTTTTAAATTACTATTTGATTGAAAAGTCATGAATCCTTTTCAAGTGGCTAGGCAAACTTAGGAAGGGAAGGACAAACAGCCCTCAACAGCATCAAATACATCATTGAAATGAGGGTGTTTTAGATCAGATGAGGGAACTGGCTTCTGCAGAGTCATGTACAGCACAGACTGCAATACAGTCCACATTCAAATAGAACATAAAGTGCTGTGGTTCTTCACTTTAATGATGTCATTCGGTAACTGAAAGTAGCATGTATAACACTTTTTCCTGATTTTTCTCAACAAACATGCTAAGGTAGATGGGGGCGGGTGAGTGATTGCTCCAGAATCATTCAGTTGGCTTGCATAGCTGACAATGGACTTCAGCTTTGGTCTTCTTGGTTCTATGCTATCACTACACTATCCTGGATCTTCTTTTAAATGGTGTCAGGAAAATTTAGTGGCAAACTCCAAACAACGGAGGCACAGTTTTTTAACTTCACTTGTCAGAAAACAAATTTAAAAATAGTTGTGTGAGCTCTTAGAAACTTAAAGAGACATCAACAACAATCATCTCTAACATACATATAGAAATACTGAATGGAATATAAGATTTTGTCAGTGTTTCATCACTATGCTCTTCAGCAACCAAAAACTGCCTTAAATTCTGTAGCATGTGTGTCAGTCTAACTATGAAATGACTTCTACATGATATCTAAATATAGCAGTTGGAGTATTTATAACAAACAATTCCACTTTCCTTTAAAATGTGCAGAGTGAATTATAGGGGGATTTGCCAATAGCTGCACTTTCTCCTCCCCATTTTTTCCAATTTGAGACACTTCCCTGAAACAGCTATACCAGCAATAGACAGTGAACTTTGAAAACTGTAGAAATTACCCATTAATAGATTTAGGATAAGATTCTCCCTCAAAATTTAGTTGAACATATTTACACTAGTGAACATCTGCAATCCCAAGTCACTCCAAAGCAGGCAGGATAAGAACTAAACTGTGATCAGCTAACAGTCAGGTGGCCTGTTCATAAAGGAGGCCTTGTTGCTTTGTGCTATGGTAAACTATCACACTAAGAATTATAATAGTTACTTTTGTCTGAAAGCATTATAGGAGTATAAAATTGCTTTAATTAGCTTGGATGATGATCAAGTGCGATAAAAGTTAATGTGGCAATCTCTTTAAAGTGTATAGTCAAACTTTGGTCATGTTCTCTATGATTCCTAATCTGTCAGGGCAGTTTACTTTAGATTTGGTTTTATAGGGCAATTAAGGACACACATTAAACCTTATTGTAGTTTTCTTCTGTTTGAAAAATTAAAGGAAGGAGATATAGCTAGCAAGTTTCCATAAAGCATGTAATTTCTTTCTAAGCACTTCACAGTGATTGACAACTTGGGTTCTCTGTTCACTTACAACCAAGAAAGCAGAGTTATGACAGTGGGTTTATTGTAAAGAAAAAGTAAGAGTAAACAGATTTGTTACAAAGGAGGAGGAGTTCGGTTACAGAATACTGGAAACTGGATATTGTAACTTGCCATCATATAACTTTTGGTCCTTGTAAAATATTAAGGTGGAGCCTTAATGTTGTTTGCTTGTTTTTCATTTATTTTGGTCGTAAACTAGCGTAAAGCTAATAAAAACACTCTAAAATAGAAGTAAAAATTAAATATATTGCTGGAATTTAAAAAAAAGCTAAAATTAATATTGTTAGTGCAAAATTAAAAAGTATGGGGATTAAAACCAGAAGGAGACCTATAAAATTACAGTTAATCTGAATACTGTACGTTATTAAGGTACATAATATAGATAAATATGTAAGTTGTTGTGCCTTCAAGTCAGTGTTGAGTCCTGCAACTGCCAGATTAATCCCTACTGTTTTCTTGGCAAGGTTTTTTGGAAGTAGTTTGCCATAATCCTCCTTCCTATGCTGAGAGAGAATAACTGGCCCAGGGTCACTCAGCTAGTTTCATGCTTAAAGTGGGACTACAACTCAGTCTTACAGTTTCTAGCCTGGTGTCTTGATTATGTCATCAAACTGGCTCCTATATTACTTGCGAGAACATCTGCCAGCATCGAATACCCATTGCCCGGTGCGCACCCACAGACAGGGCCTCCTTGGGGTACCGTTGGCCAAACAATGTTGGCTGGCAGTCCCTAGGGGTAGGGCCTTCTCTGTGGGGGCGCCCACTTTGTGGAACTGGCTTCCCCTGGAGCTACGATTGGCCCCCGACCTCCGCTCCTTCCGCTGCAGCCTAAAGACTTGGTTATTCGAACAATCAGGCCTGGACTGAGCGGGGGGGTAGTTTTAAATGTCTTGTCATGGGGTTTTAAAAGTATTTGGTCGAATTGTGTTTAATAATCTTTTAACTTCTCTTAACTTTTGTATTGGGTGTTTTTATGTGAGCTGCCCTGAGTCCCTAGGGAGATAGGGTGGCATATAAGATCAATTAATAAAATAAATAAATAATAAATTAATATATAAAAGAAGTACTCTATTTATAAGACACTATCAGAATTTAAAGTCATGCTAATTTATATCAAGTCTACTATTTGCAGAAGTCCCATTAGGATTTGTGGGGATTATGATAGTTATGATTCAACCAATTGCAACAAAGAAAACATGTTCTGGTGTATGTATATCCAAAGGGAAAAATGGGGTGGAAAAAAGAAAAAGGGGAAAACATTATAGAACATTTATAGGAACTTAGCCTTCCTATTGACTTTTATTTATAGGTCTTGGTTTAATGGGGAGATATCAGTGTTGATCTGAAACAACAAAAATAGCTATATGTTTTTGTTTTGCAATATTTTAAAAATCTCTAATTTTGTCCCCAGGCTCAGAGAATTCCATCACAGTTATGCTAGTACCATTTTCTCTTTTCTTGGCCCAAGAAAAATACTTCCACCTAGATTGTTATTGGAGATTATGTGTGAGATTAGGCCTGCTAGGAAGACTTTATTCTTCAACCAGTAGTTGGCAATTGCTAGTCAGCTCTTCTTCCCACCCTTGGAAAGCCTATCTCCAGCCACAAAAGTAGAATTTGCAACACATCTAAACAGCTGTAAAAACATTCCAATGAAGTTAGTTTGATTCTACTTGGGAAAAGGATCAAATTTTGCAAAATAAAGATGGTTTTGCCTGGAATTATAACAGCGGGTACTGTTTTTTCCTTTGAATATCAATCTATGAATCTATCCCCTTGTAAGTAGGAAAAACTTAGGATGGTTGTTGAGCTTTGAGTCATTTGGGCAGCTTCTAAATGAAATAATATAAATGGATAAAACACTGCATATTCTGTGTAGGCTTTGAGATACTTGAAACAGTTTGTTCTAGCTAAATGTCTTGTCAGTCAATCAATTATGCTGGTTAGACCTTCTGGGGGAGCAAAGTCAATTAATTTTGTCTTTTGGTAGATAATGTATGTGTGTTTTCTCTGCAATATTGGGTGAGACACTACAAGATCCTCCTGAAGCCAACTTGGTTGTATGATAAAAGCAATGCTTCCATAAGGTTTGCTCCACCAACACAAGCAGGTGGGAATGTGATCTACGGAGAGTCTTGGCTAGGGTATTAATATAGAAATTGAACAATAAGAGGTTCAAGGACACACCTTTGCTCCGGCATTGGGCCAGAGTCTGATGGCATCAATTAGTGTTAATATATAACTTGTTAATGAGCAGTAGCCATTTGTCAATGTTAGTGGCCTTAATCATTTCCCACAGTTTAGTTTGAGATGGAATACAGGCATTTTTGAAATCTAAAAAAGCTGGTTATAACAAGGATATCATTCCTTAATTTTTATATCACATTGTGCATGTTAAACATAATGTAATTATCAGGCCTCTCTAAAGTGAATTCAAATAGCTATAAAGGTTATTTTAAAATGAACATGTGTTGTTAATCCATTTAAAGTTTGTAGAAGCTGAAACAAGTGTGCATATTTAAAATGTTCACATTTCCAATAGATGAGTTGCCATGAGAAAACATGAAACAGATTTTACTGAAAAGAGTTTAATTATCATGACCTGTATTATGCATGGTTATCATGCACTTAAATTTGTTCAGGATGGGCAGTTGGCCCCATGAGCATAATTAAAAACCACTGCTAATTTTGGCAATATTGAGGGGGGGGAAGGGGGGCAAAATAAAGGATGTAATGAATTAAGCAATTTATCAAACACATTAGAGTAGCCCATCACTTACATGGGCAATTGGTTCTCCAATCCTAACTGAGATCAGTCATGCTACCAGTCTTTCTAGGTGCTAAATTTCTGCTCATATAATGTAAAACCAATACACAATTTTTTCACATTTTTCTTACTAATTGCAGATCTCAAATGCTTTCAGAATGTCAATATGCTTGCCTGTCTGCACACCTTGCAGAAAATACCCTTCAGCAGATTGATCCTCGCTTTCTGTTTCAAACTGAGTTTTCTTTGCTCTTTGAATTAACAAAACAGCTTTTTTTCCTTTCTTCTCACAAAAAAATATGCACATACACTTTAAGGGTCTCCACCCCTATACAGGTATACACCAAGTGCCCATGCCTTATTCACATATATTTGTATACATTTAGTTATCTGCAAAGCATTCTCCTCATGAGGCTGCTAAAGATATGGTTGCAAGTATTTTTTGAAACTTATAAATACACTGAAAAACCTTATAAGTTTTCTTTTCACTTTAGTGCTTAATCAACAATACACATGGTATTCTAGCAAGCCGTGAGGTATGTTAATCCAGCAAATCTTGTGTGAGCAGTATGCCAGCAAAATTGCCTTTGAAGGCATTCCTTTGTCGAGGTAAATGAAGCATTAACTGGGAGCTGGTAGTAAGGAGACATGCAGGCAGGTTTTCCCATAGGAAAAGTAAGGCCCACTAATGTAGGGTGAACTTGTAATGCAAGTTTCATCCAAATCTTGAGGGTGATAACATGCACATTCATTTTCTCAGGTGGGATGAGTCAGAGGTTTTGGGAATGCATATTGTGAGTATACTAGTTTGCAGAACCTCATGTCCATGTTATTTATCATGGCACGGCAGCCTAAACAATATAGAGAAACCATCATCTGAGATACTCACTTTCCAAACATTCAAGTCACTATCTCATTTCTTATCATTTAAAACCATTCTGAATTCTGCATTGTGAGAGGATAAAAAACAGGCTATACCCTCCTACTTTCAATATTTTGTTGTTATTGCATTTATTTTTGCAGTAGTTAATATAACATCCATTTGCTTTCCACACTCAGTCCATTCACATGAACAGTTCTAGAAGGCAGATAAATGCATATAGAGGTTACTAGGTAAACCAATCCACTTCTTACAATGGCTCCCAAGCAGAACTCAGTTGCACCGTAAGCAGATTTAACTCTTCTGTCTCATCTTCCAATCTGTCCATTCTACTCCTAAAAATTCTCTTTTGTGTCCATGGGCCTGTGTGTTTCTTAAAAATTGCATCTTTGTCTTTGTTTCCTTCATTTTTGTTATCTTATTGCAACTAGTTCAGAAATACCAACTTCTTGGGCTGCTGAACATTTTGGGAATTTAGAGAACATATTACCAGTGCCAGAGGAGGCAAGTTTCTTGCCATGAGAGACAAAACTAGTTACCAATTATTGCTTTATTAGAGTGCTATTTTACATAAGGAAGTGCCATCGTTCAGAATAAAGAACTAGCCTGTAATTAGTAATCTATGTTATTTTCTGAAAAAGATGTTAGGGCTACCTTACAGGGAGCAAAGAACTATGAACAGAAGTCACATCACTATTTTTTTTCTTATTTTTTCCTTCTTTTTCACATTAATATGCTTAGGGTATGGCCACACTCTCATTTGTACTAATACTTCTTATTGCAAGGATGAAATCCTTCCCCTTTTACAATAAACCTTCTATTTTAGTTTTCCCTGGGCCTTGGTTTTGATATGAATTAGCCTCATACATCAAAGGGCTTGATATTTCAACATATACACGTCATATTCCAAGTTACGTAAGGAAATCATTTTTTTTCTTGGGTCAAATCATGGCAGGAATTCCCAGCTTTGTTTTGTACATACACACACCCATCGTTGAGTATTTCTTTCCTGTAATTTAAAGGCAGAGTTTAGGATAGTTCCACAAAGAGCTGAAGGAGGTGTGTGCCATTGTAAATTGCCTGCTGCCAGTAAAAACTTATATAATAATAATAATTTAAGATGACAGGTTACTTACTGTTTTCATATCCAACCCTAACCATCTAATTTTAAAATTCTTTTAAGCCATTTATATGACTGTGAGGTGGAATGTGCCAACTTGGTGCAGCCAGCTCATTGCAGCAACCTCAGTGTGGCCAGCTCACCATTGCCAAGTCACTTCTACCAACTCATCGCTGCCAAGTCACAGGGCATCTCAACATGACCAATTCACTGTGGGGACAACTTGTCACAGGCAGCTAGAGGGACAGCTAGACAGGTGAGTGAGTGGGCAGAACACAGAGTGGCAGCTGGTGGCTTCCCATTTTCACACACACACTGCCATTGCTGCTGCCATGGGCCATTTGGAGGCACTGGCAATGTTTGGGCCATGCGGGGGTGGGGGGTGGCAGGGGCCAGGCGCATGTCATCTTCACACCTCCTGCTGCTGCTGCTGTGCAGATCTCCCAGGTGGTGTGAAAATGGAATATGTTTGGCTTCCGCTGCCTCCCTGCCACCTGTCTCTCCCACCACCGCTGGCCCAAATGGTCCAAACACCACTGCCACTAAACAGCCTACAAAGGCAGTGGGGTGTGTGAAAATGGTATGTTGCTGGTCACCACCACCGCGCTGCACTGTGGCCACCTGCTTGTTTGTCCACCCGCCTCTCCCTCTGCCTACCTGCGGCAAGTTGTCTCTGCAGAGAATTGGCAGAGTTGAGTTGTCCTGTGATGACTTGACAGCAATGAGTTGGCAGAGGCGGTGGCAAACTGGCTGTGTCAAGTTGGCCGTGCCGAGTTGTCGAAGACCCACTGTGAGGGTTACTAAACCAAGGACAGAAGCAGAAGATCACCACTTTTAAAACTGCATTTTTCCTTTCTATTTAAATTTCATTAATCAACTAGATTAATCCCACTTTCTTTACTACCTCAAGTCACTTAAACAATAAATAATTAATAATTCTATTTGGAAAATGCTAAAGTTCATGGATTAGAGATAGCTGGCTCCAGTGAGTAGATGGGATATACATTGTGAGCTTTGTTGCAGAACAGATGAGACTGGAACATTCAATCATATGGAGCTTTGAGATCTCTGTCATGGGAGAGGGCTTGTCCTTCCACAAAATGGCTATCATAGAAGAAGGTAAGTCCCAAATAAAAGTCAGGTGGTTGAAGGAATCCCTAGGCATGGTTGGGCCACAGATATTATATAGGGAAACCTGTTACCAGATTTTGAACTACTGCACATTTTTCATTTTAAACAGCTTGCTAAAATCTCAAGCATTAAGACAAAGGATCTTTATTTTAATAGTTCTTTAGTTTAAATGCTGCCAATACCAGTTACGGAAGTAAGTCTTTAACACTAAGATCTATGAAACAAATGGTGAGGTCAGTTAGGGACTGCAAACAAAAGCTTAGGAAAAGAACACCAGCTTTGTGGTTGTAATATATCAAACTGTCCAGTGGATTCAGTCAAATTCCTTTTTATCAAGACTTGATGAAAGGAACAATCTGCAAATAGAAGTCCTGCCATCAAGAACTGTTCTTCCTCCAGCCTCTCAATAATGATCTCTCTGCTCAGAAGGAAGTGTTTGAAATTTACGGATTCTTCCATTTAGTTCTGAGAGTAGACTATAAAGGAGCAATCCAGTAAGATTGTGTATACACACCCATTGCTTGGTTCAGTTTGACAGCAGAACTGCAGGGAGAGTCTAAACAGACTGTAGGTGTGCAGATACAGTGGAGTGATACGATCTCCACATGGAACGCCGGTTGGTGACACTGCTGCTGTTTCAAGCAGGTGAGTGCAAATGAAATGTTAAATATGGTAGATGCCAGCCTGAAAGAAATGCCGATCCTTTTCCGTTCTGTTTTCCTGACCTAATGCTGACGATGTATTATATGAGTCTTAAATTTCTGTGTTCAAGTGAAGCAAGGAAGACATGGATAGCACACTTTTTCATATTGTCCTCAGTCAGGAAAACAATGATGTCATAATAACTTGTTTGAACATTTAAATAATAAAAGAATAGGTACATTTGTTTCATTTGTGTGGAAACCTGCAAACAGATAAAGACTTGTATCTTGAAGATTGTACATATTCCAGTTAAGTGGGTGTCACACCTAAATGTGTGTCACACCTAAATTAAAACCACTTTGGTGGAACTAGTTCAATAGGTATTTCAGCACAAGGGCAAATAACAGTTCTCATAGTTGAACATATCTTCCACCTTTATGTGTTGGTGACTCTTTAAATATCACTGTTTTTCCACTATTTTTCCATCCTCCTACAGTGATGTTTTTGTAGAAAAGTTTATTTCATGTGATGGCTGAAATGGAGTAAACAAATGTCAGCAGAAAAATGCATGTTGATTTAAATAATGACAGTAGATGCTGTCAGACATTAGAGGCATTGGTTTCACAATATAGAACTTGCATGCAGATTAATAAACCCTGTAAGATGCAGAGCTTCTAGTTCTGGGACTTTAACATCTTTAGTTCTGGATGAGGTTGCACTCCCCCAGGCAAACCCGATGCACAATCTGGGGATTCTCCTAGACTCATGATTCCTGCTCAATGAGCAGCTGGCAGTTGTGGCTAAGAGGCCCATTGCAGAACTTTGTGTAGTACATCAGTTGTGCCCTTTTCTGAACTGGGAGTACCTATACTCAGTCATTCAAGCCCTCGTCATCTGATACATGGATTGCTGCAGTGTATTTTACATGGGCTGCCTTTGAAGACTATCTGGAAGCTTCAGCTGGTGCAGAACATAGCTGCATTGGCAGTTCTTGGAATTCTAGGGCAGGGGTGTCAAACTCATGTTGTCATGTCACTTGACGTACTTTTTTCCCTTTTTGCTAAACCAGGGGTAGGTGTGGCCAACACATGATACCCCTGCCGTAGGGTGACCCATGTTATACTGCTGTTCTGCAAGCTGCACTGGTTGCCAGTTTGCTTCTGGGTTCAATTCAAGGTATTGGTTATCACATTTAAAGTCCTTCATGACATGGATTGTGGCTATCTAAAGAACTAGCTCACCCTGATGGGACTAGCCCACCCCACCTGTGCTGGTAGAAGGCGCATGCTGTGAATCCTGTCAGTGGAGAAATTTCAGGTGAAAGGGTCTGTCATAGCTGCCACCCTATGTATATCATGCCCCCTGTGAGATTCAAGCCCACCCTTTTGGCCTTCTGAAAGATCTTGAAGACCTGCTGTGCCAACTGGCCCTGAGCCCCAGTGGGAGTATGGGATTTTGGAAGTGGCTAATGGATTAGATAATATCCTCCCTGTATACACTTTACTCCTTCCTTCTCAATACTAATCAATTTTATTTTAACTGAATTTTAAATGTAAGTTTTGAATTTAAGATCCCAACTTTTTGTTTTAATGTTTTATACTGCATATTAGTTGAATGATTGTAAGCTGCCCAGACTTGCCTCTGAGAAAATGGGTGACGTATAAGTTTAATAATTAAAAATAAAAGACCAAGAACACAAAGGTATTTTAAATTACTAGAAGATTCTTAAACTAGTGGACTTTAAAATACATCAGTCCAAACTCCAGAGTTAAGAAAGCTGAGATTATAAGAACCCATATATCCCAACACAATTCCAGATATTTTTCTAAGAGGCTATGTAATAATCTTTCCAGGTAAAAGAAAACACAAGGCTTTCTGTGGATTCTTAAACTTCTAAGGATTCAGCAAAACTGCCTTGCTGAATAAATACTGTAATGCAATAGCCAATTTTGAAACCATACATAGGATATAAAATGTGACTGAAACCATTTTAAAATGATACTTGGTTTTGAATTTAATTGATGGGTGGCAGGAATCAATAAAAAAAGATGAAATTCACCCTTAGTTTCTTTTTACTGTAATTTCTTTGGGGCCAAATTTGCAATCTGTAAATATTCACAGATTGAATTCAGTACTAATAATTTATCACTTTGCTTATCTTAATGTTGATATAATTTTTAAAATAAACTTCTATTGAAATATTTTTTCTAGGTTCTGAGATTCTATGCACACCCATACCCCAAACATATGTATTTTTCTATCAATGAGATAGAAGTTTTTTTTCTGTGGCTTGAGCAATTCTGCACACACACACACACACACACACACACACACTTTAATCTTTATATATTAGAAGTATTGTTATGACTTAGAGTTTGCAATCACTACTAAGTTTTTTATTTTCTTCTTACAACAAAGTCACATATTTGTATTCAGTTTTATAGTTAAGATTGAATACTGTGTAATAAAAATACAATATAATATTTTCAGGCATGCATATTTCATAGTCAAGAAATCTCCTGGGAAAAAGAGCAACATAATTTTAAAACAATTCTTCAGTTTGTAGTTTTGTTTTTGTCTTGAAAATATTCCCAAGATAAACAGCAAAAGAATTCTATTTAAATTAGAAAGTTGAAAGCTTGCCCTTTCTACTTTCTTGTGTTTCTCATTTATTTTCTGCATTCCAAACATGGTCTTAATTTTCATTTTTCTTGACACCTGTGCAGACTAAAATTAATACCTGTAGTTTATAGCAAATGTTTTGACATAAACAGTATATTCATATAGCCAATAAGGAGTGCCTTCAAAATCTTGTTCATCTTTCACCATGGGGAAAAAAGAAGTTGGTTTCTCCAAAATAGCAGTGTTGCTGTGCAACTTTCTGCATGCAGGCTTGCTTGAAACCTTGAGCAATATTGAGGGGTACACCAACCCAAAGCTTCATATAAACTTCCTCTACTTTCTAACAGCTACCCAACACTACAGCCAAACACAGATATAATGTATATATTAATGCAGAAGCAGATTGTGTAGAAAGAGATAAGCAATAATTGTACGGACCTACTCAAATGCAGTAAAATCTTCATTTGTGCCTTTGCAGTATGGAATGGTGTTCTTGGAAAAAACCATTTTGTGAATAAAAGAGGACTCATTGAATTATACGGAGCCCTAAAATGTGGTACCAGGCGATTTTCTTTAGCCTATGTAGGTTACGGATGCTATTGTGGTCCAGGAGGAAGAGGTTGGCCCAAGGATGAAACAGATTGGTACGTATGCCACTTCTTTCTCTATTAAGTTCATATTCCCATTACATTTTTCAACTGAATTAATCCCACTCTGTTTAATACATTTTAAATGAGGTCAAATTTACTTTGAGACAATTATATATGGAAAAATAATGGTATCATGTGGTAAGAAAAAGGAAACCAAGTAACAAAATAACTGAGTACTCGGAACAGTAACATGATATGATTAGTATAAACCCTGTCCCTTATTATGCTGGATGACATCATAATGTTGCTAAATTGAGAAGGCAATAGAACAAAAGGTATGACCATGTGATCTCTTGTTGCAGTGGAACTAGAAATGTATTTATTTTGAATTATTACTAACATTTTCAGCCTACATACATTCACAATATATATTTATGAACATCACATTTCCTTTGCTGTGTTTTCCTAAGAAACTTCAGAGAAGTAATTACTTAAAATATCCAGACTGCAGTGAGCTTCATGGAAGTATTTGATTGGGCTTGTAAATGTCTCACACACCAGTACACTGTAAAACTAGAGATAGAATTTCACAGTGCCAAATATTCTGTTTGATGTTCAGGGCTTGCATCAATGGTATTAATCATTCTCTGTCGCTGAAAGGTGCTGCCATAGACATGACTGCTGTTACGACTTTGCACAACAACAAGGCTGTCACCCCATAACAGACAGATATAAGTGGACTTGTCAGGACAATACTGTGATATGTAAGGTACAACCTGAATGTCATTATTTTTATATACCTTATCTTAGAGTGGCACAAGTACATACAGATATTCTAGAGGTGAAACATTCAGCTTTAATTTCAGAAGGTCCTATTGGTTTTCTCAGAGATCTTGGAAGAATCATAACACTGTTCTAAGCAGACTGTTTTAAACAACTTTAATACTAACACAATTTCTCATAGTTGCCTGAAGATGCAGCTTACAAAAGTGCAATGTAATAGTAATTGAATTAAACCTTTCTGTGGGTTAAAATGATTGTATTGATTTTGATGTTGGGTATTTTAATTAACTCATTCAAATGAGGTTTGACCAACAGTATTATACTGCTATCCTATGCCAAGCCAGAGTATCATTTTGTTTTTTTCATTTTGCTAAGCATGGTGCTAGGACATGCCTAGCACTACTTAGTGGTGTGGACATTACTATTGGGCTATGACATTAACTTAAAGCAGTTTCAATCTTTGTGTATAGATTAGTGGTGGGAAAAATGGCTATATTGAATATTGAATACAGATATATAGTGTCTTGTGCTAACTTAATGCCATGTACCTTTCATCAAGCTGTTTGTAGCATGTTGTCAGTTTTCCAAGGTCTGTGGTATGAAGATCGAAGGGTGAAGTTTCAGACAGAAATCTTAATATGTGAAATATATAAAGTGTTGAATTGCAACAAATGTTTATATGCTGTAATTCATAAGACACAGGTGGGCAAAATCCAGTTATTTCAGGGATGCAGGCCGTTTATTGTAACCATCACTTGACTGTGATGGCTAAAAATAGTAATACAGTGTTGTTTCTTTGAGTTCATGACATATTGAAATTGTAAGATATGCTTCAAAATAGGCTGAACAGAACTTTAAAAAAAAACAGGTCTGAAATCTCTGCAAAACCCCAGCCCTATTCAGAGCCCTGCCTACTGTGGCCCTTGTTCTTGGACACTTTTCAATCTAAAGGGCAGCTCTTGATCATCAACCACCATAACAGCAAGAGCAAGAGCACTTAAGAGTTATCTACTACTCCAAAGTGCTTTACAGCACTTCCTGAGCTGTTTACAGTGTTAGCAAATTGCCTCCAAATATCTGGGTCCTTATTTTACTGATCTCAGAAGGATGGAAGGCTGAGTCAGCCTTGAGCTGGTCAGGATCAAAGTTTTGGCTGTGGGCAGAGTTAGCTGTAGTACTGCTTTCTAACCACTGTATCATCATTCATAACGGAGTACCATGACTATGGATTTCTTAAAAATTACAGAAGAGCAGCAAGGGTTAGAATCCTTTGCCCACTTAGTGAAAGAGGTGTTTTCTTTTTCATACTTCAGAAGTTTAGATTTTTGGAGAGTTGTCTGTTGCTGAGACACTGCTCTCAGAATGACTCTCTTGATTCCTAAAGTGCAACCTGACAAAAGGGCCTAGAAAAATGTTTGTTTTAAAAGAGGATATGTGACATAGGGCTTAATAAATAAAAATGAACATGGAGTATACAGTACGTTATTTTAGCATATACATTGAAATATACATGTAAGATATACTAGGTTAATGCATACTTGTTATACTCAGCCAATGTTTTAATCCATAATCATGAATTTTGTTTGTTTTTAATGTCCCAGATGGCTTTCAAGCAATATGAATTTTAATTTAATCATTTTGAGGTGTTCAAAAAAGTTTCACACAAAACAATCCTTTATCTTTTAAGATTATACATCTTAATAAATGTCAGTTTCACAGATAAGCAGGACTATTTTGTTTTTGTGCTCTACTTCATCATAACCAGAGTAGTATCTTCTTCGTTCCTTTTTTTCAGATGCTGTTCTAGACAGATGTCAAAACATAATTTGCCAGTGCGACAAAGAAGCATCTCAGTGTTGGAGATTTGCACCATTCAATAAGCGCTACATCTTCTGGCCAAATTATCTTTGTGGCCGAATATATCCTTTGTGTGGCTATAGGAATTAATAGATTTTTATAATAAACAATTTAAAGCTGTTGAGTTTTTAAAATATTAGAGTCTTTTTTTGCACATTTTTCAACCTGAAGGCTACAAGTTTCCTGATCTTTTGCACTTTTCCAGCTTCTGAAATTATGAATCATACTTTGGAATTCTGCAAATATCTAAACAACCAGTTGATGGCAACAGAGAAATCTAGCATTCCTGCCCTCTGGTGATCATCAGCCAAATACAGAGGAGCTCCACTGTTGCAGAATTATTTATTTAGAAATATATGCTGTAGAAAATGTGCGTATGAACATTTATATGTGTTACTAAAGTGCATCTATCATTTTAAGAAGCTAACATGAAGAAATATATGTTTAATATATGATTCCATTCTGTTTAGAAAAACAATATAATTTTATACAAGTATCAAATCTTTTTAAAAAAGGAGGGAAGTGAGAAACAATATAAAACAGCAGTGGAAATCAGTACAGTACCAAAAGAAAAAGAAAAAAAAGAATTGGACTGTCATGTAATTTCAGTGCAAAACTAAGAGAAAAGTTGCTAGTAACAATTCATTTTTCATGGGATATGGTTTTGTACAGTAAATTTAAGAAGGCTCACTAGAAACTGAACAGATCTACAGAAGGATGACAAAATAGCCAGGTACAATGTGGCACCTTCAGAATCTTTTTGACTACAGATCCCTAGCCAACCTAACCACATGATCGATTGTCACCAATGTATCTGTCAAAACATAAGCAGGAAGATGCTGATCAAATTCATTTGTACAATTATTAGGTATATCTGCCATTATAGATTCTTGAAGTTTTTGTGCTTCTGTTAATCCATATGAATGACAGACACTGATATCAGTTCAGCCCTTCAGTAGCTGACATCCTGCAATGTCCATATGACTGAGTGCATTAATGGATTTTTGTATAACTTTCATAAAGTGTCAATTTTGTCTGTGTGGATGCATTGGGCATTGTGACCATTGATGTTCTTGGAATCCTGTCGTGTTAGAAAATACCCATAATAGATTTTATAGAGAAAAGATTGGGAGACTAGTTGACCAACATTTTGTCTCTTTTGAATTTTTCCTTGGAATAGCAGCTGGCTGGAGAGCAGGCCTGGGAGGGGGAACCTGCATTCTAAACCTCCAACTTCCAAGATATAGGCAGGAATCTAACCCCATAGAAATTCTAGGTAAAGCCAGTTCCTAAACAGAATGTCACTAGGATCCATTTTTATTTTCTATATATTTAACTGAAATCTTTACTGTGAAATTAGGAAATATGAGAAGAGATGTGTTCGTCACCTTGAGTTATTTATAAAAATAAATAAGGCAAGTTGTAAATAAGTACATAAATCTTTCTTTCAGGCATATTTGATTTCTCACACTGGTTTTATCCTATTATAATTTGTTCCCACATGGCCTATTTTTTTCTTTAAACTTAACACTTTGTGACATTTTTTGCTATTTTATGCTGTTACAAACTGTCATTACTATTTTAAACTGATGTTTTTTTTGGCAGCATTTGCATGACCACATTATATATATCACCATTTTAATGTCAATGTGGTTTCTATGGGTGCCACTTCTTGACTATCATGCCCAGGCCTCTTCCCCTTTATGCAGAAATGAGGTTGCTTTTGCAAATTATCATAGCAATCATTGCTAATTCGTAGAGGTTTGCTCTCATTTTTCAATTTACCTCGGTAAAATATTCCAGTCCTCAGCTATCAATATAGGACACAAAGTATGTATTAATATTTGGTGCTGCTAATCTATCTGTTGCAAGTTTCTAAGTGCATGCTTTAATTAGAAAAAATATTTGCACATGTTTTACTCTTCAAAAAGTTTTATTCTCCTCTTTCCCACCTTTACTCCATTTGCCCTATACAAAGTGTAAATAGTAACCTGCATAGTACAGAATTGACAATCCATCTATAAAAAAAGCCTTGATTGCCAGTGTAGTCAGAAATGCAATGGCAGGAGAGGATACTCTGAAGAGAAGTAGTAGGGGTGCAGTCTTATTCCTTCCTCCTTCCTCTGTCCCTTTCCCCTCAAACCACTTACTTGGTTTCCCAGTCTCCGTTTTTCGAAGTCTGTAATATAATTATTAACTTATATTGTCTAGGAGACCATTGTCCATACTGACAAGTAACTGACAAGTAAGCCACTGATTAAAATTAATTAATAAAATTGTAAACTTTTTTCATACACTCATTCTATGAATAAACTTTATATTTTTCTAAAAAAAAGGCATGTGATCTAAAATGATGCTAGCACATTTTATTCCATTTTTAAAAATAAAATACATGAACAACATATAGTTTTGCTCCTATTGATTACCTATGCAACTCTTGTCATAGCTGATATTATTCTTTAGTCCATTGCTCCAAATTATGCTGAAGGGGGAAGAAAAAGAAGAAAGTAAATGAGCAGTAAAGTGAAAATAGTGACAAATAATATAAATCAATTGAAAATTATTCCAGATGTAGGAATCAATGCCAATCAAAAGGCATTGGGCAACAAGTTTGCCTTTCCTTTCTTAGTGGTTATTATAACAGAAAAGATTGGAAAAGCAAGAAAACCAGGTATGGTGTTAATCAGAGACAAATTCAATTTCTACAAATAAAGCAAGTCAAAGCCCATCTAGAAATACCCAAAGCACATGTGAATTGTCACAGGCATGTCTATGTGTCTGTCTGTCTATCTATTCCTTTATCTATTCATGTTCCGTTATGATCTAAGACTTGTGGTTAAGAATGTAATAGTTTTGATCAGGTTGAGGGTCTTTTCAGTTCAGCATTTTGTTTCTTGCAGTGACCAACCAAAAGCATTTTAACACCTGGGATGCTAAGAAGAACATGAAGATGTACCTCTCTCCAATTATGCTCTTGCACCTGATATATTAAAGTGTGCAGCCTTGATTGTAGGGTAGCACTGACTCTTCCAGACTAATAGCTCTTTAGAGACTTGTTCTCCAATTCCGTTTTAAAGCCATCCAAGTTAGTGACCATCAGCATAGATTTTGGTAATTTATTTAACAGATTAATCATGTGTTTATTCTGTTAAAGTATAGTGTCTATAGAGCCCACGTTGATAATATGTATTTCAGCAACATATCTGAGTTGTGAAACTGAAACATTAATCCTTGATTATTCTCCAGCAGTTATAAATGGAAATACCTCAAAATGCATGTCATTCATGAACTAAATCTATGTCACTTTGACTGCGTTTTGGGTATTTGTATTGGTCTTCTGCTTCAAAACTTTTGCTAATATTTTATTGGCATGTTTAAAAAAATGGAATGAAAACAGTTGCAATAACAAAAGAAACCATCCAAAATTATTTTTAATATGCAGCATACTTTTAGGGTTATTTTCTTTGGAGACTAAATACAGAATAACATGAAAAGATCCTGAATACAAAGAGCCTTGGTGGTGCAGGCTGTTAAATGCCTAGCACTTAAGTTCCAGCTGCCTGCAATTAGTACAGGCTCGAATCCCACCAGGCTCAAGGTTGACTCAGCCTTCCATCCTCTCGGGGTAGGTAAATTGAGGACCCAAGATTGCTGGGGGCAATAAGCTGACTTTGTAAAAATGCCGCTTAGTAATAAGCAGGCATATACAGTGGAATGGAGGCTATTGCTGAGCGCATTGGGATGTATCCCAAAAATTGTATAAATGTAATGAAAAAAAAATGCCTTCACAGCAGGCTTCAAACTCCTCTACAGAGCTCATCAGGATTTTGCAGAAGTGCAGCTTCTTTGACAGAAGGATGTTAACATGCTTGAAGAAGCTCCTAGCCAGAAGATGCTAGCCCATTTCCATAAATCCACTCATTGCTGATTGTAAATTGTGAAATATGCTTTAATTGGCTGTTATTTAGTCAATAAACCACAGTTAAACAATGGGTAATCCTGCTCTATGAACGCCATTTGTTTTAGAGTCCCATCCTTTCCAGATATTTAAGATTATTTAAGATGCTGCTTTGAGCCTTTTTCCCATTAGTAATTGATTTTCTAGCTTCACCAAGCCATCACTGAGGAAAAATAATACCTGTCTTCACTAGTGTTATTATATTGACACAATTATGGTTGGATGATTTTATAAGTGAATAGGAAAAAATGGTCTTGGCACAGTGATTTTAGCATTTAATTCTTCAGTACAAGTTTTTTTTATTTGTGACTTGGGTGCTATGCAGAATATTCAGGCTTTCTCCTACTAATATTAAGGGTATTATATCAGAATGTTTTTCTTTTTAATTGCAGTATGTTTGCTAGATAGTCAACGATTTAAAAATGCATGCAAACTGGTATGAAATGTATCTCCCCCAAAAAACCCATTCATATAAATGAGATACAGATACACACAGAAACAGAAAGAGAAGCAATTGCAACTAACTTAAAATCAAATCTAGAACATAACAAAATAAACAGATTATAATCTACTCTTATATATAAATCAAGGGTAGTTATCTTTGGAATGGGGAGAACTTAAAAATGTTGGGATCTTCTGGAATGTTATGGATACTCTCTTAAAATGGATGCTATGGAGAAGATTTTCTGTTCCTTAGAAACTATTATATTGGGGTGCTCAGTTGCAAAATACCCAACTTGTTCTCTACCTCTCCATTTTATTCTTAGCTTTTAATATTTGTTATTTCTTTGGCAGATGAGCATATTTCAAAACAATTTTTTTAAAAAATCTATGAATCTTCCAATTTATTGTTATTTATCTGTTAGTGTTCCATCCCAATTTCAAAACTGCCATCCCAATTTCTAAACTGCCATGGATCACATTCCTTCCCCTTATTACTTTTTCTCAGAATAACAGCCAGGTGAAATAAGGGGAGAGGGGGAGGGAGAGAGAGGGAGGGAGGGAGGGAGACCTAATCATCCTGAGAACTTCAATGGCAGAGAATCTGTTGGAATTTGGGTTTCTTGAGTTCAGTTCCCATATAAGTACACATAGTTCAATTTAATTAAACCATGCCCCCCTCTAAAGCAACTTTTGATCAAGGTATTTTCCTATACATGTTTAAAATAACATTATTTCAACTTGAGAAATGTCCAAATGTCCAAAGGGGTGTAGAATGAGCAGATGGCAATCCAGACTAGAGAAGAGATATTGAGCCTTAAAGTAAACCCAGCCATATTTACCGCTAGATCCTGATTACTGGGTCTTTTCCTTGCTGGCTGATAATTGGAAAGGTGATAGCAACAAAGCCAGAGGAAGGAAACCAATCACTTTGGTTATAATTAGAATCACATTTACAAAACAGGATAAACATTTCAGAATACAGATGGTAAAGGGATAGGCAAGGAGCATGGAAATTGATATGCTGGCTTTATTTATACAAACACATAGATGGGGAGATAGGACATCAGCTCAGCAGAGAGGAAATTCCATAAATAATATTGGTTTGGATAAATAAAGACTAACCAGGTAAATGCATCTTCCTATATTTTAGTATTTATTAACACTTCACACAAAATATATCATACTAGAGAATAATCTTACGCTTAGATTGTTATAACTGGGCAAAACATCTTTAGGAAACAACAGAAATATGTTTATACAACATTTTTAGGTGACAATTCTGAACAAGCCAAAAAAAGTGCTTGGACCATACGGATGACCTGCATTTATTAGAACTGCATACAACATTTAATTTATTAAATGATCATGCATTTCATACTCTACCTTGAGGGGCTGTTGCTTTAGCACATGGAAGACACTTTCGCAGTCGAGGAGTTAAGACTACGATCAGAACTATCAGGCCTCCAATACCAGCAGCCACCACACCAATGATTGTTCCAATGGATTCTTCTATATCAAGCCAACCTAAAGGGAAATTCATGCCCTAGTCAGAAATGTACTGTATTCAACATAAAAGACCACAAGAGAGTCTACATGGCAAAATGTTGCTACTGTAAATGTTTCTGTGGGATCATCTTGAGCCTATCACTAAAGGAACTTGATTAAAAATTAAAAGTATCATTTTGTTCGAGCTTTGATGTTTATTCATATATAACAGAAGTTAATGCATCCTGCCAGGACTGACCTACCAAATTAGGACAGTCCAGGGTGAACCCAGAGTTAATGCTTTCATTAATATTCATTACCACCATTTTTCTCCCCCCCCAACCCCCCCCCAAAAGGAGTAATGCTAAAGGAAAGAAAATGGCTGCCCCTTTTTGCTAATTAAAACAAAAACAGGCCTTTTTCTTAGCTTCCTTACAAGGTTATTGTAGGGGGAAAATAGGAAGAGATATGCTTCCTTAGCACATAAATGATAAGTACGGTATGTAGTCAATCAATCAATAAAACCAATTTAAATCCAGCAACTGGTGGTCAACTTAAAAAGGTCTAAGCCATCTGAGGCCTAGGGATATGAAGCATATCATTGTAACCCCCAAGATACAAACTGGCACCAACGTGTCTTCTTAAAATAGTACTTAATTGTTTAATGGTTGATTAGAAAACACACAACAGCAAACAGAAATGTAGATGGGGATGACATTTCGTGGAAATAACTTGGCTTCTAATATCGTATGTACACAAAAATGACTGTTAATCCAAAAAAATTCAGAGAAAAGAGGTGCCAAAGGAAATAGGCTAACCTTGAGTACTTCAAAAATAAAATAACACACTCTTCAGATGGCTACTTACTGAATCTGGGTAAATTTGGTTTTCTTTCCTAAATACAGATTCCGTCTTAGAATCTTTTCTTCCAGGCATGCTACTCCCATGAAGCCTCCAAGAATAAAAGCCTCTAGTAAACTCTTTCTAGTAGACTATTTAACCTCAAAGGTGGGACTCATTGTATTCCTTGAGAATTTAGCCATTTGGTACTTAAAGCTTCCTTATTACTGTAAGAGAGCTCTACTTTGGATTGCCATAGAAGTCCAGTTAGAAGTTTCAATTAGTGTAGAATATGGCTGCCATGCAGTCATTAGAATTACCTAATATAGCCACAGATCTGGTTACAGGAAATAACAAGTCTAAAGATAGTACCCAAACCTGAAATGTTTTGATTAGGGATAACCAAAGGAGAATACACAAAAAAGAATGAATGTCTAATGATGCACATCTTAACAGGATACTATATGCCCAAACTTGGAAATTAGATAGTATACCCACAGATGACATGATTATATAAAAAGTAATGGATTGCACAGAAATGAAAAAATTCACAATGGAATTGCAAGAGAGGGAAGATAAAGAATTCTGTATGGCCTGGGAAAAATGGTATGTCTACTTAGAAAATAGAAAGAAAATATAATGCAAAGGTAGAAGCTTTAAAATGTAATTGTAAATAGTATATATGTGTGTGTGTGTGTAGGAGAATGGTATAACTGATGTCACAAATAACTGCAAAAAATGTATATAGAACATGTTTTTCTTAAAGGTGAAAATTTAATAAACTTTATATTTAAAAAAAAAGAACTACCTAATATAGCCATGTAATATGATATTGCAGAAACGTCTTGGCTGGCTATTAGATTCTGTGTGCAATTCAAGATACTTATGAAAGGGCTAGTCATTTCCAAACTTTTTTCTCCAAATAAAATCATGATTTTCAGGAAGTTGTTGAAAGCCTAGATTTTTCAAACAGCTTTCAGGAAGGAACAGCAAATACTGTATGTAAAGTATAGGATTGTGCTATCAGTATAGATGTAATTTATTGAATTTTATTACAGACATATTTATAATAGAGGTGTTATGTTAAAACATTTGAGTTTTTGACAATTTTGTATTTGTTATGTTAATTGTTGTTTTGCTGAAAGCTACTTAGAGTCAAAAGATTTGATATAATATAAGACATTATAGTATAAAAGTGAAGGAGAGAAGCTTACTTGGCTAGTGGTTCTTGTTACAATGTGTAACATTTATTTATATTTTTGAGCACTTCAATAAGTGCCCAGTTGACACAATAAAGCTTCTGTATAGCTTTGACATGGAAAGAGTGTGAAAGGAAGGACATTTGAAATATAAAGCACTGGTATGTCTTCTCTTCCTTTTACTTCCTTATTCTTACCATTTCTAAGGCAAATGGTATGATGATAATACTGTAGAAGAAAGATGAAAAAGGAAAAAGAAGACAGAAGACAGAAGAAAGAAAATCAGAAATAGAAAAAAATAGCCAGTCAGGCAGCAGCTAAATGACAGCGTACAAAAGCAGAGAACTTTGACAGTGATAAAGCAGCAGAAGAGGATATCAAATAAACTCTGTGACTAAGATAACACAGCCACCAAAGACACAAGAATTGAAAGTTCATTAAGTGGTCCACAGATATTGGCATAATTGGATCCCCTAGGTGCTAGCATTTGCAGGGGAGCCCAGGTTGTGGTGAGAATTTCCCAGAAGTCCTGAATGCTAATATCTGGCACTCCAGAAACAGGCAGTGAAGGAGCCAATGGAAGGTAGACTACAGCAGCAGCCAGTAACAGTCACAAATGAACTACAGTCTTCCAGGAGCAACTAGGAATGATGTCAACTCCCTACCCAGCATCCAACAGAACAGAAGCCATGTAAATGACTATAAGGGGCTGTGGGTTTAGGAGTGGCATGCATAAATCTGAAGTTCTATTGGGCTTAAAGAAAAAGGGTCAAACAAAGCAAAACTGTTAAATATGCATGATGCTACATTTACATGAGTTTATGTTATATGCAAAGTGGAGTCTGATGTCAGACTCCACTCATTGGTTCAGCTGCTGGTGGGAAGATTGAGTCCCCGTCAATGGCTGAAGTGTTGGACAGCGCGGCTATAAAAAGCTGGCGCTGACTGCATTTGTTTGCTTTTTATTCTGGTTGTTAAATAAAGAGTCTTCTCCCATTCCTGAGTCCTGCTCCTTCCTCATCTGCTCCCATTTAACAAAAACAGTGAACTAGAAGTAAATAAGAAAAGCATAGAGAAAAACATAGGCCAAAGGAAATACAGGTAATCCTCAACTTACAACAGTTCAATTAGTGATCATTCAAAGTTACAATGGCACTGAAAAAAGTGACTTATGATCATTTTTCACACTTATGACTGTTGCAGCATCCCCATGGTCATGTGATTTACATTCAGATGCTTGATAACTGATTCACATTTATGACATTTGTAGTGTTCAAGAGTCATGTGATCCCTTTTCCAACCTCCTGACAAGCAAAGTTAATGGGGAAACCAGATTCACTTAACAACGTTACTAATTTAAGAATTGCAGTGATTCACTTAACAAATGTGGCAAGAAAAGTTGTAAAATGGGGCAAAACTCACTTAACAAATTTCTCACTTAGCAACATAAATTTTGGGCTCAGTTATGGTCTTAAGTTGAGGACTACCTGTAATTAATCAGACTGAATTAGTCAAGAAAGTAAAAATATTGTTCATGTAATAAAAAGAAGCAACATTCTTTTGGTTATAAATAAATATTATGTGATATGTGTAAGAAAAATCATATTTAGAATTGCATGTGTCCCTGCCTTTGATGGGTGCCATCTCATAAGATGAACCTATAGCAGAGAGATTTGCAATTTTAATCTATTTTGCCTTTAAATATAATAGCAGACATTACAGTACTCCACATGCTTCTCCTGTCCAGCTACTAACCTTGTCAGATCTTTTGATTAGTGGCAAGCAATCTCACTAGCTTAAAGACACCAATCTTTTTGGAAAGTACCTGCGGTCTCAAAAACACCACAATCTTATATCACAAGATTACTGCCAAGTCTTTACCACATCAGAAGCCCTATTCTCATTGGTCAGGAGCACAATTGACAAACTCACCTTGGATTAATCATTTGAATTTCTACATGTTCTATTTTTAGAACATGTAGAATATGTAGACATATTCTAATCTACATGGTCAAACTTTTGCTCCCAAATCAGGACTGAAATTGGGATACTTCTATTGATTTGTAATCCAGTGATCTCTGTGGATTACAAGTGAAACTCAAAAAATTAGAATATCGTGCAAAAGTTCATTTATTTCAGTAATGCAACTTAAAAGCTAATAATGAGATAGACTCATTACATGCAAAGCAAGATCAAGCCGTGATTTGGCATAATTGTGACTTACAGATCATGAAAACCCCAAATCCATAATCTCAGAAAATTAGAATATTACATGCAATCAATAAAATAAGGATTGTACATAGAACAATATTGGACTTCTGAAAAGTATAAGCATGCATATGTATTCAGTACTTGGTTTGGGCCCCTTTTGCAGCAATTACTGCCTCAATGCAGCATGGCATGGAAGCTATCAGCCTATGGCACTGCTGAGGTGTTATGGAAGACCAGGATGCTTCAATAGTGGCCTTCAGCTCTTCTGCATTGTTCAGTCTCATGTCTCTCATCTTTCTCTTGGCAATGCCCCATAGATTCTCTATGGGGTTCAGGTCAGGTGAGTTTGCTGGCCAATCAAGCACAGTAATCCTGTGGCTGTTGAATCAGGTTTTGGTGCTTTTGGCAGTGTGGGCAGGTGCCAAGTCCTGCTGGAAAATGAAGTCAGCATCCCCATAAAGCTCAACTGCGGAAGGAAGCATGAAGTGCTCCAAAATCTCCTGGTAGATGGCTGCGTTGACCCTGGATTTAATGAAGCACAGTGGACCAACACCAGCAGATGACATGGCTCCCCAAATCAACACAGACTGTGGAAACTTCACACTGGACTTCAAGCATCTTGCAGTGTGTGCCTCTCCATTCTTCCTCCAGACTCTGGGTCCTTGGTTTCCAAATGAGATGCAAAAGTTGCTCTCATCAGAAAAGAGGACTTTGGACCACTGAGCAACAGACCAGGTCTGTTTTTCTTTAGCCCAGGTAAGACACTTCTGACGTTGTTTGTTGTTCAGGAGCGGCTTGACAAGAGGAATATGACATTTGAAGCCCATGTCCAGGATCCGTCTGTGTGTGGTGGCTCTTGATGCACTGACTCCAGCCTCAGTACAGTCCTTGCGAAAGTCCCCAACACTTTTGAATGGCCTTTTCCTAACAATCCTCTCCAGGCTGCAGTCATCCCTGCTGCTTGTGCACCTTTTTCTTCCACACTTTTCCTTTCCACATAACTTTTTATTAATGTGCTTTGATACAGCACTTTGGGAACATCCAACTTCTTTTGCAATTACCTTTTGAGGCTTTCCCTCTTATGGAGGGTGTCAATGATGGTTTTCTGCACAACTGTCAGGTCAGCAGTCTTTCCTATGATTGTGATTCCTACTGAACCAGACTGAGAGACCATTTAAAGGCTCAGGAACCCTTTGCAGGTGTTATGGCTTAATTAGCTGATTAGAGTGGGACACTTTGAGCCTAGAATATTGAACCTTTTCACAATATTCTAATTTTCTGAGATTGTGGATTTGGAGTTTTCATGAGCTGTAAGCCATAATCATCACAATTATGCCAAATCACAGCTTGAACTGTCTTGCTTTGCATGTAATGAGTCTATCTCATATATTAGTTTCACCTTTTAAGTTGCATTACTGAAATAAATGAATTCTTGCACGATATTCTAATTTTTCGAGTTTCACCTGTACAGCTATAGTAATCAGATCTGGTTGCAAAACTCCAGTTCAGAACATAGCAGCAAAGCAGTTAGTTTTTGCAATCCTTAGCTTGTCATCTAATTGTCACAAGACTTTTGCAGTTCAGATTTATTAGCCCTACTGATAGACTATAACTATAATTGCACGTCATCTTTCTCTTGAAGTCCTCCAAGGTGTTAGACATATGGATATTTTTAATGGAAAAATTACTTTCAAAATTATTCACAGCTGAAAGTTAATGACTACTAATTTGAAAATGGACAGGTTTTAAAATATTATATCTTTCTAAGTTTTCAGTTGTGCCAGTTTCCAAGCTGTTTCTGGTTTGAAATACTTAGAACTTTTAACTGACTCATGCAGTTGAGGTGAGGACTTTAAGTTTAAAATATCTTCCTTTACTTTGAAATGTGGTTTCAGTTTCTTCCTGAAACTGAAGGCAGTTTACAAACAACCAAAACTCTATTTTATGAAACTAAGGAAGATTTTTTAAATTAAGTAACCAGTGGCAATGTAGCCCATACCTCCTTAGATCCAAACCTTCTGTGTAATAGTCACATCTTAAGTGAGTCCAGGGGATTCCAAACCTCAGTAAATAAGGTACTGCAGAATGGGGGGCTACCACCAAGAAGGCCTAACCTCCAAATCCCATTCCCCTTATCTCATTTGATTTCAGGATTCTCACTGAACCTTTTTTCAAGAACTCCAAATCTTTTCAGAAGGGATGGTCCTACAAATACCAGGAAACAAAGTCATTTAGGGCATTAAAGATAAAAACTGGTACTCTTAATTTTACCTAGAGCAACCAGTAGCCAGCACAATGACCAATGCTACCACCAGGCAGGATGCTGCACTTTTAATCAATTGAACCTTTGTTAACAACTTCAGAGGCAACACAAAGTACAGCTTACATGGTTTTCATTTTTGTGTTTGCATTGTTCTCTTGCTTATTTATAGTAAAGCCTTAAAAACCATTACAGAAAAATAAATATTACCCAAATATGCTGTTGTTTTGTATTCTGATTATCTAGTAGTCTACCAGATCTTTTGCAGCCCAGATCTATAGTCTGAGTGTTAATGGCTGGATTTACACATTGTGATTTATTTTATATGGTTTAAGTTATGTGCACTTTCTCATTGTAATTTGTAAACCATGTTTTATGGTTTAATGAGCTTTGTGAATCCAGCTTATTTTAAAAAGCATGATTAAATATATATTCTTAGTCTATGATCTTTAAAGCCAAGTGGCTTACTTTTCCAATGCCTCTCAGGTGCTTTCAGAAAAGGCTTTTGTTAGGCCATCATTGTGTCAGGAGGAGGAGGAGGAGAGCACTATAATTTCTTTAACAGATAGTCCATGTCAGGGATGTCAAACTTGCAGCCCGCGGACCGGATGCATCATGCGCTGGCCATGCCCATACATCACATGACCATGGGTTGTCACGAGTTTGACACCCCTGGCCTACTTGCAAACATTCTAGAAAACCTCTGAAAGCATTTTTTTTTAAAAAGAACAAAATTTTACCTAGTGCTCTCTGGATTCTAAGTTTTGTGCCATCGCCGGTCACCACATCACCATTGGAAAGAATCACTTGGCAGTAATAAGTGCCATGATCACTGGCTGTCACTTTTAAGATGGTCAGTGAAGCATCACCTTCTGATAAATTCCCAGTCAAAAAAATTCTAGTGTTGTTTTCCAGGGCAGTGACATTATTTTCCATGACATCCTTCTGTCCTTTTCCATCCCGTTTATACCACTTCACTGTGAGGTTATTCAAAGATGATCCTTGGGAACTGTGATACCGGCATCCAAAGAGCACTGTTTCACCCTCCTTGGCTTTCTCTTTTTCTGGAGTCTGAGACAAAAATGGTTGCCATGTCTTCATCCAAAACTCTGTAGGGTGGAGAGAGGAATTGTTTGAAGTGGCTGCATTCTCCTGTGTGGCATTAGAAACACCAGTATAAAGCACTGCAAAGGTAGAAAGATAGATCAACATTTCTTCATTGATTCAGAATGTATCAATACTCTGAGATAGTCTTCCTCAAACTGGCACTCCTCTATCTAGCACTTCCCATAATTTCCAGTCAGTAAAGCAGTGTGTTTCAGAGGGAAGTTTTTGTAAAAAAAAAAGTGGGGGGATTTATTATATAGTTTAGGGGTTCAATGGAAGATCTCCTTCAGAATAGATTAGAAAAATCAAGAAATGAAGGGATGAGAAAGGGATGATTTACACTATATGAGTTTGGGAAAGAAGTATATTTGAAACATAAATCTAACCTACATTTTCAGAGATTTCACAGGAAAGATCCTCAGAGCATTTGCAAATAATCAACCATATTGTTATCCCATACTTTTGACTACACAATTTAAATGAAGCAAAATTTGAGGAAGGCATTTGAAGTAAAGCACTTTTTCATGGGGCATTTGAAGTAGCATCCATTCACTCCTAACCAGCAGATAATTATCCTGACATAACATTTGTTGCCCATTTGCTGATTCCTCCCCTTCCTGACCATACTATTCTCAGATGATAGTCTTCTAAGATACTGTGTTCTGGATATATTTCATCAATCACTATAGAAGCTGAAGGGTGTGATTAATTTCAGTGTAATGTTGCCATTGCTCCCCATTTGGAAAGGCTACTATTTGCACTACAACAACTTTTAAATTGGTTCTTTACAAAGAGGTCAATCATCATCTGTGCAACTCTATGTAGCCCTGCTAGAGTAAGATTTCTTCTGAACTACCAGTACACTTTTATTTTTGTCTGTCTTTTGCAAATTCAAAGTTTGTATGTGGAGGTACTGTAGGTAGGAGTAATGTGGCAGGAAGGAAAATTATATGGTCTGAAAAGGAAAATGCTTAAAATAGTTTTTTCCAAATGCCTCTCGTGGACAATTTTAACAGAACGAAATAAGAAACAACACATTTAGCTAATGAATCTTATGACTTAAGCATTTTAAATAGGATAACAAGAAATTCAAATTTAATCAAAGCATTACCCTGAATATTAAATAGTGGTGTGACTCAGCACAAATGTATTTAAATTATGACAATTTTTTGCACCCCATAATGTTTGTAGATGTCTCTTCATGTATACATGTGTTTATGGTTGCACATGTTTATATCCCTACTAGACAACCTGTGCCCTGCTAGGTCATCAGATATATTCCCTTATCTAAACCGAGAAACAGAATGACCATGGACAGGCAAAAAGCAATGGGAGCAGGAGTGACTTCCAACTTTCTGCCAGTTTCCTAACTGAGTTTGCTTGGAGGAAGCTGGGGGGGAGCATCAAAAAAATCTTCCTCCCTCTCTTATACATACTGATCATCTCTAGATATAATATTTTTAAACAGAAGTGATGTCTGAGCATTATTGTATATTGATTATGCCCTTCTAATATTTAAATCAATGCCAGGTCTGATTATGTTGCAATATCAGAACTTGTTGGAAGAGTGTGCATTTATTTGTGTGTGTTTAGCATTGGAGGAAGCTTGTGATTCACATCTGTGATATCATGTTCCAGCTCATTCTCTAGGGGCTTCATCATAAAGGTCACAATGCAGGGTTGGCTTTTAATATTGCAAAAGGTCAGTTGTCTAGAGGTATTTATGTCTATTGTCCATCTCCTATAAATATAAAACCAAGCTAGTGGATCCTATTTTCATCTGTGATGGATGCAATGATATGACTACAGAGAGAGAGAGAGAGAGAGAGAGAGAGAGAGAGAGAGAGAGAGAGAGAGAGGCAGAGACAATGGGCTACAGAAAAATCTTTCTTGCTACCATTGATCCTACTTCTGCATTTTGGCACTCACTTCCTTACTTAAAATGTCTGATCCAAGGCTGTGGTTATAAGTGACAGATTCCTCTGTCAGATTTCAGAGGCAGTTACTCATTTGTAAGGTTTTTGTCTCTTGTTTGTTATTTTTGTCCTTAACACACAGCTCTTCCTTGCATCTATAGGAAGTTATATATCATTCTTAAATTTAAGAAGAGCTGTACTAGATCAGTCCAGAGGCCCATTTAGTCAAGAAACATTTCGTAATCCAAATGCATCCAGAAAATACACATGCAGGGCATGATAGTCGTTCCACCATAGCATTTTTTAAAGCAGGCTCCCTGTGATTCAGAAGACTAAAAGCAGTAACAGCTCTTCCTATGTGAATTTGTCTAATCACCTTGTTAAAGCCATTTAAACCTTCCACACAGTTTCTCTCTTCAATCCAGAGTCTCCCTGCTTAAGTGAATTGTTTCAGTTATTTCAGTTTTTAATATTATGAAAAAAATCTTTATTTTTCTCGGGTTCTTGATTTCCAGACATTGTTAGATTTATATAATTTTCTTTAGTTGCCCTACTGATTAACCTCATGACCTTTTCCATCTTGTCTTTTCTTCTTCACAGGATACAGCATTTTTTTTCATTAGGAGTTTCTTGCTTCTATTTTCTATAGACATTATATTCTAGCTGGTTCCTTTTCATTGATCCCTTTTGTAGGGATTATTTTATCTTGATTTATTCAAACTTTTTCATTCTTTGTTCCTTTTATTCCTAATCTCCTAGACTCTCTTCCCAGCTCTTGCCTTCTTCCTTCTAAGATTTAATTCACCAGAGGGGAAGGATCCTTCACTCTGAGAAATCACATAGCCAGTCAGAAGCAAAAGCTTCTTTTTTTACCAGCACTATCTATGAAGATGCTAGTTGTTCATCTACTACAAGGCAAGAGATATAACACCAGGTAATTCTCTCTGTGAGTTCATAATGCCAATACTAAAAAGTCACTTTATGTATAGGTGATGGTCCCTGGCCCACTTTGTCTGCATTCAGAAATTAAACGCACTCTAGTTTACTTAATACAAGTAGTTTGTTTAGTGACCATTCAAAGTTACAATGACACAAAAAATGTGATTTATGACTGTTTTTCACATTTACGACCACTACAGCATCCTCATGATCACATGAGCAAAATTCAGATGCTTGGCAACTGATTCGTATTTATGACAGTTGCTGTATCCCAAGATCATTTGATCACCTTGTCAATTTCAAAATGGACCTAAGCTGCCACAGCCATCTTTTCATTTCTCAGCTTGCCACACAGTATGGGGGGAGAGGTTTGGAATGTCGGACCAGACAATAAAAAACAGATTGTCCCGTGGGAACGAAGGTTATCTCTACAGGTGCTGGCCAGAGACGGGAGGGAGTTACCTGAGAGATGCCAGAACACCTAATTGGACAATGTGACCTATGACCATGAGGGAGGGAATTATCTATTCTTCAATTATACAAAAAGCGTGGGAATTAATTAGAGTTGGTTTTGCTTTCATGCATGCCAAAATGATGTACTCTATAAAAGAGTTTTTAAAGAGATCTGATCACCTCAGAGTGCTGGCTTGGTTGGGTTCATCAGTTGGAACCTTGACACACTTTTTACAAATTTCTGACAAGCAAAATGAATGGCGAAGCCAGCTCCACTTAACAACCCTGTTACTAACAACTGCAGTGATTCATTTGACAAATGTGGCAAGAAAAGTCATAAAATCAGGCAAAATTTATTTAATAAACGTCTTGCTTAGCAACAAAAAAATTGGGCTCAATTATGGTTGTAAGTTAAGTATTACCTGTATTTGGATGGAAAGGCAACAATACCAGAGAAAAATGCATTGGCAAGCTACTTTTGTTCTATTGACAAGAACATTGCATGGCTGTGTCCACATAGGCACAAGTAATCAATTTGACTTGAGTTTACTAAGAATACAAGTAACTGAAACTACATCATGCATATCAATATAGCAAATACTGCTGCTGTATTTTCAAGTAGATTGTTATCAGCAGTTAAAAACCTCTTGCAAAGATAAAAATGTATAGAATTTTGATGTGCAAAATATTTAATATTACTTATTACAAATAAAGCTGAAATGACAGCTATATATTGATATGCATAATTTACAAATTACTGTACTGTAAAATAGAACCTCTAACTTTATATATTAAGAGCTTTTTTAATGGGTTTAATCTGAAGATAAAATGTCCAGAGCCAATTCAAGGGGGATTTTTTTTGGGGGCTTGAAATAAAATGGAATATTCAATCAGCTCACCAGTGAAAGTGCATGCTATTCAAGATTAGCCAAATCATTCTGGCAGCTGAAACAGAAAAGCTCAAGATATAAAAGTCTATGGAGATTCTCAGTCATCCAGGTCATGTAAAATATAAAAGTACTGTGAGAAGAAATGGCAAATAGCTGATTTTTCATGACATCCAAAATCAACTTCCTGAGGTAGCTTGTCCTGTCTTATGACAGGGTGAGGGTTGTAAAATTCAAATATATTATTGGTCCTATGCTTCATGGCTGTATAGAAGCTGCATATTTTCTTAATCCTAGATAGGCAGCTAAACCTTCCAGAATTCCCTTAATTCAAGGACACAAAGACTATCTTGCTCCTTTTTCTCTTCTTTCTAGGCCCCCATATGCTGCTAGGTCTTTGAAAAAACTGCTGTGCCATTAGATTTTATAGAGGTACATCTTAGAAGAACAGGCATAAAATCTTGCGGGCAAACAAGTAAACAAGTGTAAAACTAGAAAGTATACAATAAAGAAGTGAAAAATACAAAGCTTGTCTACCAAAACTTTTTCTATATTGTTCAAGTAATATTTTATATAATGATTTATGATACATTGGGTAAAGAAACCAGATTCACATAAATTTAACACCTGATCTTATTCAAAATTCATCTCCCTGGGGTTTAGTGGAGCTTACTCCCAAGAAAGTAAAAATGCCTAAGTTTATCATAAGCAATAATTTGAGAAGAAACTGCCATTGTCATCTTTCTTAACATTGAAAGAAAATAATTGCTAGAATAATTACTTACCTAATATGAGAGAGATCAGAAGAAAGGGCATTGCCCAGAGGTAACATTTGGAGATCTCCTGATGCATAGCTGAATATGTACGCATTCTTTTTGTGCCTTTTGTACCAAGCACATGGGCAAAGGAAAAAAAAGTTTGCCTGCTGGTACTGCAGAAGAATAGGAACTCACATTCTGCCCAGCAAATGTCACACTTACTAATGTTACCACTTCATAGCTCTCTGTCTGTTGCCTAAAGGAGTGTCACTTTTGGATTTGCTGAAGCTCCTTGCCTGAAAAAGCGCTAATCTCTATTAGCAAAGCTGCAGGGAGAAGTGGGGAATATGTTAAAAACAGTCTCTCAGCTAAATCCAGAATTTGCACTTGAAAAACAGACTTTCAAGTAGTCTCTCCTCAAAATCCCTTGTCCCCTAAATTTGTCACCAAATACATGTATCCCAGTTATTGTTTATATCATGAGAATTATAATGGTTTGTGTGTCCCTAAAATGAAACAAGCATGATTCATATGTCTCAGTGTTATTATAATTCTATAGGGCATGTAAGGTAAGCTACTTTTAATGGAAAGATGAGATATAACATTTCAAAAAGTAGACCTGAATAACATTTTTTTAGCTTTCTAAGGTGAATTTACTTCAACCTTCCTGATTTATTTAATTGTGCCTTGGTCCAACTGAGGTTTTGAAAACAGCCCAAGTAAACCTGTACTTTGTCAGGGGGGACCAATAGCAATTAACAAATCTTTGCCCAAAGGAACAGCTGGAGCTTAATTTCAGTTTATTTTCAATGTCAGGGCTTTAACAATGCATTTTATTCACCATCAAGTAATTGCAACTAGTCCCCATGTCTGGGCTCTTACTCAAAAGGGCGTATAATTACACATCCCCAATACATCATTTACAGCAAATGGTTACTAATTCAAAGACTATTTGGAGGTTGTAACATGTGACCTAGAAGACAAAGCTTCTAATTCTTGGTAGGTTTATATATGTGCATCAGTACACATTTCCATGCATTTTATCCCTAACCTTAGCTATGTATCATAAGTTTAAATGAGGTTATTTTGGAGAAGAAATTGAGGTTGACTAATTCTGGATATATCTCAAATTGTGTCATGGCTATTGCAAAGCTATTAAATTCTGTTTTTCAAACTGTATCCTAACATGTTAATATTATAATCTACAGATAATTTCAAACATTATATACTACAGATTTTATTTCCAAAAATACATTTGTGTAGCAGTATAGAGTCTTTTGCCCAAGCTATTCTTTGCCAAACACTATTTGCACATATTTGAAATCAGCAGTGGTGGGATTCAAATTTTTTTACTATCGGTTCTGTGGACGTGGCTTGGTGGGCATGGTAGGGGAAGGATACTGTAAAATCTCCAGTCAGAGGTGGGATTTTTCAGTTCTCCAAACTACTCAAAATTTCTGCTAAAGGTTCTCCAGAACTGGTCAGAACCTGCTGAATACCACCTCTGAATCAACAGCAATTCCTTAATTTGCTGAAAAAATTACCTGTTTGTTACCAGGTAGCACTTACAATGACTATCTTGACACAAACCTCACCTCCCACCACTGCCAAGCAAGGTGCTATTATATGCACACTGCTCTGATTAGTAATTTAAAACTGGGCTAGTGGCAAGGATTTTCATAAATTTGTGTAAATCTGATCTGAAACTGAAATTGCAATTTGTTCCACTTTTTCTCCACTGCCAGAATATTCTCTGACTCCATACTGTACAGAAAGCCCTCAATTTATGACCAGAATTGAGTCCAAAATTTCTGTTGCTAAGCAAGACATTTGTTAAGTGAGTTTGCTCCATTTTACAATCTTTGTTGCCACAGTGTTAAGTGAATCACTGCAATTGTTAAGTTAGCACATCTGTTAGGTGAATTGGCTTCCTCATTACTTTGCTTGTCAGAAAGTTGCAAAAGATGATCACATGACCCAGGACACTGAAACCATCATAAATTATGCCAATTGCCAAGCATCCAAATTTTGATCATGTGACCATGGGGATGCTGCAATCATTGTAAGAGTGAAGATCTATCATGTCACTTTTTTCAGTGCCTTTGTGATTTTGGACAGTCACTAAACAAATAGTTGTAAATTGAGGATTGCCTGTATGCTATGTCTTCCTTTTTCAGAAGAACAAGGTGCTCTGTGCACTCATGATCCTTTCTTTCCACTGCCCTCCTACACTTGCTAAGGAACAGTCTTTCCCTTATAGAGGGTCTTATATAACCACCTCTGCTTGAGCTATAAAAGCCAGTCTCTATTTTTATCTTCTAATAGCTTCCTATTTGTACTGCTGCTTTCCAGGAACAATGGTTTTTTTGGGGAAAGGTAAAACTGCAGAGTTTGTAATATTGTAGCTTAAACCTCTGCAATAACTTCAGTTCTTTATTCTTCCTGGTATTGTAATACAATACATTTAGCTACTGATTGCCCATATATTGGCTGATCAATACCAATAATTACCGGTATTTCATTTGATAAATTGTTCACAATAATAGCAGTGACTTTCTATTTCTGAACTGAAGTTTGAATCATGCTTTAAACCAGGGGTGTCAAACTCAATTTCATTGAGGACCGCATCAGTTGTGCTTGACTTTGGAGGGGGCGGGGGGGCATGGCCAGGGTGGGCGTAGCCAGCTTGACATCACTCATGTCAAGGACGCCTGTGGTGGCCCGACCGCTCTGCCAGAGAAAACTGGCTCCTGAGCTCTGTTTTCGACTGCAATGGCCTTCTGCAACTCTGCCAGTGAAAACAGAGCTCATAGCCCTCTATTCTAATTTGTTCAGATATATTAGCTGGCACAACGATGACAGTCCTAAATGCATATCACAACATAACCAATTTAATTTACAGTTATTCTTTTGTCAGAAGGACTGACTATAATACATTTAGTGACAAAGTGCTGGCGCATAACCATTCTGGTAAGGTTATAAGTAACATAGTATAAACAAAAATACCTACAAGGTACACATGTAGTAACCACAAACGGGAACAGCAATGCAATCATTAAGCAAAATAGTCACTAAGTGAAAAATGACATGACTACAACGGTACTTACAATTTTACTTCAACTTTGTTTTGGTTTACTATGTCAAAAACCAAACAGTCAGGTTAGCCCAAGTGGTTGGGACATTTGACTCACAAGTCAGGTAAAAGGACAAATTTATAGCCCTTTTCCTCCATTCCCCTACCCTTTGAAATGCTTACTGTGGGGCTGGGATAATTAGCAAGAAGAAAACTAATCTTTGTATTTATATTTATTGAAGAGAAAGAGATTACAAGATAGCAAATACACAATGAGGAACACACATAAAAGGATTGTGATAGCACTGGATATTTTATTAGGATCTAAATAAGAGCCTTTAGTGTGAAACTAATTTGGGTCTTGCAATAGCACGAGGTTCTAGTTAAGGTCATAAAGTTGGTTAGCACTTTTTAAGGGATGTGCTGACCTGCAGAAAAAAAAACTGCTCAAGAAGCTTGCCTATGCAATCTTTCCACTCTGTGAAGAAGGAAATTACATACCATAGGACTGCAAGGGCTGACTGTAATTGCAAATACATGACTAAAAGAAACTGCCAAATATATAAATGCAGCGTTGGTTGCAAAGTTACTCTGAATGGTTGCTGTCTGAGGCAATTGCTAAATGAGGACTACCTGTACTGGACTGCCTACAGTGTAAATTTTAAATGTGGCCTTTATCACAGCAGTTAGCTGTGTTAGGAACTTGACTCATAATTGAATCATGATTCACTGAATTAACCTAACTGAATTGGCATCACATTGAGCCATAAACCAACCATTGTGGTTGAGCTTTCACAATATAGGTTATTAACTTAGCACCCATAATTTGGCCTACTAATGTTTGGGGTGAACTCAGTTACAGTTGATGATAGTAGACCTCAGGATTAAAATCCATAAGGGAAGAATCACTAATCAGATTCCCTTCTATGTACTAGGGAGCAGCAGATGACAAGGACTGCAGCCAAACAACTCCATGAGCATTCAGGGCCATTCCAAGAGGCCATAAATGGATGAAGTTTATCATAACATTTTTTAAATTGCAGCTACAAGTTATTTTGCAACTTTTCTGTAGTTTTCCTGAGTCAGATGTGATTGCTAGTGACTTCACAGACCCACTCATGCAGTTTTCTGGGCACTTTACAAAATATGCCTTCTTAGGCATATTACTTAGGTATAAACACTGCTTTGTAGTGGAAATGTTTACTGTATTTCAAAAAACAGGAAAACATTAACTGAGTGTGTGTTACTATGTTTATGTCCAGGCACACACAACTCAACTACAAAATATTAAAATAAAAAAGTGCTGTCTGAGCGGTGTCAGACACTATTGTGTCTAAGTTGTCATTTCCTCTTCCAAGATTTTAGACGAGGATCAACCTTAACCCTATGCCCGTATGATACTTTGTGAATACTTTAAAATCTGTGAAGTATTGCATAGTTTTAGGATTTAGTATTGCAGAGGTTTCCATTCCTTTTTGGTTAAAAAAAAAAGAGCTCTGCATTTGTCCAGGTATTTCTTCGTCCTAGTAACTCCATCGACTGAGCTAAAACCCAGGTTGCTCCGAATGAGCCCTTCTCTGATTGGGGCAAAAATAAAAACTTTCGAGCGCGAGGAAATCCCGCGGGCTTTTTACGAAGCAGCCGCGCGAGGCGCTGGTTTCTACCAACTGCCACTTGGTGGAGATACCCAGTCCTATTGTGACTGTTGATGTAACAGCGCCATCTTCTGGCGGCCAGTCTCTCAGAGAACTACCCTGAACTTGTCTGCCAAGTGTCTTCGGATCGCCCATAACAGCTACTGAAGTCCAGCGCCTTCAGGCAAACATTGCAGTACTGCCCTGAACGTAAGCCGCTGGGGAGCCTTCCCGTTAGACTGTTAACTCCGGACTACTGCTGAACTACCAGCTCCGGCATTCCCAAGCAAGCAGGCCAGCCCCTCTCCTTTCTTCAGGCAGGTTGGGATGGCAACGACCCAAAAATTCCGGGTCTCACTCTGAAAGGTAATTCTGGGAGTTGTAGTTTCCATACTTTTGAAGTGCGCAGCTTGAAGAGGGCTACTTAAGGTACAGCTAACCCCACTTTATTATATCCTTGATTCACTCGTTTCTCACTTGAGCTTATTGTGTCACCTCTGTACACGTGTAGCTTTTGCCATTCTTTCGGAGCTCACAGCAGTTTACAAAGAAATAAGTAGCAGACATGGCTTATTTTAAAGTCCACATACTGGGCTGCTGTGATCAGTTGAATTTGAACCCACAGAAGCTCACATACAGGAATTCAGAAAACGTGAACTTTACTCTGGTACAGTGCATACAAACCAATGGTTAGTTTGGAATTTATGTCAATTCCAAGTATAGATGTATATTTATTAAATTCAATTGATTTACAGAGAATTATCGCAACACTTTTTTAAATAAAACTGAATATCAGTTTTTTATAAATATATTTTAGCCATAATGCATTCATAGAAGTGGAGGGAGAACCCCTGAAGAATGAGAAGAAAATGAGAGCAGAAAAATGCTGCAAATACAAATATATACAGTATTTAAATAAATACTGTTTGTTCTCTTAAGATTCTTGTTAAAATTCTCTTAGGTTGGTTAGCACATTATTTATGTAACACCCTTTTCTTTAGCTAATCCTGAGTTATGTGCTGAAATATAAAAATATAGCAACATGCCTTGCTCAATTATTAGCTTCACAAAACCCAAAAAATAAAAACTGCATAAAGAAACTGACAATACATCTTAATCTATTGTCGGAGAACAAACCTTTACCCTCATCCTGCATCTGAGCTAGATATTCTCCACTATTGCAAAGTTCTTAACCTTTCCTACCCTGCCTTGGGATTTGGGAAGTTGTACTTCTGTCTAGGGACTCCAGGTTAGGGAAGACCGCTCTTGCTCAGTGGTTTGAAACCTAGAAACTTTTTTTCTGTTGTAGCTCCTATATGAAGAATATGTTGCAGCAATGAATGATTAGTACTTAATACTGGGAGGAAGTGGTCTTTGAAATGCTCTGCTAAATTTATTTTCAGGGAAAGTATTTATAAATCATATTTATAAAGCTGTCCAACTTTAGGCAATTCTGAGGAGAAAACGAAACAATGTATGAAAATCATTAACGGAGAAAAAATACTTAACCTAGAGAGAACAACCCATGACATGTGCCACACCCTCTTCTCCCCAAAGGAGCCAGTCAGTGGTGGGATTCCAAAAGTTTTACCACCGGTTCAGTGGGCATGGCTTGGTGGGCGGGCTTTGTGTGCGTGCACATACTTTGCATGTGCACGCGCACCAAAAGCACACTTCGTGCAGGCGCAGAGGCATTCCAGCTCACCTCCTGCAAGCCTGCACTCTCCTGGTTGCTTCAGCAGCTGCTGCGTGGCACTCTGCTGTGCCATGCAAAGCAGCTGCACTTCAAAAGCAGAGGATGAAGGTGAGTATGGGAACTGGGCTGGGTGGGTGGCCCAACAGCAGAGCGGCGGAGGGAACCAGTTCATCTCTGCTGCTCATCAGTGCTACTGGCTCGGCAGAACTGGGCTTAACTGGTAGAATACCACCACTGGAGCCAGTCATATAGTCTAATTTTGATATTTAAGGCTTGCTTGTAGAAGAGCAGTGTTGGGGCTATTCATATCTAAAGGATCTATTCTGGTCAACCAACTCCAGTTCCTGAGGGTAGATACTGCAACAATAAAGAGAGCGCTTATGCGTGGTTCTTCTGCTTGGGTGCTGCTGACACTTTAAGCCATGGGGGAAGAGAAGTGTTGCGAGCAAATGGCGCTTGGGTCTGCTTGCGGGTTGCATCCTTCTCTTCTCTATGGTAAGAAGTGCAACATTTTTCCCCTTCACCCTCCCCCCGTACTCTGCATCTTTTTATAGGCAGCTGGATTTAAAATTTAATGTGCAATAAAAACAACTGACAGTCTTTGGATATGCCAGGTGGAAAGTCTCTCTTCTCAGTCGCCTTTGTCCACTCCTGTGTTTCTGTCTCCCGGCGACGGTTGCTGAAAAAGTGGCAGAGACCTAAAACAAAAAGGCGGAAAGTTGTTTCTCATCGCTTTTCCCGTCACTGGCTAGGATCGCCAAAACTCTTCTTGTCCCGTTGGCCGCGGCCTCGACTCTCATTCACCCCTCCCTTCTGAATGTGTAGCATAACGAACTAAAGAAAACGGTGCATATTTAAAAAGGGGCAGATTTTCTGCCATCAGTCAGATGGGGAATGGGAAGAATTCCTTGGGCCTTTCTTGCCTTGCCAAAGATGCGGAGGTTTTGCCAGGTTGTATTGTTCGCTACTCTTAAAGTAAAGGCTATGGTGTGATTTAGAATATTTTGATTCTAAAGGTTTTGGAAGCTTAACTGGTACATGTAAAACTCTCCTTTCTTTGAGATGCAAAAGTATGGTTTGTGTATAGATATGCTCACACTCTTTTAGCTTTGGATTGTCCAAAATAACTTGGAGTCTAGAAAGAAAATGTATTTCTCCAGCTGTTTATTTCACTTATTCAACTGGTAATATCATAAGCTATTAACCTTTCAATTTGTACCAAAAAAAATAAAAATAAAATTGAAGATAAACAATTGTGGAAAACAATTAAAAAACATAACTTAGTAGATGGTTGATTATATACAAGAATAACAAAATGCATGAAACCAGAGGAGAAAAACCCATTCAATGCTCTAACCTAGGGAGAATGGAATAAAATTGAAGATAAACAATTAAAAGATGGCACTTAGTAGATTGTTGATTATATACAAGAATAATAAAATGCATTAAACCAGAGGAGAAAAACCTATTAAATGCTCTAACCAAGAGAAAAAAGGATGCTTATTCTTTTATCAAATATCTATGAAGATTCTTAGTTTTCAAGGTCATAGTTGTATGAAAAGTTTTTATTTTGAAAAGGGAACTAGACTGATTTTTGAGGAAAAAACAAGACATTTAGCTTCCTATTCTGGAAGCTTCATCAGTTGTATTGGATGCTGTGAAAGATGGAATGATTTTACTATTTTTTGATCCTCTCATTTAATTTACCTCATTAAAATACCAATTATATTCCTTGTTCAGCAGGCCCTTCATGAAGCATATCATGGCCTCATCAGTCAAACACTGGTGGATAAAGAAGAGAATGTTAATGTTTGCACTGAGAAAATGCAGCTCACATCTCCATAGAACTGGAATGCAGTTTGGAGCTTCTGGGTAAATTGACTCCCTCCCCCCCTTACTTTTAGAGAAGTGCTTTTTTATTCAAGGATGTGTGTTGTTTTACAGCTGTTTAATTAAGTCAATCTTCTTTCTGCCTTGGAGAAAATGTATACTTAGTAATACTTAATATATTAGTGTGTCTCTTTGTTGAGTAACTGAGGAATAATTTCACTGTTATATTTTATATCAAGTCATTGTTTAAGATGGCTACTCTAGAGAGATGGAAGACTGGGTGTTGTTTTCCTACTAATTTATCTTTATTGTTTTATATTGCACTAGAATATATATGGCTTTTTATTTTAGATTTTTTTTATCCCACCTTTATTGTTTTCTCCACAACAACAGCCCTGCAAGGAGGGTTGGACTGAAAGAGAATGTCTTGTCAAGTTGTCCAGGCAGTTTTGATGTCTAAGGCAGAACTAGAACTCACAGTCTCCCAGTTTCTATCCTGGTGCCTTAATCACTAGTCCAAACTGACTTTTTTGTCTTGTGACTTTTATTCACAAGGCAAGAAATATCTAACTTCTGAATAGATATTTTTATATTCCGGATCACTGGAATTTATGGACAATTGTACAGTTTGTACCTGAAATAAATCAAAGATACCCATTAATTCTGAGATTATAATTTTAAATATACTATGTTGCACTCCATTGCAAGAGATAAATTTATAATTGTACCATTAATTGCTGTAAAGATTGGAAGCTACTTCTTTGTATCTTTTTTTTCTTTTTATTACTTTGTGTTGGCATCTATTAGTTTTTATCTTTTTTATCTTTAGATACCGTAGATAGACTGATCCACTCCCCTGAACTTGAGGTTCGTTTCTATATACATTTTCATGGTCAAGTGAGCCCTGGGTACACAGTATAGCCAACTGGTAGAGACTTCAAAACAAAATGTCCCTGGCAGTTAAGTACAAGTAAACCTCCACTAAAAAGAAGGTGTCATGCTTGTCGGAGTCTGAATCCAAGGAGGAAGCCGGACAGCTGACAGGGAGTGGGAGTGTGGCCCTGTTGGCTGTGGAGAGGCTGGGGAAGGGCAAAGTCCGGCTGGGCAGAGCAAAGGAGAGATAGAACAAGGGAGAGGGAGTTTAGAGGAAGAACCAGGCCCATCCCCTCTTCATCCTAGGGTACACAGGGAGGAACGGAGAAGAGAGCAACATGGGTTGCGTGGCTTATGAGGGAGGAGAGGGCCCTGGTTCCCTTCATTAGCCACAGCTGGGAAGACAGTTGATAAGAAAGGCAGGCTGCATGCGGCAGGCTGCTGGGAGCAAATGTGACTTTATCCTGTGTTGTCGTGGCTTATCTCTGTTCCTGGCATCTTCCCAACCGTGTGAGTTTTGCCGTGCCTTCAAGTCTGAAATTCTTGCTCCTGCCCTGCCAAACTAATTACTTCAGTTTGGTTTGTTTGGACTTTAAGTTTGTGTTCCTCATGTTTTGGACTTAATTTTTTGGAGTCAAAGGCTGTTCCTGGGAGAGTTTTTCTCCAGCCAGAAGGTAACCTGGACATTGGGGTCAAAGTTGGAGATAATAAAGGGATTCTGATTGCTTATCTGACTGTGTTGCCTTTGTGCCACGCCCCGAGTCATCACAGGAGAATTAAGATTTTTGGAGATTATTTAAACTAAAACAAAATTTCACAGCATATTTAAAAACCCTGAAAGGTTACTTAGTAATTCATACGAGGCACTAACATACCTTAAAAAATGAGTGTAATTTTAATTTGTGGCCATATTAAAGAGCTAAACACTCTCAAAGCCATATGGAGACAAGGATTATATTTCAAGAAATGTTAAGTTGAAGAACAGGAGTTAGCAGGATATGGACCCCAGGATCTCTTTGGGCTCCAAGAACACCCTTAAACAGAGTGGTGCTTATTTTTTAAAGGGTTTTTTATGTCGGAAAGAAAAGATTTTAAGGGGCAAAGTGGTTGCTTTAATCTGTGCAATGCTTAAATATATATTTTGTTCCTCCAAATTATATTGATTTTTTTTCATTTTGGCAGAATTGAAGAAACAAATCAATACCATACATCTCATTTAACCAATAAAGTAATTAACAATTCTTGAAGAATATTAAACTTCATGGATTAGAAATAGCTGGCTCCAAGGAAGAATACATTGTCAGCCTCGTTACAGGAGAGATAGACTGGAACATTCAATCATATGGACTTTCATTATGTCCTTCATGGAAGAGGGCTTGTTCTTTCACAAAATGGCTGTCATGGAGGAAGGAAAATCCCAAACAAAAGTTTCTATGAGCCCCTAGGCATATAAAGAACCCCAATAATTTTGAATTAATATTCAAAAAAGATTTTGAACATTTTTCACTTTAAACAGCTTGCTAAAATTGCAAGCATTAACACAAAAGATATTTATTTTAATAGTTCTTTAGCTTAAATGCTGCCAATACCTGTTACACAGAAGTTAAGTCTTTTAATACTAATAGCTGTGAAACAAATGGTGAAGTCAGAATACCAGCTTTGTGGTTGTAATTTGTCAACCCGTCCAGCAGATTCAGTTAAATTCGCTTTTAACAAGACTTGATGAAAGGAACAATCTGCAAATAGAAGCCCTGGCATCAGAGAACTGTCCTTCCACAAGCCTCTGAATAATGATCTCTTTTTGCTCAGAAGGAAATGTTTGAAATTTACAGAATCATATATTTAGTTTTGAGAGTAGACTATAAATGAGCATCCAGTAAGACTGTTTATATACACCCACTGCTTGGCTCAGTTTGACAGCAGAACTTACAGGGAGAGTCTAAACAGACTGTAGGTGTGCAGACAGAGTGGGGTCATACGGAGTTGCTCTCCACATGGAATGCTGGCTGGTAACACTGCTGCTGTTTCAAGCAGGTGAGTGCAAATGAAATGTTAAATGATGGTAGATGTCGGCCTGAAATTCCGATCCTTTTCTCCTTCTGTTTTTCTCACTTAATAGATTACATGAGTCTTAAATTGCTGTTAAATTCAAATGAATGAAGAAATACATGGATAAGTAAGCACACTTTTTTATATTGCCCTCAGTCACAAAAATGCTTAATAATGTCATAATAATTTGTTTGAGCATTTAAATAGTAAGGGAATATGTACATTTGCTTTGTTTATAAGTGTGAAAACTTGCAAACTGAGATAAAGACTTGCTACTTGAAGATTGTACTTATTCCAGTTAAGTGGAATAAGTGAAACATTTTATTAGACAATTAAAACCACTTTGGTGGAACTAATTCAATAGGTATTTCAGCACAAAGGCATATTGTTATGTATATGTACATAATGTAGTTGGGTTGACAATATATAAAGCACAAATATATATGTCTGTAGCTTTAAGGAAAAATACGGTAATGTATTATGCTGTGTTCTGGTTGGTTGAATATACTGCAAGTTGCCATAAGAGGGAGCTATAGATCATGTTTAACTCTCTCCCACTGAAGCTCTCTCCCACTGAAGATCTCTCTTGATGCTGATATTGATTTTCTCTCTGACTGAATATGGACTGATACTAACTCTGTTTACTTTGATTTTCTGTTGATATCGAAGATTATCTGTTGTATTATGGTTTGATATTTGTCTGCTGTAAAAGACATGAAAAGGTTAAGAAGACTTTATAACTGGATACTGCTGGACTGTTAAAATGTGTATGAGCTGGACTGTTTAGTGGACTGTGCTATTTCTTCGAGTAAACATTAACACAATTTGGTGTGTCTCTATGTGGCTGTGTATTTATTCATAACTGTTCTCATATCCGTTTCCATATGCATATCCTTGTTACACAAGGGTTACTCCACATATATCCTAACATTGGTTATGGGCCCAGAGAGAGATATTGAGAACTAGTGTGAATATACAGTTTCATATTCAGACAGCTAATTGTGGTTTATTGTTACAATGGGACAAGAACAGTCAACCAGTCTATCCCCGATAACCCGGGTGGATGGAACAAACTATGTTTCCTGGTGCTGCCTGCTTTTGCGTAAAGAAGGATTATGGACTGTAGTTAATAATCCACCGGATGTAACATCTTGGGACCCATTGAACAATGAAGATAAAAAGAAAATAGCTGAATTTAACCGGGATAATCAAAAGGCTCTTTGTATACTTTGGTTGACATTGAGTGATTCGCAGCTAGTCCATATTCATGGTGTGGAATCTGCTGCTAGATGTTGGGACTTTCTGAAGAAGATTTATGTTCGAGATAGTGTGGGTGCACACATATACCTTACACGTAAACTGTTTCAAGCTCGTCTTATAAAAGGTGGCAATATGTTAGCTCATTTGGAGTTTATGAAAAGGACTTTTCAGGAGCTACAAGAAAAAACTGGTTTTCTCGTGAGTTACATCAGGTTTACATTATTCCTTCTTCTTTGGATGAAACTTATGATGATTATGTGTCTTCACTGGAAGTTTTAAGCAGAGATGAACTGACATTGACTGGCATAACTGGAAGACTGTTAGAAGAGGCAAGAAGAAGACAAGATAGGAACCAACTGAGAGGAAGACAACCACAGGAAGAAAAACTGTCTTCGACTGCCTATATTGTTAGGAAATGTTTTTCTTGTGGGGCTAAAGGACATATAACCAGATACTGTAAAAAGGTTAAGAAACAGAATAATATACAGAGAGCTCATAAGAATTTTAGTTTAGCAATATCAAATACAACTACAACTGTAACCATGATATATGGGTAGTTGGTAGTGGAGCATCGCAGTGTATAAGTAAAAGTACAGAGAGGTTTGTTAACATGATAAAGAGTAAACAGCATATATCATTAGCTAATGGATGGAAAATGAAAGCATATGGAGAAGGTACTGCATATTGTTCATGTATTTATGAAAGTTTACCGATGCTATATGTACCTGGAATGAAGTTTAATTTGCTATCTGCAAGAGAAATGGAAAAAGCAAAGTAACAGGGAGATACATGTTTAATAGACAAACAAGGTAAAAGTATTACTGCAAGATTGGAAAATGGTTTGTTTATTATAAATGATGATCCATCAAGTAATGCAACTTAGTTTAAGAATAAGAAGCCTCATGATGAATGTATTCATCTACTCCATAGGCTGGGACATATAAATTTAAAATGCTCAAGAAAACTGTTGAGTTGTCTACTTATAGACTTAAATATAAAAATATGGTAAATGGACTGAAAACCAGTGAGGTTGTGTTTGCTGAGATCATTGGACCTAGAAAACCTAGTATAGAGTTTATGAGAATAAGTTGGCTAAAATTTACTGAAAGAAAACAGAAACAGAAAGTTATTAATTACAAATAATGATACTGAATTTACTAATAACAAATTTAAAACCATGTTAAGAAAAGCTGGAATTGAATATGAGCGTTCTGATCCTTATAGACCACAATAAATGGTAATAATGTTAAATGTCAATGACTGGTGAATTACCATTTACGTGTTGGAATGGAAGAAAACCAGTTCTTAAGTATTTGCATACATTTGGAACCCCAGCATGGGTTCATATTCCCACACAGGTAAGGAAAAAGGAACAATGTAGAGATAAGAAATTGTATTTTGTAGGCTATGGAGCTAATCATAGATTATTTAAATTTTGGGAGCCAGGTACTACTAATATATATTGGAGTGCAAGTGCTAAATTTCTGGAACATGTTGGATGGCAAAAGTTTAAACAAGAATATAATAATAAAAAACATAGTATTATTGTAAAAACTCCATTGTTCACTGATCATAAAAATGATAGGAATATTGACAAATCAGTAAAAGAAGAACCCTCTATAACTGTAAAAGATGAGGATTCGATAGGGGAGGTAGAAGAAGAAAATATACAAACAACATGTACTGAGTTTACTAGAAGGTCAGTTAGAGAGAGACGTAAATCTAAGAGTTCAAACAAGCATTGTATGTCTGAGGGATTGCTTTCCCCCTCGCCCGGTGGGCTTCCCACGGTGAGCCAATTCCACACAAAACCTCTCCAGTTCTGTCATGGGGTGGGAGAGCCCCGAAAGGTGGACTCAGCCCCTTTTATTAGGTTTTCTCTAAAGCAAGCAGTTACAGTACAAGAAGCTCATTCTTATTGGTTACATATTACACTTAATACCATATTTGGTTATTGTGATATAATGAAGGGAAGAAAATAAAAGCGGCTGTAACAGGCATGTAACTTTTGCTGATATGTACCTATTATGTTAGCCACCTTATCAGTGGTGGGTGCAAGCGCTATCTAGCTACTGGTGAAATGCAGGTGCGAGCATCAAACGAAGTTGCTACAATTTGTGTGGAGCAAAGATGTTACATTCTGTGTGCGAGAAGTTGTTACATATTGCTGCGGCTACATGGTTGGAAAAACAAACAGACAGTGCGGCTTTGTTCTTTGCTGCTAACTTGGCTCAACTCCCACAGAAGCCTGCATAATGGCTGATACAAAGGCAATTAATGATTTTATAGCAACATATGTCGAGTTAGATAAAGAATCTTCTAATCTCTATGAAATTGTATGAGGATGTAAAGTTATTAATTGTGTAAAAGTTATGAATTGAAGACGTAATGTATTATATATTGACCAACCCAAAGGGGAGAATGTTATGTATATGTACATAATGTAGTTGGGTTGACAATATATAAAGCACAAATATATATGTCTGTGGCTTTAAGGAAAAATACTATAATGTATTATGCTGTGTTCTGGTTGGTTGAATATACTGCAAGTTGCCATAAGAGGGAGCTATAGATCATGGTTTAACTCTCTCTCCCACTGAAGCTCTCTCCCACTGAAGCCCTCTCTTGATGCTGATATTGATTTTCTCTCTGACTGAATACAGACTGATACTGACTAACTCTGTTTACTTTAATTTTCTGTTGATATCGAATTATGGTTTGAGTATTATGGTTTGATATTTGTCTGCTGTAAAAGATATGAAAAGGTTTGTCTGCTGTAAAAGACATGAAAAGGGTAAGAAGACTATAACTGGATACTGCTGGACTGTTAAAATGTGTATGAGCTGGACTGTTTAGTGGACTGTGCTATTTCTTCGAGTAAACATTAACACAATTTGGTGTGTCTCTATGTGGCTGTGAATTTATTCATAACTGTTCTCATATCCGTTTCCATATGCATATCCTTGTTACACAAGGGTTGCTCTGCATATATCCTAACACATATAACAATTCTCATAGCTGAATATCTCTTCCACTTTTTTGTGTTTGTATTTGTGAGTCTTTTTTTTCCCAATCCTCCTGCAGTGATGTTTCTGTAGAAAGGTTTATTTTATATGTAGGCTGTGGAGGAACTGGCTCACACTGGTGGGACCAGAGTTGGTATTCAGCCGGTTCGGACGGGTTCTGGCGTACCAGTAGCGGAAATTTTGACTGGTTCGGAGAACTGGCAAATACCACCTCTTTCTATCATGACTGCCACTCTATAGAACATCATGGCCCGAGGTGAGATTCACACCCACCCTTTTTGGCCTTCTGAAAGGCCTTGAAGACATGGCTGTGTCAAATAGCCTGGAGCCCCAATGGTGGTGTGTGACTTTGGAAGTGGCTAATGAATTAGGTATTACCCATCTCCTCCCTATGCCCCCTTTGCCCTTCCCTCTCCACACTGGTCAACTTTAACTGAATTTTAAATTTAAGATCCCTACTTACTGTTTTAATGTTTTATATTGCATTTTAACTGAAAGATTGATTGTAAGGCACCTAAAGTTGCCTCGGGGAACATGTGACATATAAGTTTAATAATAAAAAATAAATGAACATTAGCACAAGGCATTTTAAATTATCCGAAGATTCCTAACTAATGCAGTTTAAAATACATCAGTCCAAACTCCAGAGTTAAGAAAGCTGAGATTCATATAGCCCAACAAAATTTCAGTTTTTTTAAAGAGACTATTAATAATCTTTCCAGGTAAAAGAAAACGAAGCTTTCTGTACATTCTTCAACTTTTAAGGCAGGGGTGTCAAACTTAATTTCATTGAGGGCCACATCAGGGTTGTGTTTAACCTTGGGGGCTGGGTTGGCCGTGGTCAGGGTGGGCATGGCCAGCTCAATGTCACTCATGTTGGTGGTGCCTGTGATGGCCCGAGCACTCTGCCAATGAAAACAGGCTCTCGAGCTCTGCTTTTGCCTGCGACGCCCTCCTGCAACCCTCTGCCAGCGAAAACAGAGTTCAGGAGGGCCGCCTGTCGCATTCCCAAGCACCATTTTCATTGGCAGAGGCACCGCGGGCCAGTCCTTTGCTGTCTCAGGGTAGCCCTATGGGCCAGATCTAAGCACCCTGTGGGTCGGATCTGGGCCCCGGGTCTTGAGTTTGACACCCCTTTTCTAAGATTTCAGCAAAACTGTCTTGCTGAATAAATACTGTAACCCAATAGTCAATTGTGAAACTGCACTTAGTGTTTAAAATGTGACTGACACTTTTCTGGAATGATACTTGATTGAACTGATGGGTGGCAGGAATCAGTAAAAAAAAATGAAATTTTGCCTTAGTTCCTTTTTAATTCTTTGGAGGCCAAAAGCTGTGATTTGAAATATGTAAATATTCGCAGACTGAATTCAGTACTAATTTTTATCACTTTGCCTTTCTTAATGTGGATATAATTCTTTTAATAAATTGAAAGATTTTTCTAGGCTTTGAGATTCTACACACACACACACACATGTATTTTTCTATCTGTGAGATAGAATTTTTTCTCTCTATGATTTTTGAGCAATTCTGCAATTTATATTTTTATGCATTAAAGTTTTAATGCTTTAATATATTGCCTTAGTATGCTTTAAGTCAATGGTTTCCAACCTGGGCACTCTGGACCGGTTCCATGGGAAGATGTTTTTCCGCAGACGGAAGAGGGCATAGTTTCACATGCTGTCTGCATCTCGTGGATGGGGCTTCGCTTGTTTGTGTAGCCCAGTTTCTGGTAGGCTGTGGCCCAGTGCTGCTCCATGGACCAGGGGTTGGAGGACCCCAGCTTTAAGTAGAAGACTGTTTCTGTATAAGCGTATGCCTGCCTGTTATGACTTGGAGGTTACAGTTGCTATTAAGGTTTTTATTTTCTTCTTACAACAAAAACCACATATTTGTCTTTAGTTTTAAAATTAAGGCTGAATACTGTATAATAAAAATATAATATTGTATTTTCAGCTATGCATATTTGATAGTGAAATAATGTACTGGGAAACAAAAACAAGTCAATTTTAAAACAATTCTTCAGTTTGGAGTTTTGTTTTTGTCTTCAAAATGTGCCCAAGATGTGCAAAGAATTCTATTCAAATCAGGAGGTTGAAAGCTTGCCCTTTCTGCTTTGTTGTGTTTTCCATTAATTTGCTGCACTCCTAACATGGTTTTAATTTTCATATTTCTTGACACCTGTGCAGACTTAAAATTAATGCACATAGTTCATAACAAATGTTGTGAGATAAACAGTATATTCATATAGCCTGTAAGGAGTGCCTTGAAACTGTTTATCTTTCATCACCTAACGCAGGAAGGGAGTTTGTTGAAAGCTATTGCATGGAAAGTAAGAAGTTGGTTCCTCCAAAATAGCAATGTTGCTGTGCAACTTTTTGTATGCAAATTTGAGCAATATTGAGAATATAGATGGGCAATTTTACTTTCTGAAAGAGCTGCATTTCCCTATGACTGTGTTGGCAAACCTATGGCACACATGCCGGAAGTGGCATGCAGAACTATTTCTGCTGCCACGCAAGAGCACCACCTCCCCCGACAGCTGATTGTCAGGTATCTGGCGCAGATGTTCAGGGGATCGCACACATGCTCAAAGATGCACGGCACGCGGGGGGTTCATGCACGCATGCGCAGATGCATGACACACGCGTCGCGTGCACATGCACAGAGATGTGCGGCGCATGGGAGATCGCACGTGCATGTGCAGAAAGTGAGGGAGGGGCCCCAGCATGCATTGCCTTCTGGGTTTATTATCGACACAGGAGCCGAAAGAGGTTAGCCACCACTGCCCTATGATATCTGATGGGGACCATATGCCAGTGGAAGTTGGGGATGACACAATAAGTTGATTGGGACTTCCATTTTCCTTATTTATAGTATCCTCCTTTTCTGTCTAAAATGTCTTTCTCCTATTGCTTCACATTTAACGTCATACTAAAGTACTATTTCAAGTAGGTTATTTTAAATACCATAATACTTACTTCAATTTATAGTTAAACGCTATAATAAGGTTAAGATAATATCAAACGTGAGAGATAACACAACCCAAAGCTTAATCTAAACTCCCTCTTCTTTCTAACAGCTGTCCAATACTCCAGCCAAACACAGATATAATGTATATATTAATACAGAAACAGATTGTGTAGAAAGAGATAAAGCAATTATTGTATGGACCTACTCAAATGCAGTAAAATCTTCATTTGTGCCTTTGCAGTATGGAATGGTGTTCTTGGAAAAAAAACCATTTTGTGAATAAAAGAGGACTCATTGAATTATATGGAACTCTAAAATGTGGTACAAACCGATTTCCTTTGGCCTATGTAAGTTACGGATGCTATTGTGGTCCAGGAGGAAGAGGTTGGCCCAAGGATGAAACAGATTGGTACGTATGCCACTTCTTTCTCTATTAAGTTCATATTCCCATTACATTCTTCAACTGAATTAATCCCACTCTGTTTAATACATTTTAAATGAGGTCAAATTTACTTTGAGACAATTATATATGGAAAAATAATGGTATCATGTGGTAAGAAAAAGGAAACCAAGTAACAAAATAACTGAGTACTCGGAACAGTAACATGATATGATTAGTATAAACCCTGTCCCTTATTATGCTGGATGACATAATGTTGCTAAATTGAGAAGGCAATAGAACAAAAGGTATGACCATGTGATCTCTTGTTGCAGTGGAACTAGAAATGTATTTATTTTGAATTATTACTAACATTTTCAGCCTACATACATTCACAATATATATTTATGAACATCACATTTCCTTTGCTGTGTTTTCCTAAGGAACTTCAGAGAAGTAATTACTTAAAATATCCAGACTGCAGTGAGCTTCATGGAAGTATTTGATTGGGCTTGTAAATGTCTCACACACCAGTACACTGTAAAACTAGAGATAGAATTTCACAGTGCCAAATATTCTGTTTGATGTTCAGGGCTTGCATCAATGGTATTAATCATTCTCTGTCGCTGAAAGGTGCTGCCATAGACATGACTGCTGTTACGACTTTGCACAACAACAAGGCTGTCACCCCATAACAGACAGATATAAGTGGACTTGTCAGGACAATACTGTGATATGCGGTAAGGTACAACCTGAATGTCATTATTTTTATATACCTTATCTTAGAGTGGCACAAGTACATACAGATATTCTAGAGGTGAAACATTCAGCTTTAATTTCAGAAGGTCCTATTGGTTTTCTCAGAGATCTTGGAAGAATCATAACACTGTTCTAAGCAGACTGTTTTAAACAACTTTAATACTAACACAATTTCTCATAGTTGCCTGAAGATGCAGCTTACAAAAGTGCAATGTAATAGTAATTGAATTAAACCTTTCTGTGGGTTAAAATGATTGTATTGATTTTGATGTTGGGTATTTTAATTAACTCATTCAAATGAGGTTTGACCAACAGTATTATACTGCTATCCTATGCCAAGCCAGAGTATCATTTTGTTTTTTTCATTTTGCTAAGCATGGTGCTACCGTGTTTCCCCGAAAATAAGACCTACCCCGAAAGTAAGACCTAGCACTATTTTCTAAACCTGCCCTAATATAAGACCTACCCCAAAAATAAGACCTAGTGTAAATCTCCAGTTCCAGGAAGACTTTTCAGGGAGCAACCGTGCACCCGCGAAACACCCCCCCCTACACACTCACACCCACTATTTGGCACCATAAATATATAAGACCTACCCCGAAAATAAGACCTAGTGTGTTTTTGGGAGCCAAAAAAAATATAAGACAGTGTCTTATTTTCGGGGAAACACGGTAGGACATGCCAGGCTACTATTGGGCTATGACATTAACTTAAAGCAGTTTCAATCTTTGTGTATAGATTAGTGGTGGGAAAAATGGCTATATTGAATATTGAATACAGATATATAGTGTCTTGTGCTAACTTAATGCCATGTACCTTTCATCAAGCTGTTTGTAGCATGTTGTCAGTTTTCCAAGGTCTGTGGTATGAAGATCGAAGGGTGAAGTTTCAGACAGAAATCTTAATATGTGAAATATATAAAGTGTTGAATTGCAACAAATGTTTATATGCTGTAATTCATAAGACACAGGTGGGCAAAATCCAGTTATTTCAGGGATGCAGGCCGTTTATTGTAACCATCACTTGACTGTGATGGCTAAAAATAGTAATACAGTTGTTTCTTTGAGTTCATGACATATTGAAATTGTAAGATATGCTTCAAAATAGGCTGAACAGAACTTTAAAAAAAACAGGTCTGAAATCTCTGCAAAACCCCAGCCCTATTCAGAGCCCTGCCTACTGTGGCCCTTGTTCTTGGACACTTTTCAATCTAAAGGGCAGCTCTTGATCATCAACCACCATAACAGCAAGAGCAAGAGCACTTAAGAGTTATCTACTACTCCAAAGTGCTTTACAGCACTTCCTGAGCTGTTTACAGTGTTAGCAAATTGCCTCCAAATATCTGGGTCCTTATTTTACTGATCTCAGAAGGATGGAAGGCTGAGTCAGCCTTGAGCTGGTCAGGATCAAAGTTTTGGCTGTGGGCAGAGTTAGCTGTAATACTGCTTTCTAACCACTGTATCATCATTCATAACGGAGTACCATGACTATGGATTTCTTAAAAATTACAGAAGAGCAGCAAGGGTTAGAATCCTTTGCCCACTTAGTGAAAGAGGTGTTTTCTTTTTCATACTTCATATTACTCAGAAGTTTAGATTTTTGGAGAGTCGTCTGTTGCTGAGACACTGCTCTCAGAATGACTCTCTTGATTCCTAAAGTGCAACCTGACAAAAGGGCCTAGAAAAATGTTTGTTTTAAAAGAGGATATGTGACATAGGGCTTAATAAATAAAAATGAACATGGAGTATACAGTACGTTATTTTAGCATATACATTGAAATATACATGTAAGATATACTAGGTTAATGCATACTTGTTATACTCAGCCAATGTTTTAATCCATAATCATGAATTTTGTTTGTTTTTAATGTCCCAGATGGCTTTCAAGCAATATGAATTTTAATTTAATCATTTTGAGGTGTTCAAAAAAGTTTCACACAAAACAATCCTTTATCTTTTAAGATTATACATCTTAATAAATGTCAGTTTCACAGATAAGCAGGACTATTTTGTTTTTGTGCTCTACTTCATCATAACCAGAGTAGTATCTTCTTCGTTCCTTTTTTTCAGATGCTGTTCTAGACAGATGTCAAAACATAATTTGCCAGTGCGACAAAGAAGCATCTCAGTGTTGGAGATTTGCACCATTCAATAAGCGCTACATCTTCTGGCCAAATTATCTTTGTGGCCGAATATATCCTTTGTGTGGCTATAGGAATTAATAGATTTTTATAATAAACAATTTAAAGCTGTTGAGGTGGGTTTTTTAATATTAGGGTCTTTTTTCACATGTTTTTCAACCTGAAGGCTACAAGTTTCCTGATCTTTTGCACTTTTCCAGCTTCTGGAATTATGAATCATACTTTGGAATTCTGCAAATATCTAAACAACCAGTTGATGGCAGCAGAGAAATCTAGCATTCCTGCCCTCTGGTGATCATCAGCCAAATACAGAGGAGCTCCACTGTTGCAGAATTATTTATTTAGAAATATATGCTGTAGAAAATGTGCATATGAACATTTATGTGTTACTAAAGTGCATCTACCAGTTTAAGAAGCTAACATGATAAAATAAATGTTTACCATATGATTCCATTCTGTTTAGAAAAATAATATAATTTTATACAAATATCAAATCTTCTTTTAAAAAAAGGAGGGAAGTGAGAAACAATATAAAACAACAATGGAAATCAGTACAGTACCAAAAGAAAAAAAAAGAATTGAACTGTCATGTAATTTCAGTGCAAAACTAAGAGAAAAGTTGCTAGTAACAATTCATTTTTCATGGGATATGGTTTTGTACAGTAAATTTAAGAAGGCTCACTAGAAACTGAACAGATCTACAGAAGGATGACAAAATAGCCAGGTACAATGTGGCACCTTCAGAATCTTTTTGACTACAGATCCCTAGCCAACCTAACCAAATGATCAATTGTCACCAATGTATCTATCAAAACATAAGCAGGAAGATGCTGATCCAAAACAAATTCATTTGTACAATTATTAGGTATATCTGCCATTATAGATTCTTGAAGTTTTTGTGGTCCTGTTAATCCATATGAATGACAGACACTGATGTCAGTTCAGCCCTTCAGTAGCTGACATCCTGCAATGTCCATATGACTGACTGACAGATAACACTAGGATCCATTTTTATTTTCTATGTACTTAACTAAAATCTTTACTGTGAAATTAGGAAAGATAGGATGAAAAACTATTAAGTGTGTTCATCACCTTGAATTATTTACAAAAATAAATAAGGCAGGAAATGAATAAATAAATAAATAAATCTTTCTTTCAGGCGTATTTACTTTCTCACGCTGGCTTTATCCAATTTTAATTTTTTCCCACCATGCCCTAATTTCGTTCTTTAAACCTAATACCATGTGACTTTTTTTGCTTTTGTATGTGCTTAATAAACTCATATTTTAAACTGTTGTTTTTGGCAGCATTTGCATGACCACATTATCATATATATCACCATTTAACATCAATGTGTTTTCTATGGGTGCCACTGCTTGACTATTCTGCTCAAGCCTTTTCCCCATGTAGAAATGAGATTGCTTTTGCAGATGATCATTGCAATCATTGCTGATTCATGCAGAATTGTTCCCATTTTTTTCAGTTTACCTCTGTAAAATATCCCAGTCCTCAGCTATCAATATGTGACACAAAGTGTGTATTTATGTTTGGCTCTAATCTGAAAGTGAAATACTCTTCAGAAAGTTACATTGTCCTCTTCCCCATCTTTCCTACATTTGCCGTATACCAGTGGTGACCTCTCGCATGCCGGCAGAAGTGGCTCTGCATGCTACTTCCAGGATGCGTGCCATAGGTTCACTATCACGGCCCTATACAATGTGTAAATAGTAACCTGCATAGTACAGAATTGAATATCCATCTATAAAAATGCCCTGATTGCCACTGTAGTCAGAAATGCAATGGCAGGAGAGGATACTCTGAAGAGAAGTAGTATGGTGCAGTCCTTATTCCTTCCTTCTTCTTCTGTCCCTTTCCCCTCAAACTACTTACTTGGCTTCCCAGTCTCAGATTTTCAAAGTCCGTAACATAATTATTAACTTATACATTTTAAAAGGCCATTATGTTTTCATCCATATTGACAAGCCATTGCTTAAAATTAAAAACATGTGCTTCACTTGACCTGCTACTAACATTGTCAGATCTCTTGAATAGTGGTAAGCAATCACACTAGCTTGATCAAAGGCACCCATCTTTTTGGAAAATACTTCTGTCTCATAAACACCACAATCTTGCACCACAAGATTACTGCCAAGTCTTTACTGTAGGGGTTCCCAACCCTCGAGCCACGAAAGTGGCTGCTTAAATGGAGCTGCGCGTGTGCTCACCTTCCACTCGCATGGAACCATCCCCTCTCTCCCTGTGCCAGTCCGCATAGCTGGAAAGGTTGGGGGACACTGCTTTACTGCATCAAAATCCCTCTTCTCATTGGTCAGGCACACAACTGACAAACTAATCTTGGGTTAATCATTTGAATTCTACTGTATTTAATATGTTCTACATCAGCAGTCCCCAACCTTTCTGACTTTGTGGACCAGCAGTGTGGCGGGAGGGTAGGAGATAGTTTCGTGCACATGTATATCGTTTGTGCAAATGGAGCTTTGCATGCTTGCCTGCCGTTTGCTCAGCCCACTTTCAACAGGCTGTGGATTGGAGGTTGGAGACTCCTGTTCTACATGATTGACCTTTCCCTCCCAATCCAAGTTTGAAATTGGGACACATTTATTGGTAATCCAGTGATCTGTTTGGTAATCCAGTGATCTACAGCTAGGGTAATCAGATCTGTTTGTTTTTGTAACTCTTTGCTTGTATCTAATTGTCACAAGACTTTTGCAGCTCAAATCTGTTAGCCCTACTGATAGAATATGATTATAATTGCCAAATCATCTTTTTCTTGGGAATCCTCCACAGTGTTATACCAACTACAATGTAGCCCATACTCCATTAGATCCAAATCCTCTGTGGAATAGCAAGATTTTAAGTGAGTCCAGGGGATTCAGTAACTCAAAACACAAGGTTTGCCAAATGGGGGGGCAACCACCAAGAAGACTTGACACCTGCTATATATATAAAGCTGCAGCATCTGTCTACAGCATCTGTCTGCCCAAAGCAGCAATTCCTTTGCTGATCACCAATGAGAAGGAGGAGAGTTTATTGGTGGCAAACTGACCAAGGCAGGAGGCAAGATAAAACAGGACAAAGTGACAGGAAGAGCAGTGGATGATGACACTGGCAGGAAGAGGATGATGTGAGGGTAGGGCAGGTGAGGGAGGAGGAAATTATGGGTGGAGAAAAGGAGACAAATAAGGAGATGGGAAGGAAGCAACCAATCAGCTGGAAAGGATTCTCAAGACCCTCTTGGTTCTACCTTTCTCTTTTTTTTAATGTGGCTCCTCTGGACACACAAGAAAGGTAATTCAAAAAGATTGCCAGTTACCCTTAGTTTTGAAGAACAAAGTTAGCAACTTGAATCAGGCCAAACAGCAATATATAGTGGTTACAGATTGCCTCATGCAAAATATATAGGATTCTAATTAGGATCCCTTATAATAAATGAACTGCTGCAATATAATTTTTTCAGGTAGTAACACTGCAGTCTGTGATAAAGACAATTACTGTGCATAGATCATTCAACAGGTAGGAGTTCTGACAGTTTATCAGCAGATTAAAAGTACTCCTGGATGTAGATACTCAGTGAAGAATCCAAAAAGTACACTGGCTCCAAGTTCCTGAAGATCTCAAATCCATAAGACGACCCCATGAAAACAGGCAAATGTGCTTCCCAGGAGACATCTAACTTCCCACTATTAATACTTCTGCACCTTAAATATACATAAATGTAATCAAAGCAACATTTTTTTCATTTTCTGCTTAAATGGAGTAAACCCAATGAAAATGAAGATTATTCTAATTTGCTCAAACATATTAGCTGGCACTATTATGACATCCTAAATGCATATCACAAAAAAAACCAATTTAAGTTAGAATTATTCTTATAGCAGAATGACCGACTATAAAAGATTTGGTGACAAAGTGTTGAAACATAACCGTTCTTGTAAGGTTATGAATAACACAGTATAAACAAAAATATCTACAAGGGACATGCAATCTTCATGTAGTGACCACAAATGGGATCAGCAATACAATCATTAAGCAGAGCCAGCCCTTCTCTGATTGGGGGAGCAATAAGAACTTTCCAGCACAAGGAAATTCCGTGGGCTTTTTACAAAGGCAGCCGCGCCAGGCACTGGTTTCTACCACCAACTGCCACTTGGTGGAGATACCCAGTCCTATTGTGATTACGTTGATGTAACAGCACCATCTTCTGGTGGCCAATCTCTCAGAGGACTACCCTGAACTCAACGTGGCCACCTGCCAAGCATCTTCGGATCATGACAGCTACTGAGGTCCAGCACCTTCAGGCAAACATTGCAGTACTGCCCTGAATATAAGCCACTGGGGAGCCTTCCTGTTAGACTGTTAGCTCCGGACTGCTGCTGAACTACCAGCTCCGGCATTCCCAAGCAAGCACGCCAGCTCCTCTCCCTTTTTTCAGGCAGGTTGGGATGGCAATGACCAAAAAATTCTGGGTCTCACTCTGAAAGGTAATTCTGGGAGTTGTAGTTTCCATACTTCTGAAGCGCGCAGCTTGAGGAGGGCTATTTCAGGTTAAAACTAAACCCTTGCAAGACTGAGTGGCTCTGGGTTTGGGATTCATTGTCTCAGGGAAAATTGCCACCTTTGGTCTTAGATGGTCTTACCCCAAACAGACCCTGTGCATAATCTAGGGGTTTTCCTGGACTCACGACTCCTGTTCGAAGAGCAGGTGGTGGTCGTGGCCAGGAGGGCCTTTGCGCAACTGCAGGTTGTGCACCAGTTATTCCCTTTCCTGGACCAATGGTCCCTACACACAGTCACTCATGCCCTAGTCACTTCCTGTCTTGATTATTGCAACGCACTCTACATGGGGCTGCCATTGAAGATCTTCTGAAAGGTCCAGTTGGTGCAAAATGCAGCGGCCGCTTGGTTTTGTGCAGACCCCAGTGTGCACATGTGTCACCCCTCCTGCATGAGCTGCATTGGTTGCCAATTTGCTTCCGGGTGCAATTCAAGGTGCTGATTGTCACCTTTAAAGCCCTTCATGGCTTGGGACCAGGTTATCTGAGGGAACGTCTCTTGTTGGTCACATCTACCCAACCCATTAGAGCGGGGAGGCAGAGAATGTTGCGGGTCCCATCCCTGAGGGAGATACACCTGGTGGGACCCAGAAGAAGGGCCTTCTCCGTGGTGGCTCCCTCTCTCTGGAATATTCCCCCAGAGATTAGAATGGCCCCCACTGTAGCACTCTTTTGGAAGGCACTGAAGACCTGGTTCTGCCAGCGGGCCTGGGGAACCCAGAGCGAGATGGAGCCCACCAAATGGCTAGTGTGATCTGCTGTTGTTGGGGTGGGGGTGGGAGTTGGGGGGTGATTTTTTATTTTTCCAGATTTTGTTCTATTGTACTTTATTAATTTATTTGATTATTTTTGTTAGTTTTTATTGTTTTTTATTTTTTTGTTTTAAATATGGTTTTACATTGTGTAAGCCGCCTCAAAGCAGCAATATAAATTAAATAAATAAATAAATACTTAAGGTACAGCTAACCCCACTTTATTACATCTTGATTCACTTGTTTCTCACTTGAGTTTATTGTGTCACCTGTGGAAACTTACAGCTTTTGCCATTCTTGCTGAGCTCACAGCACTTTTCAAAGAAATAAGTAGCAGACATGGCTTATTTTAAAATCCACATTCTGGGCTGCTAAAATCAGTTGAAGTTGAACACACAGAAGCTCACATACAAGAATTCATATTCCTCTGATATTCTCCACAGGTTCTTATAGTATGTCATGATTCATGACTCATGTATAGTGCATCATGTGAATTATTCTGGTGCAGTGCATAGGAACTTATGGTTAGTTTGAATTTATGTCAATATAATAGCTAAAACAGAAACAACAGAAGAACACTGATACTGGCATCCCCTAAACTCTGCTGAAGATGTTACCTAGCCTGGTAATGAAACGTTCAGAAACCAACCAACAATTTCGCAGAATGAACCTTCACCCTCAAAACAGCACTTTATTTACTGGAAACTTTTACATTCATTTTTAAAACCTTATTTTCTCCTTTTGAACAAATGCCAGTATTTCAGAGCTAGATTTATATTTGCAGTATTTTTTATTAAATTCAATTAATTCACAGACACAGAAACTTATGACTTGAGAAACTTCTGGCAACACATTTTTTGATAAAACTGTGAATATCAGCTTTCATATAAATATATTCTAGCCATAATGCATTCATAGAAGGCAGGGATGGGAAATATTCTAGGAAATATTAAAAAGGCAGAATATTATACCTCCCTGGATGAGAAAAGGAGAAACATGCTCTTGGAAAGCAGCCCCCACCTTTGTTAATAGCCCCAGAAAGACAAAAGACATCTTATCTACAACACAAAAGACCTTCAACTTCATGGTGATGGGGTTAGCCCTCACTCAGATCCAAACAAGGACAAAGCTATTAAGCCATAATAGGAATTGCCCAAAGCCGCTTCATTACCCAGCAATATTCAACCAAGCCTGGGACTCAAGACAGCCTACAAAGCTACCCCTGCATGGCCCCATGGGAGTCTTACAACTAATCAGGATGCATTTCTCGCCACAGGAACGGGAAGCAAGTTCAAAGTCCAACAGAGGTTATAAATGTCTCTCCCTCTTTCACCCATGTGCTCTTTTTGCCCAGGACCTCAATGTGGTCCTGTTCACCATTAAAACCATCCTTCCAAGCAGTCTCCATGTTTCCGGTGTCTTTCTTCCCACTTGGAACTGAACCCAGATGGACATTTCTTCCAACACTATGCAACACAATAACATGCAGAAATATTATTTTCACTACTACTGGTAGATGTAAACAACCAACTTCAATCTAGAATTCACGTGTTGCTGAGTCCCAACTCTTCTTTATTATGTTTCACCAAGGACAGCCACTTGAAAATGATGAATTAATTTAAATTTTACTAATTTACTAAAGGAGTAAAAAAGACAGAAAAACAACAAGAAAAATATTTAAAAAAAACTGGGTATGGATAAGAAGATGTACACTTATGTTCCTTGCTTTTTCAAAATCAAAAAAGGAGAACTTCCAGGTTGATTTTAATTCTATGGTCTGCTCAGACTCAGTGACAATATTTATTAAATATGCCTCCGGCCCATCTCATACAGTACCTCCTCTCCAGATCATTTTCCCGGGGCAGGCATCCGGGACGCGTCACGCAGCCCTAGCAGAGCCCAGGAATCTTTTTGTGCAGTTGTGCCTTCCCGCTGGTCTTCAGCCGAGAGAGCGAGCTCATGCGTGGTCGCTCTGCTTGGGTGCTGCTGGCCCTTTAAGCTGAGGGAAAAAGAAATGTTGCGGGCGAATGGCGCTCGGATCCGCTTGCGGGTCGCACCCTTCTCTTCTCCATGGTAAGAGGCGCGATATTCCCCCCTCCCCCGCACTCCCCATCTTTTTATGGGCAGCTGGGTTTAAAGTTTAGCGTACAATAAAAACAACTAACGGTCTTTGGATATGCCAGGTGGAAAGTCTCTCTGCTCAGTCGCCCTCTGCCCTCTGCTGCGTTTCCGTCTCCCGGCGACGGTTGCTGAAAAAGTGGCGGAGACCTAAAACAAAAAGGCGGAAAGTTGTTTCTCATCGCTTTTCCCGTCACTGGCTAGGATCGCCAAAACTCTTCTTGTCCCGTTGGCCGCGGCCTCGACTCTCATTCACCCCTCCCTTCTGAATGTGTAGCATAACGAACTAAAGAAAACGGTGCATATTTAAAAAGGGGCAGATTTTCTGCCATCAGTCAGATGGGGAATGGGAAGAATTCCTTGGGCCTTTCTTGCCTTGCCAAAGATGCGGAGGTTTTGCCAGGTTGTATTGTTCGCTACTCTTAAAGTAAAGGCTATGGTGTGATTTAGAATATTTTGATTCTAAAGGCTTTGGAAGCTTAACATGTAAAATATCTCCTTTTGGGGGATTTAAAACTATGGCTTGTGAGTAGATTTGTCCACACCCTTTTAGCTTTGGATTGTCCAAAATAACATGGAGTCTAGAAAACATATTTCTCCAGCTGTTTATTTCACTTATGAAACGGATAATACCATAAACTATTAAAACCTTTCAATTTGTACCAAAAAAATAAAAATAAAATTGAAGATTTTATTGTGGAAAACAATTAAAATACATAACTTAGTAGATGGTTGATTATATACAAGAATAATAAAATGCATTGAACTGGAGAAGAAAAACCCATTCAATGCTCTAACCTAGGGAGAAAGAGATGCTTATTCTTTGATCCTCTCATTTTATTTAGGACTTCTGGATTTTTACCTTTGCCTTATTAAAATACCAAATTTATTCCTTGTTTACCAGGCCCTTCATGAAGCAGATGATGGCCTTATCAACCAAATACTGGTGGATTCAGAAGACAATCTTAGTGTTTGCACTGAGAAAATGCAGCCCACATCTCCATATAACTGGAACACAGATTGGAGCTTCTGGGTAAATTCAGATTCCCCCTCATATTAGAGAAGTGTTTTCTTATTCAAGGATGTTTTTTAAGCTGTTTAATTAAGTCAATCTTTTTCTCTGCCTTGGAGAAAATGTATACTTAGTAATACTTAATGTATTAGGGTATCTCTTTGTTGAGTAACTGAGGAATGACTTCACTGTTATATTTTATACCAAGTCATTGTTTAAACTGCCTATTCTAGAGAGATTGGAGACTCGGTGTTGTTTTCCTACCAACTTACCTTACTTGCTTTATACTGCACTTGAATGTGGCTTTCTTATTTTAGATTTTTTTTATCCCACTTTTATTATTTTCCCCACAACAACAACCCTGTGAGGTGTGTTGGGCTGAGAGAGAATGACTTGCCCAGTCATCCAGGCAATTTCGATGTCTAAACTAGATAGAACTACAACTCATCGTCTCCCAGTTTCTATCCTGGTGTCTTAATCACTAGACCAAACTGAGTCTTTCTTGTCTTGTGACTGTTGGCCACATGTTCGGGCTGCATGTTTTAGCATACTAGGAATTGGAATTAACTTCTGAATAGGTATTCTTATATTCTGGGTCACTGGAATTTATGGACAAATGTACAGTTTGTATCTGAAATAAATCAAAGATACCCATTAATTCTGAGGTTATAATCTTAAACACACTATGATACACTCCATTGCAAGAGATAAATGTATAATTGTACTTTTAATTGCTGTAAAGATTGGAAGCTACTTCTATGTATCTTTTTTTTCTTTTTCTTACTTTGTATTAGCATCTATTAGTTTTTATATTTTCAAATTTAGATACTGTATATAGAATGATCCCCTGAACTTGAGATTTAATTTTGAAATACCTATATTATAGAAAGGAGAATCACATTATTGAGTTGTCTACCATTTGATTTTGAGATTCATTTTTATATAAGTTATCATGGTCAGGTGAGCCCTGGGGACACAATATAGCCAACTGGTAGAGACTTCAGAACAAAATGTCCCTGGCAGTGAAATAGAAGTAAACCTCCACTGAAAAGCATTAAGAGGGTATTGCTGCAAGATTTTTGGAGATTATTTAAACTAGAACAAAATTTCACAGCATATTTAAAAACCCTGAAAGATTACTTAATAATTAATACTGGTACTAACAGAACTTAAAAAATGAAGGTAATTTTAATTTGTGGACAAATAAAAGAGCTGAACACGCTCAAAGCCATATGGAGACAAGGATTATATTGCAAGAAATCTTAAGTTGAAGATCAGAACAGGAGTTAGCAGGAAATGGACCCCAGGATCTCTTTGGGCTCCAAGAACACCCTTGAACTGAGTGGTGGTTACTTTTTAGGGTTTTTTTTAATATTGGAAAGAAAATATTTTAAGGGGCAAAGTGGTTGCCTTAAGCCTGTGCAATGTTTAAAATGTATATTTTGTTCCTCAAACCCTTTCAAAATTATATTGATTTTTTTCATTTTGGCGGAATTGAAAAAACAAATCAATACCATACATCTCAACAAGGGTTAAGACCACCTTTTGTTAAAAAGCCCAGCCTTTAAAAGGCATCAAATTTTATCCTACTTTCACAATGTCATGGTATTCTCTACTTCATCTTTAGTTCTTGGAAGGTAAAGCTTTGAAATGCAATTCTGCATCTACAAAAATAAAAATAGACCTTTAAATATTTTTCAAGCAGCAAACAAACTAGAGAAATTATTGGAACAGAGAAAATGAATGTTTTAAGGAACTGCTAAAGTAATAGATAGGTACTTCTACAAGTAGGCATATTTGTGTTAATCTCCACTATAAAAGAATTGGATAGATATCCAAATCTGAACATTTTGGTAAGGAGAGGCATTTGAGAAGTTAAGAAAAATCTATTTGTCAAGGTATGAAATTCCAAGAATGGCAGTTTCAAATTTAACAAAACATGAATAGACCATACCTGCATGTTTGGAAAGAGTCAGAAAATTATAAACTTCAGATGGTATACCGTCTTGTTTCAGATAAATAGCTGGAAAGCATTATAAGTGGCAGAATAAGTCTTTCTTAGCTGATCCTTCATTTGTACCTAAGCAGAGTTGGATAGATTTGCAGATAGTCCTTGCTTAGCAGCTACCTCATTTAACAATTATTTGCAGTTACAGTAGTGATAAAAAAGTAACTTATAACCAATCCTCACTTTTATGAACTTCACAGGTTTGTAAAGCAAAGCAAAGCTGAAGTAAGAGCTGAGGGACTGAAAGCAACTAAGCAGTTAGTGAGAAACAAAATGAAAAGATCTAAACTTGACGGGAAAAATCTAAGCCCTAAAAAAGACACGTTATGTCTAGGGGAAAATGGGGGCTACAGTGCTTTCCCATAACAAATAGTTTATATCACAGAATGCAACAATTTTAGAGTTATTTAATATGTTAATAAGCACTGGGTAGAAGTGACTCAATAGGTTTCATATACTTAAGCATTTATAAATCTGTTGACAAAAATCTTTTACCGAAATTGGAAACCTCTTATAGACTACTATTATTACAGAATAGGCTATATTATCTTATGTATGTTTAATAAGCAGTAGGTTAATATCTCCTAACTCAGCACTGCAATTCTATTTTCCTAGCTCTGATATTTATATTTTTAAAAATCGTAATTATATAAATGTCAGGTTTAGTTTGAAATGTAAGTTCAAAATGATTTCCATTTGCAAGATGGCAAGAAGTTTAAAATATGTATTTTTTTATAAACTATGCAATACCCAGGAACTGTTTGCGTTAACAATACAAACGCCGAACTGCTTCAAGCATAGAAGCATTATCTGAGCTATCTGTTGATTAGAGTTTGAATTATTAATCATATTCTGGGCATGGGAAATCTGAGTCAGTAGTTATGTGAGTTATCCGAGTTGATGAAGTGAATCAGCTGCAATTTGGGATTTAGTCCCATGCTTGTTTCTCAGCATCCCACAGTAGCTCTTGAGCTGGAATTAGATGACTAACAGTAAGAACTATTTTATTCCCTGAATCCAAGCTACAGGTAAGCAAACCTTCAGGTATGGGAGCACTGTTGGGCTTCTGAAATAATGATGCTAGAGAATTAATAGAAATTCCCATCTATGGAAGCTCCTCATCTTTAGCATTTTTTTCCTGGCAGGTAGGCATTTTAATTAAGCTATGTTGGGCTAACATGCACAAATGAGACCACCAGTATTCTTTTAAATAAAAGCAATCTCCTAGATGGGATTGCAGTGTAGTGGTCATGGGCCTAGGATGGTTTGGAGCAGTATTTCTCAACCCCAGCAGTTCCAATATATATGTACAATTCTCAAAGTTAGTGGTTGGCTGGAGGAATTCTGGGAATTGAAGTCCACACATCTTAGAATTGCTGAGGTTAAGAAACACTGGAGATACTATACATCCCCAGTGTTAGTCAAGCTCCCTGCACAGCAATGTTATTTTTAAAAGATTTTTTAAAGAATACATTGGAAGCTGGCATGCTACAATATACTGATCTCAAAGATTACTTTTATTTTGCTAAAATGCTGTGAGATCCACTTGATGGGACACATCAGCTCAATTTGAAAATAAAAATGGTTGCAACACATGCTTTGTCCAGAAAATCAGAGGTAAGTTAGAGTGGTGGAATACACATATCATAGAGGAGACAGTTTTTAGTAGTAAATATTTTGTGACTGGCGATCCACTCTGTGGTAGCCATTTTGTGAGATACCCCTGACAAGTTCTCAAAATTTTGAATGCATTTACTCAGAAAAAATGCCTATATCTTTTGAAGTCAACTTGAATTTTAGAATGAATAATAAGACATTTTTTTAAATTTTGCATGTTTACTAATGATGATTCTTGGATGGAATACTAGGAAGACATTTTGCAGGGAGCATTGTTTTCAGCTATCCAATATAACTGTGTGGAAAGGAAGAACAAGAATTGTTAATTAAGTCCTAGTGGTAGGCCAGACTGTCTTTAAAGGTTTCCATAAAACTATAATTGCTCCCTTGGAGACTTACTGTGGTTTAGTCCATTAGAAATTAGAAAGAGACAATGCTGCCAACCTACTAACAGATATAGATTTTCAAAAGAGAGTTTTGAAATAGTCACGAGAAATAAGTGACAAACCAACAGTCTTCTGCTTGGTGTGTATATATGTTTGTGTTTATATTTCTGAGGCTACTTAGATAGTTTTATCTTGTCTAAAACTATGAATGGCTTTTTAAAATGCCTTGTTGGTAAGGCTAAATTTATGATATATCATTATTCTTGATTATCTAAAATATAAAATATACATTTGATAATTATTAAAGGCCAATTATGTATTTGTGTTTTCCCTTGCAAACATCTTATTCTTCTAGAAGTATTTAACTGTTGTCCATATTATCAGTACCATGAAACAAGAATGCAAAGTTCTGGTCTCCATATAAGTCACCAAACCATATCCCATGTTGATTATCTCCCTTGCCCTTGTTGATCCAAAGAGATGTCAAGAAATCATCAGGAATAGTTTCTTTTCTATTCCCTTTCTTGCCTGACAATGTGGTTGATGATTAGACTGGTCATAAATAACAGATTGAAGGAAATGAGCTAGCATGACTTAGATCAGGTGCTAACATTCCTCATTAAAATACAGTATTCATGTTTAAACTCAGTCTAATTGTAGCAAACTGTTAATTTCTTTCATCTTACATAATGTTAATTAGATGCTTCTATAACATTTGCCAGGTGAATAGGTGCTGACTACTGCATGTTTTTATAATTGATTCATAATAAACCTATGAATGTTAATCTCTGACTGCATATTCTCAAACATAAAAAGCAGTCAGTTCCTAATGCTGTAAAGGCTATGTTGTTTTATGGCAAGCCCAGCTGTTCCTTAAAGCAATTCTGGTCAATCTGTGAAAAACAAACAAAAAAGAATAATATATTTCCAACTCTTATGTGTACTTAGCATGCCTCTAGAACATTGACATGCTTACCACTGCACATACCGTCTCTAATGCTTATGTAATGGGATATTTGCTGTGTCATTTCCCTGGATTTGTTGCTGATTTGCTTTTAGAAGACCTATTTCTCTTTTCAAGGTAGGTTCTTTAAAATCTTATGACTTTGTATCAGCTATTTTTCTTAAATGACGAAGGGAGATTCAGCTTGTTGTCAGGTCATTGGAAGTACATTGGATGGGACAGAGCCTTCTTACTAGCCTCAAAATTCACCTTACCCAACAAGCGGACCTAGTATTAATTTACTAATGTTCTGGTGTCAATCCTGAATAAGGTTTGTTTTTTTACCAGTATCTTTATGAGAGTATACTGTATGTTGTTTTGTTTTTTATATTTTAGAGGAAGCTTTTAATATTATTACTTTTTATGGGGATGGAAAATATAGCATTTTTGGCAATATTATTTGGATGTTGATATTTTAGATAATTAGAGACTGATAAATATCTAAAACTGTGTTTTAATGCATCATAGTTGGCAAAAACTCTGAGAAATTGTGACATTTAATATTCAATCTATAATGTATAAATTATGTTTATCTGAATGCATAGCATTGATTCAATATTAGGGATAATAAACTGGAAAATAAGGTTAGAGTTAGGGTCTATTATTAGTGATAACATGGCATTTTCCACCTGAATATTCTCAGTGGGTGATGGGAAAGCAAAAAGATTAATTGAAGATTTTGCATGGACTTTCCAAGGCTACTGTATTTATGCAGAAAATACACAAGTTTGAAGTCAGTTTAAAATGTCTGTTGATATACATTTAGCTTTTTTAGATGTTTAAAAATTGGGGAAGGTAAGATTTTAGTGTCACCTGCTGTAAATACTCTGCGCTTTAAAAGCTTTTTAATTCTGCTATGGGTAGACAGCTATATTTCCTAATTTAATAGTAAGATTTTAAAGGTGAGAATTTTAGAAAAGAACTAATGATGTAGAGCAGCAGAAGGGTAAAGGCTATCCCTGAAGGCTCCTTCATGCTCTCTGAACTTGGTCATTTTCTTGCAGATGTTTCATTATTCAAACTAGGTAACATCATCAGCGCACTGCAAGAAAACGATCACACTCAGAGAGCATCAGCAACTCCACATTTCAACCCTAAGCTACAAACGTTCTCCTCTATTGTGGCCATCCTTGTTTTAAAATGGGAACTAAGGAGAGTCATCCAGGAAAACTGAGAGCTCTAAACCAGACTAAAAAGTCATGAAAACATCCCAGAAGGCAGGTGCAAACCACCCTCTTTCTTGTTGCTAAGAGAACAGCCTGGTTGTCCTCATTACGTCAACAGGAGTCCAGCCTTGTCTTTGCTCAGTGAGACAAATCTAAAGAGGAACATACTAAAGCTTGGATTTCAAGCTCAACTTCATAAATATATTATCATGGAATATCTGTCTACCTCATATGACTTCAGATTTCTAGGACTGCTTAGGAACTTGCTGAATGTCTGGCAAACTCCCTTCCCCTCCCTTCTCCCCCGCATTTGAGAAATGCTGAGAACTGGCAAAGTATCAGATGACATGGAGAGGGCAATGTTTTCTCTCCTTTTTTTAAAGAATAAAGGAGCATTCCAGGACTAATGCATGCTCTTTCTCTCACAGATACACAAAGTCCCTTTATGTAAGCAGCATTCCAGAAATTGCAGAAAAATAGAAAAAGAAATTAGCATCAGATGGACTCATAAATATTGATTTCTACCTCCCATCATGGCTTTAGTCAATCAACATTTTCATGCAACTTTAAATGGGACAGTGAAAGAGTAGGAACTTTATTTTGACCTATCCCATACGAAGCATTCTCTGCCAGTGATAATGACATGAGCTCGTCCGTTTTACCATTTTGGGCCATTATGCCATAAACACAATCCAAGCATACTCATTCTGTATGAGCTAAAATGTCTAAATTAGTCATGTAAGCCAACATACTGTTGCTCATGTCCCATTTATAGAAAGAACCTTTTAAAATCAATGTATGCATTTAAAAACCTTATTTTAAAATTCCATGAAATTCAGGCTTTATACAAATTATTGTGCAACTAAAGTAGGAAAATCAAATGAGATTTTTTTCAGATAGTTATATTATGGAGGAAGTGTGACTGCTGTATCATAAAAACAGCGCTACTGTGTGTAATACTAGCTTGTTAAGACTTGGTGAATCATGTTTAAAAAGCTATTTCCAGATGCCTTTTATCACTTTCATAAAAAGGCAAAAAGTGATTAAATACAAGTATTTATAAAAAAAGTTTAATAATTTTATAGGTAAGCTAAAGTGCAAATTTATTACATTTTAAATTTGCTGAATAACTAAAGTGCCTGGACAGATGGGGTTTTGGTTCTGCATTAAAGGCATCTGAGTGTGAACCTGAGTGTGAACATGTGAACCTGGAACTTGAGATTATTCATCTCTGTATCATGCAAAGAAAATAGTAGGTTTGGGAAGCTGGACAAAGTTTGTTGGCATATCTGGAAGAACTTGTTTTTATGTTTTCCTTAAGCAACCAGCCATTATGCAAAACACTTCGCTGGTGCTCTTGTCACATTCAGTTGGCATAGAGGAATGTGACTCAGATGACTAAATTGTGTTTAGCATAGATTCTGATGCTCCAGAGACAGAAGAGGATTTCTTGTTGAATATGTTTAGGCCTTTTCACTTTAATTTACCTTTCTTCCTGTCTTACACATACAAGATAGCATCATGTAGGGTTTTAAATAAAAATAGGAATTCTACCTCATTAAAATCCCCTCTGTGAAAAATGCTGTCATCTGTTATTTTGTGAACAATTAGTAATGGTTCCCCTGAAAAACTAGAAAGTAGACAAGTTCCAAAATTGATGGTTTATTTCACTACCACCTTTCACTTTTTCAGAAGGGCAAAGAATTTTGTGCCATTTTAAAGATTAGCCAATTTTTCCAATAAGCTTTTATTCACATAATTTACCTGGTTAGATAAGTGGAAAAAAGGGACATTTCTAAATTATTTTTCTAACTGTCAAAAAGGATGGAGTGGAATATTTTTTTCTCTTTACATCAACTAATTTATAGGGATTATAACATTTGGAGATTTTATAAATAACCCCCCAGTAGGAAGAAATGATAAAACTTTGCTAGCCATTATGGCTGAGGGCTAAGTTATAGCCAACAATAATCAGATCAGAGACCATTACCATGATGCCACTGGTGCCTAAGTACCATATATGCATGTCTTGAAACATTTTCTATCTGCTTTCATCTTCTCCCCAGCCCATGAGTGAGACAAACTTAGTGGTTTCCCCCGCCCTTATCCTGATACTGTTCAAAAACCACCTCAAGAACTAAAAAATAGACTTTGTCACTCCTTACTTTGGAGGAAAGTCAAGGGACTATGTGTGACAAACAATTGAGGCTAGAGAGTCAAGTAAAGATTGGCAGTGCTGTGCAGCTGATTCAAAGATGGATGGAAAATAACAGGGAGAATCCTTTTGCTGAGGGCCAACATTTCATCTCTTAATCTAATCTCCGGTTGTGAATAGAGGCATCTCCTTTAACATTTTCATCATGCTGCATAATAAAGACAGAATTCTTCTCTAGATCAGCCTGCACATTTATACTCACTGTGAGCTCCTTGGGTGCTGAAGTTTACCAGAAGGTTAGAAAGCAGGAAGGTCCATGGAATTCAAGTCTCTATTAAGCTGGTGTTCAACACTACATTTTCTCTTGTCAAATCCAGAACCTGAATATGACCAGTTGAAACAAAACCAAGAGACAAAACATCCACCCACCAGGTAGAAGAGGAATGAGGAAGCACGGTGTGAATGTGTATCTTAAAGCAACAGATATCATGCATTACAATAAGAAATGGATGGCATTTTGAAAATTAGTGTCCAAATTAAGTTCCATAGCCACCAACTGCTTATCCCTCCACTAGTAAGAGAGAGAATGTTTTGCCTTTCATACTATATTGGGTTAAAATATCAAAAGGGAACTAAAAGAGAAAGTTTTACCTCATGGAAATCTCTGAAGGGTTTTTAAAAAGGGTCATTCTGCTAATTTAAACCTTTTATGTAGCAACTTGTATGGAAATAAAAGGCTTCTATTAATTGAAGGCTTTTTCAAACTATCTCCAAGATTAATTTCTACAAAGGCTACGTACAATAATATTCATTGCAATGGGAACTTCTCCTGTTACGGGTATCTGCTAGTCAGACTTATAAGGATAATTCTATTTAAAACCAGTTTAGTTTTTCTCTACCTTGGCAACTTACACCTTAAAGTTGCCACGGTTGAGAAATACTGTTCTAAACTATTCAATTCTGTCAAGGAAGATTCCCTCAGCATTATTCCCTTACTTACTTTCTATATGTTTTATAACAACTGGGGTTTCTCTTTATAAGGCCAATCTTCAATCAAGAGTAATATATTCAAAGTAGCAATGAGAATAGATTATGGGAAGAATGTGGAATACTAAGTAGTTGAGAGGAAATTAGGTTACATAAAATGGGGTGCTTGGAAATTTTGAAATGTTGTCCCTCATCCAGTAGGCACCCAAGGGGAGGCAAGGAAAAGGGTGAGATGAGTAAAAGCTCCCTTTTCTGCAAGGGTTGTGATGTCTTTCTCCTGCTCAAAATGGACAGAACCTGTGGGATGATTTTGCTTTCATCATTATGACCTCAGTTGTTTTGTTTCAAAAATTATGCCTTAATTTTAAGTTGAATCTCTCATTGATCAACTTCCACTATTGCTTCTTGTCCTGCCTTCAGGTGCTTTGAAGAACAGATTGATCCCTCTTCTTTGGGGCAGCCCCTTAGATATTGGAAGATTGTTATTATTGTTACCCCTAGTCCTTCTCTTCATAGGACTAGACACACCCAATTCCTGCAACCATTCTTCATGTGTTTTGACCTCCAGCCCCCCAATCAACTTTATTGCTTTTGTTTGGTAAATCATTACAATCTTCTCCTTCTTGAGGTTGATTTTATAATCTATTGATTTTATAATCTGACAGACTTCAATATATTTAAGAATTTACTGAAAAAAGTAACAATAATATAATAAATGGACACAGCATATCTGATCTTCAGCCAAACATTCAACAGAGTGCCTTATATTTTTGCTAAGAAAACAGTAAAATATGACACTACTTGAATCACACTTGATTCACTAGTGGCTCTACTTAAACTTGGAAGGAATTATTAAGTGGATCACCACAATTCTCTGCCCTTGGTCCTGTGCTTTTCTTTTTCTAGATTTGCAGATGTTGTAAGATTGAAAGGCTCATATATCAGATGCAAAATATAATATCCAAAAAAATCAAGACTGGCTTGAGCAGTGGACTTAAATAAATAGGATGGAATTTAACAGGAAAAATGTCAAGTTTCACAATTAATAGAAAATATGTAAGGTGTGTGTGTGAGAGGAGAGTATGATAGAGTTACTAAAAAAGCAAATATTATTTTGGGGTGCAATAACAAGAACATAGGATCCAGATTACAGGAAGTAATTTTCCCAGTAAATTTTGTCTTGTTCAGATCCCTTTGTATTGCAGTTCTAGGCACCATAGCTAAAAGGACAGTATCAAATTGGAGTAAATTCAGAAGAAACCAAACACTGAGAAGAATCTTCAATCTGTGTACAGAAAAGATGCCTAATGAGAGATATAACTCTTCAAGTTATCTGGTATACCAGAGTGAATAAAGGTATTCTCTGTTGCCTCAGAGAACAAGATCAAAACCATTGAGTTATAACTACAAAGAGAAGGTTCAGAAAAGACATCCTGACTATACACTGTCAATTAGTGGAACCTGCTTGCCACAGATGTGATGAGTTATTCACTAGATGTCTTCAACAGAAGCAGGATAGTCTTTTGTCAGATAAGCTGTACCAGGTCTTACACTGAAAGTGAGTTGAACTACATGACTTCTCTGGCCCTTTCTAACTGTATGATTTTATTAAAAAACCTATAAAAATAGGGCATATAAATTGAGAAGCATTAAAAAAAATATTCAAAGAAACTAAGCTAAAATGTTTCTCCAGAGTTAAGTCGTACTTACTTACTAGTCTTACTTACTATACAGTAGGATGAATTTACCATGCAGCCACGCTATTAACACATTTGCACAGTAGGTTTCTGCCCTGAGAGGATTAGTAAATTTGGATGCAGCTACTGAAAATACCCATTTTCCATATCCAAAGACATTATGATGTCTTGGGACATTTAGCACAGGATTACAGGTAAGAGTCTTAATAAGAAAAAATACTAATATTAATAGAGAGGGAATATCCCATTCTCCTTTATTATTACACACATATAACCTTTTTTTTACTTGTCTTCATATTATTGAACATCTGAATTCCATATCTTACAATTCAGCATCAATTATTTTGCTTCTCTGGGTGAGCAATGATATTTCTGCATTACTAATCTGTTGATCTGCATCTTAGAAAAATAATTAATTACACAGATATCTGATTCCATTCAGCATTGTTTTCCCTGGTCACACTCTTGCTTGTCCAATTGGTGCATAGTTAATCTGAAATGTTTCAAAATCTTTCTCCCCCAGTCTCTACACAAGTAAGAGTGAGGGTGGGCCATAGACGGAGACCAAATCTCACTAATGTCCAGACCTCTATCTGCCAGTGCCCCACAGGAAGAATACCTTCTGCTTAAGAGACTGCTCTTCCCAGAGCAACTCTGGGGAAATGAAGAGTCATGGAAAATTCCTGTAAGTAAAGCATCCAGAATGAACTCTTGAAACACTTTTCCATTAGTGATTGGGAAGAAGTTAGATGTTAAAAGTCAGTTCAATATACGAAATGCAACAAACTGATTATCCACCAGTTATCATTGGGGTCCAAGCCTCACCAGATTGATAAATGGTGAGAATTGAAGCAAACATGATTGGAGCATGTCAGCACAACAAGGCAAAGCAGACTAAGAAAGCAATGCCATGTGCTGTAGGTCAGGACTACTTTTTATTGTAACAGCTATTGCAGCTCTGAATGTGCTTTCTCACTTTATATTTGTGAACTGAGGGATGGAGGCTTGTCTAAGATGTTTGCTGTGTTCATCTTATTTCCTTGGCCTGAGCTCCTTGATCTTTTATCATCTCTTCTTCCTGTCCTTCAAAGCTATTCTCTACGCCCTTTACAAAGGGCATCCTGATTTTTGTCCATAGTGCTCGAGATGAAGGAAATTATGGTGAAGGAGGTAGCCTAAGGCGAAGTGTGGCAAAAACTGTGGTTTGGAACTATGGTATTTGGGTAGCATTCCCAGAAAGTTGGGAACATTTGACTGTTTGTATAAAGTATTCCTTTATTTAGGCGCAGCAAGGAAGTAAACACATTGCTCTTACCATATATGATGGCTGAACCAAAGGGGATATTGTCAGTAGAAATGAGAGAGAGAGGCGGGGAAGGAGGGAGGGAGGGATCTGAGGCCACCACGCACATATCACATACATTCAAAATAAGCAAGTGATTTCTTTGCACCACAATCAAAGTCCACCAAATTCCAGTAAGGAAATTAGCAATTCAATTTAAAGTATAGACTTAAGAGTAAAATATATGCAAAGCAAATAGCACCCCCTATGTCTAAATCCTGATAGCAAATATTATAAAGTTTATGAGCTGTTAACTAGTTGTAAATTTCCATGCATGACCCACCCATAATGTCCAATAGCTATGTTAGTAAGAAAGTAATTGTACCTGTGATATAAACTAAATATGAATCATTAAGATGATGGTCAAGTCAGTAAATAATGTGATGTGCACATTTAGTATCCTCACCCCTCATCCCCTTCCCCTGCACTCCCTATGGCTCTCCACAGAATGTCATCTACAGAAGACTTATTCTAGTGTCAGTGAAGATTCTCAATCATCTAGGTAGAGTTGTCTGAAGGTTGTTTGAAGGTTGAATCATTGCAACTGGCTTAATTTTTGTTGTTACAGTAGTTTAAGTGAAGTTTCACTGCAACCCAGGCAGCTTCCTCAATCAAGACCAAGGCAGTTAGGCAGAGAGTTGTTAGAATGTACCAATTCCTGCCACACCAACCTCAATTCTCAATCATCCAGGTAGAGTTGGTACATTGCAATGATTCTCTGCCTAACTGCCTTGCTCTGACTGAGCAAGCTGCCTGGATGGGCAGTGAAACTTCTCTTAAACTAACAACAAAAAATTAATCCAATTGCAATGGTTCAACCTTCAAACAACTTCAGACAACCTTCAGACTTTATTCTAGTGTTAGTAAGGCTTTATTTTCTTGTATCATCTAGTAAGACACAAAGGTTAATGGGTAAGTATAAATTATTTATAATGATGTTTGTTGTATATATGCAAGACACAGAAAGTACAGGAATGCCCTACCTTATAACTCTTCACAGCAGTTAGATCACTGAATCAAGGCTCAGTTGATCCATGTATTCTACAAATCATGAAACAAAGAAACCTGACTAATCATTTTTAGAATTTATTATTATTTTTTATTTATTTGTTAAATTTACTTGCCACCCATTTCGCTGTGGGGCTCCTCTAGGCAACTTGCAACAGTAAAATGGGATGGGGAATGGGAAGATAAAAAACGTAAACATAACAATAGCAAAGCAATGAAACAATAAAAATAAACAATGAAAACACAATAATATGAATTAAAAGGTGGGGGGAGGGAGGGTAGGAAGCATGGAGTGGGGGAGTGGGATCAGCTAATTAGTCCAGCAGCCACATCCAGTGTGGTATTTTCCTATTGGGTCCCTAGGCCAAACAGCAGAACCAGGTCTTCAGGTCTTTGCAGGAGGAGAGGAGGATGGCGGCAAACCTTATCTTGGACCAGCACTACAACAGCAAAGACTCGGCTCCTTGATTCTGCCAGTTGGAGTTTCTTGAATGATGGGATCCTCAACAGGCCACCTCTGCTGGCATGAGTAGGGCAGGTCAAGGAGAGCTAGGATGGCTACACTACCATTCTGCCCTTGCCAGAGATCATAAGTGCACCATTGTGCTTCCCGTCCCTGTCCTATTGTCCCCATTTATTTGTACCTATTTCCTGTATTCTTACTCATGTTTATACTTATACCTATTATCTTGTAAGTGATTGACAAATCAAATCAAATAAATAAAAAAAATTGTCCCATATCTGGGCCTGAAACCTGACTGAAAGCAGTTGAGGAAATCTGTTTCATCCAGGACCTTCTGAAGCTGCTAAGCAACTACTTTTTCTATCACATTCCCTAAAAAGGAAAGATGGGAGAATGGACAAAAATTGTCCAGGCAGGTGGAATCATTTTTTTAGGAAAGGGCAAACCAGGGCCTCCTTAAAAGATGTTGGGAATGTCTCCTCTTGCAGTGAGGAATGTATCACTGCATGAACCTGCTGTTCACTGTCCTGGAAGTTTTACCAAACAAGAGGAGCAAGGGTCCTATTGAAAAGTGGTTGCATTAACAGCACTGAGGACCCTGTACATTTAGATTTCAACAGGATCAAACTGTTTCCAGATCACTGAGCAAGACCTTTCTCCATGTATCTCACAAAGACTCTGCACCACACTTGGATTCCATGAATGTATGGAATACATGTCCCATTTACAGTTAGCATGTGGACTGATCTTTAGCCATTCCTGTTTGTTCCGCACAATCCTTTTTATCGGAATGTCCTGAAACACCTCATTTACAACGTTGGAACACCGGTCTCTTTTCGATGTTGCTGATGTGCCCTCTCCTTCAAATCACTTGGCATAGCTATTCAAAACTATTTGGGGCAGACTGTATAAAGGATAGTGTCACTATGTGAAGTGGGCAACTATATAAATGATACATACCTATTGGCTTCACAAAGAACGATATAGGTATATTTATTAAATTTATTTGCCACCCATCTCACTTAATTATGGCTTAATTATGCAGACTACTTATAAATCTGTGTCTAGTATTTTTCTGGAAGAGCATTAAACCTGCTTTAAATCATGTGTCTAATGCTCTTTTCAAAGAGTGGCACACTTAAGTTTTAAAAAATGGGAAGATTGATTTACACCTTGAAAGAAATGTTATCCCAGTTACATGTTGCTGTTTCTATCTCAAATTTGTTAATATATATTTTTCTACTTTGACCAAAAGAAATATATGGCTTGTTTTCCACTATAATGTGAGTGGGAGCAGGGGAGATGCCATTTTACATGCTCCATGAGATTTTTCTAAATGCTGCTTTCCCTTTTAGCACATGTCAATTTGGAATATTTGGGAGATAGAATCGAGCCTCCTGTGGTAGTCAGGTCAGAGAAATTTACCCAGAGTTCCCTTTAGCCTGGTTTCTGTGTTCATTCTGTAGTTTTCTTTTTATCTGAAGGAAAATCAGATTAAACCTGTGGGAGTCTACAGAGCAGTGACAGTTTGCTTGATACTGATTTCTCTTCCAATGCTGTTTACTATTTTCCAAGCAGAATTACAGAGTCTTGTATTTTTCCCTTATCCAATTAGTGGAAGTTTAGGAGTGCACTATATTAGGATCAGAAGAAATGATGAAGAGGGAAGATATGGAGGGGGTGTGTTTCATTATTGTATGGCTATGGTTGTAACAAAATGGGAGAATATAATTGTACATTGTTTTAATTCTATTCATGTCTTCTTGAGGTGGATGGAAACACTCATAATTAGGAATGGAAAGTTGCCTTTTAATTGTTTGAGCAGTTGTGTTAAAATTATTTCCTTGTCCTTCCATTCTGCATGGGTTCTTTACCAACAATTATTGTGCATGGAAAAATCAACTTGTGGATTACTCTCAAGGTGCATATCATGCCTCTAAGAAAACAAAAATGTAATTTTAGCTACTTCGCATTCCACAATCTTTTCTTGAGATAAGAATGGATAGACACAATGCTATAAAGGTTTAAGGTGAGCTACCATAGGAATATTAAGAGCTAACGAAATATGGACATATAGAATGCTAGCTCCCCAGATTTTTTATTTTTATCTATGTTGCCTTGGGTTTTTTCCCACATACAAAGAAAAATGGCCAAATCAGTCTGTTAAAAGAATAAAATAGCCTTTGATTTGAAAGAATCTTTCTTGCAGTACTGGAAATAGATTATTTCCTCTATATGTGTGTTTGAATGTATAAATGGATGCTCTTAATTACCTTTTTAGTCTGAACCAATGTTTGAAACTTTTTTCTGTATCATTTTTCAATAGCATAAATAAAAAATAAAAAATAGAAGATATTAAAAAACACTAAATCATCAACTAAAAAAAACCTGATGGTCCAAAATAATTTCTATAACTTCCTGGCAGTACTCAGAATGTAGCATTGCCTCTAGTAAATCAAAGGAAAGTTGGATTTGTTCTTAAAGTTCGTTATTTTTGCAGATCTCAAGTTCTACTTACAAATATCGTAATGAAGAATTCAAGAAACAATTCTCACACTTGCCAGATTTGGAAAGGCTCATAGTGGGTAAGAAAAATGACATTATTGAGTAGAAAGGCAGTAAAATATAATTGAACTTTTCAATATAAAGTTTAGGTAATGTGATGAAATGAAATAAGGAGGTGGATTCTCAGGAGGCGAGAGATGCATTCCAGAGGAGTAAGAGACAACTCAGTCCATGTGTTATATGTGAGAAGGGTGTTTATCTTAATTTTGAATATCTGAATTATGATATTTATAAAGAAGACATTTACATAATTGACTTTTTCTAATTTCTTTTAATAATGATTGATTTTGTTTCTTTCTTGTAAAATTGGCTCATCTGCCATATCTGGGGAAGAAATGGGCTAATATCCTTATTACATGCCTCAATTCTACAGAGCCAGAGGCACAACTGTAAATTTTTTTTTCCTTTTTAACTATAGTTCATATTAATAAATATTTACATGTCAGGTCCAAAACCAAGAATGATATATGGTGATTATTCCAAGCAGAGTTCAGACTGACCATTCTACTATGTGCATCTACAATATAATCTGTGATTATTGAGGGAAGGAAGCTATCTTCACCTTTTTTTTCAGGTCTGATTAATTTACAGAGAGGCAACAACTTGTTAACTTAGAAATACACACAGAATTTAAAATAATATGTAATGCTATTCAAAGACCACAGGATGGTGGTAGTCTGCTACAAACTGCTTATTATTTGATTTCATATTTTACAGAATTATATTTTATCAAGGAAAAATATTAGTCTGTAAAGCTATATTCATTAACATAATTCAAAATATAATACTCTATATTCTATCCCCCAGTTTATATAGAGATAGAAGACAAAAGTCAATAAAAGATTAACTAGTGTGGGATGCATCAAAATAAACCAAATGACTAATTGCAGATTCCTAACCAATCTTTTTATATTTCTTTAAAAATAACTCTTGAAACAGTTGTATCCCTGGTTCTGCTGTACCTAGTTTTCCCTTCCTCACTTACAAATGAGCCAGTCAGCTAATTCTGAGGCTGTGGAGATATGTTGAATTCCATGATGTCCAGCCTTGGGTTCAGAGTTTCTCTTGTTTTTAAAACAAAAACAAACCCCAACAACTTGAATTCCTTTTGTTAAAAAGACTCATGTAATCTGACTATAAACGTGATTTAAAGCATATCATTCTCCCTACTGATGATGTAAATTCTATATTTGAGATAAATGAATGTGTTCTGAGAATGTATGTAATCTGCCAGACACAGCAGACAGTCTGGAGTGTTATGAATCGGAATTAGTTTCACAAGCAAGCTTATTAGCCATTTATCATGTAATGCAGAGTTTGAGGTTATTGCAGGTGATTTTTTTAAAAAAAGACAGAAATATACTCTGAAATTCCTTAGCACTTGTAAATATTTATTTTCATTTTTTAAGAGTATTTTCAAGAAGGCTGTGAGTTCAATCCTAGGTAGAGGTTAATATTTGCAATAGACTCTTACTCGAGCATGGGGTTGGACTAGATGACCTCCAAGGTCCCTTCCAACTTTGTTATTCTAAGTTCTAAGAACAAAAAGAACCGGGGCCATTTTAGAAACAAGAAGAAAAATGTAGGATTCCCTGAAGTCAGTCCTTTCTCTTAACACTTGTGTAATGATCAGAAGGAATTTCTTTTTTGATAAACCCTTACAGCACAGAAAGAATGTGAAACCTGTGTAGCTCCCAGGTAAAAGGAGACAGGAGTTATGATATAGGATCCACAACTTGTTAAAATCCTGACTCTGAATCTTGAAACTCACAATAGGCTTGATGTCCTGTTTTATTTATAACAGTAACTATGCCAAATATAGTGTCAGAAAACTTTCTTTTATAGCTGATATTTTTAACTAGCAATACTAACACAGATGGATTAACATGCCACTTCAGAACTTTTAAAATATGGAAGCCAAACACAGATTCTGCCTACCACAAGAGATACATATACACACTTCCATCTTGCTGTTCCCTTTTGGGTTAAAGACATTGTGCAACATGTACAAAACAAATAGGAGGCAGTAACCAAAGAAATTAAAGATAGGAGATAAGAAAAGGAATACATCTTATTTATACCAACACCATACATTATACTTTTCCATATCTTTCCATCCTTGAAAACCACCATATCTATACACTGCTTCACATGTTATCTTTTCTTTAAGATGCTGATCTTTCTTTTATCAGCACCATCTGATCATGAATTTCCAAATCTTTCTCTTTATCTTGACCTTAGTATATCATTCTTCCTTAATGTGTTTGCTTCATAACTTAATTTGCATTCATTTTCTCTGTGTAACTAAACTATTTCATTTGTTTTCTTATGGTTTGCTCATATTTGTATTCAACCACCTTTTTCAGGGCAAATTCATTCTAGAGTCTTTCTCTTTTTGTTTTACACAGCAACTCATTCCCATTACATTCCCAGCAATGTAGGCCAATATTTTCTTTTAATCCTGTTTCTACCAACATTTTCATTTTTCCATCTTTAATAAATATTCCCAGAAACATGCATTCATTTATTTGCTTGGTTTTTCACCATTTATGTATAATTTGCAGTTACCCATTCCATTTCCCTGTCAAACACAACTATGTTGGTTTTTGATAGATTTATGCTCCTAACTACATGATATAATTATGACTACAGATCATTCCAAATCTCAATCAACATGATGTTTTTGCATCCAAAAGTCTGTACACACTCATGTTCCCAGCCACTACATCTGCAACCATTTCATACAAATACTGTAATTAAATTATGTAAGCAAGTGTGCATCTTTGTCTTATTCTGTGTATTTTTAATCCTTTGGCTTTATCCTTTGAATCATGTTTTACAGTACTAATTTTCTCAAACAATAACACAGCAAGAATTTAGAAGCCGAAACTTGTAATTAAAAACTCTTTTTCTTGATATTTATAGTATTTTCTAATATAGCTGAGAAAAGGTGCTTGAAATTGATATAATTGTTAAATTTAGGGAGTTAATATAATTCTTAAGCTTAGTTTATTGCTTTCGATAATCATTTAGACTCACATATCTAAGAGTGCCATAGCTGATAGAAGGTGAGAAAATTAAATCAGTTAACAAACTTACTTAGGGAGGACTGAGAAGTTTAAGTGAAGCCACCTTTTTGGAATCATTAGAGTCAATTATAGTACACACCCCACCATTTGCTGTAAAAAAATCTAGTTTCTCCTGAACTTAGTTGTGAGAGAGAAGATTGTGCATTATAATAATGTCCAATGAGTTCATGGCCATAATAGGCTCTCCATTCAAAATTGGTTTTGTCCCTAGGCAATCTTGATTTTAAGCTAATGTCAAGGTATGTTTTAAGATGCATGTAAAGATCAGGGATCTGTATTTGAAGCTGTTCAAAATAAAATGTATAGGCAATGTACAAAAATAGTCAACAAATAAATAATGAATAAAAATAATTATTGATGAACTTAATTGTTTGGTTACACTTTTTAAATGTTATAAAAATGTAATGCTTTTCTTTAGATTATGCCTGTGCCCTCCAAAAAGATATCCTCCTTCAAGGACGCTTATATCTGTCTGAAAACTGGATCTGTTTTTACAGTAACATCTTCAGATGGGAGACTATGGTAAGGCATGTGTACTTTAAGAAATGTGTGCGTCCAAAATACATTGTGTATATTTTTATGTACACATAAATATCTATACACATTCATACATATCAGAGGTGGTATTCAGCAGGTTCTGACCAGTTCTGGAGAACCAGTAGCAGATATTTTGAGTAGTTCAGAGAACCGGCAAATACCACCTCTGACTGGAGATTTTACAGTATCCTTCCCCCTGCCACGCCCACCAAGCCACGCCCACAGAACTAGTAGTAAAAAATTTTTGAATCCCACCAATACATATGTACAGAGTATTGGTAGAGATAGTATATTTTCACACTAAGAATTTTAAGTTTACATTTTTATGATAAGTTTTCTATCTTAGTTTGTACAGTTTTCATAAGAAAAAAAAAGAAACACAATCTGTTGAGGTTGTTTTTAACTCTACTCTTCCAGTTTGTTTAAAGGAAGGGTTTTGATATGAATAGTAATGCTGAATTAGATGACAAAGCATGTGAAAACCTTTGCTTTAATTATACTCATTTTAGTATTTTGTTTCTGTAGTTTCAGCATTAGCTTTTAGATGCCTTATTTTATGTGTATTTCAAACTTCAGATTTCTATCGCTTTGAAGGACATAACCTTCATGACAAAAGAGAAGACAGCTCGGCTTATTCCAAATGCTATCCAAATTGCTACAGAAGGGGAGAAGGTACAGTATTCTTACTTCTATCTCTGTTTAATGGAGACATTTATCCTGCCTGCCTGCCTGCCTGCCTGCCTGCCTGCCTCCCTCCCTCCCTCCCTCCCTCCCTCCCTCCTTTCTGGTACAAAGCCAGTCTTTCTTGTTAGTTAGCTTTCCTTCTGAGTGTGTGTATGCATATGCCTTTGAGTCAGTGTTGATTCCTAGTGACTGCCTAGACTAGTCAGAGAAGTTTTCTTACAATATTTTCAGCTTGCTATTGTCTCCTTCTTTAGGATGAATGGCCCAAGGTAACCCAGCTTCCTCTGTGCCTAAGGCTGAACTAGAATCATCGTCTCCTGGGTTGTAGCATGGTGACTTAACCACTATACCAAATTATCTTTTTCTTCTCATCAAGTTCTCCAAAATTATATAGATCTACAAGTTCCCATTACTCTAATTTGACATGGCCATTACAGGTAGTCCCTGAGTTATCAACACAATTGAACGAAATCTTTCTGTTGCTAAGTGAGACGGTTGTGAATAGAATAGAATAGAATAGAATAGAATAGAATAGAATAGAATAGAATACTTTATTGGCCAAGTGCGATTGGACACACAAGGAATTTGTCTTGGTGTGAAAACTCTCAGTATACATAAAAGAAAAGATACATTTGTTAAGAATCAAGAATCATAACGTACAACACTTAATGATAGTCATAGGGTACAATCAGCAATCAAATCATACTAGGAAACAGTCAATATAAATCGTAAGAATACAAGCGACAAAGTTACAGTCCTTCAATCACATGTGGGAGGGGATGGGTGATAAGGAATGATGAGAAGATTAACAGTAATAGTAGTGCAGACTTTGCAGTAGTTGAACAGTGTTGAGGGTATTATTTGTTTAGCAGAGTGATGGCTTTCGGGAAAAAACTGTTCTTGTGTCTAGTTGTTCTGGTGTGCAGTGCTCTATAGCGTCATTTTGAGGGAAGGAGTTGAAACAGTTTATGTCTGGGATGTGAGGGGTCTGTAAATATTTTCACAGCCCTCTTTTTGACTCATGTAGTATACAGGTCCTCGATTGAAGGCAGGTGGGTAGTATTTGTTTTTTCTGCAGTCCTAATTACCCTCTGAAGTCTGTGTCTGTCCTGTTGGGTTGCAGAACCAAACCAAACAGTTATAGAGGTGCAGATGGCAGATTTAATAATTTCTCTGTAGAAGTGTATCAGCAGCTCCTTGGGCAGTTTGAGCTTTCTGAGTTGGTGCAGAAAGAACATTCTTTGTTGTGCTTTTTTGATGACGTTTTTGATGTTAGGTGTCCATTTTAGGTCTTGTGATATGATAGAACCGAGAAATTTGAGGGTCTCTACTGTTGATATTGTGTTGTGTTAAGTGAATTTTGCTCCATTTTACCACTTTTCTTGCCACAGTTGATAAGTGAATCACTGCAATTGTTAAGTCAGTATTATTATTATTATTATTATTATTATTATTATTTATTATTTATTTAGACTTGTATGCCGCCCTACTCCCAAAGGACTCAGGGCGAAAATAAAAAAAAGATATACAGTAACACAACTAAAAACAAGTCCAAATTACCAAAAGTTAAAACAATAAAATCACAAAAACAAACAAATTAAAACTACCCACCCCCAGGTCAATCCAGGCCGGCCTGCTGAAACAGCCAGGTCTTCAAGTCTCGACGAAAAGAGCGGAGATCAGGGGCCAAACGCAGATCCGCAGGAAGCTGGTTCCACAGGGCGGGCGCTCCCACAGAAAAGGCCCTAGCTCTGGGAGCCAGCCGACAATGCCTGACCGACAGTATTCCCAGAAGGCCCCTCCTATGGGAGCGCACAGGGCGATTGGACTGTGATGCAGGCAGGAGGCGATCCCGCAAGTACCCTGCACCCAAGCCATTAAGGGCTTTGTAAGTTGTTACTAACACCTTGAAGGAAACCCGGAAGGCAACCGGTAACCAATGCAGGTCGCGCAGGAGGGGTGTAACATGGGAGTATCGGGATACGCCCATCACAGCCCGCGCAGCCGCATTCTGCACCAGCTGCAACCTCCGGGTAATCCGCAAGGGAAGCCCCATGTAGAGAGCATTGCAGTAGTCGATCCTGGACGTGACGAGCGCATGAGTGACCGTTCGAAGAGCATCTCGGTCCAGGTAAGGGCGAAGCTGGCGAACCAGCCGAACCTGGGCAAAAGCCCCCCTGGCCACAGCTCCACCTGCTCCTCCAAACTGAGCTGTGCATCCAGGAGGACGCCCAGATTCTCGCCCTATCCACGGGGGTAACACCTCCCCATGACCAAAGATGGCACATCAACTGAAACCGAGATGCCGGTAAGAACAGCCACTCAGTCTTGGCGGGTTGAGTCTGAGCCTATTACTCCCCATCCAGGCCTGCACGCCTCCAGGCACCGGGACATCACCGAGAGAGCATCACTGATCTGGTCTGGGGTGGAGATATACAACTGGGTATCATCTGCATATTGATGATACCTCACCCCAAAACCAGGATGATCTCGCCCAGCGGTTTCATGTAGATATTAAACAGGAGAGGAGAGGACCGACCCCTGAGGCACTCCACAACTAAGAGGCCTCCGGGAGGACCTCTGCTCTCCCGTCACACCGACTGCGAACGGTCCGAAAGGTAAGAGGAGAACCACGTAACACGGTGCCCCACACCAACCCGGGCCGCCGCAGAAGGATACCATGGTCGATGGTATCGAAAGCCGCTGAGAGATCTAAAAGGACCAGAACAGAGGAAAAACCCCTGTCCGAGCCCTCCAGAGATCATCCACCAATGCGACCAATGCTGTCTCGTGCTGTGCCTGGGCCTGAAACCCGATTGGTACAGGTCAAGGTAATCAGTTTCCTCCAGGAACAGCGGAAGCTGCTGAACCACCGCTTTCAACAACCGCTAAAAGCGAAGTTTGGAGACTGGACGATAGTTATTCAAAACGGTTGGGTCCAGAGCAGGCTTCTTAAGGAGGGGTCTCACCACCGCCTCTTTAAGGGCGGCAGGAAAAACCCCTTCACTCAAAGAAGCGTTGATAACTGCCTGGAGCCAACCGCGTGTAACCTCCCTGGAGGCATAAACCAACCAGGAAGGACACGGGTCCAATAAACACGTGGTGGAAGACAGCCTCCGCATGATCCTGTCCACTTCATTCAGGGAGTAGCATAGTGGTTAAGTGAATCTGGCTTCCCCATTGACTTTGCTTGTCAGAAGGTCGCAAAAGAGCATGATCCCAGGACATTGTAACCATCATAAATGAGAGCCAGTTGCCAAGCATCTGAATTTTGATCACATAACTATGGGGATGCTGCAACAGTCATAAGTGTGAAAAATGGTCATAAGTCACTTTTTTCAGTTTGTAACCATTGTAACTTTGAACAGTCACTAAATGAACTTCTGTAAGTTGAAAACCACCTGTACTATGTGTCTGATGAAGGATGTTCGAGTCTGGAGTCTGGAGAAGACTGTCCCAAACTAAACTAAAGAAAAGCAGTTTGGTGAGGGGTTAAGATGCTGTTAAGAAAACAGGAGACTGTGAATGTGAGTCCTGACTTAGGCATGAAAGTCAGCTGGGTGACCTTGGGCCAGTCACTCTCTCTCAGCTCAACCCATCTAAGAGGGTTGCTGCTTGCACATGCGCATAATGAGAGCTGATTGTTGGGCAAAAATGCACAGTGCGCATAAGAATCGCGTAGAGATGCATGGCACAGGAGGGGGGAATTGCATGCGCATACGCAGATGTGTGGTGCACAAGGGGGTTGCGCATGCATGCGCAGGGGTGGGGGGGCAGCACGCATTGCCTTCTCGGTGCTGGCATGCGAGCAAGTGCAAGCGAGTGCACGTGCAATTATTGGCACAGGAGCCAAAAAAGGTTGGCAACCACTGATCTAGGCTTTTAGAATATGTGAACGGACATGTGCATGTAAGAGCTAAAAATGCTTTATTATGTTGCACCTGGAAAGGAAAGTTTTGAATTTTAAAATATTATTATTTAGCATTGCCGGGCGATGGTAGCAAATAAATTGATTAATAATAATAGTAATAATTTGCAAATCACATTAGAACTTGACTATATCTCTGTCTGTCTATCTATCTATCTATCTATCTATCTACTATATCTATATATTCTGTCTATCTATCTATATAAAAGACTATATATCTTTTATATACCCATTTGGATCTCATGAACCTATTAAGTTTATTGAGACTTACTTGTATGGTAGTGTGAATATAAATATGGAGCATACCCATTTGCTTGAGAGTAAATACCCTGTAGCTATAAAGGCAGACAAACAGATTGAATAAATAATAGTAAGCCTGACTGAACTTAATGAAACTTTTATCTAAGTAAATATGTATAGGATGATAAATGGCTGAAGACTGTATAATTTAATCCTTCTTAAGAAACTTCTAAAAATCCTTTGCCTCTGTCTTAATATCTTCTTATTTGAAATAGGGTTGACTGACTTGTAGATTACTTTCAATAATTTTCATGCAAATTACCATTTTGTTCTGCAGTTTTTCTTCACTTCCTTCAGTGCCAGAGACCGAACCTACCTCAATATATTTAGATTATGGCAAAATGCATTGTTGGAGAAGGTAAGTTCTTATATAGCTGGGAAATATCTGAGGTCTTGACTTATTTTGGATGCTGTAATCTAACAGCACCAATACCAGTAATACAGTACCAGTAAGATATCTTTAAAACTGTTGCCTTACCATTTGTATTTATACAATGGTAATTTGCCCTGATATTTTACAGCTTTTTTAAAGATTTTTTTTCTTACATAATAATTATTTTAAAATTGAAACTCTATAATCTATGCATAAATATGAGCAGTAGGGATTGTAGATTTGGTGTACTTTAGAAATAAATGGACTTGGCCTGAGTATTTATTTAAAAAATATTTTGAGTTAGACATAATGCCCAAAATTAAAATCTTTCTAATCATGGCATAATATAGAAATGGCAGGATGATGACTAGCACTTTAAATTTCCACATATTTTTTATTTATTCACAAATTAACATCTGACAAAACAAGGGCAAATGAAATTTATTTTAAAAATATTGGACATCTGTTTGAGAATTTTCCTTCCTTTGATGTGTTTTAGTATGAAAACTTTGAACCTTATCTTGATTTAACAATTTGATTGAGTTCTACAAGGAATAATCTATGTTCAAGAAAAGGGAAAGAATGATGGCTAATTTGTGTGGTTTTGTATATGTTTACATATATCTATCATCTACTCATATATATAAGAAAAAAACCCAAAGACAAAATTGACCTCGAAAACCAAGGCATATACAGTATGAATTACCCTGCGCATCATGCCCTGCCACATAAATAGGACAAACCAAATGAAAAATAAGTACCCGCCTTGAAGAACACACGAATGCAATAAAAAAGTTGGAACACACTTCCTCACTAGTCCAACATATGAAAGCCACAGGCGATAGCATCGACTTCAAGGGCACCAAAACCATAGCTCCTATAGAAAACCCCAGCCACAGAATCATCAGAGAAGCAATAGAAATTGATAAAAGACCTAATAGTTTGAATAGAAGAGATGACTCCACCAGACTATCAATCATTTGGAAGCCTGCACTCACAAACAAAAGGATCTCTATACCACAATACAAACAAACACCTGGACACAAACAACCCCCCCATACCTCCAACCCAAACACGCCCCCAATACACAAAACACAATGTTGTCAGCCAATCAAGAACACAGCAACTCAAGCACCAATGAACACAGACCTAGACTCCCAGCCAATAGGGATGAAAAGAGGACCATTGAAATAAAACACAGGGCCAGAACCAAATTCAAACAGACAAAGGCTGCCAAGCCTGAGACACACCGTTAAAAAAAGAACCCAGTACACAAGCCTGAAGATGGCAGATGGGATTCTGCCGAAACGTCGCTATAAAAGCACAACTATTAACACGTGGGAAAATACCCAAAGAAACCTAAATACCATACATATATATATATATTTCTGAATAGACTGATTGATGTAGATTTTAATCACTTTATGTAGATGATCTTAGGCTGATTTAGAGTGCTTTTAGCAGGAGAAATTCCAAAATCACTCATCAAAAAACAAGCAGTTTTTCTATCCCTTCTCTGCTTGCATCCTTAGGCTAATTTTTCACCTGATCCTAAACTTCAAATTCAGAAATATTGCATGGCCTTGCTTCCATCAGATGTATTATTTCAACCTACAATTATGAGTGAAGAGCTTATTCTGGGTTAAGGGAGATACAACTTCAAAAGAAGTAATGGATGAGGCCAGATCAAAACACAACATGTATTTATATCTCTATAATTAAAGTTAAATATAGTTACTATAGTTACTTTTGTTATGTTTTAATAACATTCTTCTTCTGTCATATTAACAACTGCAATTAAGTAAAGGTAGCTTTCAACTTACAACAGTTCATTTAGTGACTGTTCAAATTTACAACAGCACAGAAAAAAGTTACTTATGACTGTTTTTCACACTTAAGACCATTGCTGCATCCATATATTTACGTGATCAAAATTCATGTTTGACAACTGGTTCATATTTATGACAATTGCAGTATCCTGAGATCATGTGATTACCTTTGGTGACCTCCTGAGAAGCAAAGTCAATGGGGAAGTCAGATTCATTTACTAACTTAACAACTGCAGTGATTCACTTAACAATTGTGGCAGGAAAGGTTGTAATATGAGGTAAAATTCACTTAACAACTGTCTCACTTAGCAACAGAAATTTGGGCTCAATTGTGGTTATGAGTCGAGGACTACATGTAACACATTTTGAGATCCAAACATTGGAGAATGGACTGTGTTTTTCAGATAGTGTTCTGTGTGTAGAAGATTACAAGTTTGAAAGATTGCTGACTTAAAAACTACATAGTAGTAAAATAATGTTAATGTACCATTTCCCTAAATAAACCTTTATGTATTCAAGGTTTTCCCAATTCAGAAAAGACTTCAAAAACATTATCTCCTACCCAAGTAGTTCTTAAAACTGGGGAAATGGGAATTATCCCCTAGGCGGTTACCAAGCAATATATATATACCTTGTCTGTGAGTTGAGGATCTAGTTCGGTTTATTTATTTATTTATTACTTGGACTTGTATGCCGCCCCATCTCCGAAGACTCGGGGTGGCTCACAACTAAAACTGAACAATGAACAATAAATTACTTAAAAAGAATATTAAACAATCACAAGCCCAATTTCACTAAAAATCCCAGTAAACATTATAAAAATTTAAAATCCCCCCCCCCCGGAGGTCAGCACAGCCTGGCCTGTTCGCACAGCCATGTTTTCAGGTCGTGTCAGAAGGTGCGAAGGTCAGGGGCCAAACGGAGCGCCAGGGGTAGTTGATTCCACAGGGCGGGAACCGCCACAGAGTAGGCCCATCCCCAGTTGAGAATTTAGTTCTAATAAGATTAATTTACTAACTTAACAACTGCAATGATTCACTTAACAACTGTGGCAAGAAAAGTTATAGTTTGGGATTACCACTACCAAGATGCTTAGGTAAAACAACAGTCTGCTTTGGGCGAGAGTGGGTGGAGAAATAATGACATTATTCCTGACCAAGAAAAAGAGTAATTGAGTCAAACCCTGTCAAGAACTTTGTTACCCTTATTCAGAACTGATGTAGTCCTATGGTTAGAACGATACTTTTTTAATTATGTAATCCAGTTTTTATCTGAAAGCAATTTTTTTTAAAATTCATATTTATATCCCGCCCTTCTCCGGAGACTCAGGGCACGTACAATTTTTGGGATACAACCCAATGCGCTCAGCAATAGCCTTCATTCCATTGTATATGGCTGCTTATTACTAAGCGGCATTTTTACAAAGTCAGCCTTGAGCCTGGTGGGATTCGAGCCTGCAATAGTTACAGGCAGCTGGAACTAAATGCTAGGCTATTATCAGCCTGTACCACCAAGGCCCTCATTAAATTTTATTTAATGGGTCCTTAATTTCTGGGTAAATCTGGGTGGTGCTTGTAGACTGCGATCCTATGTACACACACTATCTACACAAGGGCTTACCTTTGAACTTGATAGAAATTACATTTAAGTAGATGTACATTGGATTCTACTCAAAAAGTTTTATCATTTTTGGACATCTACCATTCAAGCAATCGGCTGCATGTTTGTTGTTGCTGAAGTCTGGAGTAAATAGGCAGCCATTCTACTTGAATGTATCATTTATATTTAGATTGCATTACTATACTTATATTATTGGTTTGACACAAAGTAGAAGTGGGTGCAGGACATTCTCTTAGTAAATAAGCAATATTTGTTTCTTTTCTCTTAATTTTTGCAAAATGTTTATTGGAGATTCCCACAATACAGACATCAATAATTTTTCCAGTGAAAGAGAGTGAAAAAGAAAATGAAAGGGACTACCATTTTCTTATTAAAATAAATAAATTAAAATGGTGTATTTATTGATGAAGAATGGAAGCATTAAAACAGTTCCCTAAAGGAGCCTGCTATCTAAAATTGCAATTTCATATTGATTCATGTTAAGGTTAGGATTAAGGCTATACAAACAAGTCCAAGGAATAGCCTCAATGTCATTTGCTTTGAAGAAATGATGTCATTAACTCCCGAGGTATTTTCTTTTGAAATGACTAGAATTTAAAATGCATTATGTGTTTGATGCATTTGAATTCCGAAAGATAACAATGCAGCTTTTTCTTTTTTTTAAATGTCATTATTATAGTGGTTGGTTATATTTGGAAAATAATAGGTTACATAATGAGAAAGTAAGGACTTAGATGGAATGGCATAAATAATTACGAACTCTTGTGTGGTGTTGTATACACCCAACCTATAATATTTTTTATATTATAAGATTTTCATATTTCAAAAAATAGGAAAACAAAAAGTTAAATAAATTTCAGGTTCAAGTGTTTCCAGGTAATTAATAATCTTTTAAGGTGGGCAGATTTATAACAAACTTGTTTGCATACACATACATACCATTAGAAACTATCTAATGGTAAAACTAACAAAACAAAAAAACTAAGCCAACGTGGTCCTAGGGCGCATCAACAAAGGAATCATATTAAGGTCACATGAAGTGTTAGTACCACTTTATACTGCTTTGGTAAGACCAAACTTGGAATACTGCATCCAGTTTTTTTCACCACGATACAAAACAGATGTTGAGACTATAGAAAGAAAGCAAAGAAGATCAACAAAGATGATTAGGAGACTGGAGGCTAAAACATTACAAAGTCCAACTATAGGACCTGGGTATGTCTAGTCTAGCGAAAAGAAGGATTAGGGTAATATAATAGCAGTCTTTGAGGAGCTGTCACAGGGAAGAGTGGGTCAGCCTATTCTCCATAACACCTGACCGCAAGACAAGAAGTAACAGATGGAAATTTATCAAGGAGAGATCCAATTTAGAACTAAGGAGAAATTTCCTAAGGTGAGAACAATTAGTTAGTAGAATGACTTGCCTTCAGAAGTTGTGGGTGCTCCATCGTTGGACTTTTTAAGAAGAGATTAGACAGCCTTTTGTCTGCTGTGGTATAGGGCAGTGGTGGCTAACTTTGTTGGGCTCCTGTGCCAAAAATTGCGCTTGCAGGCTTGCATGCCAGCACCAAGAAGGCAATGCATGCTGGGGGGACCCCCACACCCCTGCGCATGTACGCATGACCCCCACACACATCCCACACGTCTCTGTGCATGTGTGATCCTCCCCGCACCATGTGTCTCTGGGCATGTGAGTGAGACCCCCCATGCCCTACACGTCTCTGTGCATGCACGTGCATCCCCTCTCCCACACATGTGCACCAGATACTCGACAATCACCAGAGACCCAGGTGGGGGGGCATGCACATGCACAGTAGGGCTCTTCCAGGTGACCTCTCACATGCCGGCAGAAGCGGCTCTGCGTGCCACTTCCGGCACGCGTACCATAGGTTCACCATCATGGGTATAGGGTCTCCTGCTTGGGCAGACGGTTGGACTAGAAGACATTCAGAGTTCCTTCCAACTCTGTTATTCTGTTAGATATTCTGCATACAGTTTCATATTTCAGAATTAGCAGTTTTCTGAAAGAAAATACTTCTGAAGCAAATGTTATCAAGTGTAGAATATAATCACACATTTAAAACAATGTTTAATAAACAATCAACAATATATATCAATCCGGGGAAAAATGTAAAGGTGGGGGACAGACACATCAAATGGCATCTTATTACTGCTGATCACTTTCAGGGGAAAACTCAAGGTGCTTGTTTTTCCAGAGGTGTGGAACTGGTATCTATGTGCATCATGGCAACAGAGTTAAAAAGAAATCTGATAAGGAGGCAACTTGGAATGTAGATTGGGTTCTTGTCTTGATCAATTTTGAGTGGGATTAGCAACATTATCATACATGCAGCTTTTAAATCGCTCACAGGAGATGCTGTAATAACTTAATGCAGTTCTTAGGAGAGGAGCAGAAGAGAAATTTCCCTCTACATCACTTCAATCTTATACATATTCCAGTAATCTGTGCAAGAGACAGAAAAAAGCCTCAGTTGACAGATCTTTAGAAATTTTAATCTATGTGCTTCACAGACTGTAGATTTGTTTCCTTGATGGGAGGAGCTGAAACTGGGCTGGTACAAGGAACAACTTACAGAATTAAAATCAGACCTGCCCACTTTTTAACAGCTTTCCGAGTGCCAGGAGTAGACTTTGTACAAATGCAACACTTTTCTCTTAAAGTGGAGTTTTGTTTTGATTGTTTTAAAGTGGTCCCTCTATAGTTTTTGCCATTATTTGATAGAAACTTCTGTGCATGCAAGGTAAGTTTAGATTAGATTTTACCTACCTTGCTGGTTTCTAGCTTTGCTGGTGACTTGAGGAGGAGGCATTCTGACACTTCAGGAAGTGCTGATTTTCAGTGACGGAAAGTTGCTTCAAACCTGAAGTTGCCTTTGTTAACTTTGCCCTGATGATTTGTCCAGTTCCTGAGTATCACAATGAAGTTCATTGTGCTTTGGTATTGCAAATCTATGAATGTGATATTTTTTCATGCAGAGGATTGCAGTTAAATGAATGTGGAAGGAAAAAAGGATCTCTGGCTTACATGAGAAAACTGTTGCTCTAAATCCATAGTCTCTTTAGACTCAGTAGATTTTTTTCCATTAGTTAAATTTTCTTATTCTTAAGTAAGAAGAATATTATTGTTGTTTGCGTTTAACAAAATATTTGCATGGCTTAATCAAGTTTATCTAATACTTTACTAGCATAGCTATATTTGTATATTAATTATGGTTGCTTTTAACTTTGTTTTTTGTGGACATTTAATATGTTTTTGATTTTAGGGATTGTGCAAATCCAGAAAGTGATTAGGTAAATAATTAGGATAAGCAAATTGTATGAACACAGCCATAGTGTTTCAATGTTTAGGATTGGCACAATGGTATGGGTTGTCTTTGAGCAAGCACTGATACTGCTTCTTTATAACTAGGAAATCATTAAAAGATGACCATAACCTAATAGATGCTTAGAATGCAGAAAGCTCTAGATTCAGTTCTTAATATCTTCAGATATAAATGGGAGATCTCAGTTTGAAATGCCTATTGATGACTATTAAGAAACTAGAAAAAGTTATGGAGTGACTGAGTATATCACATCCTCCTTCTTGAATGTCATGTATTAATTACATGGTATCCTTGCAGAATAGCAGTGTTGCTACTGGGTTCATTTAATATACTAAGCTGCTGTTAGGTTTTACTATGGTTTATTGAATAAGCCATATTGTCCTGATTCATGTGTAATTCTAACTTAACTTAAAACATGGGTTATAGCAATGGTTTGTTTCATACATAGTGCTTAGTCAAAACTAAGCTATTTTCAGTAAGTGTGTATTACAATGTGGCAACAAAAGCCATACTATTCGCATTGTGGGAGCAAAGCAAAGATAGCTGCCTTCATCCATAAGAAAATAAGTCATCATATCCAGGGAGTACCAAAGGTGATGAAGATTGTAGCACATCACAAGAATAAATCTGTTCTACCTCCATTCAAGTGAGTCTTTATTTGTCACGTGCTCAGCAAAATTTGAGTACAGTCTCAACTGTATTTCTGCTTGTCATTCAGAATAGACTTAAATACTTTATCCTGTCTTTATTTCTTATATTGCTCTTCTACTTTTCATCTGTAATGGGAAGGCTATTGCAGTTTTTAAAGTACTCCCTATTTATCCTGCTTAATATCTCTAGGTATTAGACTGTCAACTATTGCATACAATAGTACCTTTTTCACAATTTCTGATGACTCTTTTATTCCAAGGCTGAGGGACAGTTTTTACATCTCAGGAAAATAACAGAATAACATAGTTGAAAGGGATCTTGCAGGTCATTTAGTCCAACCCCTTACTCAGACAGGAAACACCATACCATTTCAGACAAATGCTTATTGAATCTCTTTGTAATAATGTGGAAACAATTCACATTATTACATAACTACAAATGGATCCTACTATTTGTGCATATTTTTGCTTCAACATACTATGCAACCCCATGCAATTATGGATAGTGCAACTGCAGATAAAAGGAGTTTAAGCCTAAGCTAAATGGAAGTTTAAATTCCACAACTGTAAAAAAATCGTCTGCTTTATTTCTTAATAAAGGGCAATATTTTCTGTGGTCATATGCCACTTTATTCAGCAGAGTTCTCCCCTCACTTATTTTTACTGTGGGGAAGTAACTTGCAGAAAGAGGATGACAGTATAACATCAGAATGTAGCCGTTTGCTAGGATCACCAGGAAATCAAAGGAGAATTCTATGAATGCACCAAATGATGGATGAAACGAAACTGCAAACCTAAAAATGCCAATAATACCTAAACCATTTACTATGAACAATTTATTTGGATTTTTGTTTTTTAACCATGGATACTCAAAACCTGCAGATAATGAGGTCCACTGTATTACCTTTTATTGTAAAAATTCCTTGCTAATTCTATTAAGATGCTTTAGTGTAATACTGTGTAAAAGGCATTTTTGCTTACATATCATTTATATGGCTTGTTTGCTCTGCTTTCATTATTTTATGACAGATAGTAGGATTGTGTTGCAATCATAAAACCTTAAGATAAACCTTGGGAATAATAAAGAACATCCACGTTAAACATTTTCTAAATATATACTTCTTCAAATAGATATTAACTCTTATAAACTATTTAGCATTTATGGCATATTCAGTATTATTAATTAGGGTACATTTTATTCTATGGACATGAAAGTGGTTTATAGTTTAGTACTACTATTAAACTAATAAGAAGCCCAAGTTAAAAAAATCATTTTGTATGCTTTTTATTTGTTTTGTGTAGTTGGAAAGAAGCATAAATCCAACTTTCTTTTCCCCGATTTCTTGTATGTAATTATGAAATCCCCAAATTATTTAATGATGTGGAATAAATTTGTAGGAAGAAGACTTGCTAAACTAACCTTGACTCATTTTCAATCAAGTAGCATTCTTAATAGATTGTGGGAATACATCGGTTGACAATACATCTTAGCTTCAAGGCATTTGACAAAGTGCTTCATGATATTCTTATCAGCAAGCTAGTATAGGTGAATGGCATGATAATTAAGTGAATATATCAAAATGGCTCAAAAATGTAGCTCAATAGTGCTCATCAATAGTTCCTCATTAAATTCAAGAGAGATTATCAAGCATGGGCTCCCAAGGATTAGTTCTGGGTCCTCTAAACATCTATTTTTATTAATGCCTTAGATGAAGAAATGGAGGGAATCCTTATCAGTTTTTTAAATGAACCAAACTATCCTAGAAGACAAAAATAACATTCAAAACTTTAACAAGTTAAAGAACTAGCCTGAAAGTAACTGAAGCAAGTGCAAAATTCTTCATGTAGGAAGCTAAAATGAAAAACACATATATAGCATTTGGCTTAGATTGGTATTTGTGAAAAAGGTTGGAACAATAGTATATTATAAAGTAAATATGACCCAAAAGTGTCATATTTATTCCACTTTGGTTAGCCCCAACCTTGAGCTTAATTTCTAGTTCTGCTTATGTTTTTAGAAAGATTCAGAGAAATTAGAATGGGTTCAGAGATAGGCAATCATCTTGAGAGGTAGACCAGATAGGAAACATGACCAGATGAGTGAATTATATTGTATTGTTATGTGATGTAACAGGAACCTTGCAAAATTTGAAACATTTTTCCTCCTGACGTCCCCTTTACAGCCCAAAAAATTAGGAGTGGAGTCCTTTCTGAGCTGCTTGCCTCATCCCACTCCTGTTGTGGGCTAAGTTGACTTTTATCTGATCATTTCTTTGGCTGCATTTCTTCTCCCTGTCTCCCAAGGTCATTCCCACATACCACAATGAGGGTGATTAGAGAAATAATGAAGTGCTGCGTTGGAAAATGGATTGAAGGAGCTATATGTTTAATCTCAAAGACAAGACTACTGAAAGATAATTTGATACAAATGTAATATTATGGAAAGTCAAATACCTGTTCTGTTCCACAGCACAGGACACAGGTGTTCTCCTGATAAGATAGCAAAGACGAAAACAGTTTAATAGTGGTTAGGACAACAGTAGAATATTCTGAAACTGCAGATCTAAGAGAAGACATAGCTCTTAAGTTTACATTATTCTGCTTTACTGTAGCTATTTTGCTACAGGTCTTTGATCAGGGCCTCTTTAACATTTGAGAAGAGAAGCTTCTAAACCAAAGACAGCTGACTTAATGATTGTGGCCTTGTTGTACAACTAATATGAGTTAAGAAGTTGCAGCTGTTCTCAATAGTTAAAATGTCTTGGGGTGTTATTTCAGGAATCGGATTGGGGGAGTGGGGGAGGTAAGACTGTTGGGATGGCTAAACTGAATAGTTCTGGCAGCCCCAAAACAAGCTGTCTGTGTATACTAATATTGACGTTATTGAATGCTCTTATGTAACAGTCCTTTTAGCTTATTAGAATGATTTATTGACTTAGATAACAATCAACTAATTAATTTGTGAATAACTTGCCATTGTTGCTAGTGTACATTTTCTTCTGCTTCCCAGAAATTAACCAAACAGGAATTCTGGCAGCTTGTCCACCAGAGCTATGGCGCTGAGCTTGGCTTGAATATAGAAGAGATGGAAAGCATTTATTCATCATCTGAAGAGAATGGACAATTAAGGTAAGGAAATACTATAGATTGCCACACCGATACTGTGAATTTTGCTTTTTGGGAGATTGTGTTTTGTTGATAGGACCATCTATTAATATAAACTTGGTATAATTTATTCTGTCAGGGATATTTTAGGTACTAATTCTTGCTATCCAGGTTGCTGAAATTTTTTTATCTTCGGTGTCACTACATAATGAAGCAGTAGTATTTAAATGTTTTTGAATATGCAAATTGTTCAGTTATATACAGAAGATTCATTTTACAGAATCTTTATAGAAGATTGTTATATAAACCCAACAAATATGGCATTGCTATGGTTGCTTGCATGCAATGGTATTGTCAGGATTAAGAGCAGATTAATTCAGGTTGTATAGTTTTTGGTCCACTTGAATAAGTAGGCGATAAACCTTCAGTGCTGATGGCAGATTAAGAACTTGGATCTTATCAGATGCTGAACTGAGTCACTATCTTGAACTCTGTTCCTCCAACAAACTCAATGGACCTTCTGTCAAAATCACCATTGTTCTCTAAAATTAAGTTTTCATAAATAGACTTATTTAGCTATAAACTATTATGTTTTATGTCTGCAGTAGAACTAAACATGCTTTCTATCTCGTGGCCACATGGTCTGTTTCCCCGCCCCCCCCCATCCACCCCAAGTCATCACAATAGCTAGCAACACATGGTATGTGCTTAGACATTGGCTGGGAAACACTTCGTTTTCAAATCAAGCCTCTACGTAGGTTTTGTTCTACCAAGTACTATCTATGTAGTTTGGATTTCAACTCTTGCAATCCCGAATTGGTAAGTTCCACAACGGCTAGCTACAGATCATATCTGATGAGTTTTAGTATGGAGAAAACTATCCTAGAAACTTCCTATGTTTGTCCTTTTGCCTAGTCATCTTAGATGTGAGTAATTATACAGAAGATATTTGGGAAAATAAAACTGTAGATAAGCAAAGGGATTTTTTCCTCATTCATGCAACAAAATATAACAAAGTATAATACTACCTTTTGACAGGTTCTGTAAAATGATGTTCCTAAGAGATAAAGACATCATTTGATGGTAGAAAGATTGAATGTTTTAAGGCAAATTTGTTTTCCAATCTGTGCTTTAAATCCAATATATTGCTGTATTCAGGGGTGGGATTCAGCCGGTTCGGACAGGTTCATGTGAACCGGGTGTTAAATTTACACCGACCGGCTGGCCCCGTGCACCCTGCCCCTCCCAGGAGTCTCCACGTGGTCCGTTTTGGATGCAGGTAAGTGCAGGGTCCGCACAGAAGCTCTGGGAGGGTAAAAAACGGCTCTCCCGGAAGTTCCAGTAGGCCAACCCACCATGGCCACGCCCACCCAGCAACCGGGCAGCGAACCAGTTGCTGGGATTTTTGAATCCCTCCCCTGGCTGTATTAACAAATGGCTCTAGAATAAGTATGAATCAACATTGTTGCTATTTTTGTATAGATCTAACCTTAGTGATGAATCTGGAGATAAGGAACCAGCTAAGGCTGTTGGTGTAGTTCAAGAATCCACTGCTCTGAATGAGGTTGAGACAGAATTTCTTACTGGAAACTCACTTTTAGAAGTAAGCTTTTAAAACATTTCTTTTCATTATAAATGGCTTATTTACTTTATTAACTTGTTTTATATTCTTGCATATAAATACATACTGTTTAAACCATTATATACACCATAGTTTAACAACAACATAGCTTAAATATTTACAATTTGTCATAACTAAATATAAAAATATAATCAAATAAATATTTTAATGCAAGATAATCTGTATATTTACAAAAATGCAGATTGCCTATCTGTTCTGTCTTATACAAAACTGATAAACTCCACAAAGCATCCATACAAGGTCTTTTTTATTGGTTCATCAGGCATCCTCATTACTCACAGTTATGATGAGGTTCTTCTTAATGTCCAACCCTTTATATGTCTGTCTTTATAGGTAAAAAGATGGTTATCTCTTCCCTCCCATATCATAGAAGTAGGGGGTAGCCATACTACCATGAGTCTGTATTCAGGCAAGAATGAAGAAACCTCCCCCAACCCACCAAGGCTCAATTCAAAGACTAATCAGGGTTACAGATGTGGCCACATGACATAAACTACATTTCCCAGGATACCTTAACTACATTTACCATGATGCATTCCCTTAAGGGGACAGCTCCCAATTCCTAAGTAACTACCTAAATCCCATTAACTATAGCTAGCTGGACAGCACACTATCTGCTAATAGATTTTTCATATTCTTTGAGAAATCAGTTTTGTTAAATGAACTATGTTACAAGCCATATCCGAACTATGATAAAGTAGCTGCTGTGGCCTCCATCCTCTGGAATATTCTCTCATCACAGGTGAGTTCCACACCCACATTCTTGGCCTTCTGGAAGAGCCTAAAAACTTTGCTCTGCTGCTTGACCTCAGCGCTGACAAGGCCTATACATTGGGGATGGCTGATGAGATAGAAGAGATTCTCATCACCAGACTGCCCATCGTCTTGGTTCTTAACTTTTAACATTTTTAATTCCAATTTTAATTGTTTTAGCACTTTTAAACTTTTTGTAAGCTGCCCAGTTACTATATTAGTGAGTTGGGCAGCATTAAAATTGAATAAATAAAATGAATAATTCTAGACTGAAAATAGTTCAGTGAATTCCTTATTAGTTAATAAATAAGCCTTTCTGGTTTAATAATACATACTGTATTTCCTTTAAAAATGTTATTATATTCTTTATTGTTAAATCAGGGATGGGATCCGACTGGTGTAACTACTGGTCTGATGATTTATGTTTTGCGTGCGCATGCGCACTTCACGCACTGTGTGCTCAATGTGAAATGTCATCAGCTTACAGCCTGGACAGCTGAGCAGCACTGCGCATGGGTGTGCAGCGTTTGAAAAGCACTTTTTTCTGCTTTTTCAACCACAGCTGTGCCGCACAAAGCAGCTGAGATTGAAAAATCAGGAAATAAAGGTCAGGTAAGAGCCGGGGTGGGCATGTGGGCCACAACAGAGCTACTGGTTCTACAGAACCAGACAGAACTGCTAGAATCCCACCCCTGTGTTAAATGTTCTGAAGTTACTTATGACCATTATTTTCTGTTTGAAATGAATCCTAATCTTACATAGCATATTTGCTATTGTTCAGTCAGTTTTTAAAAAGTAACCTACAAAATCAAATGAGAAATGGAAATCAAGCTAGTCATATTCTTGTAGACTAAAATTCTTATTATTGTGGATATACTTAAAATATGTAGGATAGCATGTTGATAATTTGTATATAATTAGAAATTTAGATTTTGAACAGGTTTCAAAATATTGTCATTATATATAACAAAATCCTGTTATTACATATAATATCACTATACTTTCACTCCAACATGAATATCAAATGCTTTTTTCTTGGCATTTGATACTGCTAAGATACACACATATACACAAAACCACAAATCTATGTATATGGTATAGTATACCAAAAGTCAGGACCCACTTACATTATTATCTAAAGTATATTAAGTGTTTGAATTGTCGAGAACTAGCTGTATTTGAAATGTGTACAGATATGTGGGTTTTCAGGAGTTTGTGAGTGGTTTTAGAAGCATTTAGAAGGTTTTTGTATTTTCTTTTTGGAAAGCTAAGATTGTGAATTGTCATGTTATTAAATAAGATGGCTGTGAGAATATTCTATTTTATTAGGTTGCTGAACCAGAGGAATGTCATTATAATAAACAAGACAAGAGGAATTCATTGATTTCTTTAGAAAGGAAGCTCTCTGATGTACCACACAAAGTTTCAATACAATCTTTGGATGTAAATGAGAATTTTCCTAAGGAGAAAAGCAGTGCCTCAGAAAGTGATGAAGACGGTAAATAATGCTCCAGTCTTAATGTTCCATACAGTACAAATTACACCAACAAAAGAAAACAGAAACCATCTTATCTATGGAATCTGCTCTTGCTTATCTTACTGCTAGTAAAACTGATAGAAAATGGCTGAGTGTTGTGGCTGCCTTAGGCAATAGATCCTGAAGACCTTGAGAGATAGTGTCAGGTTGGAGGACACAATCAGTACATGTAAACTGTTCATCCTGCTTTTCCTTCAATAGTTTACTGTCAAGTTTGAAAGAGAGAGACAATAGGATCTATTTGGAGAGCTTCTGTACAAACAAGAATTTGGAAATATTGACTAGAGATCATTAGAAAGATTTATATTTCACTTTTTAAAAAATAGGAAGGTATGTTGGATATGTCCACTGCCTTGATTGTTTTGTAAAAATGATAAAGGTGGGATATAACTAATCAAATCAATAGATAAATAAATACTGAAGGAGAACAGGCACAATACTCCTTCCTCCTTCTATTTTCCCCACAACAACCCTGTGCTCAGAATTTGGACTTGGAGACAATGATTAATCAAAATCTTAGGCTTCCATGCCCAAGGCAGGACTAGAACTCAATCTCCTGGCTTCTAGCCTAGTGGTTCACCACTCAAAAATCATACTCTGCCAATTTTATCTTTTACATCAATGTGATGTCATTATGTGATCTGCACAATATAAATTAGAAACAAGGCTGCTGCAGAGCGAGCATCAATCGTCCCCCCAGTATCCCTGACTACTCCAATCCCTGGCTACTCGTGAAGTTTCAGTAACAGCCCACAAAATGTTTTGTTATATTTTAATGATGTACTGTTTTATTTTAATGATGAAGAATCTTCCTTCCATACTTACAGTTACAACTCAATTATTTTCTCTTTTCCACTCCATTGATGAATTAAGATTAAATGGGTTAGCTGATAAAATCTCCTCCTCCTCCTCCTTTCTACATATGGTTCATAGTACCTTTGATTATTCTTTTGCAAGTTTTGTTCTTGTTTGACCTGTCACCACCTTCGACATCAAGGAATGCTTTTTAAAGCCCTTCATAACTGTAGATTTCTAGAATCCTTCACAGTTTGTAGGCAAGTAAAGTAACAATTCATTAATTCATTGTCTTCTCATTCTAAACTGCCATAAATGCTTAAGGAGTTTTCTAAAATATACTTGGAGATTTCCATTTAAATTAGACGCGGCGTGGGTGGTGATGGGAGTTTCCTGATTCTCCCATGTTACCCCCCTCCTGCACTGCTTGCATTGGTTGCTGGTTGCACTCCGGGTGAGATTCAAGGTTTTAGTTTTAACATACAAAGTCCTGCACGACATGGGTCCTCAATACTTAAGGGAGCGTCTTCTGCCGATATCAAATGCCGACCGCCCTGTGCAAGCACATAGGCAAGGACTCCTCAGGGTCCCATCGGCGGGCCAATGCTGGCTGGCGGTCCCCCGGCGGCGAGCCTATTCTGTCATGCCCCTGACCTCTGGAATCAACTGCCCTTGGGACTCCGCCTGGCCCCCGACCTCCGCACCTTCTGCCGTGATTTAAAGACCTGGTTATTTGACCAACCCGGGCTGTGACCCCTTCCTGGGGGGGGACAGGTTTTAATGTTAATTGTGTAAATTCGTTTTAGTATTTTGGGCTTGTAAATTAGTTTAATTGTTTTTAAGTATTTATTGTTCCTGTTTTTAGCTGTGAGCCTTGAGTCTTCGGAGATGGGGCGGCATACAAGTTCAAATAATAAATAAATAAATAAATAAATTTAGAGGATTTTTATCAGGAAAGTTGTTGGAAAGAGGAACCTGTCACTTACATTTGATAGTTTGAATCAAATTGTCTCATACAATTGTACTTTTGACATCCTTTAAGTAGTGCAGACAATTTCAACTTTTGGAATATATTTTGTCTGATGTAACTGTTACTGAGTTCTTAATCTGTGTTTTAAACTCTTCTCCAATAGCTGAGGAAGCCATCCTTGAGCGTGAAATCCATGGAAAACTCGTTATTAATCGCATTTTCTGCATTGGTGCAGATAAGATGTTTGAAATGCTTTTCACTAATTCCCATTTCATGCAGACATATCTCAGGACTAGAAATATAACAGGTAAACTATTTTAATTTGCACTATCTACATTAAGAAAAAGCAAGTTAATCTCCCTTTTAACAAGATGAATATTGTATTAAAAGCAACTGATACAAAGGCTGGGTTAAAATATAATGCAAACCCATTTTTTTCATGGTTGCATTCAGATGATTAGGTCTTGCCTGGTTTCCTGCAACTATATACCACTTCTTTTGCTCTTCCCTTTGCTTGACTGGGCAAGCAAGAAAAAAACCATGTGGTTTTTAACTGCAGTATTTTGGCTTTGTTTTTCTGTTCAGAAATATGCATATCTTGACTTTTTTTTTAAAGCTAGGAAATGATTATTGGCAACCAACACATAGGGATTTGAAATCACAATCTGATACTTCTTTGCAAGTTATATGGAATTAACAAAATGCAGCTGGATACAATGGGTTATCATACTGTAGATCAGGGGTGTAAAACTGGATTTCTTTTGAGGGCCAGATCAGGATTGTAGTTCTCTGTGGGCCGGAAGCAGGCATGGGGGCATGGGATGGTGGGACAGATGCATCCTTCAGTACCCTGCCAGCCAAAAATGGGCCGCGTGGCCAGTTTTCAGACCATTTTGCGGCTGTTTTGCAGGCCGTTTTCAGCCCAGGTTTTGGCCCATTTTCAGCCCAGGTTTGGCCAGCAGCATGCTGCAGGAGGCCATGGAGGGTGAAAACAAGGTGCGTGGGGGGCTGCACGTGCCCCATTTTAGCCATCAGAGAACCACGGGCCAGTCCTTTTAATAGTTTCAGGCTGGCCCTATGCGCCAGATTTAAGCACCCCACAGGCTGGATATGGCCCGTGGGCTTTGAGTTTGACACCCCTGCTGTAGATAGAAGAATGAACTTATAAAATTGAGTGCTGATCACCTGAGCAGAGAAAGCAGAAATGCATCCAAACATTAGATGATTCCAAGTTTAAACAGTTTTCATTTAAAAAATTTCTGCACACAACTAATTATTAACACTCACCATTATTTTGTATTAAGTTTTGGTTCAGCTGAGATCAGAGAACATCATTATATATATTTGGAACTGTTATTACACTGATTCATCTTATTTTAATTAATTAAAATTCCTTTATTATAATGTTTCATATGCTTTTCTAACTAAATGGAAGTTTTGTGCTTTTTAAACAACTTTTTCTAATGTAGACAAATAATAGACTGTTACAGAAAACAGTTACCCTATTAGTACGTTTCTTTTAGGGCATTGCAATTAATTCTAGGCTGCTGTTAAAAATACCAGTATCGTTTTGTTTTGTTTATTTTATTTTATTGTTTTATTTATTGTTTTATTTCATTTGCCTGGTTACATATTTACTTTTCTGTTCTGAGAATTTTTGTTGTATATTTTCCTGCTTCAACACAACACATATAGAATTAACCACTGCTGTAATTTGATGGGTTAAAGCACAATTATGTTTTAATATACATAGAAGAAAAACCCAGAAGAAAATCTGACCCACACTAATCTATGGATCCAATCTCATTCTTTATCATAATGATTCAAGATATTTTCAGAATGATAAACTTGGTGATTAATTATTTAAAACTCATTACTGTATGCCACATGTTATAAGGTAATTTTGTAGTTTAATTCACTTTGCCTTGCATGGAGGGAAATGTGTGGTTTAAGGGTGCTAAATAACACTGTATAAATGAATAGTAATGATGAATAGTATATTTTTGGCTTTAGATTTTGTATCAACTTCATGGAACCAAGATAATAGAGGCAATCAACTTAGGACCCTGACTTACACAATTATACTTAACAATCCACTTATTGGAAAATTCACAACTGCAACAGAAAAACAGGTATAAAACTCAATTGTGTCAGATTGCACTGAACTGGCAGAAATTACAGAATACAAAAAATTGTATGCTATGTAGAGTTTTATAGGTGATAGCCAGCACCTTAAATTGCACTTGGTAGCAAATTAGAACCAGTGCAGTTTATGGAATGTAGGTATTATGTGGACATGCTGAGGCAAGCCCATCTCTGCTCATGCCATCACATTTCTCAGCAGATGAAGCTTTAAGAGAAAGGATTGCAAAGTTGTGCTATCTATCTTTGGTTATCCATTGACAGAATATCAGGGGAAAAAATAGAAGAAGTTGGGCATCATTAATCTTATTCTAGACTTGCTTTCCCCAAAACTAATGTTCTCCAGCTATCCTTGAGCAACAATTCCCATAATTCCTGATCAGTATTTTGGCTTGGAATTACAGAAAACAAAGTCCAATTTCCACTAAAGGCAATAGGCTGAGAAAAGCCATGTTAGGATATACACAACCATTTAGTGCGATCATTTTAAAAGTATACTTTCTTTTAGGGCTTTTACACTTATTGTGGTGCAAAAGTTATTTTTGAACAACAGCAATTTTTAAAATAGCGTCCTTCTCTGCTTCTGTAATAGGTGCTGCATAAACGAAGCCACAAAGGTCGGTCTTACCAAGTAGACACAGAGGTGGTGACACATGATGTGCCTTACCATGATTACTTCTACACTGTGAACAGTTTTAGTATCTCTCATATGTCCAGTCAAAAATGCAGACTCCGGTGAGACAGTTCGTTTAATGAAAGTAGGAAAATTGGAAATTGTAAAAGACAACTTTCCTCAGTTCTCTAAAATTGGTTCTGGTTCTACAGAATTTCTTTATTTCATATGTTTAGGAGAACAAGGAAGCGTAGGAATGCCAGAGTTTAATTTGTACACTTGGGTGAATGGAAAATGATCTCTTGATAGAAAAAAAGTTTTCTATTTTTTTAGTTTCACTTTTTTCCCTTATGAAAGTTTTAGTAGAATTTTTTTCAAAAACTAGTTTTGGCCATATGATCTATGCGCCCTTCAAATCTGTGGATGTATTGTATATCTGTCATCCAAAGTTACAGTACAACAGAGAGTTGTGAAGCTACTAAGTATTTTCTCTATTTCCTCATTCTGTCTCAGCATTTGTATTAAAGATGTTACCTTAGTGATCATGCTTTGTTTTGTGTATACAGCTTCTTAACTGAAGCTGAAGGCCTGAAAAATTGCTCTCAAAATGGATGAAAATGCTGACCTGATCTATAGTTGTATTCCAAAGGGGTGCTAGCCTTATTCTTGTCTGTTACAGGATTTCCTCAGATGTGAAATACAAAAAACAACCTTGGGGGCTTGTCAAGAATATAATTGAAAAGAATACCTGGGGAGGTATCCAGGAAAATTTTAAACAACTTGGTAAGTATTTTGCCATCATTCTTGACAATGGTATCCATGGCTTTTATATTTAATTAGCTTGGCTATTTAGAAATAGTGAAGTGAGCTGCTGTATTTTTAAAGAAACAATACAAAGAACAGTGTATTTAGTTTTTCAAATTAATTTAATTTATAACTTTTTATGACCTATTTAGTCTGCCTTTCAGTCCTCAGATATGTGTCTACTCTAGCACGTCTCTTATTTTATTTCCTTACCTACTTTACATTCTGCTTTTATTTTCAGAAAGAATAATCGTTATGGCTTATATGCATGCAGAAAAAAAGAAAGTATCAATAGAAAAGAGATAAAAATAATTTAATAACAGAATACATACAGAAATACTCCCTTCATCACAAGTATAAACAATTTTAGTAGCATCACCTTCTCCTAAAATTCAAGAAATTTTACCTTCTTCCTGTATTTCATCTTTCTTAATATAAAATACTTAATATAAAAGCCTTAAAGCCTCATCTTTTAATCATGATCAGCAAAAATTCATAAAAGGTTATCAGAGATAACAACTTATTTATTTTAACTTTGATCAAATAAACTATACAAATTTACTTTTAACAAACTTTATCTTTAATCCTTTCAAATAACATCCTAGAAATTTATTTTTCATCATTTTCTTTGTCCCTTCTCACAAAATTCTTCAGATTCAAGTCTTTTTTTCTAAATCTGATATAAGAAAGCTGTTCAAGTCCTTTGGTTTTGTTATTTGTACATTTCTTTTAATTATTAAGACATCAGTCAATTTCATTTGTATATTCAATGTAACATCTTTTTTCATATTATTCTTTTAGCCTGTCACCAGTTCAGTGATGTTCAGTAAAACATATTCCTCTTCCATAACATTTTATAAAACACAGCCTGTCTTTAATGACAGACATTCTTAAAATTAACTTCTGGATCTATTGGTCACAAATGTTCTTCAATACATCAATGTAAATTTTTTTTGCTCCATTCAGTATTAATAAGTTAAATTTAATGGTAAATTTTTATTCATTCTGATCCCTCTAGTGTCCATCCTTCAAAGTTCCAAGCAATCATTTTTTCTTTTAAGAATTTAAAACAACAGCATTTTCCCAGGCAAAGGTTTTCTAATTAATTTCAATATGTTACTTCAAACCCATCTGGACTATTTATCCGTTTGTAACTTTCCAAAATTAATGTTCTAAAATATTTTTTGCAGTTTGTTCCAAAAATAGAATTCTTGAAAGTCCTTTAACTTGTGTTAAAAACATCTTTCAAGAATTTGAAAGAAATTCACTCTGTTTTGTAAAACTTGTCATTCCAAAGATTGCTAATAATTCAAAAGCAGTTAACAAGTGATTTCAGAAGTATACAAACCCATAAAGGCTCTGACCATGTTTCGGATGAGATGGCAATTTCCTCATCTCCTCTGACCTCTATTCTGCTGTAGACCGATCTGTAGACCGATCTTGTAGTCTTCTTTTGAGGAATTACTGTTTGGAGTACTTGGCTGATCTCAAATGCTCTCCTTGCCCAGAGAGGAATCATCTTTATTCCACCATGGTCTTAATGGAGCCATATTCAGCTTGCCATTTCTTTCCTGAAAATTTTGAACAGTTTATGATAATTCCAAGGTAGAAAAGCAAAAAATAAAATAAAAACATATTACTATTCCAGTTTTGTTTCTATGTATCATAATGAAATTTTCAGGTTTATTCTGTATGAAGCTCAAGATTTACTGTCAAAATCAAGTAATTGGATTATCTTGGCTTCACTTTCTTTTTTTCTAGAATGTAACATTTATATCAAATGCAAATTTCTTGTTTTTTCTTAAGTGGAAAATGCAGTTTCTGCATTTAAGTAGGCAGATCTGATTCTTGTCATACTGCTGACGTAAACTATCATTTTGTAAATATAAGTGATTATGTGTTAAGAGAGAGAGACATAAAGAGAAACAGACATGAATACAATTAATGAACTTCTTCTTAGTAGTGGAGTTTGGGCCAGCAATCTGTAAATGTCATAAAACATTTTCTTTGCACTTGCCCACCAGATGTTATTAGACCAATTTCCCACAATTTTTAGCTGACATTAAATTAAAAAAGAAAGAAAGAAACTATAAAGTAAAAACAGAAACTGAGAAAACTGAATCTGTCATTTGTAGAATCAGAATTACTAGTGGAAGAATATGCAATAAACAAATCTATTGAGGATCCTGCAAAACTTGGAGTCCTAAGAAGGAGAAGATGGGTTTTACAGCGGAATGCAGAAGAGGTGCTTCCTAAACACTCTGTACAAGATTCCACAGAAGACAAAAGAACAATACCTCTTGGGAATGTAGGTGGGTTCAAGCAGAAATATTTCTTTTTCCAGCAATTTATGAAACTGAAGGTGTTGTTCATTTTAGTACTAGAGGTCAAAGTACTTCTGCACTAGTGTCATACAGGCTTTTTTTGCTTGTCCATATGCAGCAAATCCAGAGTATTTCAACATAAGTATGTGTGGTGCAGCTAATTGTAAATAAAGTTCAAAAACAATGCTGTCCTTATATTCTGGATAATTGACATAAACTACTTGATATATAACTTATGCAGCTATGTTTGTATTTTTCCATTTAGAACCACTATTTTAAATTCAGAAATAATTAGGAGCCTTTTTGTCAAATTGCAAGATATTTCAGTTACTTTCTAGAATACTGAAGCTTTTCTTGCTGTGTGAGTTGTAGCACATTGAATGAGATTTGCATATGGCCATGTACTAACTGCTTTAAAAAATTGAATGGGTTGAAATCCTTATGGCATAATTTAATGTACCATCTCCCTTTGCCCCTTCCAACTCTAATTTTAGACAATTTAAGTGGCAACATTTAATGACCTTGGCTGCTCTGAAAAAGTCTAAGCAGGGTTCTGGTCTAGTTTATGGGTGGGAGACCTACCCAAAATAGGAAGCTGTGGGCTAGAGTAGTAAATTTAAAAACAAAACCCAACATAGAAAAAGGCAGAGACTAATCAGTTCTGTACGGTTACCAAGAAAATATCATGGGCCTGCCCATTTAGTCACCAGATACAAGTTTAAGTCAAGCAAGTTTTTAGCTTATCTTCTATTCAAAAAGCATCCAGGTCAGGCATAACCTTGAACTGTTGTCCTGCTTTTGGGGAGACACATCTTCAGCAAAGGGATTTAATAAAATCAGGTTAACTGAATTTCAAAATTAGAATGTTGTAAAAGTATTTTCCTTGCTTAACAGGAATGAAGACGAATACTACAAATAAAACCATCATCATCATAGTGGCAATGAGTATTTTGTAAGTACTTGCTTGATACTTCTTTTGGTTTAAGACTTCTTACAGCAGCTAAATGAAGGCTGGCTCTGACTGGACATGTCTTACAGTTGCTATTTAAACCTATAGCGTGGTGATAAAAGTGGTAAAACAATACCATTTCTCTGCTCCTATTGCATCTGCAGAGCATCACCCATTGATCCTGTTGCAGATCACCCAATCCCTCCTTGGCTGTGTGTGTGTGTGTGTGTGTGAGATAATCATCTTCAGGGCCGTTCAGAAGAATCTGTTGAACACGTCAGATAAAATTGCTTGGATTTGTAGTGCAAGTCTGTATGAGATACCTAGAGAGTTATCTTACCCAGTAATTTGGTAACAGTTTGATCCTGTTGGACCTAAGAAAGTGGACAGAACCCTCTGTGCTTTCAATGCAACCACCTGTCAATTAGCTCCTTATCCCTTCTGTCTGGTAGAAGCCTCAGGACGGTGACTGATAGATGGGTTCATGCAGTAATAAATTCCTCACTGCAAGAGGAGACATTCTTGGGATCTTTTAAGGAGGGCCTGGTTTGTTCTCTTCTTTAAAAAAAAAAATCTCTCAACCCCACCTGCCTGGACAACTTTCATCCAGTTTGTCATCTTTCCTTTTTGGGGAAGGTGGTGAAATTGGTGGTTGCTTGGTAGCTCCAGGGGGTCCTGGATGAAAAAGATTTCCTAGATCGCTTTCAGTCAGGATTTAGGCCCAGCTATGAGACACAGACGGCCTTGGTTGCACTCATGGACAATCTATGGCAGGAATGGGATGGGAGTAGTGCAACCATTCTCACTTTCCTTGGCTTCTTAGCGGCCTTTGATACCATCTACCATGGTTGTATGGTTTATTTAACAAACACATATGAAGAAAAATTTAATTTTGCCCACTGATATTTAGTCTATTACATATGAAGATTGATATCGTATATGGATCTTTTCTCAAGCTAGGAGAGCAGAAAAGATAAGCTTTTTGTGGATATAGTGCACTTAAGAAGTAATATAAACCTTTGGAAAACTAGAGTCCTGTGTTGTACATAAAGCCATCAGGAGTAAAATAAACTCTGCTTTAAACATTCACTGGACATGAGGATGATAGGTGATAGTGGTGGAATTGAAAATATAGGCCGTGTCTTCCTTCCTCATACTTTCCAAATAGTGTTTGGAATGCCTAGAAAGTTTTGTAGTTATTACTCTGATAATTAGCTGATCACCATTCTTACCTGCAGGATCCTGTTTCTTGCTCCAAGTGAAAACCTGAAAATTTGTAATTAAGATACAGAATTACTTCCAGATCTCACAGGTGCACTGGTCCATGCCCTTGTTTGATTTGCGATAAGGTGTTTTCTTCAGGCTATAGAATGTCTCTGCAAAAGAGACACTCCCAATTTCTTCAACTAACCCCCAGGACTGCTTATAAAGGGTCTGCATGCAGACACCCTGCTTTCCAGGAAAAAAAAAACCAGGAAAAATTGTCTATACATCACAACAATTTATACAGGGAAACCTTCTATAGTGCATGGGGAAACCAGTTCAAGTATACTCTCAGTCAAACAAGCTCACTGAGTGACTTTGAGCCAGTCATTCTTAGCCCTGTTGAGATGAACATGGTGATTGTTATGGGAAAAATAGGAGGAGGGGATGCCACATATGCTGCCTTGAGCCCCGGAACAAAAACATAACACTGAAATAAAGAACACCTAAAAGCCGTACAAAGGAAAAGGTAGAATGTTTTGAAATTAGCCATCTTCAATTTCACACACACAATCTTTTAATCTTCATTGCCAATATCACATGGCACCATACCATGTACAGATTTGCATTTAGTCTTTTCTCCAAAGTGATCAAAATCGATTATAGCTGTGGTTGTCCTGTATTATCCTGACAGTGTATATCAGGTGGATTGGTCCAGGAAGATGAAAGAAGACATATTTAATTGACTGAATTTTATTCTATTCTGTATGATCTGCAAACAGAAAGTATAAAGGAGAATATTTGTGGCTCAGGGCTGAAATGTGGGCTCCTGGGTGCTCTCTGAGCTTGCTTGTTTTCTTGCAGATGTTTCATTACCAAACTAGGTAACATCATCAGTGCTAGTTAGGAGTGTGGTTTGTTGTCTATTATGCTTTATTTATCCACATTCTAGAGCCACAATTTTATTTATAGTTGGGCCCAAATGCCACACTAAGCCTGAATGTGAGATGACTAAAATGTGTTGTGAAAAGACAGTTTGTATCGTTTTTACAGTGCTATATATACTTTACACTTCCAAAAGCTTTAATTATCTTGCTAAATTTGCAAGAAGCTATAAATATTTATATTATTTATTCTTGCCATTAAGAATGCTTTTGCAAGAATTAGTAATGACAGTGAACTATCCATTCGTCTGGGTTTTTTTCAGTTTAATTCTACTGGTTTTTCTGAATGTGGCACTGTTCCTGAAATTGTCAAAGATTGAGCGTGCAGCTCAGTCATTGTACCATGTTCAACTTCAAGAAGGGTCAACAACGTGAGTATTTTTTGTTATGTTCTGTCATCTGTCTCTTCCTCTATGCTCCCAGTGAGCTGATATCTAGTTAGTGGAAATGTTAGATTTACATATTGCAGTTCACCTGAAAACTGAAGCTAGTAAAAAATTTACAACTTAGCAAAAATACTTTAGTTTAAAATTATTCAAAAGATCTGTATTGAAGTTGGAATGCTATCAAACCAGTTCCAGGTGGTTTTAGACATAATAGGCTCATTAAGCTCTTCAAGCAGGATAGATAATGGATAACTTCTTCCACCGAGATGCAACAGAAATGGCCCCTGGATGGTATTTTATCAGAGATTTGCTGTGCAGTCACCTAAGAAAAGCATTAGGTCTCCTATAATACCATACTACTGTATTTACTTACTGATATTGCTGAGTTTTGTTAATTTTTGGTATTGGTTGATGATTTATCATAAAAATTGAGGACATTGATCCATCCATGGCAGAAAACGGTTAACATTTTCTGGTGCATGTCTATGTTGCCACTTTGCTTGATTGGAGGTGGGCCAATTAAAATACTTCACTGAAGGCACCTAATCAGTTCAGATTGTCTTGGGGATATCGAGATTTTTTCCCAGCTGCCCACCATGTTGTACTTTGGAACTCAGAGCAGAGGTGAATAATTGCCCCAAGCCATCTTTCCTGGATTACAAATACCAAAGGGATTCCTTAATTCTATGTAGGAGTTCCAGAAAATAAAGCTTAGGTCAGTGCTGGGAGGAAATAAATTGTGATTGCAATCAACATAGTTATATACTCAACATTATTACTGCTGCCCTACAAAGCGACCTTGACTATGTGTCAGAATAGTCGAACAATTGCCAACTTCAAATCTCAACCAACAAATGCTCTGTGTTACACATTGGCAACAAAAATCAGAACACTAAATACAAACTGGACGGATACGACCTCGTAGATGACCCTCACTCTGTCAAGGACCTAGGAGTACTCATTTCAAAAGGTCTAACTAAGCCCCAGACTCACTGTAACAGCATTGCCAAAAAGGCATTAAGAGTTGTTAACCTAATTTTGCAAAGCTTTTTCCCCAGTAATATTGCACTGCAAATCAGGGCATATAAAACCTTCGCCAGATCAATTCTCGAATATAGCTCGTCTGCCTGGAATCCACACTGTATAACGGACATGAATACAATTGAACGAGTCCAGAGGTATTTCATGAGAAGAGTACTCCACTCCTCAGCTCGCAGTAGAATACCTTATGCCAACAGGCTTGGAATTTTAGACCTAGACAACTTAGAACTATGCCGCCTACTGTCTGACCAAACTTAGTACACAAAATTGTCTGCTACAACGTCCTACCTGTCAATCACTACTTCAGCATCAACCACAATACCACACGGGCAAACAATAGATACAAACTCAAAGTAAACTGCTCCAAACTCAATTGCAGAAAATACAACTTGAGCAACAGAGTGGTCAATGCCTGGAACTCACTACCTGACTCTGTTATTACATCCTCAAATCCCCCAAACTTTAACCTTAAACTGTTTACCGTAGACCTCACTTCATTCCTAAGAGGTCTGTAAGCGAGCATGCATGAGCACATCAGCGTGCCCAAGGGTGGGATTCTACCGGATCTATCCGGTTCTATAGAACCCCTTGTTAACTTTCTAAGCAGTTTGGAGAACCAGTAGTTAGAAGCAATTCCTTTTGTTTTTTGCACCCTTATTACATTCTTGGCAGACAGCCTAGACTTCCTGTCTCCAGAGCTTATGAGGTTTTCTTAAAGGGGAAGGGTTGTTTTAAGATTTTTACACTGCTGTTGGGAGGAAATACTTCCCTGGACAATCAGCACTTTGAAGAAATAATTGAATAATGAAGCAAAGCTTTTAGTGACAGGGAACCAAGATGAGTGACATTCAGCAAGGCTTCTTGGCTAGCTAGAAAGATTGACATTCAAATGTGAGGTTACATACTCTTTCTGAGTTTTGGTCTAAAACTGGTTTTTGGTGAAGGTTAGTTCTGTGCTTGGTGAAGTTTAATCCTGTGTTTATTGATGGGATAATTTTCCCTATTCAGCTTCAACAAGCAACAGCTACTGTTGTGATTTAATTATTTGTATTGTGTTTGAATTTTTTCTTGCCTCATGGTTTCTTTTTCTATCTGGGAAGGGGGTGTTCCTTCACTGCTTTAATACTATCTGGCACTGTCCTTTTGGGGTATACTTCCAAGAGGCAGGATGCAAACTTGGCACTGATTTTTTTTTACTGCCTTTCTGGGGGACATGTGACCTTTCCTTAAATCTGGATTATTTCCTTAGGGTATCTTGTGAGGTGAGTGAGACCAGCTGGTATTTTTAAGTGATCCAAATGGATCTAAGGATTGCTTTTCCTGGGTGTGCTCTTTCTGGAGAGCTTAAATGACCTCTCTGCTAAAGGGTTTCACTTTATGAGCAAGAGATGGCTGCTTGATACTTATCACTGCATTTTAGCTATTTTCATTCCTCAAGGTGCTCTGGCACCCTGCCTGATTTGTAACTCCGGCTTGCAGGTATTTTTAATCTAATGATTGGTATATAGAGCAGCTTTTTGCAAGCAAAGAAGCTTTTTGTATTTTTGTACAGATAATCCTTGACTTACAACTGTTCATTTAGTGACCATTCAAAGTTACAATGGCACTGAAAAAAGTGACTTATGACCATTTTTCACACTTATGACCATTGCAGCATCCCCACTGTCATGAGAGGCCAGGCGCCCTTGACATGAGTGATGTTGAGTTGGCCACGCCCACTGTCACATGACCACCAAGCCACACCCAACTAAGCCACGCCCACAGAACCGGTTGTTAAAAAAACTGAATCCCACCCCTGAGCGTGCCTACCATCCCTGTCCTACTGTTCCCATTTATTTGTACTCATCTATTATGTATATACTTATATCTTTTTATACTTATATGTTTATATGTTATGCTCATACTTGTACTTGTTTTCCCATACATGTTTGACAAACTAAATAAAAAATAAATTAATATTTTTTGGCAATAGTACTGGCAAAGTATTCTTACCAATATCGATTGTTACTGCATCTGTAGATTTGAGTCTGATGACCCTAATGTTACCTTTACCCTTCGTTGGTAGAGAGGAGGAAGAATGGCCACTATGATGTTTATGTGAGGTTCTTTATGGATAAAAGGACTTGCATTTATTTGGAAATTAATGCCTAATAGTATTTATATGCCTGGATTTGAAAGGTGATCTAAACCTTTTTGTGGGGGGTACCATCTATCATGAAGGAGCAAAGATGTGTCCTCTCCTAAGGAAACTATCTCTTGATACAGCAGTATTAAACAGCACCCACAATTTCTAACCTTCCATTTTGAGGAAAGAATTTGAAAAAGGTATTGGGACTTTAACTATAGAAAATTCTAAACCCATTATCTAAACCTTTTTTTCAGTCAGGATACAGGTCTTGTCCATTTTGCTCACATTTCAAAGCTCTGAAAACCCTTCTTTTCCAGTAACCTTTTGGGACTGACTTGTGTATTTTATTGTATTAATTTTGGTTTGTTGTTATTTTTTTGTAAATTGATCTTATTTAAGAGAAAGTGAGATAGTGAAGAAATATTTTATAAATACATAAATACATTCTGATTCAGTCACACTCAAAGACCCAACTCTGGGGAAGCAGTACTAAAATTTCCTTTCATTTAAGCTTTGCTTTTATTAAAAAAGAAAACTTGCATACTTGGAGTGATTGAACATTATTATTTTTTTCAAATGAGAACATTCTTAGTAATGGAGAAGGCCAGGAAGTCATGACAGAGGGCCTGAAAAAATATCATAACTCACTGTCCTGCTGTAGCATAGGAAAAAGTAAATTAGGAATCCCTGGTACAATTGTTGTCACTAACATGAATTCACTAGATAATGCACGGAAGATTTGAATACATACTACAGGTGAAACTTGAAAAATTAGAATATCGTGCAAAAGTTCATTTATTTCCGTAATGCAACTTAAAAGGTGAGATAGACTCATTACATGCAAAGCAAGATAGTTCAAGCCGTGATTTGTCATAATTGTGATGATTATGGCTTACAGCTCATGAAAACCCCAAATCCACAATCTCAGAAAATTAGAATATGGTGAAAAGGTGCAATATTTTAGGCTCAAAGTGTCCCACTCTAATCAGCTAATTAAGCCATAACACCTGCAAAGGGTTCCTGAGCCTTTAAATAGTCTCTCAGTCTGGTTCAGTAGGAATCACAATCATGGGAAAGACTGCTGACCTGACAGTTGTGCAAAAAACCATCATTGACACCCTCCATAAGGAGGGAAAGCCTCAAAAGGTAATTGCAAAAGAAGTTGGGTGTTCCCAAAGTGCTGTATCAAAGCACGTTAATAGAAAGCTATGTGGAAGGGAAAAATGTGGAAGAAAAAGGTGCACAAGCAGCAGGGATGACCACAGCCTGGAGAGGATTGTCAGGAAAAGGCCATTCAAAAGTGTTGGGGCCTTTCACAAGGAGTAGACTGAGGCTGGAGTCAGTGCATCAAGAGCCACCACACACAGACGGATCCTGGACATGGGCTTCAAATGTCATCAGAAGCATCGTACCTGGGCTAAAGAAAAACAGACCTGGTCTGTTGCTCAGTGGTTCAAAGTCCTCTTTTCTGATGACAGCAACTTTTGCATCTCATTTGGAAACCAAGGACCCAGAATATGGAGGAAGAATGGAGAGGCACACACTGCAAGATGCTTGAAGTCCAGTGTGAAGTTTCCACAGTCTGTGTTGATTTGGGGAGCCATGTCATCTGCTGGTGTTGGTCCACTGTGCTTCATTAAGTCCAGGGTCAATGCAGCCGTCTACCAAGAGATTTTGGAGCACTTCATGCTTCCTTCTGCAGACGAGCTTTATGGGGATGCTGACTTCATTTTCCAGCAGGACTTGGCACCTGCCCACACTGTCAAAAGCACCAAAATCTGGTTCAATGACCATGGGATTACTGTGCTTGATTGGCCAGCAAACTCGCCTGACCTGAACCCCATAGAGAATCTATGGGGCATTGCCAAGAGAAAGATGAGAGACATGAGACCGAACAATGCAGAAGAGCTGAAGGCCGCTATTGAAGCATCCTGGTCTTCCATAACACCTCAGCAGTGCCACAGGCTGATAACTTCCATGCCATGCCGCATTGAGGCAGTAATTGCTGCAAAAGGGGCCCAAACCAAGTACTGAGTACATATGCATGCTTATACTTTTCAGAGGTCCGAGATTGTTCTATGTACAATCCTTGTTTTATTGATTGCATGTAATATTCTAATTTTCTGAGATTGTGGATTTGGGGTTTTCATGATCTGTAAGCCATAATCATCACAATTATGACAAATCACGACTTGAACTATCTTGTTTTGCATGTAATGAGTCTATCTCACCTTTTAAGTTGCATTACGGAAATAAATGAACTTTTGCACGATATTCTAATTTTTCGCATTTCACCTGTATTTACTTTTATGCCAGTACTGGCAATTTACTTGGAAATCACTTGGTTGTTTGTCATTTTGAATGATCCTATAATCTATTATTTTCACAACAATATGGGAAACGATGGTGCACCCAAATGGTACTTGTAATAGAACAAGGTCTTAGGTTTGCAAAAATTGTACAAAATGGTAATATTCTCTCTTAGAAATTTTTCAGTTTTCCTTAATATTTTTGATAACATAACTGAAATTCTATCCACCATGTGGTAATCAAGGAACTGTCTAAATGTGGATTTTTCTAGTAAAATTAATATAGAGATGAAAGCATGATAAAATAACATGCTTGATGAAGCAAATATATTACATTTTAATGTTCTGTTCTTTTCTTAGTCTAGCCTTTAATGTGGCATCGAAGGAAAAAACCCATCATAACATGAATCAAGCCCAACATGTGAAAGGGGTATTAAAGGATTCTATAGCATTGCTTGAACAGGTTAAGTATTCTAATCCTTATTTTTTGAGCCATTGTATATGTAAGTATAGACATCATTATGAATAACTAAAGCAGTTTTTCCCATCCTAGGAATTTTAAGATGTATGGACCAGAACTCCCAGAATTCCTAAGTTAGCATTCTGGAAATTACAGTCCACACATTTTAAAGCTGTCAAGGTTGAGAAACACCGATCTAGGGCATTAGGAAACAACATTGCTTTTCATTTACTTTCTAACAATTCTTGATGATTATAGTAAGTTAATGGTATAAAAACTGGTTTAGCGCTGAAGTCTTATTATATTCAGCAAGAATGGCCTAGCTGTAACATTATAAACTAACTGCTATACTGAATCTGCTGCCATCTGAGAATAATGCTAAAATGCATTGTACAATCTTCAAACAGGAAAGTTTGTATGGTTCATACCGGTAATAGTTGCTAAAATCTGAGGCCAAATGACCTCAGCAAATGCTGAGGATTGTGAAAAGCTCAGTGTCCTAATGACCGGTGATCCATCCTAGAAGAGAGGGGTGGCATAGAACCAATTAATATCAGAATGAGACAGCTTTTAAAAGCAGTTTGGATATGAGGTGACCAATTATCAATATAGTGATCTTGCAACAATCAAAGGTCTTCCTTCTGCTTATCCTGACAAATAAGAAGGTAGACTAGGGAAGCAGATCTAGAGGAGTCCTTAAGCATACAAGAATATAGATTGGAGAATCTATCAACGGCAGGACACTAACATGAATGGAGATAGAGGTTGAGACTATTGAAGCCAAAATCAGAGAGACTGGAGAGCCTTTATTCTTTCCTTTTTTCATTTTGCGTTGGTTATGATTAGGGAGATTTCTTAAAAGGTTCTGAACTCTTAATAGACAATTTCCTTGGTGCCAATAATAGTACAGAAGAAACCTAAAGCTTAAATAAATTCTGGCTGACTTTCATTGGTATTATATACAGTATGATTGACAGGGATGATGTTATCTTAGCCTGAGACACTGTTGATAATTAAAATAGCACCACCTAGTTTTAGTTTATTGTCATTGCACCTCGTACAACGAAATCAAACACCATCTTCAGTGCACATCATGACCATGAAAATAAACACAAACACACATCCTTCACACTCCATACATTGAACCAAAAAACCCCAACACCGCACCAACATTGCACTGTATGGTAGAGTTCAAAAGAACTACTGCTCTGGGATAGTAGCTGTTTTTCAGCCTATTTGTCCTTGTTTGTATTCTGTACTGTCTGCCAGATGGTAATAGTTCAAAAAAAAGGGTTCCCAGATGAGATGGATCTTTGAGAATGTTTTGAACTTTCTTAAGGCAGCGGGAGCTATAAAGCTCTTCCAAAGAGGGGAGAGGGCAACCAATGATCTTCTGGGAAATGACATTAACCCTCTGGAGTGCTTTCCTATCTGCCACTGTGCAATTGGCAAACCATACCGAGATGCAGTAAGTTAAAATACTCTCTATGGTGCAGCGGTAGAAGGTCACCAGCAGTTTTTCATTCAGTTGTTGTTTTCTGAGAAGTCTCTGCTGGGCCCTTTTGACCAGTGCTGCAATGTGAGCACCCCAGGTCAGGTCCTCTTTTAGGGTAACACCCACAAACTTAAAACTGGCCACTTGCTCCACTTGGTCTCCATTGGTAACAAGGGCTGGATGTCTGATCCGTTCCTTCTATAGTCCACTATAAGCTCCTTAGTCTTATTGGTGTTGAGGACCAAGTTATTGTCTCCGCACCATGAAAGCAACCGGTCCACCTCATCCCGGTAGGCAGACTCATCCCCCCCGGAGATGAGTCCCACCACTGTTATATCATCTGCAAATTTAGTAATAGTATTAGCAGCATAAGCAGGAATGCAGTCATGCACATAAAGAGTATAGAGTAAGGGACTCAACACGCAACCCTGTGGTGTACCAGTGTTAAGAATAAGGGTTGAAGAGTATGATTACCTAATCTGACCCTCTGTGAGCGGCCAGACAGGAAATCCATAATCCAAAGGCAGATTGAATAAGAAAATCCAAGGTCCAGAAGTTCAAACACTAGTCTACATGGAAGAATTGTGTTAAATGCAGAACTAAAATCTACAAAAAGCATCCTCACATAGCCCCCGCTGTTCTAGATGAGTCAGAGCAGTGTGAAGAGTGATGGCTATAGCATCCTCTGTAGATCTATTTCTTCTGTATGCAAACCTGGTGTTTATCAAATGTGCATGGAAGGCCAGAAATGATGTGCCGGCAGACCAATTTCTCAAAGCACTTCAAGATGATAGGAGTGAGTGCCACTGGTCTGTAATCATTGAGGTTACCTACCAAGTAAACTGGTGTTCTCCCACTCTTTCTATCTTTGCAAGTCCTTATTAAGGGCTCCAACTGAAAAGGGGATATAAAAATACTTTCTTGTGAAACCTAGAACTGCTTTGGATTGGAAATTCCTGATTTAAAGTATAATTTGTTGGGTAATCCTTATGCAATCTTTATCACCTCAGCTGAAGATCTCATTGTCTGTGCTCCAGCATTGTTTTGATCACCTAAACACAACCAAAGATGGGGAGCCTGAAAGTTGATGTCACCCAAACCAGCTACTAAGAAGAATGAAAATATATTGCTGTGACGGTAAAGCTGCTTCTTTATTGCAGTCTTTTCATCACAATACTTTCATATATAATAAATGTTATTCTGGAATAAGCTTCTTTTAAAAAGAATTTTATTGTGAATTTGTGAATCTTCCTGACCCACTTGATGTCTTATATGTGTGTTTCTGTGTGCGTGTGCGTGTGTGTGTGAAAACACTTTCTTGAACTGTGAATACTGGTGGAAATGAATGATTGAGAACACAATGAGAGCTGATAATTATATATACATTGCAGATAAATACTTCAGTAAACTACTGCACTGTAATAAAGTAATAAACACTAGATTTAGATGGAAGCAATCTTAAATGTTATGAAAAATGCAATATAAAATGTTTGGTTTATCATATGCAAAGTTTTTCACTTCTTCCTTTTATCTATGTAAAAAGTCATCAAAACTAAATTGTTGCAACATTTGTTCCAGATATCTATGAATAAATCTAAATTTTACATGTAGCTTTTTCTGTTTGGGGGCAGTTTGTTTTATGGATTTCTTCCTCTTAGTCACTATCATTTCAGTTCTCAGAATTTATCAGGGCATTTTCATTCATGTCTTTAAAAATGACCAACCCAACATATCTTTAAAAAGTAACTAATGTATAATTTGATTTATATATTACAACCCTAGAAAGCTCTTTGTAAGAATATACTTATCATTTTATAGTTTTATAGTGTTTGTGGCCTGGGGGATCATGTCCCTTGTAACAATTAAAGATGCAACTGTGATATGTAAGTGTACTATTCTGATTAAGAAAACTAACTATCCCATAAAAAAATCTAATTGTACTTCTTGTAAAAAAGAACAAAAACATTGAAAGTGTGATGCAAATAAAATTATGAACATACAGTACTGTGTAGTTTTGATTATGCTGTGTATCATTCTGTTAAGAGGAAGTAATCCCATTTTTGACTTCAGCTTAGGTGCCTTTATTTTCATTAGTCTTTTGTCAAAAGTGCCTTTTTAGTTCTTATATATAAAACTAGTTTTAATTGATGAACCGGAAACACCCAAGAAATTTTGAAAAATAATTATTAATCACACTGGGCAACTATAGTAGTACTAATGTGGATGGCAATGTATTAATAAGTATAAACTACTATACAGTTTCTTAGTTTATAATTTGATAAAATAACAAAAAGAATTGCTGACTCATCTTTGCACACGGTCACTCTGCGCACGGTCACTCAAGCGCTTGTCTCCCGACTGGACTACTGTAACCTTCTATTTAGGCTGCCCTTGCATACCACTCAGGCTTCAGCTGGTGCAGAATGCGCTAGTGATGGGAGCCTCGATACTCCCATGTCACACCCTCCTGCCTGATCTGCATTGGCTTCGGTTGCCCTCGGGTGAGATTCAAGGTGCTGGTTTTAACATTCAAGGTCCTGCATGGCATGGGTCCAGGATACTTAAGAACGACTCCTCCCAGCATCAAGTACCAACCGCCCGTACGGGCCCATCCTCAGGGTCCCATCTGCGACCCAATGTCGCTTTGGAACCCGGGAGGGCCTATTCTGCGCCCCCGCTTTATGGAATCTTCTTCCTGGAGCTCCGGTTGGCTCCCAATCTTGCACCTTCCGCCACGAAGTTAAAAACCTGGCTCTTTTACAATCTGGCCTATGTTGACTCTTGGGGTTTTGTTTTAATATGGGGTTTTAAATTGCTTATTGCTTATAACCTGTTTAATATAGTTTTAAGTAATTTATTGTTGTATTGTATTTAGTGAGCAGAGTCCCTTGGGAGAGGGCATATAAGTCGAATAAATAATAAATAAATAAATAAATAAATAAATAAATAAATAAATCTTTGTCAAGTGTCCTTACCATATTATGTTACTGAAACACATTACCCAAATACAAAGGAATGGCAATAGAACCTTCTCCATTGTGATGCACTAGTTATACCCAACCTGCATTTATAAAAATCCTTGCTAAGGAAAATGAAGTGATATTTTCAGGCCAAGTAAAGGCATTCCTTTTGCAGTACTGTTTGATTTTAGATAATGCAATTAGTTCTACATTGCATTATTTATAGTTGTCTGGTTTTTTAAAAATTGACTTATTTTCTAATTTCACATAATTTCAGCAAATAATTTTTCTTATTTTTCTTAAAATATAATGATTTAACTTCAGGTTAAGTTGGACCACCTCTAAGATTACTAAAGACAAGATTAAAAGCCTTTATATAACTCTCAAGTCACCCATGATTAACTCTTGGCATGAAAATGTAACTATAATGCTAGATTCCTTTAAAAAAGAAATGATTGGATATAAATGTGTTGTGTGTCATCTCAAAATATTGAACACAAATCAAATGAAATATGAATATAAGTGCTTTGAAACATACACTAGTTTTTGCCGGATGAATTTACAAAAAAAAAGTTAAAGAAATGATTGGTTCATTAGTGGGAGAAGATAGCAAGGAGGGTGATGGGCAATAGGGAGAAAGAACTGCTTAACTCATTCTTTGCATCTATCTACATAAAAAGGGGGACCCAATCTCTCAAAAACAGTACCATAAAAGACAGATTAGGAATGCAAATCAAAATAGGCAAGAAATAGTAAGAACATACCTGTCCATTCTAAATGAGTTCAAAACACCAGGTCCAGGTGGATTAAAATCAACAATGGATTCTGAAGAAGCTGGCAGACATGATCTTAGAACCACTGAACTGTATCTTTCAAAGATCCTGGAGCACCAGGGAACTATCAGTTGCCTGAAAAAGAGCTGACATCAGTGGTGGGATTCAATTTTTTTTACTACCGGTTCTATGGGCATGGCTTGGTGGGCATGGCAGGGGAAGAATACTGTAAAATTTCCAAAAGGAGATGGTATTTGCCAGTTCTCCGAACTACTCAAAATGTTTGCTACTGGTTCTCCAGAACTGGTCAGAACCTGCTGAATACCACCTCTGGCTGACATCATTTCTATCTTCAAAATGACAGCAGAAACCTTAATTTTATCTTATGTATTTACAACAGTTGTAGCATCCTGGTGTTATGTGGCCATTTGCAACTTTATTAGATGTCTTCCAACAAGCACAAGTCAATGGGGGAAGCCAGATTTGCTTACTATATGATTCACTTAACTGCAGTGATTCACTTTAACAACCATGGCAAAAAAGATCATAAAATTGGCCCTGACTCACTTAACAATTGCTTTGCTTAGCCACAGAAATTGTGGTCTCAACTGTGATCGTAAGGCAAGGAATACCTGTATAAACATAATGGTGGTTCAACTAATGTGTAATTACATTTTTTTAAATGGTAAATTAATACCTTTTAATTATTTTGAAAGGATTGATAAAATAGGAAATGAGATCTTACTCATCCACCTATCAAAGGCATGGCTAAAACCATCACTAGTTTATAATTTGAAATGTTTTAGAAGAAAATTGATTTTTCTGTTTTAGTGCATCTTAGAAGCAGGAAATGGGTAATGTGCTTTGCCTTTATGCGTGAATATTAAGAACTGAGAATAAATGTATGTTTTGACTACATAATGGATACAAATAGGTTTCTTTTTTATGGCACTGTTTTCTTCCTTATAATTGTTTTTTTTGCCTGCCACTAGCAAAATAGGTCTGAAAAGTTTTTGCCTGTCACAGATGTAATTGATCGGTCCAATATCCTTCTAATTATGTAATTGTAATTACGGCATGGTATAAATTTGCTGAAGTAATTTAATCATCAATGAACCTAACTCATTTGATGGGGGGGAAATGCAAGACAGTCAAAACAAGCGGACCTGATCGATTGGTGGGCGAAACTTGGGAGCAAAACCTTTTGGGACATGAAAGTAATAAGATATGAATCACGCATCAATTCAACATATTTTAGCTCCTGACAACATAATTTAACTACCATATATGGGTTGGATGTAATGTGAGACCAAAAGTAGTTGGCAATAGTACTGTAATCTAATATGTGTTGTTTAAATGATGTCCGCTCTCTGTATTTATAGTAAATGGAATCTTCACCATGTATATTGTGGTCCAGTTCTCTAAAGACTATGCTCATAGTCTGTAGAGATTCTCAACCATGCAGTTCATGGTTGTTCCACAGGAGGAAATTTTTCAGGAGGCAATTGGATTTTGTTTTTTTCTTTGAAGACATTTCGCTTCTCATCCAAGAAACTTCTTCAGCTCTAACTGGATGGTGGGGAATGGAAGGATTTATACTCCTTGCAGACAGCTGGTCGTTTGCATCCTTTTAGAGGATCATTAAAGCACTTGGAGGTTTATCTGTTCCTCAGGGTCACCTGAGTAGTGCTCCTGGTTCCTCTAGTCTGCCATTTTTTCTCTGGGAATCCATTCTGACTCCCACACCATTCAAAGGGTGTTCATCCCAAACTGTATAGCTAAAAGTCTGTAGAAATTCTCAGTCATCCAGGTCATGGTTGTCCCCAAAGTTGTCTTTTCAGGAGGCAACTGGACTTCCTTGTTTTTCCTGTGAAGAAGTTTTGCTTCTCATCCAAGAAGCTTCTTCAGCTCTTGACAGGATAGCGAGGAATAGAAGGATTATACTGTCAGAGCTGAAGAAGCTTCTTGGATGAGAAGCAAAACTTCCTTACAGGAAAAACAAGGAAGTCCAGTGGCCTCCGGAAAAAGCACCTTTGGGTCTACTATCCTCGCAGGCAAGCCTCGGCACTAAAGTGGGATTAAGGTAAACCACGCCTTCGCCATCCTCCCGGCAGTGGGCCGATCTCCGTGATGTCACAAGGGGGAAACAAAAGAAGACGAAAAGAAGACTGGCGTTCTAAAGAAGCCGGAAGCCTCAGGTTGCAGTGAGGACGCTTAGGGGAGAAACTGCAAGGAGGGAGGGGTCTTGCCTCGAAAGCAGGAGGAGTGATTCACATAAAAGAAGGCGGAGCGCGTCGAGAATCCCACCAATCGTCGTGGCCAAGGAAAAGGGGGCACTGGGAGCCCCCCCTTTTCGTTCCTTGCCTTTACGGAGTTAGAAACCAGAGCGGCCGCGAGAATCGCGGCGCGGGGTGAGTGACGGATTTGGCAAGAACTGCTTACGGGAAGGTTACAGCGGCGCTTCTTTGTTCTGATGGAACAGGCAGGGGTGGGGCGGGTTCAATAAAAATACTAATAATAATTACTGACAAGCGTGTCCTACGGGGAGGAATCCTGTGCTTTATCTGAAAGATCCATTCCTTACGGGAATCCTGTATTGCTCGGTCGCAGGTAGTTAAGTGGAGTTACTACTAAGTGGAGTTACTAGTAGGAGAAAGTCTCCGCCCGTGAGCGTTTACCGACGACTTTTGTCTGCGCGAATCTTCTTTTTTTTTCCCTTTCAAAATCCAGCGTTCGGCGACTTACTTTCACCCCAAGTTCTTTCAAGCTTTGAACGGTCGTCGGTCTGACCCATGCGGCCCGTGGTCGGAGCAAGGTCCCATTGTTGCTGCTACCATACGGGGCTGAAACATGGTCAAACGGGCAGGGAAAAGAGCGAGAGCCCAGGAGATGGAAGAGACGCTCTGTTGCTGCGAGTATCTCGATCGGAAGGGCCAAAGGAGCCACCTCGCGGCGTGTCTCTGCGAATGCGACGACCTCGACGAGTGCTGTGAAAGGTAAGGAGTGGCGGCTCTTTCTGAGGATTTCCTCAAGCTTGGGACTTCCGTTAGGGAGGAGGAGGGGAGAGTCGTGGCTGTGGGCATTTCACTGGCCTTGATGGGTGGCTCTGAATTTTCACGTGGTTAGTATATACCAGGGGTCTCCAACCGTGGCAACTTTAAGCCTGGAGGACTTCAACTCCCAGAATTCCCCTCCAGGCTTAAAGTTGCCCCGGTTGGAGATCCCTGGTATATAGTACGTGTTTGGATAGATTGTTGGTCCCACCCACATGGCTGGTAGATTTAAAGTTCAACTAACTTCATTGTCACTTTGAATGTACACTAATCGGCATGCATTAAAACAAGGGTCTTCAAACTTGGCAAGTTTAAGACTTGTGGACTCCAACTCCCAGAATTCCTGAGCTAACATGGCTGGAGGAGGAATTCTGGGAGTTGAAATCCACAAGTCTTAAAGCTGTCAAGTTTGAAGACCCTATATACTTCCCCAGAGGAGAGCAACAGGAACACACTATGACATAGCCACATATATGGTGTTTGGATGGGGTCTCTAACAAAGCTGTTTTGGTAGTCTCTGAGCAATAATGCTTATAAGCAGTATCCTGAATGATGGAAGTGAGCTTCCTATAATCTTCTTGGCTGTCCTTACCACTCTCTGAATGGACTTTCTATTTGAGGCACTGCTGCCACCAAACCCAACAGTGATGCAGTTTATTAAAACGCTCTCAATCATGCCTCTGTAAAAAATAGCCAGGATAGAAGGAGAAAGATGTGCTCTCCTCATCTGACACAGGAAACGCAGGCGCTGGTTTGCATGCATCACTAAGGATGATGTGTGGAGAGGCCAATTCAGATTGTTAGTTATCTGCATCCCCAGATACTTAATACTGTTGACCACCTCCACAGCTGCATCCTTGATATGCTACTACCTCTACCTGGTAGTCCAGGTGGATAAAAAAAAGATTCTGCCTTCCCATCCTGATGCCCTTCCAACTCATTGGGTCTACGGGTCCCTTCTTTCTGCACAAATAGCCTTGTTGGCTAGAGATGCTATTGCCTTGCATAGGTTAAAATGCTAAAAGCACAAGACGAATTCCCCACCAGCTGTATTTTTGCTGATAGCATGGATTGGTGTTCCCTGAATCACTGCCCCCCAAATGTGTTGAATTACAGTATCCATCACTGCTAGATTTGAAAGTGATGGGAGTTGTGGTCCAGTTCAATTAGCAGATGGTAGGGTGGAAGTGTTGAAATGTGACATGTCTTCTCTGCTGTACTATGACTCATGTGGGATGTAAAGAACACAAACTTGTCTGGAGCTGATGATTGTCCAAAGGTGCTACTGCTTTTTCTCATAGGAACATGTCCTCAGAAAAGCATGCTTATCTCCTGTAAAAGTAAAATTTAAAGATTTTCTCCTGCAAGTTCTGGTGCAGTGCAAGATAATGTGACAGAAGCCAGCAGAAATGTATTTCTTGTTCTGTTTTGAGTAGTAATGAGCAGAATCTGTGCTTTTTCCTAACAGGTGGATTACTTGCAAATCTTTACCTCCCGGAATATTGGAGAGAGTCACAGAAACCTTCACGGATCGTTTCCGTTTTCCATGGATTCGAGGGGCTGTAAAGATCGATATCAGCCTCCTTCCACCAATCATCTTGCTTCCTTTTTTCCTTCACATAGCAGCTTTGCACTTCCTTTTGGCCCTCATCACCCTGATATCACTTCCTATACTAGTACTATGGTATTACTACCTCACACATAGGAAGAAAGGTCAGACTCTCTTCTTCTTAAGCCTGGGCCTGTTCTCCCTAGGTTACATGTACTATGTATTTCTCCAGGAAGTGGTTCCCCGAGGCCATGTGGAATACAGTCAGGTGGCTCTTCTTACTTGTGGGCTAATCCTGATGCTTGTAGCCCTCCATCGAGCCAAGAAAGATCCTGGCTACCTTTTCAGCCAAATGAGCAGCGACAAAGCACTTCTCCAAGGTAATAACTTGTTCAATAAGAATGGCCTGGGAAACTCCAACGGGCTTTGCAGAGTACCTGCCTCGGATGTTGCTGTACACAGTAACACTGAGAGCTACTCCAGAACATTGGAAGCAGAGACGGGTAAAGGGGCAAAGGACTGGTGCCTCAAATGTCAGTTGGTTAGACCAGCACGAGCCGGACACTGCCGAATATGTGGCAGGTGTGTGAAGAGACTGGATCATCACTGTGTCTGGTACGTTCCTTAGGTGTCCTTGATGTTTTTTTCCTAACACTTGTTGCCAGCAAGCTGTAGTTTTCTCTGCAATATTTTTCTGCTTTGGTTTTATCTGTACATGAGTGGTCCTATTGACTTGTTATTGCTGTTGAACAGATTGAGTTCCTAAGCCTTTATCTTTGGGCTTTCTTGTGTTCACCGTTACCGTGTTTCCCCGAAAATAAGACACTGTCTTATATTTTTTTTTGGCTCCCAAAAACACACTAGGTCTTATTTTCAGGGTAGGTCTTATATATTTTTTTTTTAATAAAAAAAAAACACCATATTCATGTAGAACAATGTACATTTATTCATGTATGAAACCACGAACAAATTGCATACCGTGTTTCCCGAAAATAAGACACTGTCTTATATTTTTTTGGCTCCCAAAAACACACTAGGTCTTATTTTCGGGGTAGGTCTTATTTTTGGGGTAGGTCTTATTTTCGGGGTAGGTCTTATTTTCGGGGAAACACGGTAGTTGGGGAATTTCTGTTCAAAGTTACAAATATCAGTGTTCCTATTTCTACCCAGAGGTGGCAGAAATGAAATGTGGGGTTTTCTACAGGTAAATCATACCATCAGGATGTAAGAGTTGAAGGGACTTTGGATATCATCTCTTATAGCCCCTGTTTAGTGCAGGATGAGCTCTGCCACCACAGAGCATTATCACTAATTTTCCAACTCACATGAAAAAAACCAGGATGATTTCTTTCAGAGCTTCATGTATTCTGGAGGGTGGAAAATCAGAGTTATCTGCATACATCTACTTGGGCCTGTTTTCTGTAATTTAAATTGCTTCCATGGATATAAGGCTTATCAAACATTTGGAATGATTTCCTTGTTAAAAAACTGACATGGAACTTGGCAGAGTTGAACAGAAGAGCAAATTGGGCCATTTAAGGTAAGCAGACAGTGAATAGTGTGCAGCATCTGCCAGGTTGGGAATTCTTACCCAAGTTTGTTTGATAAAGATTAATGCAAGATAGCAGACACATAGTCTTTGAAGCACGTGAATAGAATTTATGCGCATTTAGTGCATACAACCTTTTGGAATATAAATCACAATTCTGGTCTCACCATTTCTGATTGGTTGATGCTGTTCCTGTTTCAGCAATGAGATTTTTTTTCTAGCCACTCCTCTTAAGCAGTACAGCATGCTGTTCCCGAGTTATATTTATACAAGTGTCTCTTGAACGCCCCCCCAAATCTGCTTCCTTTTCTGATTTGACACCTGTACCTTTCTTTTGTCCAAATCACAAAGTAGTTGTGTTTAAGGGCTGTGAATTGACAGTTATTTCAGGTTTAAAAAAAAACAAAGACAAGTGTTTAATGGGCACTTTGGAATCTTTTTAAAATCATGTTACTATAATATCATATTTCCCCCTTTGTTTCTTGGAGGATTAACAACTGTGTTGGAGAACAGAACCATCAAGCTTTTGTCCTTGCCCTCTTCCTTTTTCTGCTCACTTCAATATATGGGATTTCTTTGACTTTGGATACCATTTGTAGGGGAAAAAACACCCTCACTGCTCTGTTCTATTGTCCTGGTGTCTATGGAGAATACAGGTGAGAGAAATGCTCTCTAACTTGATAGGATGAAATAAAGATAATCCCTAGAAAAAAAATGGTGGGAACTCTATGGTTTTTTAGTCTATGTAATGGTTTTATTTGCTCGTTTACATTGTACTTTCATAAGAAAAATGTAGTTGGTTTCCAATGTGATGCATTGGGAGCTTAATGTTACACATTCTTCTGCGGAGGAAATTTCCATCATCTCAAATGTCCTGGGCTCTTTTTGACTGCTAGCGAGAGCTCTCATACTTTGTTCTTTCTTGTCTTTTTTAATTTAAAAGAGTATAATTCTCTACCTTCATTTATATGGGGTGTGCTTCCACATTGGCTTACTTTTTTTATAGTCTGTATTGGGTTAAAATCTCGAGTTCATTTAAGTTATTTCTGGAGAGACAAGTTACACAATTTATTTGCAGTTGTTTAATTCTATCTTTCCTCCCTAAAATAGTCATTGAAATGTGTGCTGAAAAGAGTAAAATGATATTCACAAAAAGTAACTGGCAATAACATTAACAGGGCATCTTGCAAGGTAACAGGTATATACCAAAGGACTGAAGTATCCTCCTAGATCGGCTTTATTCTAAAACAAGGGAAACAAACACATCTCCTGAGGGAGAAGTGATTTGGTGGCAGAGTCATCACAAATAATTCCATCTTGTATGTTGTTAGAATAAGCATATCCATTCTATTCCCATATTTAATCTAACAAATTAGGATTGAATGTGTGTAAAATTACACACATGATTTACTTGCTACTGCAATTTACCAGAAATAGGAGAATTCTCCAGACTATCAATGGAAAATTATTATTTTTGTTCATGAACTTTTGTATTAATCATGCCTATATTAAACAGTATATTCTTGCTTTCTGTTCCTCATTTAGTTCAGCCTTGACATTTACCTGTGTATGGTATTGTGCCATTGTAACTTCTGGTATGAGCTACATCCTTCTTCTTCAGCTCTTGAATATCAGCTATAACATGACTGAGAGGGAAGCTCGCATTGCATTACGGGAGAATATTGGAAGGAAGTTGTTATGGGGTATGATGGTTGACACAGGCCAATATAATCGAGGTTTTCTGTACAATTGGATCCAGTTTTTCACCTTGCGCTCATCTGATCTGCAGCAGACTGTTGAAAATGTTGTATGAAGGAGTTTTTAACTATTAACTTTATCATGTATCTAAAGGCATTCTGGGCAAATAGCTCTCATCTGTTGCAATTGAAGACTGGAATATGAAGATCCTTTTAAGCCATGTAGCAAACTGCAATACCACTTGCTCAAAAACATGCACATATCAGATGTTTTGTAGGAAGACCTTGGTATGATTGGGATTATTGGGATTGCTTATATTCTTCACTTGATACCTATTAATGTCAGGTGAGGAAACAGAAATATAAAAACAATCATTTCAAGTGAAAGAAGCAGAGACTTTTCCCTGTTGAGGTTGATATGACCTTGAGGTTTTAGCATTTCCTTGAAGGCAGCTCACACTTTCTGTTCTTGGCTCATTCTGTAGCATCTGGATATATGAATCAGATGGTCAGAATACTATGCTGGGAAGTCATAGATTTGAGAGAGGCATAGTCATATGGTTACAACAGAATGAGTTGCCTTTAATACATCATTTCTTTTTACGTAGGGCAGCCCCTACACCTCCCAGGAAAGTTTCAAGAAATATGACTCTAAAGAGGAGCATTTATTGTTAAGGCAAAGGTATTCAGCTCTGAGCAGAAGAATTTCACACCACAACTTTCCAATCTGCTGTCAGTTATGAATTAGATACAGAATAACAGAGTTGGAAAGGACCTTGTAGGTCATCTAGTCCAAACCCACCCCACCCGCTCAACAGGAGACCTACACCATTTCTGACAGATGACAATCCAGTCTCTTTTTGAAAGCTTCCAGTAATGAAGCTCCCACAGCTTTTGAAGGCAAGCTGTTCCTCTGGATGGTTGTTCTCACTGTCAAGAAAATTTCTCATTTCTAGGTTGAATCTCTCCATGTTCCTGCTTTTCCTTTTTGTGGAGAAGCAGGTTGGTTATGGGAGTGATCCTGATATGCTGTTTCCTGGTTCTGATTTTTCTATTTGGAATTCCTGTCTTTGGATTCACATCTCAAATTTAACAGGCTGCATACTTAATTTTATGCATTTATGTGATGCAAAGATCGTTATTAACTGGATAGTGGAGAAGGTTCTTAGTGTTCTTTAACCATGATATATTGTAGCCAAAACACTTGAATTTAAAAAAAAAACTTTGCCATAAACCCTGAATTTTGTTAATAGATATAAGGAATTAAAAAGGGAACTTCCCTCATTTTTATGCTTTTACCCAAAAAAGAAGAGCTCTCCAATATTGTACCCTTTAATATCTTTGTATGAGAAGAGCAGAGATATACAAGTGCATATAGGATGGGCTTCTTTTAAAGCTGATTTGCATGGCTGATTTAGTATTTTTTTCATTCCCTCCTTACTTTGAGAATAGGATTGCTTTTAATTAATATATTTATCCCTTACCTCAAAAATGGCTCATAATGAACAATGTAAGATCAGAATTGCAAAAGCTATTTCTGCATGAATTTATTATACATTTATATGAACTGCCCAGAGTTGCTGAGAGTCAGATGGCATATATAATCCTTCATTTATTTGTGTCTAATTCTCGAAGACTGCCTAGAGTCTAGACAAGTCCCTGCAATTTTCTTGGCAAGGTTGTTTTCAGGAGCCATTGCTTCCTTCCCAGGGCTGAGATGGCGTCTATCCCAGGGAACCCAACAGGTTTGTGCCTAAGTCAAGAACAGAACTCACAGTCTCCTGTTTCTGGCCTGATATCTTAACACGAAACTCTAAGCTCTCAGATACTAAATAAATAAATGAAGTAGCTAGTAAAAGCCATAAAATACCCAAATTCAAAAATCATATAAAATCAACAACTACTTTTGCTTGAAAACGAATGTTGCAAATTGCACATGATTAAAATCATAGCTGATTATGGATCATCAGCCTAAGTGTAGTTTCTTGCTTGAGGGCCTTATAAAAAAATCCATCAAACTGAATTTCAAACATTTTAAATCAGACAAGTATGATTTGTACTTAAAACACAATGCAATCAAATTGTGAAAAAAGGTCCAATTATACAAAGAAAAACAGTTGTTGGGAGAACTGGGGACTGCAGAAAATGTAGCTCCAATTCTTTTTGTCTGCTATAAAGATGAACATATGCTAGATTCTTTTTGCAGTTGTTGGCATTTGCTAAAATCCACTGTATATGAATCACATATACTATTATACATACACTCACACACATCTCCAAAGAAATATCATTCTAAAGATGATATTAACACTTATAGGATTATGTACATGCTAAAGTCCAATAAAAACCTGGTAATCTTCTAAGTAGCTAGCTAGTAACAAGAAACAAAATCCTCTAATTTTTAAAACATATACCACCATATAATTCCAGCTTCTTTTTAATATTGGCTTGAAATGGTAAAATGTACATATTTAACTATAACAACCAAAAATATGTTTTAGATAGTGTAGATAGCAATACCTGAAGTTTCCCTCCCCCTCCAAAGCATTAAAATGGGCAATGTTACCTCCATGCCTGACCCACACAGAACCCCAAAGCTGTAAAATATTGCTGTCAGAATGTAATCTGTAGACATTGACAATAAATACCTTGTAGGATGAAGGAATGTTGCAAGGAACAACAGAATGTGTTAAAAATCCACAATCCACAATTTTTTAGCTTTTCTTGGGGAAGTTGAAAGAATGCAGAAATATAAAGCACACATTTTTGAAGAGTTGTCATGTAAAGAATTCAATGTAGCTACAATTAAGCCAACAGACTTCTAAGCACTTATTGCATATTGCAATGAAGTAGAATATAATTGAGAGTGAACCCACCACATTCACTTAAATACTGAGATGAGCAGTGCCTAAATTTGATAAATACCAAGTAAGCCTTTGAAATTCTACAATTCTGAAACACTTAAGATTGTATAACACTTAAGATTGTATAACAGCATTTTATATTTAAAATCTCTTCTGTGCATCTCAGTGAATTCCAGTCCAGAGGTTATGGTGAACTTTGAAGGAGTGGGCTTCCTGTGTTCCTTTCGTTGATCAAGATCAAATGTTAGTAATATGAAAGTCTTGCTGTGAGCTCATTAAGAAGCAGAAGCTGCTAGTTTGCATTTATGCAATTATTGTTCCATTGTCATATTTCTGACTTAATATTACTGTATATCATAGCTCACTGGATCAACAGCTTTTCACATATACTATTTTAATGGTGCTTTTTTATTTTATACTAAATTAGCTCATCTTTAAAATAAGTTGTGATAATGTTTTCTAAAGCAAGTAATAACTGCCTCAATCTAATGTCTTAAATGTTCTCTGATTTTAATCAAATTATGAATGTATTTTGCCCTTGCAGGATAGTATCAAAGTTTTTCTCATATATAAATATCTTTTTCAAAATCTGTTTTTCCATCTCACTGTACGTTAGAGAAAACGTTAAGAAAACAGGACATTTACTTTCTTGGTTTACAGTTCTTAGATTTTTTTTCACAATTGGAATATGTGATGTATATTATAAAATTGCTTCTATCTGAACTATTTATTTTATATAAATTTGATTGCACAGTGCAGTATTTATTTTTATAACCTTAATGTTTGATATTAATACATTAAATGTTTAAAATATATTACTCAAGTGAATAAAGCTATAGCACAATTTCATCATTAAAAACAGTGATTCAATAAACTACGGTGGCATCTCTTTCATGTGTTCTTTTTGTTTTTTAAATATGAGATGGGGGAAGATGGGTTAAGTTTTATATGTAAACTGATAAACCTAATTGCTAATAGGTTGCAGGGAATGAAGAAAATTTAAACTGTTTTATACTCAGAATTTTTGGAGCTAGAAATAAAAAGTGTAATTACTATGCAGTCAAAAATTTGAAAAAAAAATGAGGGTACTGATACAATAGGGAATTTCCATAAACTTACCTAGAATAAATTTCACTACAAACTGTAGAAAAAAATTTGTATAAGTTTATTCTGTGTGTGTGATTTTTAAACTATAAATAGAAGAATAACATTTAAAGTTGTCCCTATTTGTCCTTAAAGAATGACTGTTTTTTGAGACAAAGCAAACTTGTGGATGACAGACAAATGGCTCTTTAGATTTAGGGGTCTTATACATGGATTGTTTGTGAACCATCAAGCTAATGTGAACTCTTAGTGACCACATAGATAAAGAAGTTTGATTGGTTTGCCACAAAGGAGTCTCATACTGATATATAATTAATAACCAAGGGCAAACTGGCTACATTTTGCAAAGAGATCAGTGATTTTCCCATGGGATTAAAAATGTGGAACAAAGGAAGCCAAAACTAGCTTCTGAAACTAAAAGTTCCACATTTGAAAGCAGAGTTGCTGACCGGAATTTTTCTATTCTCACTTTAACGTTTTCCCTAATACAAATTACTAATCCAGTTTTAGAAATAATTTATTTCCTTGCTGTTTTTCTATTATAATTTTTGTAACTATAATTGTTACTAGGGTGATTCGACGTCATATTTCTAATTCAGTTTTCAGCCAAAAATTATCAGCTGTAGAATGAAAATTGATCTGGAGGTTGAAGTGTTAACAGTTTAAAAACTCAGAATATGTGAAGCAGCATCAAAATTTTGTAGCCAACAAGGAAGACTGACAACTGGCAAATTCCAGGGCTTCAGATGGCTGAATGAGGAGAAACACAAATCTTCTTTTAAAAGTGACTGACTTAAAATGTAGCACATAAATCTTTACCATGTGCCTCAGATCTGGGATTGACTACTGCACTTTTCAAAACAGATGTAACAATGATCCCTTTAGGCAGTTGATTTTGTGTGTCATTTGTATAGATTACCTTAGTTGTCTAGAGCAGGGGTCTCCAACCTTGGCAACTTTAAGACTTGAGGACTTCAACTCCCAGAATTCCTCAGCCAGCAAAGCTAAGTCTTAAAGTTTTCAAGGTTGGAGATCCTTGGTCTAGAGAGCATAGAAGTGTATTCCAACATTGTGGAAACTGATTGCCTCACAGCAATTAGGGAAAATAACAAGGGTAGCTGGTATTGATTAATTGATTGCTTTTGCATTTATATTACAGCTGTTTGAGATAGATAACAAAATGCCTTGATGTGGGTGTAGGCAAATGGTAAGGACCATCACTATGTTCACACTATGAGCTCTTCACAGCTGAACAGCAACAGACAGGTTCTGTTCTTAAAGTCAATTCTGATTGCAAAGCAGACACTCAGTTGGGTTTCTCTTGCAAACCAAAGATGCTGCCACATTGTTGACATAAGGAAAAAGGCACAAAGGAATGAGTTTACTGAAATGATGCTACAGAGACAGTCTCAAGAGGGAACTTGCCATATGGACTTTTTCCCCTTCCAAGTTGTCCTCTGGTCTGAAATCCTTTCGTCATGCTTGGAAATCTGGCAAAATTTCAGATACTCTCTTTCTTAGCTTTTCTAGTCTTTCTTCTTTTTTTCTTTCCTCTTTCATCTGATCTGGGTACTGTTGCCAGGCTCTGAATGCAAGTAGTATCATTCTCCTATATCACACAATGTTTAAAAAAGGGAAAATGGCAGTAGAATTGTAAGCAGGCATGAATATGTTTATTAAAACTTTTTAAAAAATTATTCTCATACTTTCCCCATACTTAATAAACAGCTTTAAAATATGCTATTATGTTGAGGCAGAGATGATTATGAAACAATGTACTATTTCCTCCTTATTTTTCAGGAACATGTCAACTTGTTGGATAGAGAATTTCCCTAGAGAAAAGAGATGCTAAATGTCACTAGTCTCTAGACAAATGTGAGGGAGTCTTCCGTGCTCAGAAACCACAGTATCTCAATATTTATAATTGTTATAAAAGATACTGAAAGTTTTTCCCTATCCGTGTAGAAAACTAGTTGCCAAGATTTTATGTCTGAAATGGTATCTCAAACATAACAGTTGTTTCATTTTCATGAAAGTGAAGTGAATATTTGTCAAGGGCCTATGTAATCCAGCATTCTGTATTATACCTCACAGATAGGGAACAAGAAGGCAGTAACTAAATTTACTCTAGAAAAAGAGGTATTTAAAAAGTTAAATATCATCAGAAAACTTTTCTTCTTACATTGTACATCATTCTTAACAAGTGGAACACATTGCTAATAGTTTTTAATTAGTAGGTTGCATTTCACTTTTTCTTCCAAAAATGTATGAATCCCATACTTTTCTATCCCTGTGAGGTAAATTAAACAGAGAATGAGCTTTGTGGCTACGAGAGGATGTGATTACTTTATCATTAAATAATCACGCTGGCTTTTCAAAAGACCTTTATGCATAGATACTTCTTTTCCATTTATAACTTTTATTTGTGGTTTTTGAAAAGTAAATGATACACTCATATAGACTGAGACATATTTAGTATTCTCTGTGATTTGGTCTGAAAATCCTAGAGTCCTCTTTCTTTTTAATTCTAAGATTTAAAAGAAAAGAATTTGGAATCCTCTCTCTATTTTGTAAAAAAGCATTGAATTCAGGAAAAGATACCTTTGAATAATATTGTATTGTTAGGAGCACTAGTTTTCTGTAGAACAAAAGATGGGCTGAACCATAAGCAATAACAGCCAATAGCCCAAGCACATTACTAGAAAGGAAGACCCAGATTTTCCATCTGGTATGGTTCATTCTATTTAGTGGTATAGTATCTGGCTGGTTTGTACACAAAGTTAAGTTGAACATATAAGTTGCATCTAAATTACATATCCTAGAAGCATGACTTGTATCTTGTTTCCCAGGACAAAGAAATATTTTAAAAAATGCATGCATGCGTGCACACAATGTTCAGATGATTCCAAAGGAACCTAAAGAACAAGGAACATACTGTATAATTCTTGAAATAAATACAATCTAAATGAAAACGCCTTTGGCATATTCGATTTTACCTATTAAAGTATTGATCTGCAGTCCTTTGTTTTGCCCACAATATACTTTTTTCCTTGTTTGTCAAATCAAACCAAGAGCCAAATAACTTCTTCTTTAGGGTAGTTTCATGGACTTTGGTTGCATTCTCTTCCAGAGCAAGTATGTAATTCTTATACTGAAAGAAGTCCAACGAAAGAAAAAAGGTGTCACACAATCACAGTATGTTTACATTTTACACAACAATATGTGTCAAAGGAAAAAACCCTCATAATGCACAAATGTGTACGTACGATTCAGCATGTGGTGCAATGCACACACAAAAATTATGCTTTATGGTCCCTCCCTCTTCATTACTCCAAACTCCTGGCCTCCAGTCTAGATTAGATTAGAATCTTTTAGAAAATGCCTACAATTACTTTTTTTTTCAATCCTCCCTCTTACTCACCGTTATCCAACTCCTGAAACACCTTCTAAGCAATTGAAAGCAATGGAGACCTTCAGCTTGAGCTATTTTCCTTGAATGGATTTCTTGCATATGATGAAGCCAGGCAAGAAGACACTTCTGCTGTAAACTAGTATGGTGATGTCTTTGCGCCATCTAAATTCACAGATCAAGAAAAGGTTACTGGTATAAATGGATGCGGGGGGGGGGGTGTCCTGTAACTAAGGTTGTGTCATTGAAACACCACTGACCAGGCCCCTTTTATTCTGTCCAATGACCAAACTACATAGATTCCCAGAGCAAGCACATCATTTTTTCCCCATTTCAACTGCACCTTCACTTATTTTAGCTGGAAATAGATCTAGAACTGAGGGGGTTCATATGTATACTTGATTTGTGGGTAGTTCAGATATTTTTTAAAAACCGCTCAAAATAATTATTAATTGAAATGCTAACTTCAGTGTTAGTAAATGAGCTGTACAGCATCACTTTTGGACATAATCGCCCCGCTATATAAGCCATTTCTGCAGATGCTATCACAGTCTGACATTTGTCTTTTGGGCCAGAACATTTGGGGATGCTAACCATAAGATTCATGATGGATTGCTATTATATTTTCCCCTTTCTTTTAAACTTGTCTTCAGGTATTTTGTTGGACATACAGGATTTTTAAAGCCTTTTCCGTCACAGCTATATAAACTAGATTTAGAGAATGGTTCCTTCTCGCTGTGTTGGTCTATGCAGTATCCACACAACACAGAAACCTGATTTGATGAAAAAACCTTTTCGCTCAGCAACATTGCAGACACTGGAAAATAGCTGAGGATTCATCTTCAGCACATGAAACTAACTTTCTTTTCCAAGATGGCCATTTTTACTCTAGTTCTTACCACCATATTTTCTTCAGATTGCTCTGTAAGTCTTTTCCAGGCCTTTAACACCTGGTTGAGCAGAACCTTAATGTAATGGTCTTCAGCTTTGGATAAAAGTTGCTGTTCTCTCTCCAGCCTTCTCTGTTTTTCCAGTTCTTTCTGTAATTAATAAATCAGAAAACCAGAGTTTAGAGAATTTGACCAGTTCATTAAAATATTACTATTTCTTGGGCAAACAAGTATAACTCATGTGCTCAGTTGTTGATTTCTTTCTGAACTGCAGGAAATTGAGATATTGTTGTGGTCATCTACATGGCTCCAAACATCATTACCAAAAGCATCTCCTTCATGCCAGTCTGCACCATTTTGAACAGACCATCTTTTTTTTTTAATTAGGGACTGTACACCCAGAATGATCACTGGAGTTTTGTGTTTGGGAAGTTGCAAAAGCTCAAGCATTGCCATTCTGAGTTTCAGATCTTCCAGGCCTTATTTCTGCCTCTGTTGTTGCTTTCTCTTATCTATTTACTGTTAAACTCTTGTCAGCATTAAGACTTCAAAAAAAAATCAACTAGCAGTAGCAGCGGTTTTCACTTGCTTTGCCCTTTCCTCCTAGACAGGATAAGATTGAAAGAGCAAGGGTATCAAATGACAGTGGCAAGGAAGTCAGTCATTCATACATCAGGAGGTTCATTTGCGGGCACGCAGTCTAAATATTCCTCCCAATCTGCCACCAAGTGTTTGAACACCCCATCTCATTCAGAAGCTTTGAATCATTTAGGCAACAATGCCAGGCTTGCTTAATTCTAGAACACAGAACTGGGGCTATTACTTTATGTTAAAGCAATTAATATGGCTTTGATATAGGGGTGTTTAAAATAATTTTTATGAAATAGTGAAAGTATTTTTTTTCCTGAGCAGCTCTGACACTGCTGGAATTAGACCGGTTCCATTACAAAATCATACTGAAAAGCCGGTTTAAACTAGTGTTTCATCAGTAAGAGATCTGTGAGATAGCTGGTAGCAGAATCTTCCACTCACTATTTGCTGCAATTTCTTCTCTTCTCGCCTTTTCTCTAATTTAGCCTCTTTTTCTGCTGCTTCTTGTCTTTGACGTTCTTCTTCTTTGGCTTGCATCTCAGCCTGAGGATGGTATAGAACAAGACAAGCTAAATCATATTTAAATCCCTGTACCAAAGAAATACAGAAGTTCCAAGGCAGATGCTTAAATAATAAATAATATGGGTTTTACACACAAAGGGGTTAAAAATATTTTATTCATAACTCTTTTCAGTAATGGTGAATAGCTTTACCAGCAGTAATTAGTCAGGAAACCTACACATTTGAAAGCAAGTTTCACCTGTAAAATGTAAATATCAAAAGCAAGTAACCACCATTATAACTTGTTAGTTGGGAGTTAGTCTAGTTAGGTAAAAAGTTTAAATTTTTAAAGTCTAGTGGATTGCAAAATTGTTGTTCTGTTGAAGAAAAATAGAGGGATTTTAGATACATCTGATACACTTTCTAGTGTATCCATCTTCTCCCAAAATGTTTGATTTCTATGCTGGGAAGATGAAAAAGATGAGGTGCCTTTCTCCCCTAACGTGCTCCCTTGCTTGCATGCAGTGTCTCCTCATCTATAAAACTTATAAAATGTTATTTTCATGTTATTAAGGCAGACCAACATCAGAGACCAGAGTATTAATTTATTAAAGCTCTGGCATGTGTATATAGTTTATAGAGTGAGACTGAAATTTTTATAGGTGCCTCAACTTGGATGTGGTTTTATTTTGGTTTTAAATGAGTCCTTAGGGAGTAGGGCGGCATACAAGTCGAATAAATAATAATAAAATGGTTTGTAATTTGTTTTATATTCACTGCCTAATTTCCTTGGATAGATGGAGGGCCATAGAAATTTGATTAAAAAATAAAAGGCTAATAAATAAAATTTCATGTTTGTATTTTAAACATTATATTGGTCCTTTTATTGTCTACCTGCTGGATATTTAAGTCAACTTAGTTTTACTTGCCAGCATTTTGTCTTCTCGGGTTTTTTTTGCTTCTTCAAATTGCTTCCTCCGTTCTGCTCGCTGAACTGCTCTCTCTTCCATAGCTAAAACATTCAGGAAAAGGTGTACAATGATGAGGATAAATTAAATTAAATTTGAGACTTGAAAAATGCAGCGTTTTGCTTTAAATTTTGTTTCTGACTGATCCATATTGAACTAAATATGGCCAGATTGTTCAACTAGCTCAATATTCTCATATTCTCTCTCTCTTCTTCCCCCCCTTTCCTAGCAACTAATTCAAACTGAATCTTGTATTTCAAGGGAAAAAAAGTAATAGATGAGTCTGAGATTGGCAGATAGTCTGAAATATTTTAAAGAGATCCTGGATCCTATAGTTATAAATGGGCAACCTCGACAATGCAACTGGGATTTATTATCATCTAAAAGGCCAGCATCCACAATTGTGTTTGCTGTTTTCTTACTACCAACAGTACAGGTAGTCCTCGACTTACGACTACACTAGAGCCCTACATTTCTGTTGCTAAGTGAGTTTTACTCCATTTATGAGCTCTGTTGCCACAGTTGTTTATTGAATCACTGCAATTCTTTTTTTATTTTTAAAATAATTTAATTATAAACATTAAACAACATTGAACGTGGTAATCTTCTTTGATGTACATTTCAGTCAAAACATTTCACCTTAGAAGAAATCAAAAGATATAAACATTTATATACATATATATACATATATACATTTAAGCTTTGTATCTTTTTAGTTCTTTTTCTCATACCTCAGGTATGAGGTATCTCACCTCTTTCCAATTTCATCTTAAATTCCTATTTCAGTTTAGTGAACTCCCTTTCATGTCCCTACAATAATAGAATGTATTCCATTCTTTAAAATATTCTGATTTATCTTGTTCTTTCAATTCTAGTGTCAACCTATCCATTTCAGATCACTGCAATTCTTAAATTAGTGTGGTAGCCACTGAGTTTCCCTGGATGACACTAGAAGCTGGCAGCAAACTGCAGCCTGGTGGAGGGGGCCTCTTTTGCTATCCCATGAGCTCATCTTCTATTCATTCTCTTATCTGTTGGGATGGGGATGGGATGTCTCTGAGTTTCCAGGTATACAGGTGATCTCATTTACTAACATCACCACTAGTCTTATGGATTGGTTGGGAGGTTGCACCAATGTGGTTGAGGGGTTTCACCCATGTGGGATCTATTCTCCAATCCAAATGCTGTATCTATGCTACTCTTCCCTGCTTGTAAAAATGGTATAAAAGAATAAACACTGCCCAGGCAGTCAGACATCTTTGGACACTGAAATGACTGGTTATTGAATCCCTACAAGTGGCCCGAACAGGGACATCAACCCTGCAGGGCGGGCCATCAACCCTCCGGGGTAGGCAACAGCCAACATGCTTACCATCATCTGAAATAGACCCCAAGGTGCACCTTCGTCCTACGGGACCCCGGGTCCTTCGGGACCCATCAATGGTAAGTATGGGTTGCAATCTATCTCAGCATCAGCAGGAACATGTTCAGGAAATTAGATTCCTGCTACATGAATCAGGTACAAAAGTACACTGAGTTAGACACAAAGAAGCTGGTGGGAGATAGGGAAATGGTATCCTGAACTTAATAGAATAGAATAGAATAGAATAGAAGGTTAAGGATACCCAAGGCTCCAGTCCAAATATTACATCGATGGTATCAATGCTGTCATGCAGTGGAAACATCTGGCTCTGATGTCTCAGCAAAATAATAATTGACTATAAGCCCCACTCCTGATTATGATCAGGTAAAAATTGTCACTCCAAAATCTTCTCTAATTGGACTTTCAGCTCCTTCTGAGCAGGCTAAATTTTTGATTCTCCAAAGCCATTGTACACCCCATAAGGAAAATATTAAAGGAACAATTAGAAGAAGGGGGAGATTCAAGCTAGAAACCCAGGACAGAGACACATAAATTTATTTGTTTGAAATTTTTATGTTTAATCCTTTTAATTATTAATGCTTAAGAAGATAGAACAATGGATGTAACTAGAATACAGGCAACTGCTCTCTTCTGATGCACTGGATGGCAGAATTGAAAGTGGAAGGCATGCCCTATTGATTTCAATAGTCCACAATTAGATCTGCTGATCAGAAGCATGGAATGAGACACAGATCTGTTAGGAAGCCCCTCCATACAGTACAATGGGGCTGTTCAAAGAAAATATGGTTCATTTACTGTTATGTGTTAGGAAGAACTAAGAGAAGATGAAAATGTTTACTATTCTTTTCATGATGTGATTTTCATTAAAACTTCTTAGATGTGTATGTATAATAATGTATAATAATTGCATGCAGAATTGAGCTTAGCTGTGTATGTATAATAATGTAAATAAGTGTATGCAGAATTGAATAGGATTGAATTGAAGAAAATATCCTTTACCTGTGTATAGCCCTAATTGGAATTGCTGAAGTTCAAAATAAATTAATTGTAACATGTTTGGCAACCAGAGAATTAAATTGGCTTTTTGGATTGGACTTAGAGTTGTGGGGGCAGATAGACAGTGGTTCGGGCCCACAATCACCTTTGTGATTGGAACCGCTCCTTGAGTTTTCCCAATGCTCTGAGAACAAGCTACAGGTGTTCTTTTTAAATGTGGAAACTTAAAGGGACAAACCCTCCTCAGGTCTGGAAGTGTTGTGTGTGAGAATGTGTCTGTATGCAATCATTTCCAGCCCTGGAGGATGAGATCCTCTACAATGGAGCTTATTGGCTCTCAGAAAAGAATTGTAAATATGCAAGCCGTATGATTACAGTGTAAATGTGTGAGTATGTTGATAGTAAAAAGGTGGTATAAATGTTTGTGTATTGACCCCTATCCCAGATTGAAAGGAGAGTAAGAAAGAGTGTGAGAAAGGTCCGGACCTGAGAAAGATAGGATTATTTGTGTGTGTATTTGTGTGTGCTTTACTCATGATGAAAATTAGTTGTGTGTGATTTATTGGTGAAAAGAATATTGAGTGGAAAAAATGGATGAGATTTATTTTAAACATTCCCCCCCCTTCTTGTCTTCGCTGGTTGTTGTAGGGGTGGAGGTGGGGGAGAATGAGGCTTTGATCACTTTAACAATTTTTTTTCTCTGCTTTGAGTTTTGCCTTGAAAAAGGCGAGGTTAGAAAATAACTGTTTTATAGGTTACATAGCTTCATCTCCTGATTTTTTAGAGATTTTCACACAAAGGAGCCTCAGATAGATAGGCTGAGATTGGCAAATTGCCTGGAACGTTATCTGTAAAGGTGGCTCGGTTCCCAGGTGGGCAATTTGCCCGGATCTTTGAAGATGACTCACTTCCCAGTTTCAGCAAAGGGAATAAAATTTAAAACTAGCTGCACTTTGTACATGCTCTTAATCCATATTCTGATTAAAGCAGAGAATTGACACTAAAATTTGACTCCATCTGGAGGTTTTACAACAAGAAATGGAGCATGCATGGCTATTGCCAGCACAACAGGTAAAGTCATGAAAGGTTTACAATGGGCTTTGCAAATAACTTTTTCTTCTAATTTTGATAAGTACAGTAAGGTATAAATGGTGGAGTTATGTAAAGTCTGATTTTCAATTTTATTTTCAGAATAACTTATCTCTTCAATGTCCTTTGCCTGACTATCTAAGCTGTATTGTTTGCCTAAAGAACTTTGGCTTGCTTACTTAATGACTTCTTCCTTTACAAGGCTCCTCCTAATGCTCCCTGGAAAGTGTCCTGCTATTTTAACTTTCAAAACTTTTTCTCAACAGCCTTTCAACTTAATCTCTGACTCTCATTATGTGTGTCAAATTATTTTTAATCTTCCAGGTGCTTATATTATGCCCAGGATTGACCCTAATCTTATGATCTTATTTTTAATTTTGCCACTGCTACTACAAGACCAAAAATATTTCTTACATAGGTAGTCACTTGACCCTTTCTGGGCCTCTTTCTTAAGGCTATAGCTTTGCTGATTTTTTTCAGTCACTCTTTTTTTTTCATCAAAATGCTAGAGGCCTGGCACATGCTTGCCCTATTCCAATTACTCAAGTCAAGTAGATTGTTTTATCATCAACTTTGGCAAATGGATGTTACCTACTAGGCAAGCCCTGTTTTTACAACATGCTATTTTGCTTTTTGCAATTTTGTACCACCTGCAATATAGCCATAATGGAACATGCTCATCGGCCATTTAAGGCCTGTCTCCACAAATAAATAAAAAGGAGGAAATGGTCTCCAGAAGGGTCTCTAAAAAAGTTTTTCAAAGTATAATTTCCCTTAAATCAATTGAATGTAATTGCATGTTTCTATTTACCTTAAATTAATTGAATGTTTTAGTTAACTACTTGGGGGTGAGGCTGTGCTGTTGTGTTTGCTTCTACAGGACCTTTGTGGATTCCAGCTCATTGTGTCCATCCAGGCTCGTTGTGTCCACCCAGCCAAGGATTTTGTGACAGCACACCAGTCCCCAGATCTGGTCCCAGTCCCAGGAATTTGACTTTACAGATGGCACAGTGTCCCATCCGGGTTCATTTGCTTATGCTTGACTAACATCACACAGAATGATGTCTTTTGCTTATCTGAAACTTATGATATGGAACATTTGCTTTCTACATGTTTAGTTCCTGTCTGCAGTAATTCAAAATTTCACTGGCTTAAGCGGATTTTTATTACATGGGAACTTTAACTATAAGACTATATCTAATTGAGGATTTGCTGCTTATTATCCACACCTTGATGCAATTGCTTTACACACCTCAATGGTAGCGGTCCCTATAAATGTAACTTGTGCAAATGTAGTTAATTGTACATCTTCAAGTAAAAAACCTCACTGTCATCGTCTTAGCTCACCTGCTTTGAACTGCACAGCTTTGGAAGAGACTTCTTTCACTTTTCCCATGTTTGGCTACCTCAAGGATAGTTTTTACATGTGGTCAAGAAACGTTTAATTATATTCCTGCTAATCTTAGTGAAGTACATTGCTGTCTTAGTCGGCTGATTCCTGTTTTACTTTCTAACAGCAACTCCATCACTCAAATTGGTCTCGACGAGGGCTTACACTAGATGACACTTGTGATTCTGAAGCAACCCTACTTAATAAAGCAAAATATGTAGCACTAGCTGTGTCTATGGTGGGTGTGCCTGCACTTGCTGCCCGTGCTCACCTTAACATTAACTCTGTTGCATGTAATTTAGCAAAAACAATGTTACTTCTTCAGTTATCTCAACAATCAACCATAAGATGCAAGTGGCGAAGAAGGCTATTCTACAAAATCGATATTGTTTTAATTTGTTTGATGGGTCATGAACCATCCAGCACCAGCTTAATATTTTCAACAATTTGGCCTTGGATTTGAAAATTGATAAATTAGGATCTTGGTGGGAAAGCTTTTGGGCTTGGTTGCCCACAGGCTAAATGGGAAAAATTCTATGCTATGTAGTCATTAGTTGTGATTTAATTAGTGGGTGCTGCTTTGTTCAATGTCTCCCTTCTCTTTGCAATATATGTATCACAGCTTTTCATCCCAAACCCTCTCTTACCTTGCCTAAGGGTCAAGTATATGCCCTATATGAACAACTGCAAGCATGCTCTTCTAATGATTCTTATGAATCCTCTCCTAACTTCTTTTCTGATTCGCCTTTAATTAAAAAAATTAAAAATGGAAAGAGTGAAATGTGGTAGCCACTGAGTTTCCCTGGATGACACTAGAAGCTGGCAGCAAACTGCAGCCTGGTGGAGGGGCCTCTTTGCTATCCCATGAGCTCATCTTCTATTCATTCTCTTATCTGTTGGGATGGGGATGGGATGTCTCTGAGTTTCCAGGTATACAGGTGATCTCATTTACTAACATCACCACTAGTCTTATGGATTGGTTGGGAGGTTGCACCAATGTGGTTGAGGGGTTTCACCCATGTGGGATCTATTCTCCAATCCAAATGCTGTATCTATGCTACTCTTCCCTGCTTGTAAAAATGGTATAAAAAGAATAAACACTGCCCAGGCAGTCAGACATCTTTGGACACTGAAATGACTGGTTATTGAATCCCTACAAATTAGTAACTCGGCTGATAGGTGAATCTGGCTTCCTCATTGAGATGGCCTGTCAAAAGGCCGCAAAAGGTGATCACATGACCCTAGGACACTACAACTGTCATAAATACGAACCAGTTGCCAAGTACCTGAATTTTGATCATGTGACCATGGGGATGCAGCAATGGCATAAGTGTGAAAAATGGTCATAAGTCACTATTTTCAGTGCTACTGTAACTTTGAAAGGTCACTAAACAAATGATTGTAAGTCAAAGACCACATGTATTTTAAGGCAGCTTACTTACCAGTTAAAGAAGTTGAACAAGTCTATGCCATTCTTCATAACTAGAATACTTTTCTTCTAATCTTATGTGGTATAGACTATTAATAACTAGTAACTAACCAGTAATTTGATATGAACAAAAATGCTTAGACTTACAACATAGCACATTAAGAAAAACACATTATTGATTACAATGCACATTACATATATTGCCATGTGATTCTGAATAACCATCAACTTAATTAAAGAAAACATTTAAACACATTTGTGTGTATATTTCAGGAAGAAATATATATATTTACAATTATTTCTTGCCGTAGTTGTTCTAATCTTTCTGCGACTGGTTGAAATACACTGGCATCATTTGTCACTGGTCAGATAAAGTGTATGAATTATATTACACTGTCATAATGCTAGTGACATCGTCACCCTGTCCAGTTAAAATGTTATTCAACAAGGTGTTCAGGAAAAAAATTGTTTAATTCAAAGAAAACCACACAATTTAGGGTTTGAAATAATTCACACATAGGAGCTGACAAAGTTTGCCAAGAAGACCAATAAAAAAAACAGCCCTTCAGTTATATTTATTAAACATTTCATGACTGTTCCTGTGTTATAATATGCGTATTTGTATTATAACGATCATATATTTTACTACAGCTTTTCATAGCCATCCAGGAAAAACTCCAGAAATTTAGGTATACCTTTAAGCAAGGGATGTGGAGTGACTAATGCTTTCAAAATCCTTCTCTTTTGAATGACTGGCTGCTGAACTTCTGACCTAAATAAGACAAAGTGTAAGAGACAGGCGGGGAAAATGACAATAGAACAGAAAGGTCTTGGGGTTGGGATTAACATTCTAGAAAGCAAATAGAAAAATATGTTCTGTGAATAATGTAGACTATAGGTAGAAATTCAAAATGACTTTGGCATGATTGAAATAAGTAAACTGACCCTTATAAGGCTTGGTTTCCTGATCCTATCCTGGATAGGATCTGGAAACTAAGTCTTATGAGGGTCATTAGAGAATCTGTGACTCTTTAGCTCGCTATAGAGAAGTCTGAGGGGAGGATATGGCCTATACATTTCTTAAAGACTGTCACGTTGTGAGAGAGCAGCTTTCTGTTAAAATTAAGGGAAAGACAAGGACCATCCAGCTGAAATGAAAAGAAAGCAAATTCAGTCTACTGTACATATTAAGAGAAACTTTCTGACAGTAAAAATTGTAAAACGTGAAGCAGTTCTACCCATAGTAATGGGACATGCCCACTCTGGAAGCTGAATAGACATCTGTGAGTGGATGATTAAGTAGTTCGTTATTTTCAGCAGAAGTTTGGACCAGATCACTTATTTGATCTCTATCTTCTGCTGCATTCTATGAGGCTAGAAATCCAACTCAAAATAACTAGAACAACTACAGCAATTCTGTCTATACACATGCAGAAAGTTATTATCCAATCTATTAAAGATATCATACTAGGACTTTGTCCTAACTTTTGATATTTTTTGTTCCACGATTCTACTCAGTCCTACATGTCTATATATGAATTCATTGACTGTTCCCCCACTATACTTTGTAGCTTCCTTATTTATTTTTTTGAAAACTTTATAGTATGCAAAATGTTATATTTCTTTTTCAGGGTTTTTTGCTAAATAAATCATAACAATTTAAATGAACTATGTTACAAAAATTAAAAATGAAATCATTTTAAGATAATTGATCTCTGATTCTGTTACAAAAAACCCTTGTAAACTTCACAGTGTATGATTTTGTTAACCTAGTTATTCCCCCTTGCCCCTTTTTATAAATCATAAGAAACAGTGTCCTTTGCATGACAAGACATCTTATTTCTTAGCCATGTATTTGAGTGGTAGGGCTAAATATTACAAACGCCCTCCTTTGATTTTCTGTAAGGCAGCAAGCCACATGCAACTAAATAAAAATATAGTTTTCGTCTGCTCATTTTTATTGTTTGCCTGTAATTATTTTGGACTGAAAGGTCAATTATTATTACTATTGTTTTATTATAAAAGCAATGGAAATAAATGATTAAAATTGGTCAAATAACAGTGGATATTGAACCTGTATCATATTTGATACTGAGCTATTAATTACAATTAAAACATCACGGTGCTACCTGGAAGCTCCAACCACATTCTTTTAGCTACTAGATAACAAAATCACAGTGATTTTTATCATCATCATCATCATCATACCTTACAGGTTTAGTATTCTTGTAATTTGTTTGATTTTCTTTCAGTTGCTTTTTTTCCTTAATTTTTGGAGTGCTGGTAGCAGTTGTAGTTTGCTCAACCTCCTCCCAAGCAGTGTGTAGCCTCTGAAGGCCCTGAAGTTTACGGATCAGCTCTTGCTGCTCTTGAAGCTGTTGTTGCTGTTCTTCAATCAGACGTTGCTGTTCCAGGGGACCCAAAATAGCAGAAGATTTCTTTTGTTTTGATAGATCAAGATGCTGCAGGGAATGCTTTGTTTCACTCCCAAACCTAGCGTGGTCCTGAAGATTCAAAGCAGCATGTTTTCTGGTGATTTGCCATGGCCATTTTGGTTGAATTGGTGAATGGAGATTGCATTTTTTACTTGTCCCTGGAGAGTAGGAATGGTCTCTTTCAGATTTTGCAATTGTGGGATTATTCCGAACAAATGGTACTTCAGTCAGCTGGGTAACCTCCATACAGTTTACTTCTGCATCACTTGCAGGTTTATCTTGGGTAACTTCTGTCTCAAGGATTTTATTGGTAGGTCTTGAGAAATCTGACGTTAGTTGCCCCACTGATACTTCTTCCAAGAGCTTTGCCATTTTTCTTCTCATTTTTTCTTTTTTCGCTTCCAGCTCTCTCTTTTCCATCTCTAATCGGCTCCAGCATTGCCATTCAGCAAAGAAATGACGCAAAGTGCATTTCTGGTTAAACTCTATAGCCAGCCGGTTTTTCCTAAATTAAGATATTTTTTAACATTTGTTTAGAATCCCTGGTATAATTATTTGACTTTTATTTATTTATAAAAGAGGTGAGCATGCATTACTAGATGGGCCCTCTAGTACCCTGAGACCCCAGATCCCCTGCAGTAGGCAAATCTGACTTGTTTACATAACAAGGTTCTCTTGGAGCTTAAGAGATAAAATGGATGCCTTAAGTCTTGCATCCATTTGGTCTCTACCTCCACCCAAACAGACTAAAACTTTCAGTCCTCCAAATATCCTGATATCAGCAACCATGGTTGTTGCAGTCCCCATCAGGAAATTAAAACAAAATGCAGCCCTCAGACAAAAAAAAGTATACTGTATTTTTATGTAGTATATTTTCTCTTGTAACGACTTATTTTGATGAATATATTGTTCTGCTTGTTGTAAGTTTCCACTATATTTCCAATAATATGGGTCAAGCATAAAATAATTGCTGTTAGTAAGAGCCATATCAGCATATTTCTCAGGGAAACCATTAGGCCTTTCACAAGCCTATTGAAATATTTTTTCTAACAACTTTTTACTCAATGATGATTGTGACCATGATGCAGCCTGCTGATTGGGACAGATCAAATATACTTTGCTTTCCCTGCATTAGGTTAATGGATTCCTAATGTAATTTCTTGGAATTCAATGAAACAGTAAGATTCATCCAGGAGTGGTTATTCATCAAAATTATAGGATCATTCTCATATTTGCACGAGTCAAGAAATAAATAAAGACTGGGGAAAGGAAGCTTTGAAAAACTTTAATAATCATAGTATTAAATCTACCAGCTGAATTTCCTTGAGTTTATATAAGTGGCACAGTATTCTGAAAACATCCTGCACAACAATGGCACTAATTACACGTTAATGAATACTAATGTTGATGGTTTCTTCATAAAAGAGTGAAATGGAATAACCTGGGTGAAAAGTTTGAAAATATATCATAATTGCTTTTGAGGTGCATCTTATATGTCCTTATTTAAGAGCACTCCAATAAACCATCAAAATAATTAAACCAAACACAATAGCTTTCAACTTCACAGAAAGGAATCGTGTTAATATTGCTACCTATTTTGATCCCGAAGCTGATTTTCCATTTCTTGAGTCTCCTTCTTCAGTTTGTGAGACCAGGAATAATCTCTCCAGGCTCGCAGAATCTTCAGCTGGCACTTCCAGTCTGCAAGGGCTCTTGCTTTTCCCATTTTAATTCTGAGATCCAGAATAAACTTGTACCAGGCAGAGAAATACTTCCGCAGGCACTACATTGAGAATCAAGTAACCATGTTCCATTGTATCATATTTACATTTCTGATTACGTAAAATGTTGGGAGTATTGCCTTCAAGGTTCACTGACTACTGTACCTCCCTTCATAAATTGTAACGATTTGTTACTGTGCATGGAAGTGAATGTTAAGATATGTCAGAATGAACAGAAAAGTATGAAAGAAATATACTAGTTAGCTTATGTCGAGAGCATGAGGCCTGATATATGTAAAACAAATATATGAAGGTTGAGAAGTAGACTTGAGAAAGCCAGGGGAGGATGAAGTTGACATCGTAACAAATAAATATATAAAATATATATGTATGAAGTGGTACAAAAAACAAGATTTGAAAGTATTAAGTATAGTAAATAGTATTAGTGCAATCTAGATTTTCTTTTTTCTTTTGTGTTTCATTTCTTTTGTTTATTACTACTTACTTTTTCTGTGCTTTCCATAATATTGCTAATACTGAAAAAGTAGAAATTGGCATTTTAAAAATATAGACATAAAGAAGTAGAGAGCTCTCATCCCCCATGCCTAAACTCATATATGTGGCAAGTTCTCATAAAAAAGAAACATCTTTTTTTAAAGAATAGATCAATTGCCTACTTCTTCAGTTAACTTTAACATTTTAATGTTATTTCATATGTATTGTCATCATAATTGAATGATCACATTACTAACATTTTTAATGAGAACCTATATCTCATTTCAGTAAGTAATCCAGGATGCATTGCTCTTAGCTGTTTAAGCATGTGTGATATCCCTAGAATCATCCACTAATCCTTTCAAAAAATTTTAATGTCTGAAATGTCATCATTCTCATGAGAGCTCTGTGTCCTTGCATAAACTTTTGTCAGATTTTTATTCACCAAGTGCTACAAGAGATGACTTCTAGCACTTCTTTTGACCTTTGATCTAAAACTTGCTTACTTATTTTTACAGATCACTCATGTAGCTCCATATTTTATGAAAAGGGAAAATTGTTTAAACAAATATTACATACATGCACATACTTTATACAATGGCCACTTAAGATATACGTATAAAATACCAGCTATTGAGAACTTATATTTAACTGAATCAAAATAAGTTAAAGCAGGACAGCTATAAGTCTTCAAATAGAAAATATACTACAATTTTATGCGTGGCTATTGATTGGTAACTTTTATGTAGCTAATAAATATGCTACATAGCAACTGCAGACTGTTGTTTCCCATTTACTATTTTATGCTTGTTTTCAAGCCAATGCTTAAGTGCTTGATTTTCTTGCTTTAAAGAAGAAGAAAAAGAAGTTTATAAGAAAACCTGGGCTGATATAATAATGTGCTGTATCCTCAGGTTTAAGCTTAGTCATGAAGCAGTTTTCATAGCAGGTTCCAGTTTTGGCATCCATCTGCTCTCCTAACCTTCCATATCCTTTCAACCTCAAATCTATATATTTATCCTCAATTCCTTTTAATACAAATGACATATTGAGCATCTTTGTTTAGTGAAAACTGTTAAGAATTCTAGCTAAAACAACAATCCATCTCAAAGTGCTGAAGGTAAGATCATGAATGTCCTCACCTTCTGATCAGCAGTGTTGACCTTGTTCAGCAGTTCTTGCTTTTTGGCCTGTTCCTCCTTCTTTTGTTCTTCATTGTCACAATTCAGATAGGTAAGCTCAGCAGGAGGCAGGCCAATTTCTATCAGAGTCTGGATTTTTTTTAAATTGTGTCTTTTTCTTTCCCTAAAATAAGACAGTTTGTGAAAGCAGAGAAAGAGGACCATGTTAATTGATAGGATTGATAGTTAGTAATCCTTCTTTGATATACCTTTTATTTAAACTGAGCAAGTTTTATAGGACTATTGTAATACATTTAGTTACTGCAATGTTCTCATTTCATAAACTAGTATTACACAATATGTTCTTAAATAATATGCTGTAGAAGTTGACAATTTTAAGAAACAATTGAAATCAAATAGGGATACACATGAAAAATAGTTTGACTTCTGATTTAATTTTTATAGTTTGTACAACATGGTACCTACTTGGCGGTGGTTTTGAAAAGCATATAGAGATGATTTGGAAAATAAGATTTAGTAGTTTCTTCCATGTCTACAAATCTCAAATAAATTTAAATTTGGAAGCTAATCCACAGCAGTGGTGGTATACTACCGGTTCGGCCCAGTTCGTAAAAAATGTTACCACTTGGCCGAACCGGTAGTAAAAAACAGCTATCAGTTGAGACTTCCGGGTTGAGCCTTCTCGAGAACGGGTGGCGGTTTGTGATCGTCCACGACCGCAGCCTGGCTCTTGCGTCGGAGAGCCCCGATCCTGCAAGGTTCGGGGCTGAAGCTGCCTCAGAGGGGCGGCGGAGAAAGGAAATCTGCCAGCCACAGTGAGGGGAGCCGATCTCCCCTTTTGGTCTGGTCTTTTCCCTCCGAAGACGCCAAGAAGTGGTGGTCAAAATGGCCACCTCAAGAGAAGGTCTCAACGGGATTAAGATTGGTGCAGGAGGAAAGAGAGAAGTCGACAGCAGAGGAACCGGGAGTATCGGATGGTAAGATCAAGGCACCCGGTTTAAGATAAAGATGAGTTTAAAAAAAAAAAGAAGCGGCAGTTCCAAGTGAAGGAAAAATAAGTAAAATATTTTTGACAGCTATAAGGGGCTTCAACCGGAAAGGAAGAAGCCAGCGTAAGAACTTAAGTTTGGGGCTCGGAAAACTTTGAATATCAAAATAAAAGGAAAGGGTTAAGACTCTGTGCAGAAAGTGCCACTTTGTGGAGAAAAATTGGAAGCTAAAGAAGAAAGAAACTATCTTGTTCCTTTGTGGATTGGAGTTGTTACATTTTAAAGAGACAAGACTCATAGAAAGTGAAAGCTTGAATACACAAAGACGGACTACGGACTAATTGGTGATATTGATATAGACTCTGGACCTGGGTTAGGATCATAGAAAATTTAAAGAAGAAGAAATAAGGAAAATAAAAATTCTGGTGGCCATCCAAAGAATTAAAAATGGAGTTTAAAAGTATGAAAGAACTGCTACAGGAAGTGACTGAACTAACTTGGCTTGTTGCAGAAAACATGGGCATTCAAATGCTGAATAAAGAAGAAGAAGGAGCCTTGGAAAGGAGGAGCCAGCACAAGAGAAAGCCATCTTAAAAAGACAATTAATACAAAGATTAATACAAATAAAAGGAAAGGAAGGGTGGCTAAAAACGGAACCAAAAAAGTATCTAAAAAGGGGAACATTTGAAATTAAGCATGTTAGAAAGGTTCAGAAGGAAAGGAACAGAAAGGTAAAGAGAGAGAGGGATTCAAACTGGATAGAGAAGGGGAGAGCAGGATAAAAGGAGGAGAAGGAGCCAGCACAAGCAAAGCCATTTTAAGAAGACAACTAACACAAAGATTAATACAAATAAAAGGAAAGGACGATGGTCAAAAAAATGAAACTTAAGAAGGTAATTAAAAGGGGAACATTTATGAAATTAGGCATGTTAGAAAGGTCCAGAAGGATAGAGAGCAGAAAGGTAAAGAGAGAGAGAGGATTCAAACTGGATAGAGAAGGGGATAGCGGGATAAAAGAGAGGAGAAGGAACAAGAAACAAGAACAAAAGATAGAGAGACACGGAATTACATAATGAAGAAAGAAACTTGTTTGCATAGAGATAATGGCTAATGTATTAAAAGGGGGTTCTGCATGAAGAAATGGTAATAAGAATATATTGTAATTATAAAAGTGTAAAACAATAGGGGTTACTGACAATTTTACTGGTAAAAGGTCAAATTTTTATTTCTTATTTACAAAAGAAAGGTAAATGATGATTAGATAAATTGAATTAATTGAAATGATTTTAGAAAATGCCTAAAATGAGATTTGTCAATAACCAAGATTAGTTATTTTTATTATTATCTTGGAACCATAAATAAATCTTAGGGGATATGTATTGCAGAACCCAATTGATTAGAGATATATTGTAAGGGAGCTTTTCTTTTCTCCTTTTCTTTTTCTTTTTCTCTATCTTTCATTTTAAAGGAATGATTATGATTATGCTACTATATTAACCACTGAGGTGTCACTTTCAAAGTAGTAAAAGTGGGGCAAGTCTAGGGTTTTTTTTCTCATTCTTTTAGTGTTAAAATTTGTACGGATTTAGAATTATGGAGAGAATATGTGATGAAAGGGCAAATCTGACAGACAAAAGAATTCTGTAAATGATAAAAGAGTATTAACAATGTGAAGATAATTAAAGGATAGATATGGATGAACTTTATCTTTAATATGATGGGCAAATATATTGCTATTTGTAAGATTTATAAATGAAGTTTTTAATATATATATATATATTTGCAATTAACTCAAAATGAACTGGGGGGTTATACAGATTGAGATTAAGATTTGAGATTAGGATTAATTTCTTTGACCCTTTGTCTGCTAAAATGGAATAGAAGTGAAGTCAAATGTTTAAAGTGAATATAGATCTACTGTCATATTTGCATGTAAAAGTGACGACCCAGGAACATGCTGTCTACTGAAAAGAGCTGTTTTAAAAAATTGTTAAAAATTGAATAAAATTTGTTTTAAAAAAAAAAACAGCTATCAGTTCAGCTGAACCAGTATTTTTTTTACCCCCCTCAACAAGATCAGCTGTTCTGACGATCAGCTGTGCCAGGATCCCCCTCGCTGTCTTACTGCTTCACCCAGAAGGCTTCCCTGAGGCCCAGGAGGCCAAAAAATGGAGCATGGGGGTTGCTGCAAAAAAGCCACACCCACCCAGTCACATGGCCACGCCCACCTAGCCCCTACAGAACTGGTAGTAAAAATACTTGCATCCAATCCCTGCTCCACAGCATCTTTGGACATGAAGTTCTACATTGTCTTACATTTATATCTTCCCTCACTCCTCAGAACTCACAATGATTTTTAGATGATCTTTCATCTATTTAGTTGCAATACATTTGCTCTACCACGGTTGTTCGGGTTCTGTTTTAGGATCTGGAACAAACTGATTTTTCTCCAAAGCTTACATTTTCCATGCTTCTTCCATGAGATGTCTTTTTTCTCCTAACTCCTTCCGCAGTATTACCATTTGTTTTTGGATCGCTGCTTCTTCCTTTTTGGCTTTCAGAGCTTTCCTCATTGTCTCCTCTTGCAATTGCTTTTGAGCCTCTGACACTGCTAACTTTTTCAAGGCTTTTTCTTGTTTTAGAAGTTCAAGCTCCTTCTGCCGTTTCATGCGATTTTCTTTTACCTGGAAAACACGAACAAAAACAAGTGTTAAAGCACATGCCAGTCATTGAATGTAATTGCCAAATAACTTCCAATCACTGGATGAGGAACTTATAAAGGAGTTGACTTTTCTATCAGTAAAAACTTCTGATCAAAATATGCAAGTAGGCTTCTGATAGATATATTGAGGCTGGAAGTATTCCACTGTGTTGGCTTCTGGTGCAGACCTTAATTTCTCCGTTCTGGAGGTTCAGTGCCTGATGAATTTGTTTAGCAGCCTGAGGTTCAAAATACATACAAACCATATTACAGTTGTTTGAACTGGACCATTGTACTTTCAATTTATTATTTTCAGATTGCATTTCTTTTCCTCCTCTATGGGATTAATTTAAACAATATCAAGACTTAATAAATTTATGAAGAAATATAAAGGTTTTCCATGAACATTATATTTTTACCTGTTTATGCCTTAGTTCCATCTTAATTCGTAAGTCTTTGGGTTCCTTTTTCTCTCTGACGCCTTTAGTTTTAAGGTCTTCCAGTATACCACTGTTTACAATTTCACTTTGCAATAGATGCTGTAAAAAATCTTGTACCATGGTGCCTTCTACTTCTTGCTCCAAATAACCATAGAAATCTAGAATACATAAATCATACTGAAACTGAATGTAAAATGGCATTTTTAAACTTTCTTTCCTGAATCAGGAGCTGCAGCTTGCAATCTCCACATGTGCCATCCCCAAGGTCCTATTTGTGGTTCCCAGAGTATCCCACAACACCAAAAACGAGCTTAAAATGTTTGTTTTATGAAGGCATTTATATTTAGAAATGGTGAAACCATAGTGGAAATCATAAGCTCCTGTAAGCTGAAATACGTCTATTTCTATCCTTAAAATCTCTCCAAACACAGAGCAATTACACTGAGTTTTGAACTCTGAAAATCACTTTCTGAACTCTGAAATTCACTTTCTGAACTCTGAAATTCACACAAAATATCACTTTCCAGTAGCATGATTTTCAGCTTAAGAATGTTAAAATAAGAATGGAAAATATATCTACAAAGCCTCTGAAAAATGAATGGCTATTTTTTTCCTTGATTGTCCTATGGGCAGAAAGACTGGATACAAATCATAGTAATATTTGTTACATCGTTTTCTAAAAAATATTTTAATCTTTCTTTGTAAGATTGCCTATAAGGAATACAACAAAAGGGAAAAGAGCTCTTCTGTGACAGTCCTGTTTTTCTGGAAAAGGATGTTTTTGGAGGTTAGTTACGCTACAGCAATGCAATTTTCTCAGAGTGCTTTATTGACTATTTAGATTATTAGATACAATAATGTTTTATTTTCAATTTAATTGTTTGTGTGAATTTTACCAGTACTTGCTAGTACCTGTGTCAGGAGTTTTTGCTATTACAGGAATGCTTAAAATAGATTTAAAATCAGTCTCACCATCAAAATTTTTATATTTCTGAAAGCCAGCAACAGGCTCTTGTAAAGGAACAGGGATGGGTGCTGAATTTTGAACATCGTTGTCTTCATCACTTGCCAGTTCCAATTTCAATTTTGAATTCATCCAGTCATTAAGCAGCTCTTGAGCTGCATTGATGAAAGCAATAAAAATATTACTAGATTTGCCAACTAAATTACTAATTAAAGCAAAAGTTTAAAATATGAAAGGAGTTCTACACCCCAATCTAACTCTGCTTAGAGACAAATCAAATTGGCTTCTGCAGTATTAGTCCCAAAGAGATTTATCCAAGATTTTGATTCTGATTTGTTAAAAATTCTTGGTATTATTTATAGTTGATCTTATATTTGAAAGTTCACAAGCCTAGGAGGAATTGGGAAAGTATAAATCTCATTAGTTAGAATGATACATAGATATTTAAAAACATCTATACAATATGGTCTCCATTTAAAGCTATCCTCAATTACATATAATCACTTTGAATAACTGAGCCATGCTTCGTCAAATTTCTCCGTAAAGTTAAATTGATATTACCTTCCACCATCATACATAAATCAGGTATTTTCACAATCTCTTGGCATAATGGGATGTTCCAACTCAATTTCCAACAAAATTACAAAATTGTAACAGGGAGATGGGAGAAGAGATCCCTGCTTTTCTAGGGGTGGGTAATCTATTGTTCATTTTTCTACAATACAGTCAAAAAACCTAATTATTCTGGATCACCTGGAGTCTACAACAAAATGTTTAGGAAATACCTTCTACATATGCTTCATCATGATCTAGCAGCTGCTCTGTTGTTTCCAAATCCAGCACTGGACCATGAAGTCCATGAGAATAGGATGCCTTTTTTAATGAAAAGGCTTCAGAAACAGCAAATTCAGAGGCTTGTTCCACCCGCTGAATTTAAAAAAAATACAGAAAAGTTATTAAGATCCACTTATTTTGTCTAACATAACAGAAGATATTTTGATTGGCAATACATGGTACATGGTATTTATTCTGCTGTGATGGTGGGATTCAATTTTTTTTTACTACCAGTTCTGTGGGTGTGGCTTGGTGGGCGTGGCAGGGGAAGGATACTATAAAATCTCCAGTCAGAAGTGGTATTAGCCAGTTCTCCAAACTACTCAAAATTTCCGCTACCAGTTCTCCAGAACTGATCAGAACCTGCTGAATACCACCTCTGTTCTGCTGGCTTTATCTTTTTTTATTTTGATTGGTCCTTTTATGTATTGGAGAGTATGTCTTTTATTGATGCATTATTTTGTATTAAAATTATTAGCCACATAATTTTTTGAACCCGAGAAGCATATTAATACTTAATACTTAAGATAGCATCCACTAAAATGCTAGAATTTAAGTTATCTGTCCCACTGACAGGTGTGTATGTGTGTGTGTATGTGTTCATACACCCACACATTAGATTTATGTCCCACCTTCTTCCAAGAACTCAGGGCAGTTTATAAGGGAACTTTCTTTCATTTTATCCTTATAACAGCAACATTGCGAAGTAGATTGGGCTCAAAGAGTCACTGGCTCAAAATTTCCATTACTAAGAAGGGGCATGAATTTGTACTGTCCTAATCCAACCCTTAACAATTATGGTTCTATCAGTAGATTTATAGATTTATGCACATTTCTCAACATAATTAAATTTACATGTGTTTATTTTCTTCTTCTAATAATAATTTTAATAGAGTTTAGCATCTGTGCAATTTACAGTCCAGTATTATTCATAATTATTCAGAAAATGAGTCTCATCTTACCATGGGAACTCAAGATTTCCTCCCACTGAATAAGTTATTTTTTTCCAGATATTTGAGACTGAGCATTACTTCATTTTTCCTTACCTTTATCCAGTGCTCTATACTGTCAGCATCAAACTGTGGCTGGGAATTAAAGAATAAAATATTTTAATTTTCAGTTAAGGATCAAATTCAAGTAAAATTAAGAGATCTTTATGGATGCCTTTATGTAAGACATCCACAGAGATATCTTAAGTTTTAAAACTTAAAAACATATTAACTAGTTTCATTAGTTTACTATATTTATGTAATGCTATTCAATAGGCATAGTCTTTGATCTACATTAACTCAAATTTTACAATAAATATTCTCAAATTAAATGAGGCAAAGTATTAGTCATTACTCCAAGCACAATGGAAGGAACAATGGAAGTACACATACTTAAAAATGCTGTCTTCTGTTCTCTTTCATTGATTAAATGGCTCTAGTGGTTATTCATAACTTCTGTACGAAGGTCCACTTACATGGCAGTGCAAAGCTGGCTTTGATTTCAAAAAGTTACATAGGGTTAGATCTAATTATTTTTTAGATGGGAAGCCACTGTGTCATCTTAGGGCTGTAGGATAGACTGAGAAGTCAAAAAAGCAACTCAGATGCTGTCTGCACAGAAAACTCATAAAACTGCTTCTGTATTGCTCCAAGAAAACCATACCAATGCATTCACATTAGTGGAGCTAGACTTAAAGTAGATGTTATCTTTTCTGTAAAAAGGCACTCCCTGAATTTTATCACAGTGCAAATTTGAATAAGAAAAAGAACCCAGTTTTGCATAGCAAGAACCAGATGATTAAGGAAGCCCCTGTGGGACTAGAAATCTGCTGCTGCCCCACAACTGCTACTTCTCATTACATCTATCCTGATAGATACCCACTGGTACTCCATGAATTGGTCCAATTTCAATTGGCCCTCACTGTATCCTGTGGCAATGGGTTCTGTATGCTCTATGTGAGTACAGGTAGTCCTTGACTTACAACGAACTGTCGTTTAGTGACCATTCAAAGTTAAAGTGCTGAAAAAAGTGACATGGGACCGTTTTTCAGCTACAACCTTTGCAGCATCCCCCATGAGGATCATTTGATCAAAATTCAGATGCTTGCCAACTATTTCGTATTTACGACTGTTGCTGTGTCCCAAGGTCATGCGATCCCTTTTTTGCAACCTTCCAACAAGCAAAGTCAGTGGGGAAACCAGATTCACTTAGCAAGCAGGTTACTAACTTATCAGTTGCAGCCATTCACTTAACAGCTGTGACACAAAACATCGTAAAATGGGGCAAAACTCACTGAACAAAATAATTTGGGGGGGCGGGGCGGGCCCCTCAATTGTGGTCGTAAGTCGAGGACTACCTGTACAGGCACTTCCTTGCTGCTCAGTTACATGAAATAAAGGCACGCTTTAACATTATCCGGAAATGTGACCATCGAACAGCCGGCACAGACTGTTTGGAAAGCGATTTCAGCAATGACAGGTCAACGTCACAGGCTTCCTTTTTTTGTTTTTTTACCTTTTGCCGCGATGCTGGCTGCTTGAAACGTCGCCAACGATAAAGCTCAGGACGGGATCGCACGGCCGCCATTGAAAAAGCCCAAAGGAGACTCCTCGATTTCCTCTCCGCCTCGCACTGCGCTTGTTACCCGCGCAATTCGGGTTGGGAGGCGAAAGCCTTTCCTTAAAGCCGGACCTACAACCGATGTCGGAGGCAAAGCGCCCAAAGCGGCCCGCTTCCTCGCTCGAGCCGAGAGCGGCGTCCCTAAGCTTTGTCATGGCAACATTTCCGCCAAGTAGTGGGCGTTTCTCTCCCGCCTTCCTATCAAACCCTCGCCGTCGACTTTTTATGACGTCTTTATTCTCCATTGGGGAACCAGTGTTACGGAAAAATCAAACGCCGTAACGGAAGCGGCGTTACTGCGGGCGGGAATTAAGGTGTAAGTGTAATTGCGCGTGGTTCAATTGGTGTTTACGCTCTAGGCCAAAAGCAGGTGCAGGATCGTGGAATTCCAGGGCTTGCTTAGTTTCGTCTCCTACTTTTTTTAAATCTAGTCTGTCCTCCATCCCACCCCCTCAAAAAACCCCGATGCCTCCAGTTGTATCGTATTGTGATGGCTTCTACATGCCTCAACGCGCTGATTCTGGAGACGTTGTTGCCGCACGCTTGGAACTATAGTAGAGATTCTCAGTCATCCAGGTCACGGTTGCCCCAAAGGTGCTTTTTAAAAAGACAACTGGGCTTTCTTGTCCCCCATTCCCGCCCCCGAAAACGTTTCACTTCTCTTCCAGGAAGTTTCTTCAGTTCGGGACAAAATCCAGTTGCCTTTTGAAAAAAGCAGTTTTTGGAGTATGTTTGGAGGGCATTGGATTGGTGTTCTGTACATTACAAGCAAAATACGCTAAAAAAATAAGTTTCTACTGTATACTCGCTTCACTATTGCAGTTTGGAGAGCCACTGATACAAAGGAAAGTATCAAGCCTTTTTTATTTAATTAAAAACTTTTTTTTCATTTAATGGAATTAAAACATTCAGCATTATGAGGCCTTCGCTGTAGTTTAGGCCCTCCAAATCTGGGTTGCAAAATCCGGAGGGCCACAAGATGTTAATATAAAGAAACAAGAAAATGTATCTCTTGCTTCCCCTTTAGTGCTGATATAGATTTTTTGCATGAAGCCCAGATTTAGAAACTGTACCACAGAATGTTATTCCAGTCCAGTGCCAGTGTTATAAATATTTATTATTTCCTAGTCCATATAAGTGGCATGTTTTGGTATATAAATAAGTAACGTAATCTGATGTCTTCTACATATTTTGAACTCTAGTTCATGCAGTCCATTCTCCTTGGTGCTTATGAGAGTTGAAAACAAAACTTGTGCATAGTAATTCATTGCTTCTTTTGAATGCAAGGAAAATAGTAATGCCCTCCATGATACAAAATTTCATGGAATATCAGTATAAGATAACTAATACATCATGACTATTACACTCAGAGAAAATTGGTTCAAGATGAAGGGCTTTGCTTATTGATCATTTGCTGTTGTCTCAGGTGTGTTGATGAAAATGAAATTAAATCTCTGCAAAATAGTTGATGGCTGTCGCCTTGGGACACTGACAAATCTCGGCAAGAAAGGGATTCAGTCGATAGAAATTCCAGGATGTCTACTTTATACCAAAATGGGATCAGCACCACACCTTACCCATGATACATTACATAATATTCAAGGTGTTCCTGCAGTTGTCCAGATTCCACTTACAACACTGTGAGTGCAATTTTGTAGGTAATTTTGTAGGATGAGGCAAATGCAGACTTTGATCTTTCTTTTGAGATATCTGTATGTTATATATATATGTATGTATACGTATGCAGGTATAACTTTTGCATTCCTGACAGAATTGCATTCCTGATTGAATTCCAGCAGAAATAAAATACTACTATCCTATTTGTGCACGTATAGACCCCTTTAATTTCAACAGGATTTATTCTCAAAATTATTCTTTGCTCTAGAATTGAAGCCTGAGATTCCAATCTTGGTTTTATATGATAGCATTAAACTGTATAATCCTTTGGTTTGTATACCAACATTAGTCATTTAAGAAGAAGCTGTTTTGCACTTTGAGAAGTACTTTGCATTATGACTGCACAACTATATTAGATACAAGGTATTAGTTGGATAGTGAGAAACTACAGGGGGCTCTGTGGTTAGAATCACTCTGGTGTCAATGGCTAAACAGCTATCACTTAGGACCAAAGTGAATTCATACGTTGAGATGTTTTTCAAACTGCATTATTTACATATTGTGCATTAATGTCTAACATGCATGAATTATGTAGTTGTCTAACATGTTTTTCTGTTTGGATGCAGAGTAGATCTTCAAGAGGTCTTGCAGGAATATAAAGAAGGAATTGGAAAATTCATAGGTAAAAGTATAGGGGTGGCTTTTCATCATTAATGAAGCACGTTAAAGTAGGTGTTATTGCATCTAAAATTATTTGGAATAGAGTGTTATCCATATATTGCTAAAACACTTATGTCTCTAACCTTTAACTGGGCAAAGAGGTGCATCACAGGGCAAACATTTGCAAATAGAGTACCTCAAATGAGATAACTTACAGAATGCCAGGACCTAATACTCCCAAAGGAATGAAATTGGGACGTTGTGACTTCTTCAGTGCTGCTGGGCTGCTGTGTCATCCTGATTTTCAGCAATTCTGTAATAATTTCCAGGCCACTTGCATAATTCCTTGCTCCCTCCCCCAATTAGCAGCCACTTATCTGCCTCCTGGTGAGGGAGGGAATGAGGAAAGGACAGAGGAGAAAGCAAAAAAAATATCTGTGAACAGAAATTAATTATCCTCCTTATTCTCCAGCCCCCATGATGGGAACAGTAACAAATATGGAGTCCTTGGTGCTGTCTCAGCTTGATTGTTCAGAAAGCATCACTAACTCTACAATTCAACTCTTAAGCTATGTATATTCTCTTTTATTGGCAAAAGTAAATTTGCATTTTAACTAACGGTAAGAGAGTCAGTAAAAAATTCTGAAGTTTTCTTGCAATGCTGCTAGCTGATATTGCAAAAGAATATTATGTTTTTTGTCTATGTGAAATCAATAAATGTGATACTCCCATTTGACAGCTTAGGGAACAGAATCCCAGGAAACAGAATTAATTCTCTTTATGGGTAACCCCTATAAGGCATGCTTTGGCAACCTTTGTGTATTAATTTCTGATCAGTATTAGTATTATGATCCAGGAGATATGCCTTTGAATTTAAATAAGGATGAGGTGTATAAAGACATCCATTTGAAATTACAGGATAGAGATAGCATTGGTGATCGATTATTGCTTGTTGCAAAGGATGTTGATTAAATGACTTAAGATTTATTTGGAACAAGTTTTACATATTTTTGACTGTAATCTGTATGATGTTTCAAACCTAGAGGCCTCTCCATTTTTATTACTAAATTTTAAATCCTTAAATTCTATACCAGTTATATCATACAACAGTCTAGCCATTCTGTGCATCTGATGAAGTGAGCTTTAGCTATGGGTGGGATTCAGCCGGTATTGGCAAACTGGTGGTTCCGGTGATAGTTTGGCTCCGCCCACCCGCTCCTGCTCTATTGTGTGCTATATTTTCTTTGTTTGAAGCCCACCTGATTGGTGCGGCAGCCTGGATTGCTGCCCCTCAGCTGTTTTTACTAACTTAGGCTGCAGTAAAAGGCAAGTTTTCCTTCTATTTTCAAAAGTACCATGTGTGCGCATGCGTGTGTGAAGCACGTGCCCATCGAACCAGTTGTTACACCGGTTGAATCCCACCACTGACTTTAGCTCCTGAAAACATGCTTTTTAAAAAAAAAGTTGGATAAGTTGCTATCAGATTCCTTCTGATTTTTTGTTACCAGAAATTAACAACGTAAATCTTTTTATTACATTGTCCTGAAAAGTAATTAGAAATGTTTAGTGGAATGTTATAGTTTTTGGAGACTTGCTATTAATAGTTTATTTAAGTGATACAGCTTTATGATGGAAAAATTCATTATCAATATATTAAAGATAATATTTTATTTTGGACTTAGGTATGCCAGAATCAGTATCATATTGTTCTCTTCAAGACCCTGCTGTTTGTTCCCCTCATGGCTACAATAGCATGAAGGTATAGTACATTTGAGTATTTTCATGACTTTTCAGTCTTGGCTCTTCACTCACCTCCCACTGTTTTTGAAGGGATAATCGTAATAGTGGCAGCAACTGAAGATTCCTGCATAGCCAGATAGAAAACAAGTAGGAGAATGGAATCAATTCATAGTGGAAAAATCAACTAATTTTTTTCTTTCCTTATTTCTGACAGGCTGTATCTATATGGAACAATAGAGGACGGAAAGAACTCACAGCATCAAAGTTCATGGACATCCAAAAGGCTATCCAGCCAGACTGGTTCCAGTGTTTATCAGATGGAGACACTATTTCAGGAGATAACTCCAGAAAGAAAGCCAAGAAATCTGTAGACCGATCATTGTGCTTTTTGGATGAATGTCTACAGCTGCAAGAAAATTGTCCAGTAAGTGTTAAATCTTTTTGAGGTGTATATACACACTGAAGTTACTTGCTAATTTTTAGATATGCAGAATTCCTGCATTGTTTCTGAAAACTCCTATATTTATGAAATCTATAGAACATGTCTTTTTCTTTCTGTTTTCTTTTTGTTGTATAGAACTAAGTATAATGATTCGTCCCCTTTGTATTATTAATTTAATTTTATATTGATAAACCCAATTATTTTGTGGCCGTGTTGTTGTGCACTCTTCCACAAACCCCTTTGCAAAAATACCACAGCACTCTTAATTGGAGCCATTCCAGTTTCTCTGGTCAGAATCTGTGAATATCATTTTATTTAAAATGTTTATATCTTGTCTTTATAAAGCCCTTGAAGCTTGGAATGTTTAAAATATAAATATAATAACAAAATAACAATACCAAATACATTTCGTATAGAATCTATATCTTTGTGGATATATAATTGGTGGAAAGGCCAATTATAATGAAAAAGTAAGTTTAATGTATGCATTGAGAAATTAGTAACATATACTATCTTTTCTTTCCAAAACAAAAATTGCTGTTGTATTAATCATTTGGCCTTTTAAAAGAAAAAAATAGTTTAAACTTCAGTTAGAACAAATAATGCCCAGAGGTCTTTTATAAAGAAGTGGCAATCTAGACCTAAATGGGGAATTATATGTCACTAATGGAAGAAAATTTCAATCTGTTAGGAAAAATAGTTTTAAGAAAAGTTAAAATATTCTTCAGTTAGAACAAATAATGCCCAGAGGTCTTTTATAAAGAAGTGGCAATCTAGACCTAAATGGGGAATTATATGTCACTAATGGAAGAAAATTTCAATCTGTTAGGAAAAATAGTTTTAAGAAAAGTTAAAATATTCTTAACTAGAGCCATCAATAGTAGGACTATAAATCATATGTGTATATTATTAATGATATGGGGATGGAAGAAAAAATAAATGCCAGCTTATTTTAAGTTTTATGTTCTTTGCTCATTCTATTCTTATCGTTTGATATCACTGGTGTAACAATCTGCGGAAAGGACTTTCCCTTCCGACTCTGTCCAACTTCTGTTGAGCCAAGGATGTATTTATAGTTTACATATATATGACTCTTTCATACCAGGAATTGAAACAGAGTTTGATGTTTGGAGTTATTGAAGGTGGAGATGTGTTGGAGGAAAGACTAAGATCAGCCAGGGAGACTGCCAAGAGACCGGTGGCTGGATTTCTTTTGGATGCCTTTCAAGGAAATAACATGACTAAAGAGACTAAATTGGAGCTCTTAACCTCCGTTATAGCTGAGCTGCCAGAAGATAAACCCAGGTCAGAGCTAAATGATATTTTTATTTAAGCATATATAATGCACCACTTGGATGGATTTTCACAAACACAGAGCACTATTAAATGTACAATGAGATACTGTGTTATGTGGTATTATAGAAGTAGATTTTAATAAGTTAAGACAGGCTTGGAAAATTCTCAGCTGACGTAAAGTAGCATGAGCTGCCCCTGTCCCTTTGTTTTATTGTCCAGAGCACCCACAATTATGCTAGGAAGTAATAAAATGGGCATTTTTAAACGGCAATTTGGGGATATTTTAAAGCTTATGTTGTGTTATTCAAAATCAGGGGGAAAGGCTGGAATTTGTGATTCTGTTATTTGTGATTATTAAGTTTGAAGTTATTGCAAACTGAATTAATACTGATACAGTTATACATTTTTGTTAATTCATTTAGCACCATAAAATTATCATTTTGAAAAAACACCAATGTTAAATGATACTAGTATTTTTCAACTATTGTAGTACTACTTCAAGTTGACAATGTAGCCTCTATCAAAAATTCATTCTGTAAATTGCAGGTCCTTATTTTATGAAGCCATCTGCAAACAACCATGTATAGTAAAGAATGTTGCCAATTGAAGCTCTGAATATTTTTTTGTTTTATTTGATTTACGCACTGCCTAATTCCAAAATGGTTCTACATTGTATACAACAAGACAAAAAACAATACAATAAAAATATACAAGGTAACATCTGATCACTCAAAACATTGTATATAAAAGACTCAACCAACAAATGGGACCCATCCACTCCATTCTACCTGGTGTATTGTACAACATGGGAAGAAATGCTTTCCAGTTTTTAAAGTGCATGTGTGCATGCGTTTTTGCATGGAAAGAACAAGAATTGGTTTATTTTTGAAGGAGACCATTATAATTCCAAAGAGTTGTCTAGTTCAGCTTCTAATCTTATTGCCAGTGTTCATTAAGAAAACCCAATTCTCTTTTATTCTCACCAAAGGTCTTTCAAAAATAATTTATATTGAATAATAACAGTTTGCCTTCATGATAAACAGATTATTTTTACAATAATTGTCATCTTCATTCTCTCAGATTGAGATAGATATGTATTGTACAAATAATAGGAGACAACAGTATGTCAAATTTTGCAGGCATCACTATTTTTAATAAGTATCTTAGATTGTTATTAGAAAGGTTGCATTTAAGGAACTACAGATGTTAATGATTTGTGTAATTGTTTTGTTAACAGAATGTAATTATCTTATTCAGGAAACTTAAAAACTAGTTTATATAGTTGTCAGCACATTTCTCCTGTGGAGAGCAAAATTGCTATTCCTTTACCTTTCCAATCTTATAAGACCTGCCAAATGAATTTAGAGTCTGGCATCCTTAATAACAGTGCAAGAAGCTTAGTAAACCCAGCTACATTTTCAAGCCCCAAGGAGACTTTTGTATATGCTGATAGTAAAATATTTTTCCTTTGTATTTCAAAACATTGTTTTGATCATAACAAGCTTAGGTTGAGTTAGAAATTCTGAAAGTCAAATTTGAAGCATACTAGTGCTGTGATTTATCCTTTTTCTAAAATGTGAGTGTATTGTGTATTTGTGTGTAGGGTTTTTGTTGTTGTTTTTGTTTGCCTTCAACCAAACTTGACTCTGGGTGATGGTATGCACAAGTCTAGTCAACATATCAGGAGTGCTTGGCTATTGGCTTGTTTTATGGCTACGAGAGGATGACTGGTACAAAGTCCCTTGGTTAGTTTCCATGCCAAAGCAAGAATAGAACTTAAAGTTTCCTTCCTTCAAGTCTAGTACATTAGCCATTAGATCAAATGAACTTACAGGTATATTTTTATGCTCAGTTTTGAGAAGCTCTGTATAATACAATACCATCATTATATATAAGTTCTGTGGTGGTGTAATAATGGCAGGAGCCCAGTGCCACTTTCTGTCCTTCCAGAATGGTACAGAGGATTCTGGCAGTGCAATAAAATACCCTCTGAAGGAATGATTGAATTATGTCTTCATTTATTTTGGAAAAATAACCATCAAGAATCTGAGGATACTGGAGTCTTCAACTGGAATATTTAGGGTCACATTATAGACATAAGAATGATGTATCCTACAGAGTTTTAACCAATGAGAGTGTTCCATTTTCCATCTTCTTTCACTGTTAAGGGGGCATATATCATGAATCAATGACAGGCATAAACTAGCATGTTTAAGGAATTAAAAGTGCAATCTCTTGGTTGTTACAATTTCATTACCTGTTCCAGTGTGCCACTAAAATAGTTACTGTCATTGGTCAAATATAATGTTCATTGGGATGCAAGGCAATTTGATATTTATTGGGGAATGTTGGAAGGATTTAAAAACAAAATAGTTATGTTGTATCTTCCTTCTTACATTGTAGAGAAAATTTGGATTACATTTAGTGGATTCAGCTACTATTTCAGATGTTCAAGATGTTCAAGATATGGTTGGTAACTTACAGATCCTTGGACGCGGTGGCTCAGTGGCTAAGACACTGAGCTTGTCGATCAGAAAGGTCGGCAGTTCTGTGGTTTGGATCCCTAGCACTGCATAATGGAGTAAGCTCCCGTTACTTCTCCCAACTTCTGCCAACCTAGCAGTTCGAAAGCATGTAAAAATGCAACTAGAAAAATAGGGACCACTTTGGTGGGAAGGTAACAGCGTTCTGTGGGCCTTTAGAGTTTAGTCATGCCAGCCACATGACCATGGAGATGTCTTCGGACAGCACTGGCTCTTCGGCTTTGTAACGGAGATGGTGCTGCCCCCTAGAGCCAGAAACTACTAGCACACATGTGCAAGGGGAACCTTTACCTTTACAGATCCTTATAGCAATTCCACCCCCCCCCCAATTAAGTGCCCTTCAGATGATTCCCTGAATTTCCATCCAGTCTTCCTATCTGTAGCCAGATTTGGAAGAAATACAACACTTCTGGAGAGAGAAGTGAGGGAATGCTCTGTACACAACATATACAAGAAGTTACTTTCACATAAATTACCTCATAATGTAGGATAGGAAGTTAGCCTTTGAAGTTTTTTTTTCACCTACTTCTGAGTTTTGGAGCAAGGTTGTTTTGGAATTCTGATAAATCAGTATGTGAATCCCAAGGTATTTAGAGAAGATGTAAGGCCTTCCACTTCCCTCACGCTTTTATAGGTCATGCCTCACCTATAACTCAGAAACATTGTTGATTGTTTGGGACTAGTTATAAATAGCTACCTAACTTCATTATTAGGCATAATTACTGTAAATGTAACTAAGAACTTGTAAGTATAACACCAGAATTTACCAAGGTAAAATGGGAAAAGAGTATATGAATAGAAGAACAAAATAAGTTGCAAAACTATGTATCGATTATTATTTTAAAATGTCTTTTTGTTTTGATCTATTGCAGACTGATCCATGGAATTGGTAAACCGGATGAAGTTCTGGAGTGCATTAAAAGAGGAATAGATATTTTTGACAGTTGTTTTCCTTATCAGGTGACAGAACGATACTGTGCTTTGTCCTTCAATTATGATTATCAACTGAATGCTGAAACAGCAGGTATTGGTCTTGATAATCTTGTGTGCATGGGGTTATTTGAATAAAATATTGGTAATGTGAGTTTTGAAATTCTTAAGATTCCAATCTGTGTGCTTATTCTGTTTAACATCCTTCTGAGAATGTTCTAATTATGTTGTTAATCACCTTCTCCTTTTTGTCCTATTGCACTGTAAACAAAACCTTACTTGTTATACTAGAAGTGCTACTTCTAACTGAGGCTTAGTTAAGACCACTACTGTTTATAGTAAAACCTCAGTTTAGCAGATCTCAGAACAGCAGATGTTACATTCAGTGAACTAAAGTTCTACAACAGTTTACACGGTTACTGCAATAATTTCATTGCATAAATGATATAAGTAGATGCACATGATCTAATTTCCATAATTTTGGTAAAGAGATTTTACAAAAGATGTAAATCACCACAGTGACTTCATATTTGATATCTCTTTATGAATAATGGAATCTCTTCCCCCATTCATTTATTAAAACAACATTTTGCTGATGATCAGCATCAGAAATTAGCAATTTCATTTCAGCCTCATATGGTTGAAGAAACCAAGATAGTTTTAAGGACTTTTTGACTTTGTGCTGCTGATGCTTTTTCTTAAAAAACAAATAAACAAACAAACCTTATATGTTAATCAGAGTCATATGTGCACACTTTGTTGTTTTGTTCTTTGGCCTTCAAACCTGAAATACATAGGTTGATAAAGAAAATCCAAGGTCTACTCTTTAAAAATGTAAATATTTTCCAAAACAGTGAAATTGCTGTCATTCACAATTGAGTAAATGTGAGGATTAAAAAAAAGCAATGGAGATCGTAATGGCTGAAGATTTTCATGCCTTGACCACTCAGATCTTTTATATCTTTTATCACCCTTTTTAGAAGTTTCTCACAATAAGTCATACAGATCATAAAATAAAGTGCAAATATTAAATGATTATTATTTTGCCCACCATTATAAGATAAGCTGTCAAGTCTCTGCATTTATTAAAGTATATACAAACTCATAAGCTAGTTGTAGAATATTCAAAAAATGAATAGGATTACTATGTATTTTATATCTTTTCTCCTGATCACGATTATGAAAAATTCATCCTGGATGGTTGGAAAATAGGAAGTTTCCTTTTTAAGACTATATCACTGCCTTAATGGCTCAACCTCAAGTTTCTGATTAAAATGTAAGAGTAAATTGATAGAACATGAATCGGTTTTAATTAAAAATAAGTACACCACCACATTGCATTTAATAAAATTTGGTTAGAATGTGGTATTGCTTATTTTGCGTGTGTGGATAGTTAACAAAACAATGAGAAATGCAGCCATTTACATTTTAAGCTTTTAACATTAGATTGCCTCCCTTTCACCTATTTTACTGCCTTGTAAGTATCAAGACTATTTGATTCCACATATTGTGACAGTTATTTAAACATTTTAAATAGTGCCATAGCCTTTAAGTATGAACTTCTCCTTTATTGCAGATATAAAAGAAGATGGAAAAACAGAGGTGAGGAAAGATGATGAAAAAACAAACGATGAAACATGCAGCGAAGCTCAAGAAATGACTTCATTTGAAATACATCTGAAAGAAATAAAGTATGTTGCTTTCTGTTTACTTAAAATTTCAGCTTTTTGTATGGGTGGGTCCTGAGCAATATTATAGTGGTCTTTGCATTAATTGGGAAATACGTTCTGCTGAATATTGTGGGCCTAATTTCATAAACAGGTGGTTGTTTAATATTCTTCATTCCCACCTTTTTTGCCATCTTGAGAACAACTTCTGACCACAGTTGCTGAAAAATAATATTGTGGTTTGTATTGTAGAATGAAATTTTAGCCCTAACAGAATTTGAAGAGAAAAATTCTCAGTTTTTTTCTCTGAGAAAACCTTAGGTCTTCAAATTTTGCATGACCTGACACGTTACATGGAAACCATTGGCATCAAAAGGGTCCTTTTTTATGCTACAGATATATTTACTTACATGAAAACAAGTCCCATTGAATTTAAAGAAACTGTTAAGTCATTTTGCATATGAATTTACTGTGTCTTTTTTTTAAAACAAGTTTTATTCAATTTTCCACATTTTAACATCTCTTTTTAGTGAACAGCATGATTACAGGTTTCACATATACATACAAATATGACTATAGTTACATATTCAATGTTTGTATCCAGTTTCTTATCTTAGCAATGCTTTTATACATTTTCCATTTTATTGTATTATTCCAAATACTTATCTCATTATTTAAGTCACTTATATTGACTTCATAATCATTATACTTTAGTACTTTTAATTGTCACGTTTGTATATTTCATCTTAAATTCTACTTAAAAAAAACACTTCTATAAATTGGTTTCCCCCCCGAAATATCACTATAAGTGCGCCACCTCTAAGTTACATATTCATTAATTTTCACCCCTTTAAAATCCCATTAAATATTTAACATTATTACCTAAACCATTAAGTTTAATAATCCCTTTAAAACTACACAGCATATATAAATCAGATTCTGCATGGTTTTTCCCCTTTTTAATTTCATTAAATTTTTCAAAAGAGAAGGACATATTAATCTACTCATTCAAACAGTAAAACAATCCTAAAGGTTAATTCCATTTCAGCTCTCCTCCTATATCATTTCATTTATTTCAGTATATTTAATACACATATTCCATTAATTATTCCATTCATATTTAAACCAAAAAGAAAGCCAACATTCCAATCCTAAAAATATTGCAATATATTTAAAAAGCTTATTCCATTATTTGTTACAATTATCTCTATGCATAAAGAAGACCATTAGATTCCATTATCAAAAAAAAAATAACAATTCTGTTTTCCATCTTATCAATCTATATGTCCCTATCATGACTATAAATTTATTTATATAACCCCCCAATACCTTGCAGAATCCCCTTTCTAAATATTAATCACCCATTATCTCTGTGTCTAATTAAGCAATTTTTCCCATTTTTTTATAATTCCCATATTTCTTTGTTCCCAAATCCTGTTTCTTGCCCCATCTTTCCCTTTATCTTTTCTCCTTTATTCTTTCACTCCAGTTTTTATCCCCCTCTCTATCTATAGCTTCCTTCTGCCCTTCGAATTTCTGCTGACTCTTTCCCTTTTTTAATTTTTCGGATATTCCCCTTTTTATTGAATTTCTTAAATCTATATTTATTTCCAACTCTTTTCCTCTTTCTTTCCAGAGTCCTTTGTTCTCGATGGTCACTAAAGATGGCTTCTTCTATAAGTTAGCTCTGCCTCCTCTTCTTTGTTGTTCATATTCTGCAATCGCATTTTCAATAAATTTTGAAGCAAAACCCAGCAATTCACCTCATTCTTGTAGTATTTCTTTCATTTTTCTAAGTTCCATTTTTAATGCCAGAAGAGATATTGCCATTTTACAACTTTCTAATTAGCAATTTAATCCAAATAGTGTCTTTAAAGTTTATTTCCAGCAGTCAACTTTTTTCCCCTTCCTCTCAAGTTTTAAGCCTCCGCTAATCTAATGCCAAGTCCATATCAGAATCAACAATTAATCCAAGGGCAGAATCTTCCTGTTTCTTTCTTTGTTACAATGTTTCAATTTTTCAAAGTTCTTGCTTTATTGTATCAATTTCCATACAGTTTTAAGAAACAGTTTTTTAAAAGAAAAACAAGTTTAACTTGTTTTTAATTAATAAATGGCACTCTTTGTTATGCTAAATCTTCACCCTTCTTTTCTTTTTCCTTCTCTTTTATTCAGAGCTTTTTAAACCAGAGTTTTCAAAAAAAAATCAAATCCAATTGATGTTAAATTTCCTCTTTAAGAATCTATAGTTCAGCCTTATTAATGCCGATATAGAATCAAATATACTTATCCAAATTGATTATGATTCCTTCTCCAGCTTCTACCTTTCACGGTTTCAAAGCTGTCAAAAGCAATTCGCACCTTTTTTTTTTCTCTTTCTCTTCGCCGCTTTAAATCCTTTCTTAAGAATTCTTTAAAATGTTAATCCTGGGGGTATCTTCCATTTAATTATATCGTCCTGTTCCTCCTGCTGTTTGCTTCTTTCACTCTCTTCTGCACAATCTTATTTCAGTCCAATCTTCCCCTTCAGGGTGTCCATTTTAGACCACCGCTTCAGGCGTCTTTGGGAGGGAGTAAATGCCAAGCCGGGGACGGGATTTGCTACCCCCCTCTACCCAGCTGACAGTCTCCTCTTCCTCCGCCACCCCTACAAGGTGGCTTCTGCCCCAAGTCCAAAGGATCAGGGCTCTCCGACACCGAAGCACGGACCAAAGCCGCACACAATCGCGGTCAGCGGTCTGTCTTCGAGGAAGCTCCATGAATTTACTGTGTCTTGAGTCAAGTCATGGCTGATCAATAATTCTGCAGAATGCCAATAGTCATTCATTCCTAGTTGCTATTGAATAAGTATCCTGTCTCCTACTTGCTACTAAATACTGGTGATGCTTTCAAAACTGTAGGTATGTCTGGGCAAAGGAAAAAATAGATCACAGTCATTTTTAAAACAAAACAAAACATTTTTCATGGAATTTGATGCTGTGCTTTAGACATTCTTGGAGGATGATCTTATAGTTAGGGCCATTCATGAAACCTTAACTGTCCTATTATATGATGTATTGAGCCATATAATTTTCTGAGGTTAACAGGATTCCTAGATATTTTCATCCTGATGTTTTTGCACCTATGTGCTTAGCAGTCTGGTTACATGGATCTCTTACAATGTTAAAAATATAATAGAGCTCTCTCACAGCGTATTTTATCCACGTGAGTAGATAAAATTTAGAAGACAACAGGGTCATACCTACTGGTTCTGTCTTGTGGCTTGTCCCACACTACCTTGGTAGTAATCATGTCATGTATTTAAAAATTTTCTAAAAAAAAAGCCCAACATGCCAAACTTGTATAAACAGTTCACCATATTAAACATTCCTTTTCATATTTTTTCTATGCAGGTTGGACCACTGGGAAATACAATAGAATAATATAATCATTATCAAAAAAAAGTATTAAAAGTATTAAAGTACAGAGAACAATAGTAATTCATACCAAAAAGAACTTGCAAAAATTTTTCATTATGAGGATCATGACAGCACATGTTTTTAAATTCTGTAACATTTCCATTAGGATTCTCTTGACTGATAAGTCCTTTGTCAACTGATCTAATATCAGTTGTTAATTTCAACCACAGTATTACACTGAAATATGTCAGATTGTAAGCTTCTTAAATTGATGGCCTGTTCTGACATTTTTGTGAAGCACTGTGTATGTAGATAATGACATATAATGATGATAATATCAGTGATCATTAAATGTTCATGCTGTGTTTAGCAATTAGTTTATAGTTAGTTTTCAGAGTTACCACACTGGGCCCAAAGGATAGGCTTAGCTGCATGGATGATTTACTTCTTATCCATAAATGTGCTTCTCTTTTTTAGGTACCAGGATGATTTTAATCCAATAGTAAATGGATGCTCATGTTATTGCTGTCAAAACCACAGTCGTGCCTACATTCATCACCTCATCATGACCAAAGAGCTGCTGGCTTATGTGCTTCTTATGATGCATAACTTTCAGCATTACTTTAGCTTCTTTTCTTCTATCCGAAATGCTTTGAAAGAAGATAAGTTGGATCAGTTAAGCAAGATTATCAGCAGACAAGCCCTCTGAAGTCAGATATGTTTAAACAAAAAAACGGGCTTCCCCAACCTGGCTTACCCTTCTGGATCAAGATTATGGAGAAGAGCTATTATACAATGAGGGTAGACACCCATGATAGAAGAAAATCCATATTTTGCCTGCTATCTCATATCTTAGTATAGCTTTTTTAGTCCTTATAATTTTAGGAAAGATTGAGATTTTTTTTTCAGAGGTATTAATCTTTGAAAAAGATAAAAATAAGGATATTCTCTAGAAGAACTCACAGACTTTTCTAAATTGTATTAATGATATGAACTTAGGGACATTTGAACTGCAATGGGAAGAAAATATCAACTAATCAGGAGAATGGGAAAACAACTCCACATCTATTTGAGATACAGGTGTACTACTATTGTATATTAATTTATTTTGTTTTTTAAATATCAGGAAGAGGTGACATACAGTAGCTAAAAATCATAGGAAAAAATAGTTTCTGTTATGAATTATATCTCACTTGGATACTTCTGATGGTGGAAACATTTTAAAATAATGCATTTCTTATTCTTCTGTGTTCGTGTTAGATAGACAGCTTTTTCCATATGTTGTAAGTTACCTGTTAGAGACTCTGATTTTAGAGCTATCTAAAAGATAGCTGTTTATCTGAAGGGTATGGATTGCACTTTCATCCTTTTACCTTTTATGATAATGTTTTGGGAGGGGGATGAGTAAGGCTTTGATAGTAAAAACAAATAATGTATTTCAGGTTTCTTTAGATTATTTGGTTCAATTTTCTTTTTTTCTACTGGATTTTTACTACTATATTTGAATGTTAAAAGTTTTTATAATATTCAATTTATTATACTGCATGGGGAACTTTAATAAGACCTTTAATAAGACATAATATCTAGGAAATGCAGTAAAGCATGAGGGAGAGAAAGAGAGGGCGGGAACTCATAAAATAGAGAAAAACTGAGAGTGGGAAGCCCAGGCAAGATGAACCTGCAAAAAGCTAATATGAAGACTGGAGAGATAGTCCTCATCTCTCTTGTAAAAGCCAAGTCTAATGGGCTTAAGAAAGAGCTGAAGTTTAAGCATTACTGAAAACAACACAATAATTATCAGAAATCAATATGAATTTTCAGGAGCAAATTTTAATGGACTTACCTTATCTCATGTTTTGATCAGGTATTTAAACATGTAACACTATTATAGTGTGAGCTGCACTGGTTGCCTTTGTTTCCAGATGCAATTCAAGATTCTGGTTGTCACCAATTATTTTATCAATGGCTGGAGAATAAAAATGGAAATTAGAAAATTATAGAAGACTAAGGAAAAATAGTAATCATGTGAATAAGAATTAAATATGGTAAGAAATGGATTGTTATAATAATTAAATATATTGAATATATATGAAGTATATATTATATTGAATATATGAAGTAAAAATAGAGCACTGATATTATCGTAATGAATATATTAATTGTAATGGATATTACAAGATATTTGTACCCAGACAACACACAGTTTAAACAGATGATGGATTGTTTGCATAAAATAAAATTTAAAATGTAATTAAAAAAAAGATTCTGGTTGTCACCTTTAAAGCTCTTCCGGCTTGGGACCAGATTACTTAAAACCATCTTCTTGCAGTGATTTCTACCTATCCAAATTTGTCTGATAGGTTGAGCATTCTAAAGGTCCTGCCAGCCAAGGAATGTTGGCTGGTGGGGACTAGGAGACATACTTTTCCAGCCGTAGTCCTTACCCTCTGGAACATTCTCCCCTCAGTTGAGGATGGTCACTGCAGGGAAGTACCACCAAATGTATTTCCCTAATAGATGGAACTCTATAGATGGTGGGTCTAGATGTAACTGGGGAGAGGCAGTCCTTTAAATAACTTGGTTTCAACCATGTTGGGCTTTAAAGGTGATAGGCGGCATCTTCAATTGCACCCAGAAGCAAATCAGCAATCAATGCAGCTCCTGTAAAAGGTGACAGGTGCACAGATTTGGTTTGCACAAAATAATAATAATAATAATTATTATTATTATTATTATTATTTATTCGACTTGTATGCTGCCCTTCTCCCTAGGGACTCAGGGCGGCGAACATTAAAATACCACAAATTTACAATAAAAAACAGATTAAACGTAACAAGTCGGACTATCAGTTTAAAATTAACAGTTAAAATCCCCCCTCCCAAGTCATTCCAGGCCGGCCTGTTGAAACAGCCAGGTCTTCAGGTCCCGGCGGAAGGAGCAGAGATCAGGGGCCAAATGGAGATCCACGGGAAGCTGATTCCAAAGGGCGGGCGCTCCCACGGAGAAGGCCCTAGCCCTAGGGACCGCCAGCTGGCAATGCCTAACCGCCGGTATCCCAAGGAGGCCCCTTCTATGGGAGCGAACAGGGCGATCGGAATGTGATGCTGGCAGGAAGCGTTCCCGCAAGTACCCTGGACCCAAGCCATTTAGGGCTTTATAAGTTGTCACTAGCCCCTTGAAGCTAACCCGGAAGGCAACCAGCAACCAATGCAAGTCGCGCAGGAGGGGTGTAACATGGGAGTATTGGGACACCCCCATCACAGCCCGCATGGCCACATTCTGCACCAGAATTGTGTGGGCCACTATGTTTTGAGCCAACTAAAACTACCAGCTACTAAAACTACCAGCAAAGGTAGTCCCATGTAGAGCGCATTGCAGTAGTCCAAAGTGGAGGTTACCAAGTCACAAGTGACTTTGAGAAGGCCTGGTGATGAATGGACGTAACTGGCACACAATACACAGTTGTGCAAAAGGTGTCCTGACTATTACTGCTACCCGGAGTTGTGAGTCCATGAGAACCCCCAGGTTATGCACCAGGTGTCTGGGGTAGTGCAATCCAATCCACAAGATGGCAGTTCCCCAAGAGCCAAGGAGCCCTGCATCTAATGCTACTCTGTCTTGCCAGGGTTCAATTTTAACTTGTTGCTCCTCACTCAGACATCAACACCCTCCAGGCACCAAGAGAGGACTGGTACAGCATTGGAGTTAGTTGTTCTGGAAGTTTCAGCAGTGCCACCACAGAAAAACCTCATTCTAGCTTGTTTGTTCAATAAAGACAACATCTGCAATCACAGATTTCATGTGAAATGACATAGGAAAAGATACAGAATATCTAAAATGATACCTAGCTCTCATTTCTGAGCTTGACTAAGTTTTGGAAAATCAAGTTTTGGAAAATAATAAAATTAATATAGTTGTGAATTTGTACAATAAGTTATATATGCAAATGGTTTTGATTTTTTTACTGATTTCACTGCTGATATTTTTATAGTGCCTCTCTCCATGTATATGATTTTCAGAGTGATCTTTGTTAACATCTCATAACAAAAAAGGAAAGGAAAGGGTTAGGGTTACCTCCCCTTCCAAATGTTAGAAAATAATGAGAATCCTTTCTGTGAGAAATGTTATATGGCTGAGGCTATACAGAGGCTAACAGGTATATACACAATTTTAGGAAAAGTAGCTAATAGTTACACCTTAATATAAATTCAGAACAATAGTCCCTGAATCACCAAGCCACATAAAAATTGTACAACTTTTGAAATTACTTCAGAGACAATATTGAGCAAAACGAGCTACTATTCTTCCTGGAAAATCCACTCAGGACTAATATGAATTACTACTAATGAAAGTACTGCATTGATGCAAATTTGATCTAATAGATACTTTATAATCTTCCATAATGAACTGCATATTTACAATCCATTCCAATTCTTTAGAATCCAAGCCCTAAACAATGATATCAAATGATAGGCACAAAATAACACTAGTAACACTGCAGAGTAGCCAGCACTTGAGAGAGCTGGGGAAATATTCCAACTATTGAGAACATGTGATACTATGAGAATATATGGAGGCTAAAGACATTCCCATTAATATACATGCAGCTGGAGGTTGGCACATTGTAATGTGCCACTTTCTAATATTTATTTTTATTTTAAAAATGCCAAGTTATTGAGCAAATAGTCTGGGGGACAAAAGGGAAGCTATCAGGCATGGTGGAGCCCTTGGACACTGCTGCCTCCCCACATAAAATTTGAAAGTTATATAGTCAGTTTATAGTCAAGGCTATCAGAGGAATATCACTACTATATGTAATAGACTGAACATACTATTATATTCCAAAACAGTTATATTTAAATAACAAACATATCTATTGCTGTGTTCACAATCATCAGAACTGATGGAATGCGTACTGTGATTCTACCAAAGCATCCAAGGAATCTTTAGAGCCTAAATGGATTTAAGAGGCAACAATTTTATGTACACTCAGTTTTGGGTGTATCCAAATTATAACCGAGGATTGTACTGTAAATAAATTATCTAGAAACATTACTGACATTAGTTCAATTTATTTTCTAGTAAAGTGCCCCTTTAATAGAGTTGTTATAGTTGTACTATCAGCCAGTTGTGTAGGCTGGTTTTGGAATTTTTTTCCACCTCCAGTTCTTCCCAAAGGCCTCAGATAAAGAGTTGTTATTTGTTGGTGTTCCATCTCAGAATGTAAGTTGTTCCAAGTAAAGCTACCTTTTGTAGTTAACTGATTTTATCAATGTCTAAGTGTTCAAGTGGTGCTCCAGATGTTTTGGGATTTCACCTAAGGCATCTATTAGTATTGATATTAATTTTGTTTTCTTTTTTTCTTTTGTTAGATTTAATATAACTGCCTACTCTATTGAACTCCAAGTGGCTTACAAAATATAATAGTAAATTAAAACAATACAAAACAATGAATCAAGACAAACCAAACTAAAACCACATACTTTTCTCTACCACATATAACAAAATTAATAAATCTCACTATTATAAAAATATTTCACATAACAGAGAAAATTCATCCTGATGGACAAATCAATCTCAGTTATTCCTTCCTTTGCTGTTCCTGCAAGGCATACAAAGCTGAGGCACTCCCCAAATTTTCAGCAGTACAGAACTCAATGTTGAAGATGGTTTTAGACGATAGGTTTGAGGGCACCGTTGATGTAATCAAGCCAAGTGGTAACACTGTAGAGTTCTGGGGAGACATGGCAGGCTTGACAATGATTATTCAATATGTGTGTCGCAAAGAAAGGCAGTCAGCAGACTATAAAACTCCCTAGGATATAAAAAAATGAGAAAGCAACATATTTTTGCTCAGTAGTGTTTAATTGTGGATATAAATCTTCACTCACATAAATCTAAAGGCACTCATCTAAAGGCAATCTGCCACTCTGAAGATAATAAGTGAACAAGGTCAAACTAATTCTGTCTGTTTTTAAGCTAACTACACATTATTCTAGAGAATACTTGGAGATCCTTGACCGTCTATTCACATATCTTATTAAAAGCAAAGCACACGTGGAAGCTAGCAATAATAAAACTAAATATAATTTTAGCTAACATTCAGTAAATTTACTTTTAAAAGATAATGGAAAAAACTATTGAAATGTGAGTTTTTTTGTTGCTAATATATTCCCCTTTGAAGCAAGGTACTTGGTAATCTGAACTGAGAAAACACATGCGGTTATTTTTTTCTCTTTGGAAACAAAATGGAGAAAAAACTTGATCCAAAAACAATATTAAATACTTTGGCTTCATAAACTGCTGTATCTACTTTTTCTTAAAATAAGCCGTAGTCACCTGTTTTGAAGTGGTTCCATTGTACAATTTCACACCATCTTATGGGTGCTTTTAAAAATATAATCAAAATATTGCATATTTTAAAAAGTTCTTATTTTTAAACAATGTACACATTTAACTTTTAAAATGTTTAAACATGAAAAATAATATTGAAATTATTTTGACTATTAATAATTTAGTCGTCTAGTCAAATCATAGGAGATTTCATATGGAAACAGCTTACACCAGGGGTCTCCAAACTTGACAACTTTAAGACTTGTGGACTTCAACTCCCAGAATTCCTCAGCCAGCTATGCTTGAAGTCGACAAGTCTTAAAGTTGCCAAATTTGGAGACCTCTGACTTACACAAACCTTGACTATCTTGTCAGTTTTGGGTGATTTTAATTTTTTTTAAACATTCAGATACCATCTACTAATGTCACATAAGGATTATAAAGAGGTTCTTTCAAGTTTGTTACTTATTGAATGTAGACACTGTTCAACTCCAGGACAACTCATATAAGGCACAGTTCTACATGATAGCTCTGTAAAGGCCGAAGATGGCAGAATGACAACCAAACAAATATACCTCAACTATCCAGGTGAACTCTATTAATGAGAAAGTCAGGAAGAAAACGCTGGGAGCTTAAACTGAATTTTTTTTCTGCTGTAAACAATTTAGCATCAGGCTTAAAGTCTTCATTCTTGTCTACAATAAAGATTCTACTCTTGCAGAATTATATCTAAAAGGCTTCTGTCATGTGAAACCAAGACCAAGCTTGATAACCATTGATGTTTACAACTACTGACATGGTTTTTCCAGTTCCAGCCTGGTCTTCTCATGCAGTATGTGAACTTTTTTCACTAGAATTCCATTGCATTATCCTTATGTATGGGAACCATCCTTTCTTTTAGAACTACCTCTTGGTTGTAAGAATCATCCCTTGTTATGAGAGGTTGCTCCTGGTGAGTCATAGAAGTCATGATTCTGTTATATTATTTCTTATACCGCATTGGCTGACATCTACCAAAATAGTCTCTTCTTGTTTTAACTCGGTCTTAAAGTTTTGTGCTTTAACTGGGTCTTATACATAGCACCATTCTTACACGTCTTTACATTTTTCATCCAAAGACATAGCACAAAACTATGAGTAATATGTAATTTCATACCATGGTAGTAGTAATATGCTATATACTGATACGGGGGGGGAGGGGCATGCAATGGCTCAGTGTTTAAAGAAGCTGATAGCCTAGGTTCAAGATCTGAACACCGCACAAAAGGTCAAGCTCTTGTTACTTCCTGTAGATCCTGCTAACCTAGCAGTTCAAAAGCATGCAAATGCAAGTAGATAAATAGGTACCACTTTGGCATTCTGTGTGCTTGGTGTATAGTCATGTTGGCCACATGACCACAGAAGTGTCTTCGGACAATGCTGGCTCCCTCAGCTAAGAAATGGAGATGAGCATCACCCTCTAGAGTTGGACATGATTGGACAGGGGAGATTTATATACTGATATAGAATAATTATATTTCTAAAAAAGTGGAAACCTTCTACTTACTAAGAACAATAGCTAGCATTTAAGTGGCTTTCCTTTTTCTAAATTGCATTGAGCAGTGTCATTGTTATGGTAACTTCAAAAATGTTTTTGTTTTGCCATTGCTGAACTTGTGCACATTTAAGTTTTGTTCCTTGTTTTCATTCCTTATGTTTAATTCATCAGTTTATTTTTCCCCTCTGCTGGAGAAGGAAATTTCTTGGCAAAAGCCACAATATACTGGCAAATTTGTGGGTGTCAGACACTTTTTTCAGTAGACAACAACATTTTAGCACTAAGCAACATGAAAGAGCATCTGGAGGATTCTTATACAAAGCTTTTCTCCCTGTAGGTTGCTATATACAAAAAGACAAGAAAATTAAAAGCTACTTATGAAGAATACCTTTAAAAAATGGAAATTAGTAGCTACAATCAATAATGTCAGTGATGATGTCTGCTTCTACAAATACACTATGCCCAAAAAAGTTATTAAAGCAATGACAGATGTAGAACATATTTTATCTGACAAGATAGAGTATATCAGCAGTATTTACAACTGAGAGACCAAGAGAATGACTCTGGAAAGGATGTTTCACTGAATTTACACAAGAAATTGTCTAAAGTTTTAAAATCAAAGGGAAATACCAAGAGAATGACCTGGATAATTTTCTCCTATTTAATTATAAAGTTCATCTCCAAAAGAGACAAAAATTTCTTTCTGGTTGCGTAACAAGTGCCACCAATAGAAAAAACTTCACTGTAGACTTTGCCTTTTTGCTCTTGCTAAGAGCAAAAGTGGTGCACAGTACATATTTTCCCCAGTCAGAAAAAACAAACTTCCTTTTGTTAAACAGTAAGGGACATGGATCTAGTCATACACAGTCCTGGCCTTAGGGGCCAATGCAGACTCTGTAGCTGTCTTTGGTGATCTTTTGCAACCATTTAAGACAATGCTGAATAATTGCACACTTTTTTGCTTAATATACATATTTTAAAAGAAATCATGTAAAATAAACTTTAACCTTTGATAATTCATTTCTCATGTCCAAAGTTTTGGCTTTTTTTAATTAAAAAAAACACCAGCTAATGTTTTTTTTTGTAAGATATCAGTCGGTATCACAGCCACTACATCCCTTGGATCTGAAATGTTTTTTTTCAAAAGCATCTCCCAATTCACGCAAATATATTATCTTCTTCAGCTCTTACCTCGATAACTATTCTTGGCAATCAGTTTGTATCAGGCCAATGTTAAGTTGACCCACAGAGTGTTGTTGACGATAGAGATCTTTAATGCATCAGCACAGGGCTAGTAACTCAGATATTTAAAATGCAAGTATTCTCAACACTTTGTGTCTCTAGTGTTATCACCAATTATAAAGTTCATAACAAAATTTAACAGCTGCTGTCAAAAATATCCATCATCTCTTCTTCATTAAATTGCCTGAGGCAGGCAGACTGAGATTACTGCCAATGATATTCTGTGTTTCCAACTGAGATTTTAGTACTGCAATAATGTCATTTAGGATTATAAATCTAAAACAGTAAATAGAATGTTTCCTTCACAAGATGAGAAATAAGACTAGAATGTTAAAAGCAACAGCGTTTATTTGACAATGTTTCACATTGCTGCAGAAATAATTCCTATCAGATGGGGCTTTTAAACTGGGGTTTGGGATACTGTGGGTGTTATATGCAAATTTGAGGAACCATAAGCCTGAGAGCCTGAGTCTATCTTTGTATTCTGCCATAGCACTCTGCCTCTGGAGAGATTTAAAAAAAGTAAGGAGACTTTTTCATCATGTACTAAGACTGTGTTTACCAAAACAGAAGACCAAGATTTTTACCCCTGTTTTTTAGAAGAAACTTAATGGTTTAATTAATGGTTAATGCTAATGCATAATGAGTGAGTTCCCACACTGAACAATGGCAAAACCAGAGCTTAGCAAGGTGTCACTGTAATTTTAAAAATAGTGACTTTCATACATTATCTCACATCAATCATATATCTGTCAATTTTTATTGTGATCTGTTTTTAGAAAAATATAAATCAGAGCCCACAAGAGATTAATTTGTAGTAGTTAACCACTTTCATTTAAAGTCTTAATTACTTAATTCATTGCCATATTAACTTAGTCAATTTTTGTCATCTTTCAAGTATGAACTTTTCCATATTTATGGATAATGTTTTATTCTAATACATACATTACAGAAAGGTTAGGATTATATTTTTCTAAAAAAAAATACTGTTACTTAAAAGAAGTGTTACACTCAGCATGGAATGAGACAACTTTCCATGGCCAACTCACTGCAGCCAACTTGCCATAGCCAACTTGCCATAGCCAACTGTGGTCATGGCCAATTTGCCATGGGGCAACTTGCTGTGGGACAATTTTACAATTCAATTTAATTATTTAAAATAAATAAAAAATGTTTTAATTTTTGTCATTTACATTTCATTTGGTCCCTCCATTTGCATCCATTCTTTAATGATTCTATTCCACCATTTCTTTGATATTTGTGTAACTCTTGTCCTATAGTAAGTTATCCTGTGGTGAGTTGTCCTGCAGCAAGTTGGCCATGGTAAGTTGGCTATAGTGAGATTGTCATAGTGAGTTGGCCATGGTGAGTTGGCTGTGGCAAGTTGGCTATGGCAAGATGGTCATAGCGAGTTGGCGATGATGAGTTGTCTGCAGCAAATTGTCATAGACCCCACTCAGCATCCATTTATACCGTCATGAATTCTATGTTTACAGTTCTAATGAATGAATCTGATCAGATTTAAAGAGGAATGAAGATTTTGCAGATTGCTAACACAAAACATACTATTTTGTCAAATTCCAAATCCTAATAACTACCATTTATAGCTCATCAATTGGTGTTAGATTAATAAATCTTGCATTGTACATGGGTTACGTGCTGTTCTAATATCAAGACAAGATATATTGTATGTGGTTCACCATTTAAATTACTGTTTTATATATTCCTTGGACAAGACCTCCCCATGTTTATATATGTCATTCACAGACATCCTATTCATGGGTACTACTTCTTCAGCTCTTGGCAAAATACACTATCTAATGGATTGGAGATGTGTAATATAGAGAAAGCCTTGACAATAAACTGAAGATATTTTCATCCATGTTTCATAGACAAGATAAAACATCAATGGTCAGACTGATATTCATAACCTGCATCTAGAATTATTTTCTATAGCCTCATATTACAAAATTAAGTATTGTCATTTTTAAAAATATCAGTTTCTGTTCAAAAAGCAGTGTTTTGGACTGTAGAACATTAGTATTAACAAAACAACCTAGTACTTTTCTAAATGAGGATTTCTATGAGGATCACTATCTAGAACAGTTGTAGGCAACGTTTACTTTCAAATGCAGCATCTTGTAAAGTATCTTTTGTTTCTATAGTTCACTGGCATATGATTATATGCGGTATTCTCTTTTGGGTTGTTTATTTCTAAACCTGTAGCTAGAGAAAGGATGGTGTTTCAAATGTTCACTGTCCACAGACAAAAATATTTCAGAGGAATGTGATTATAGAATTGTCTGACAATTTGAAATTCATTTATTGGATGTCTACCAGTGCCTTACTAGAAAATATGATAGCTCAAATAAGAAGTTCAGCCACAGATCTTCTAGTTAAATGGATCTTTAGAAAGTAAAGTCACTTTTTATCCTTTATATTAAAACATTAGCAGATGTAGCTATGCAAGCTCCTCTAAATACGTCTACTAAACTTTCCTTACTGATTCTTTCCAATTTTTTAAAAAAAGATTCAGTAACTTCTTTTGAATAAGAGATTAGCTAAAGCATAATCTTCTCTTACCAATTATTGAATGTTAAAAGCTTACCACCCCTCCCCTCTTCAGAGGTAAGTAAAAAGGACCTGATAACAATGCAGTGCTTTGAATTCTTGAGATGAAAGATGTTCTGGTTTACAATAGATTACAGCCTTTAAATCAGATCTTCTTCTCTGTTAATATCCCCACTTATATTCACAAAAGTTCTTTTCCCTTTGTCAATCCACTTTATGGCTTTTCAGCAATTTTACAAAGATAATTTCTTTTCCAGAACAGTTTAGTATATTGGTACACATTTCATTGTGCGAACATAATTGGATTTGCATTATACTATTTCAATTTTTTATTTTGAGCTACTGTGACATGATATGAATAATTAACTATCAGCATTTGTATTAGGTTGCCTATCAGCAATATAAGCCTTTAAGTTATCTTTTAATTAATGTTTCAGGGGGAAAAAGTGTGGCATTCTTACTAAAATGCAGATGTTCTGATGACCTTCAAACATATCAGCTCCCAGAATTCTTATATATAATTTTATTATAAATTTTGATTATAATAGTAAAATTTAACCCAAACTAACTGAAAGATAAAAAGTAGAAAGCAGTAGAAAATCAAATGAAAAAGCAAAAATAAAAAGATGAGAGAAAAGACAGAGACAAATAAAAATGAAAAAGGAGAAAAGAAATATATATAAAAAATGACTTCCAAACTTCACCACAAGTTGAAAAAATTAGCAATGTTTCACCCACCGCCCTTGAGGTTACAACATTTATTTCTTCATCCCATATCCCATGTCTTATCTATAAATAAATCCATAAAAGATCATATTTTCAGTCCTAGTGTCAGAAGAACATGCCTAAAAGTGTTTCCAGAAGTAATAACATATCTTATTTTAATCTTGATGAAATAAACCAACTTTATATTTCTTCCTTTCACTTCTGTCTTAATTTAAATATTGTCATAAGATTCAATTTCTCTTCAATTATTTTTGTCCCATCATATAGAGCTCTTCAAAGCTTTAACAAACCTCTTTTATAAATCTAAAAGGAAAAATTATTCAGTTCACTCTCTTGGTTTATCTTTTGTATTTCTCTTTTATGTTTTAAAACCTCAGGCAGATTCTTTTGTAAATCCAATTAAATATCCTTTTCTATGTCATTCCCTTGGCCTATGAGTTACAAATCCACTTTTGAAATCATCACTATCTTGTCAGATAAAATATGTTCTACATCTGTCATTTCTTCAATAATAAGTTTTGGACATGGAATATCCATAAAAGCAGACATCACTGCTGACACTTTAGATATTGTGGCTACCAATTTCTAGCTCTGTTCTTCAAAAGTCTTCTTCAGTATTTTCACTATTATAATGTTTTGCACCATTTTATAGGTTTGTAAATATTTTCTCTATCTAAAATCTTTAGTCTCCTTTAATGTCCACTTTCTGAAATATGAAATTGTTTATCTTTGTTATATCTTGTAAATACCAAAATAGTATCTATTTTCCATGATAAGCTGTTTGTCTTTATATTTAATTTCAAAATCTTATAGTAAATGTTTCAATATTCCAAATTTACCTGGGATTTTAGCCTATTTATAACTTTCTAAGGTAAAATTTTATTTAGCTTTTTTTGTTTATTTCAAATGCTTTAAATTCTTAAGCTTATAATTAAATTTTTCTTTTGTTCAGGATTGAACTGGATTTTCAAACTTGTGATTTTGAAGATTTCTGATAGAGAAATAGTTAATGAGCATTTTCAAAAAACGATCAGTGAGTGAGATTTGTGAACATAGTCTCCCATTTAAGTAAAATGGCTAATCTCATCATCTCCCAGCACTTAAATCTGCCTAAAGCCACCATTATGAGGTCTCCTTGTAAGAAGCAGCTTTCCAGAGAACCTGTGGGTTATCTCCTATCCTCTCCTTATTCAGAGAGGTTCCAAGAAACCATTCTACTTGCTGGTTCCTTTTTCTTTGCTGTGGTTATTGGGTCTGCTTTTGCTCAGTTTGCTATATCTTTTCCAGAAATCCTTAACTCTCAGAATTTTTAAAGGCCATACTAGCTAAGATTGAGGGCAACCAAATTCCAAAAATATGGCATCTATGCAACTTGAAAAGATACTAGAAATGATTTGCTCTGTTGAGCCCAAATAAAAACCCATGTTTTGCTTCAAGATATATCACCCATGGCATCACTAAAATAGCCACCAGCAGGTCTGCTATTGCTAGACTTATCACAAGGTAGCTGGTAGTAGTTAGCAAGTTCTGTTCCCTCACAACTGCTAGGCAGACTAGGATCTTCCAAAAAACAATGACTAAAATCAAGATGGAGGAAAAGAGGACATAGTAGGCATGAAGCTGTGGTAATCCAAGTTTGCTAAAGTTATTCTGCCAATTTATGGCTTAAATGATAAAATTTGGAGAGCTGAAGGATTCCATCCCCATTATGATGAAGGAGATCTGCAAAACATATCTGTTTAAAAGTTTGTATGAAATAAGACACACACACACACATTACAGCAGTAAAATAATTAAATTTCAAAATGTTCAAACATGGATAGCTCAGCCTCCATTGACTATAACGTTTCCATCTTTTCAGTGGCCTTGTTTGCTGAACATTTTGAAAATAGAGACTGAGGAACAGTGAGAGTTTTATTAAAAATCATTTTATTTCTTGTTCATGGATTTGTAAATAACATAGATTTATATGATATAATATGTTTCATAAGACCATAATCTTGGAATGCTTCTAAATATTGGGGTGCTTTCAAACACTGAAGGACACAAAAGTTGTATTTTCCAGATAATTTATGGCCTGCTTGATAGTCTATTCATGAAGAATCCTATCATTACTTTACTCTAGGCTGCTTTGGAAAATCCAATTTTGAAACCTTTTTTGCCACAATTTTTAAGCAAATCATTACTGTTTCAAGTGAATCCAGTTTCCCTAATTGACTTTGCTTGTTGGAAGCTGGCTTGAAAGAGTGCAAATGGTGATCATGATTCTGCACAATGATAAATAAGTTTGCAATTGCTGGTTGCAAGGCACCCAAATTTTCATAATGTCATTGTGGTAGGGATGCTATGAAGGTAATGAGGTCTGGTTGTCACTTTTTTCAGTGCCTTTGTAACTTTGAATAGTTGCTAAATGAATAGCAATAGCACTTAGACATATATACCGCTTCACAGTGTTTTACAGCCCTCTCTAAGCTGTTTACAGAGTTAGCATATTGCCCTCAACAATCTGGTTCCTCATTTTACCCTCTTCAGAAGGATGGAAGGCTGAATCAACCTTGAGCAGATGAGAATTGAATTGACAAACTGCTGGCAGCCGGCAGTCAGCAGAAGTAGCCTGCAGTGCTGCATTCTAACCACTGTACCACCTTGGCTCTTATAGAATAGTTGGAAGTCAAGGACTACCTGAATACAGAAGCTCTGCAAATGGCAAATTCCATGCTAGGGATCATACCTTCCTTCCTCCAGATTCCTAAGCATCTCAATAAAGTTATTAAAGGTTTCAAAGAAATCAGACATCTTATATACTATGAACTGCAAATTCAAGGCAGCATTCAGCAGGAGGTGCACAGCAGGATATTCAAAAGTTCTTGTTCCCAATCAATTAATGATCATTTTCTGAAGATATTAAATTTAGCTTTGATCATCTTCTAAATGAATTTAGTTGCTATTCTTAATGATTTAGCTGCAATAATGAAGAGATTGGTAAGATTACATCCTCCAATTTAGCATCTGCAAGCTGTGACTGCTTTCTCTGAAAGTAGGAAAAGTTAATCTTGTTAAGACATGAAGAAGACATTACAGAATCTGAACACACTCTCTCCCCCTCTCTCCCTCTCTCTCCTTCTCTCTCTCCCTCTCCCCTCCTCTCTCAAAAGTATTTGATTAAAAAGACTATTTGCTTTCTGCTTCCTCATCATTTCCATCATTCGGAAAGAGTAACCTTGGCCAAGAGTTGATCTACTCTAAATCATTATTCTCTTCTCTATTTTACTCTTGTTTTTTGAGTTTGCAGGCTGATGGGTTTGGCAGAGCACTAGATGGTCTACCTAGTGCAAAATTCCATTGATTTTTTAAAAATCAGATTTCAATTCTATGAAATCTTGCACATGCAATTCTCTAGAATGAAGGTTTGATGCTTGAAAGCCAAGCTGACTATGGGATATCACTAAAGAGATTAAATAACATTTCTTAAAATTGATGGATTGTTGCCAGATGAAACCAAGAAAGGCAAAAGGAATTATTCTATTAAAAAGTCCTTTGTGACATCATTGCAGCTTTGAAGTTAAATCTCTGCATACCTTTTTATAAGTGAAAATTATGAGTTGTTCTTTTTGTCCAAGAGCTCCATGGAGTCAGGGATTATTTCTAATGATAACTACATTTAATATGATTAATGGACCCAGATTGCATTGCACTCCAAAAGCAAGGATAAAAACTTCCAGAACTGCAGAAATACCTTTAAACATCTAGGCATTGGTACATTTTGCATATATTATGATGCAGAAGACATAAAGTTTCTGATTACAGTATTTCTTCTGCAAAGCTATTTTACATATACAGTATACAATCTCTAGAAACTGCTACAAGCTTTATCCTTTCAGTTTGCTGAAATCGCAATTTGGTAAATAAATGTTAAGATTTATTGGCATCTGTGTATGATTTTACAAATCTAAAATGCCTTATCAAAACTGCAGTCAGCAAAAAACTGCAAACAATACAACCATGTCAACAACATTATTTTCCTCACCATTCTATATGAACTCCAAATCAAATTCCTAATTACAGATTTTATATACAATTTTTAACTTTTTAACTCTTAGCTTTTCTTGATAGCAAAATATTAGTCTGCCTAAAAAAACTTGAAGAAACTGTCTTTAGTGCAAGAATAATTACTGGATGACATTGTTTGTGACCAGGTTTTCAGGTATATATCCTTTTTCTGGTTTCAGATACGATGAAAAACCTACATGATTTTAGAATATCTTTCTTGAACATTTGTGACAATAGGGAGGGAGGGATTTCTCCTCCTCCTTTAGCTAAAAGTTGCAATTAAAAGCTCACTAATTGCCCCAGACTTTCTTTATATTTTCTTTATCTTTCACTCTCACTTTTCACTTTTACTTCATCCCCAAACACATGCATTTTTCTATTTTTTTTAAAAAAAATATTCCAGATATTTATTTCTAGAAAGATGAAAACATTTGTTTTAAAACTCAAGGTTTTCCTCAATTAAGAAAGTCAGAATGTTGAGGAAAAAATGAATCTGTTCATATTCCTATATTCTTTATGGGTACATAAAGGTTTTTTTAAAATCTGCCTTCTAGATAGACTTATTGGCTTTCTATCTTTTAATCATATTTTTGTCTCAAGCTTCTTAACATTTGAAAGTGTCTATTGGCAGCATGCTAAAACATAATATCTTAGCATTAAAATGCAAAACATTAAAACCATGACTTACCCTTCTTGGTCTGATTACGCAGTGAAAGAATGCAGAGAATATGGTAGGTTCATGCGGCTCTAGAACACAAGGATGTGAAATCATAGCACGTATGTAAGAAAACAGGCATCATCCATGTTGTCTCCAAGCTATTTCAGAATTTTATAGATAGTATTTGAAGTATGGGAGCTCTCTGGATCTGATTTTATACCCCCAAATTTCCAAGCAGCTTTCTGAGGATCCCTGTAAACCACCATCAACCAAGCTGCTCATATCTCTGTCCTTGGTGCTGATAGCATGCTGTAAATTTCCCCCTCTCCAAGCAACTCCCATGCAATTCTGGTTATACCTAATCTCTTCTTTATAACTTTAGAGTATAAGTCTCTCTTACATATTGCTTGTATTCTTAACCAGTCTCCCCTCCTCAGATATGACAAGCCGAGCTGTGTCTTTGTTAACACATGCATAAAGCAGTTGTCTTTAAAATCCATTAGCTGGGATGTCTACTGAATATAAATTCACAATAACATGTTTTCTTAAGGAAGCACTGCAATAATAATAATAATAATAATAAAGGCTACAACCTGTGAACAAAATATTGACTTTGCTTTTTACAGACCACAGTTTAAAGTGGTGTTGAGCTATGGACAGATATGAATCAAATTCAGGTTGAATTCTGATAAGTTCTGAATCACTTCTTCACATTTTCTGGTGTAATCCAAATGATTTTTTCCTGCTATTTTAAAGGAGATCAGTGATTTTTCAGAGAAAAAGATTCACTATAAGCATTTCTGTCCTTTTAAAATCAGAATTAATTTTAATACAATTAGAATTAAACAATTAAAACATTTAAAATTTGAATAAATTAAAAATTCTCAAAATTGGAATATTACAAGTAGTTGTATAGTTGGACACAGTTATGTAACATTTTCTATACATAATATGTATATTTTTACTGGTATAAAATCCAGTGTAGCCAACATGTAGAAAATCATTTTAGTGGGAGTACAAACTTTAAGGCAAAATAATGCTATTTAACAAATATTTGTTTATTGCATTAAGGCAGAGACAAGAAAATATTTATTGCACGGTACTGGGCCATGGCCCATTGGGAATTGGGCCACACAGGTGGCAAATGAGCACGTAAGCATGCAAATCTCCATTTGTGCAAATGGCAGGTGCATGCATGAAACCATCTCCCCCCACAACCGCTGCCACTGGTGCTGGTCTGCACTGCCGGAAAGGTTAGGGACAATTGTCTTAGTAGTGTTTTATATGATTGTCCATGGTAGCCTTTTTGATTGCCTGTGATGAATGGGCATATTGGTCTACTCTCTCTTAAATGCACAATTGGTGATTAAGGGATGAGAGGTTGGTTTAGTGGGTACTCTCTTGTAGAGATCCAAAGTTAGATCTTTCTCCTCTGCTGTTTCATAGCTACATGGAACTGGTGGTTATGATACACAGTGCCATTGACTTTTTATTTATTTTCATTATATTTTTGTGGAACTTGTATGCTTGTAAACAGAAAGCCATTCCTATCTGCCTAGAACTACTCCCATCAAAAGTATGATAAATAGGGAATGTAGACAAAATTATAATTTGGTGGCAATATTTCTAATCCACATTCACATAAAAATAAATGGCAGAAATAGAAGTAAAGGCGAGACTTCTCTCTTTAGAGTTGTCCCTCAAGTATAATGAACAAAATGAACAGCATGGCTAAAGTTTTTAATTGTTTGGGTTGTATCTGCTCTGTGAGTTAATAGGAACGTTAGCTGTCAATGTTGTTGCTCTGTTTCCCTTAGCTTAAATAATAAAAATGGAACAGACAATTGAATTCTTAATATGAATTGCTTGGAGCTGAGTCTGTAGTCCAGTCCTCCCACAGAACATCCTCCTCCATGCAAAGAAAGAAAATACTGAATGTTTCATTCTGCTTTCTTGCAGCAACTATTTTTTTAATGATTTGTCCAGTTCAAGATCTGGGAAGCTGGTCCAGGAAAATCTCCAGCATGTAAAGAAAGTGATTCAAGATATGATCAAAAGTTGGGGGATTTTCAATTAGCTTTTTGTGATGACAGATGTGTTATTACCCTTTCAAAATTACAAGTAAATAATAAAATGAAATTGCGACTATGCTTACAATTTTACTTTAACCTTTCTTTGCTTTATAGGCTTGTGAAGGTTATAAACATGAGGATTGGTCAAAAAATTTTTTTATTACCATTATAACTGCAAACAGGCACTAAATGAGGCAGCGGCTAAATGAGGATGATCTGTATTATCTACAGTCTGTGCTTTATTCTATTAGACTGCATGCAATTTAAAGCAAATAACAAAAGGAAGAATCTTGAAAATAGGGGGTGATTACTGCAGTAGTGAAAAGCTGTTCTACTGAAAGTATTTAATGTCTATAATTGCAGAAATAATAAAGTAGATCTAGCATTATTTAAAAAAATCAGAAATTTCAAAATTGGGATTCTCAGCTATTCTATTCCAGTAACAGTTGGAATAGTTGAGACCAAAAGTGATTTAGTGACTTGTCCTTGGTGAAGCAAAGGCCTGTTTCAGAATTAAGAACAGGATTCAATTCATGCTATAAAGAGGATAACCAATGACTAAAGCTGGTTCTTTTTCAAGCACTCTGTCTTCTTAATTAAATATAATTAAACTATAGTTGTCTTTGCATCTTCACTGTAAATGGAATATTTGCTTTTACTGTCTCTAGAGTATATTTACTAAAAACTGTGATATGCAATATTGTATTATTTATTTTGTTCATTTAATTTGATCTCAGTGACAGCCACTTTCTTTGATTCTTGAGCATTTTTTCTATTCTCTTACTGGTCAAAACTTGGTCCTTCCCAAAAAAACCCTTCATAGCTTTTTAATCAAAGGCACAGAAATGACAAAGAAGAGAATGCCTTTATTTACCACTCTGTTGGGAATTAGGATCCTGGAACTTGATGTGTAAGAAGTTAATGGACATCTTGGCAACAATGTGAAAGTCAATTTTTAAAGACTTCTTAGTTTAGTATATGATCCTGCTAGTCCCTAATTTTCAACACCCAAGCATTAAGCAGGTTCAATCTATTAACCTTGTGAGCTGAAACAAAGTACTGGTATTGCCACATGCTGATAGATTTTATAGAAAGCAAGTTGGTTATCAATTTAATTGGGTAAAATGAATATTTTGTGTTAGGTCCTTTCTAGGCTGAACATGATCTTGTGACTCTGTGACAACCATATCCTTTGTGTCATCATGAAATATTTGATTCACAAAAGCAGCAGAGTTCTTGCTACTGATTTTTTCTTCTTTAATAACTGGTGTTCTTTTGTACTCTGTAAATATATTAAGATGATTGCTTACACAAACCTTGATTTCAGCTCTAATCTTAAGAAATCCTATATCAGCTTAATTGATTAACAAGTATTATTTTTCTTATTACTTTTTTCTGCATACGTAGAAGTTTTATTTCTCATTATACTTTTTTCTTAGAAGCTTGTCAGAAGAGTTAATTCCTTTTTATTATACAGTGGTTGAATTAATGTTCTTAAAATGGCTCACAATATGCTACAATAGTTTCATGTTTTGTAATTAATTTACCAGGGTTCAAGTAACAGATATGACACTATGCATTGTCAGGAATAATGGACACTGTCAAAATACAATTTATATGAATTTAATTGTTTACCAAAATACTCATTGGGATCCAATGACTTAGCTATTTTTTAGATCAGTTGATATAAACAAATAGTTGCTACTTGTAAAGAAATCATTTTGTAAATCAAGTATGGATAAAACAAGGTTGCAGACCATATATTCCATGTCTATAGACATATTCCATGTCTATGGAATAATACTAAATGAGAAGGATTTTGGAACTTTCTTTAAGCAAGTCAGTACAGATCATCAGCCTGGGTATTAAACCAGTAGCTTGAAAATATTACAGGGAAATATGTTTCCTCAACATTTTCAGTTTTCTTTTCATAATTTGATCCTGCTAGTTCTCTGGGGATGGGATATAGCCAATGTTGATGCATGTTGGATAACAGAAAGAATACCAAAGAGAAGTCAATATCTGTTTCATTGACTATAGCAATAACAAGGCTGATAGTGTCAACCATGTTGAGCTCTGGAATGTTGTTAGAAAAATGAGAATCCCAGAACATCTCATTGTTCTTGTATAAAATCTACACACAGGACAAGAAACCATAGTCCAGATGGAACGAACAAGACTGGGAGTTTGGTCAAGAAGTGTGGTAACGCTATATACTCTCCCTTTATTGATATATATCGAAAGAGGCTGGACTGGAAGATGAATGTAGTTTAAAATTGGATGAAAAATATTTCAATAATATGTACTGTGCTGATGACCTGAAAATACAAATGACCTGCAAGCTATACCTGTAATAAAAGTCAAAGGCATAGGGCCAATGGGTCTATAATTAAATTGAAACATGATAATCAGTATAGTAATTTTAGAATTGACAATGAAGACATTGAAGTGGTGGATAACTTCTACCTTTTAGGATCAACTATCAACACTAACAGAAGTAGCAATTAAGAAATACAATACAACCTTGCATTTCATAGAGTAACAATAAAGGCATGGGGAAAGATATTCAAATTAACCTGTCAATATGATACCTGCTTTATTTATGGTTGCCTGCTGCATTTTCAGTTTTCCCAAGTTGGGAGGGATGCGCTGCCAAAGAACTACATCTTTTCCAGCAATTAAGTTGAAATGATATGTCTTCATCCTTCATTTCTTGTGAGAATTAGTGTTTGGACAAGAACATACAGGTGAAACTCGAAAAATTATAAAGTCATGCAAAAGTTCATTTATTTCAGTAATGCAACTTAAAATGTGATACTAATATATGAGATAGACTCATTACATGCAAAGCAAGATAGTTCAAGCCGTGATTTGCCATAATTGTGATGATTATGGCTTACAGCTCATGAAAACCCCAAATCCACAATCTCAGAAAATTAGAATATTACATGCAATCAATAAAACAAGGATTGTACATAGAACAATATCGGACCTCTGAAAAATATAAGCATGCATATGTACTCAGTACTTGGTTTGGGCCCCTTTTGCAGCAATTATTGCCTCAATGCGGCATGACATGGAAGCTATCAGCCTGTGGCACTGCCAATCAGCCACTCAGTCTCTCAATCCCAATGGTTCATTGGGGTAATTGGTTGAACCAGGTTTGCCCATATAGTCCAACTCCCCCTGCTCAAGCAGGAGACCCTATGGAGCAGGGCTGTCAAACTCCTGGTCCATGGCCGGGATGTGTCACGTGCTGGCCATGCCTATGCCCGGTTTAGCAAAGGGGGGGAGTCCTGATACATCATGTGACAATGCAGTGATGACGTTTGACACCCTGCTATAGAGGGTTACCTCACCAGCCAAATTCCAAGTCCTGTTTCAAGGACTGCAAACTGAATCCCTGCTGGAAATGCTAAAAGGGTGGGGACAGCTCACCTCCCTGAGTACAGACTCCTTCTGGGAGTTTAGGTCCCCTGGAATTCTGGCAGAAATAATTTGCTCAGCATTGGAGGTTCAGAAAGGATTCTAACTTGAATAGTTTGCTTTTATTTACATATTTTACTTAACAGGAGTTGTAATTCACCACACTCTAAAAGAACTCTATCTAGGTAACTGCAAAACACAGAGCCTTTTAAAGTCATAAGATAGAAACAATATAAATACCATAAAGCAAAAATTCTTTGCTAAATACTTTCTATAATGGCTACCCACAATTAGTTAGGTTCAAAAGCATGCTGAAATTTTACTGATGTTATTGTGATATGCAACAAACAATCCTCAAGGAAGAGGGGAAGAATGAGCCTACCTTAGAGAAAGCCCATCATTTGAACAGAATAGAATAACAGAGCTGGGAGGGACCTTGGAGGTCTTCTAGTCAATCCCTATTCAAGCAGGAGATCCTATGCTATTCCACACAAGAACATAGAACTTCTGAAGGCAAGTTATTCCACTGGCTAATTGTTCTCACAGTTAGGAAATTTCTCCTTAGTTTTAGGTTGGTTTTCTCCTTGATCAGTTTCCATCCAGTGCTTCTTATCCTAACTTCAGGTGCTTTGTAAAGTAGGTTGAGCCCCCCTCATCTTTGTAGCAGCCCCTTAGATATTGGAACACTGCTATCATGTCACTCCTAGGAAATTACTCTTTAGTTCTGGGTTGCTTCGCTCCTTGATTAGTTTCCATACCTTGTTTCTTATCTTCTCATGCTTTGGAAAATAGATTGACAGATTCTTCTTTGCGGCAGCCCCTCAAATATTGGAACACTGCTATCATGTCACCCCCTAGTCCTTCTTTTCACTAGACTAGACAAACCCAATTCCTGAAACTGTTCTTCATATGTTTTACTTTGTCCACTAATCATCTTTGTTGCTTCACCCTTTCCAAAGTCTCTACATCTTTTTTATATCATGGCAACCAAAACTGGATGCAATATTCCAAGTATGGTCTTACCAAGGCATTATAAAGGGATAATAATACTTCATGTGATGTTAATTCTACCCTCTGTTAATGTAGCCTAGGACTCCCTTGGTTTTTTTGGCAACTGCCAGACACTGCTGGCTCATATTTAAGTGATTGCTGCAAGATCCCTCTCACAGTTACTACTATTGATCCAGATACCACCTATTTTACAGTTACTACTATTGATCCAGGTACCACCTATTCACCGCTACTACTATTGATCCAGGTACCACTCTCAGATATAGTGAGTGATAGAATTGATGAAAAATGGCTGGGAAAGCAGGTAGATTTCATGGGAATTAAATCAAAACATCCAGATCACGGTGGGCAAAGTAGTGGCAGTTCCTTGCTAGATTGCTTTTGACTGACCTGAGCTCATACACTGGCTTATGCAAGCTTGGAGGGATGGTCTCTCTCTCTCTAGTTAGTCAAAATCTGCCTTTCACTGAGCTGTGATTCAGACATATATAGTGTGTTTGGGGGAGGTCATTTCTTCCGCCAGGAATCTGAACAAACAGTATAGTAGAAGGATACCTAGAAAAGATCAGAGTAAATGATACAGCTATTCTTTGTATGTAGAGAATGCATGCATCTGTTTCATATGGCTGCTTCCTTGAAGCTCATGGGCAAGGGGTCTCCTACTGGTCTTCAATGATTCTGCTATTATTCCCTGCAGGAGAACCTACATCTTGGGTGAAAAAATGGCCAAGATTTTCTAATGAGGCAGATTACGTGGGGCATGAGACCAAGAGAAACTTGGCCTCCTTTAGAGAGGAAAGAAGAATCAATCAATGGAACCTTCATTTGGGATCTATTGAGTAAACTTCAGATGCAATGCATCAAAGTTCTGTGGTAGTAACCATAATCCAAGTCAGGACAGTACCTCAGTCAATTTGCTTCTGGTCAACTTTCTATTTAAAGATGTCTTACTATGCTCTCAGGATCTCTGGCACAAGAAGCTAATTCTAAGAGGTCATAGTTGACTCTTTACTTTTCAGTAGACTTTTAAAGATTCTCATCCGAATTTGTTTGGTTTTTATACTGTATACAATGGGGTTCATAAGGGGTGGTACTAAAAGATAGACATTGGCCATGAGGATGTGAACAACTGGGGAAGCATTTTTCCCATATCGATGGATCATGGAGAGGCCAATCATTGGTGTATAGAAGGTTAGGACAGCACAGATATGGGAGATGCAGGTATTCAAGGCCCGGAGGCGCTCTACCTTAGAGGCAATACTTAACACAGTTTTGAGGATCATAACATATGACAAAACAAGCAATATAGAGTCAAGAACCATAGAAGACACCACCACCATCAAGCCATAGATGCTGCTGATTCTTCTGTCTGAGAGGACCACTTTCAGAATATCCTGGTGCAAGCAGAAGGAATAAGAGAGGACATTCATCCTCCCATACTCCAGACGCTTCAGGAGAAAGGAGGTTGGGAACACAAGTAAAGCAGCTCGAAGGGTCACTCCCACCCCAATCTTGATGACCATCTCATAGGTCAAAAGGCTAGTGTATCTCAGAGGGTTCCAGATTGCCACCAAGCGATCAAAGGCCATAGAAAGTAGAATACCAGACTCAACAATGGAAAAAGTATGGATGAAGTACATCTGGACCAAGCAGGCATCAAAATAGATCACACGGTGATTGAACCACAGGACACTGAGCATAGTGGGCAAAGAAGCAAAAGATAAGCCCAAGTCTGAGAGGGCCAGCAAAGAAAGGAAATAGTACATGGGCTCATGGAGAGTTTGATCTGTCTTGAGGACAAAGAGGATGGCACAGTTCCCTGTAATGGCTATAAAGTACATGGAACAGATAGGAAGAGAAATCCAGAAGTGATGTTTTTCTAGTCCAGGAAAGCCTGTCAGGAGGAAAATTGGGGTGCTGTCAGTCTTATTAGAGGATGTCATAATGCTCTCCCAAGCCATATATCCTGTAGTTTTTGATGTGTGCTGTAAAAAAAGAAGAAAAGAAAAGAAAAAGAAGTCATGTGTTAAATGATCAGCTCAAGATCCTTACTTCTTTAGCTGCCCAGCTGAGACTTTTCATCAAATATATTAATTTGGACACACTACAAAAAGACTCAACTCTCTGAAGAAGGCTATAATACTGCAAAATGTGGAAGGAAAGAGAAGATGATGATCATCAACAAGGGAGATGAACTAAGATACAAAAAGGTTGGGGACAGATTGTCATGGAGGAAATCTATAGAAATCAAATGCAGTCGCTCTGGGAGGCTGCAAAAGCTACAGAAAACTTATTTTCTCAAACTTACAGTTTTTTTCAATATTTTATTAATGGTGGATGTATTACCCTTCACAACCATGTAATAACCATTTAAATTTAAAAAAAGGAAAACAATGAAAATATATAATGGATAATTATAAAATAAAATGAAGGTTAATTGCAATTAAGATTAAAAAATAATAGTGGGTCAAGATTGGGATCCATAGTTTTGGGGCTCACTCTTTTTTCCTCTTTCTGGATGAGAGGAACATTTGGTCTCTTCTAGTATCTCCTTCAGAGTCAATTCGGCGTCCTGGTGAAGGCACTCAGCTAGAAATTCAAGACGATGAGTTCTAGTACTTAGGCACAAAGCAATCTGGATCCTCTTGGGCTGGCCCCTTGCTCAGTCTCAGAAATGAGACAATGGCAAACCACTTTGAAAATCTTGCCAAGTAAAATGGCAAGGACTTGTCCGGGATCAGAAACAATTCAATAGAAGAAGAAAAAAAGAGTACCTCCTTAGTTCTCCAGTAGTCCTGTAAGTTTCCAACAGCTCTCCAGGCAGTTCCTTTAGTATCCCATAGGAAGAATGTCCTCTATAAGACCTGGGAACTTGATCCTGTTTCACATCTTTTCAAATTAGCTAGAAGATCCTTTTTCACATCGTTTCTGATCTGTACTCTTTTTTATTCTTTTTAGTATCACAGCAGTTCATCCTACCATGTAGAGATCATCATCCCAGACAACCTGTAGCCATCTTCATTAAGAGAGACTTCTCAAAGGGGAATTACAAGTGATTTAAAGAGCCTCTATTAGAGACCTTGGAAGAGGCTGGTTTCTTCCAAGGCTATAGCCTGGGAATTCTTTGACCTTAGCTAAGAAGGCACCAAAAAAGAGAATACTCCTTCCTGGTCCAAGAAAAGACCCTGCAATATCCACCAGGTAAGAGTTTTTATATGAGGGAGGTGTTGGCTGCTTACATCTGAGAAAACTATCTCTGGGAGCTGCTCAAGGGAATGTTCTTTGTCCATGTTGTCTCTAAAGAATTACAGTGAGAAAATAGGTAGCTTGGGTTGAACTGTAGATCCCTTGGTGCATTTGAGCTTAGTTGTTTTTCCTAAAGAGGTTTCATTATCCAACTGGGTAACATCTTTAGTGGTAGCTAGAATTTCAGGGAACCCAGCTAGTTATCAGGCTTCTGCTCAGCAGACTGAAGAGGAAACAGTGATGCCAGCTCACTATCAAGAGCAACTCTGGCTGGCTTACAATACAATAGAACTAGAAGTATAAAACAATTATAAATATAGGACAATCAAAATTTAAAAAAAGTAAATAAATCTCTTGGCAGTAATGCTGAAGTGGCCCCTTATCATTCTATGAAAATTCTCAGTCATCCAGGTCAAGGTTGTCCCAAAGGTGCCCTTTCAAGGGAAAACTGGAGTTTCTGGTTTTTCTCTGAAGACATTTCAGTTCTCATCCAAGAAGCTTCTACAGCTCTGACTGGAAGGTGGGGAATGGGAGGATTTATACTCCTTGCAGACAGCTGGTCATTTGCATTCTTTTAGTGAGCTATTAAGGCCTCCTGGAGCTCCATACCCATTTGCACTACTCAGATGACCCTGATGATACAGATAAATCTACAGGTAGCCTCAATGACTCACTAAAAGGATGCAAATGACCAGCTGTCTGCAAGGAGTATAAATCCTTCCATTCCCCACAATCCAGTTAGAGCTGAAGAAGTTTCTTGGATGAGAAGCGAAATGTCTTCAAAGAAAAAAAGGAAAGTCCAGTTGCCTCTTGAAAAAAACCACCTTTGTCCTTGTTGTTCTTTTCTTCAAGAATGAAGACCTAGTCTATATCCTGCTGCCTGGGGGATGGGGGGAGGGTCTCCTATCCAAGTATTTAGCAAGCCAGGAAAACTGTTTTCAAAGTCAGATAAAATTGGTAGGATGATTCCTCCAATCCCTCCCCCCCACACCGGAATACATATTTCAAAGTCTTCTCCTTACTATAAGTTTGCAACTTTTTCAGTCTTGTCTATATATACCAGACCCTCCCCAAAAAACCCAAGAAAGATAAGTAATTTTTCAGTAGATTTCTTTATTGTTCCACACTTATTGATAGAATCTTGCAAAACTAAAACAAACTACTGTCCAAATGAATCCTATGTCTAGGAATTATTAGGAAGGAGCTGCCTTCACTCTCTCTTTTTTCACACAAAGTAACTGAACTGAGCTGCCTCTTTTTCCTTTGGAATATATTCCCTCCCTCCTGGGAATTTACCTTCTTATTATAGGTAGTCCTTGACTTACAACAGTTCATTTAGTGACCGTTCAAAGTTACAATAGCACTGAAAAAAATGATGACCGATTTTCACAATTACAAACTTTGCAGCATCCCCATGACCATGTGATCAAAGTTCAAATGCTTGACAACTGGTTCATATTTATGACCGTTGCTGTGTGTCATGCCCCTGTTGGAATCTGATTCTGAGTGGGAGGTTGAGCAGCTGACAGGGAGTGGGAGTGTGGCTCTGGTGGCCATGGAAGAAACTGGGGAAGGACACAGTCCGGCTGGGCCTTCAGAGGAAGACCCAGGGACACCTCCTCTACATCCTAGGGCATGCAGGGAGGAACGGAGAAGGGAGAAATGTGAGTTACAGGGGTTACAGGGGAGAAAAGGGCCCTGATTCCTTTCATTAGCTGCAGCTGGGAAAACAGGATTTAAAAAGGGCGTTTGCGCACAGCACCTTGCTGGAAGCAAAGCATGAATTATCTTTGTTTGTCAAGTCTTATCTGGGTTCCGGCGTCCTCCCAACTGCGTGTGTTTCATTATCTTTTGAAGTCTACAATTCCTTATCCTGCCCTGTCTCGTTAACTGCTGCAGCGTGGTTTGTGTTGGTTTTTATTTATAATCTATATGTACTTTGGGTTTGGACTGAATTGCTTCCCTTTAAAAACTGTTCTCGGGAGAGTTTTTTTCTCCAGCCAATGATAACTGGACATTGGGGGCCAAGTTGGAGGTATTAAAGGGTCTTTACCTACTTTTGTGACTTTGTTGCTTTTGTGCCATGCCCCGGGTCATCACACTGTGTCCCAAGGTCATGTAATCTCTTTATGACCTTCTGAAAAGGGTGAAAAGTGAAAAGGGGAGCCAGATCCCTTAACAACTAGCTTACTAGCTTATCAACTGCAGTGATTCACTTAACAACTGTGACAAGAAAGGTCATAAAATAGGGCAAAAGTCACTGACTAAATGCCTTGCTTAACAACAGAAATGTTGGGCTCAATTGTGGTCATACATCAAGGACTATCTGTACATTCCATCACAATATACTACTAAAGCTCTCCTGTTTGTGTGTCACCACAATGGTACATCATAGGGCAACAATTTTTGAATCAAATGGGTGAACTGAAAAACTATGTCCAAAACCCATATTATGTAGTACAAAATGGGATAAAACATGTCCTGTCGTCAAATCCTGAGGTTTGATTGTGCTAGACCAGGGGTCTCCAACCTTGGCAACTTTAAGACTTGTGGACTTCAACTCCCAAAATTCCTCAGCCAGCTGGCTGAGGAATTCTGGAAGTTGAAGTCCACAAGTCTTAAAGTTGCCAAGGTTGGAGACCCTTGTGCAGACAGTTCGAATAGCTGCTTTAAAGGCAAATGCACCTCTCAGTATATCCCTGAATTTTAAAGAACTTTTCCAGTTCACTACAAATTCTGTTACTGTCGAAGGAATTGAGGAATCTGGTAAAGGGATATCTTCAAAACAGTGACCCAAACAGCCACAAGTCTAATCCGTAAATGTCTTTCTCCATGTTCTGTGTCAATATTCCTGTCTCTAAGTTTGTAGTATGTTTTCCTATCATTACTATTTCTCAGCTCTTTAAATCTTTTGTTTCCCTTACTCCAGCTCTTGCAGCCAATATCAGTTGATTCGCCTGCGAAAATCCTTTTTACTCTGTAGACTTGTGAATGGGCTTCTGTCTTCCATCCCCCACTTATGCCAGTTACTGCCCTCCATTGTTGGACCTGGTTTGTGGAGTCCTGCATCTGGGTTGCTGCACACGGTGGGATGAATAGCTTCTGGTGACAGACTCTGGTCAGGATCTTTTCCTACCTGATCTCTCAGCTCTATTCTCAGGTGTCCAAAGACTTCTCTTCCTGCCTGAAAGCAGTTTCTGCTGAGATGCTTTGGGTTGGAGTTTCTCTTTCTCCTGTCTTTGCTATCTTCCTGGCTTGACTGCTTTCTTGACACAACCACAAGCATGCTTACTTTCAGTTCCCCCTTTTTTTAAAAAAAACAAGCTCTCCAAATAAAGAGAGGGTGGGGCTGTTGGAAACTTCTTCCCAGAGAGCACCAAAACTCTGAATCCCAAGAAGGAAAAGAAATGCTTGCTCACTCTGAGTGGTGCATTCAACTTTTCACATACCTCCCCTCTTTTAAATATGTCTGATTTTGTGTCTATGTAGTCCTAGCTTAACAACCAGTCAGTTAGCAACTGTTCCAAGTAACAATGGACTCCAAAAAAGATACTTAAGTCCTAGTTCCAACATTCCAATGTCCATTTCCCCCCATGGTCACCTGATTGCATTTTAGGTGTTCAGTAACTGGTTCACATTTACAGCCATTTGCAGAATTCCATGGTCATGTGACCACAATTTAGATTTTTTTTGCTGGAAACTGCTATTCACTTCTGGTTTCTGGCAAAAATGCCCATTGAGACCAATAGTTTCACTTAACAATTGTAGTGTTTGTTGTACAACTGCCACATTTGCTTAAAATGTAAATTTGGGTGAGTCAAATGACCTTCAGAACTTACTATTGTAATTCTGAGCTCAGTTGTGTTTATAAGCCTGCAAAGTGAATTTCTCCTCCCTTACAAGCCACTCCTTCATCATGCAGTTTATTATCATCCATCCATCCATCCATTCATTCATCAAATTTATATAGCCACCCATTGCCCTCCAAAGGGAACTCTTAGGATAGGGAGATGTATGACATATGGAACTGAGAGAAAACAGTGGCTGTGCTTCCTTGGTGAAAGGAGCATTTTAAACTACCTAATGGTGATTAACATTTAAACCCATGAAGGTCTGCAGTGAGTTCTGTTGCAAATGATTGTTGTAATATTGAATGTTTAAAATAGAAACAAAAGATAAGCCAATAAAAGAGCATTAACTCATGGAAAATATTTCATTCTTCTGAATTTGGGAAGGGGGCAATAGAAGAGTTAAGCAGGAATAACCTCTGCTAACTCATTGGGCACCCCACTACTAGAGTGACTATCTCTCTGGGTAGTCTGGGAAGGCAGGAGAAGAGACTCCTTGACTGAAAACAAGATCTTCAATGCATCTTCATTGTTTTTGTAGCTCCTTCTAATGGGCTCCAACTGCCTGAAAACATGCTAGAGTAGCTTACTAAGCTTAAACATCATCCTGTAAATAAGGCAGAGCAGAAGAGAGAACTCTGTCCTCTGTACATTGATATTTGGTAGGGGTGATTTCTGAGAGAAAAGCATCCCAAGAGTTCCCTTTGGGTTTCCAATCTGGTTCAGGTCTCATCCTATGGGAGCCATTTTTTTTATTCATATTTATATGCCGCCCTTCTCCGGAGACTCAGGGCAGCTTACAATCTTTGGAGCACAACCCAATGTGCTCAGCAATAGCCTTCCTTCCATTGTATATGCCTGCTTATTACTAAGCGGCATTTTTACAAAGTCAGCTTATTGCCCCCAACAATCTTGGGTTTACCTACCCCGAGAGGATGGAAGGCTGAGCAACCTTGAGCCTGGTGGGATTCGAGCCTGCACTAATTGCAGGCAGCTGGAATTAAGTGCTAGGCATTTCACAGCCTGCACCACCAAGGCTTCTTCCCATTTTCTCCTTGCATGTTTTTGGAATAAAATATAAGGAAATGCTCCATCCCTGAGAATAGAAAACATTACTTTCAGTGAGAATCATCTGCCACAAGCTTCTCAGAAAAAGTCCTGCACCAGCATGGTTATTTATGCCAATTCTTCTAGAAAGTTTACAAAATCATTGGGAATTAGTACAATCTTCTCTGGACATTTTTACAAGATGGAAGAGTGAGGCCTTGTAAGCATCCTGATTGATGGCTGGATTTCCCTTCTTGCCAATCAGTGATGTAACCTTTGCTCCTTCACCAGAAATAAATATGCTAATTTAAGTGCAAGTTTTACCCATCATACGGTGTTCTCTATTCTGCTGATGGCATACTTATGGATGATATTTTTTTCCCTCCATCAATGGTTAGGGGCTGCCATACTTTTTTCCTTATGGAACAATCTCAGGACACTTTCACGGATCTCTTTCGTTTTCACTCCATAAACAATGGGGTTCATCATGGGAGGCAGAAGAAGGTAAAGATTGGCCATAATGATGTGAACAGGAGGAGGGATGTGATGACCACCAAAACGGTGTGCGAAGAAGGTGAAGAAGGCTGGTGTATAAGAGATAACAATGGCACAGAGATGAGCAGTGCAGGTGCCAAATGCTTTGCTCCTTTGTTCTGGGGAGGAAAGGCCCACAACTGCCTTCAGGATCATGAAGTAAGACACTGTAATGCAGGAGATATCAAAGCCCCCAATCAACATGGCAACTGTCAGGCCATAGATAGCATCAACCCGTATATTGCTGCAAGCAAGCTTTACCACTGCCATGTGGTCACAATAGGTGTGAGCAATAGCTCTGCTGTGGCAATATATCATTTTCCTGACTAGAAAAGGAAAGGGGAGGATGAGCACTGCTCCTCTGATGAAGGTGAGGACCCCCACCTTAAGAATGACTGGGTGAGTCAAGATAGTAGCATATCTCAATGGATAGCAGATAGCTACAAAGCGGTCCAAAGCCATGAGCATGAGGACTCCAGATTCCATCCCTGTGAAGGTGTGAACAATGTACATCTGGACCAGGCAGGCCCCGAAGCTGATCTCCTCTAGGTTTAGCCAAAAAATGCAGAATGCTTTTGGCATCGTAGAGGTTCCCATGACTATGTCCGTGACAGACAACATGCATAGGAAGTAATACATGGGCCTGTGAAGGGCCTCCTCAGCCCAGATGATGTAGAGAAGTCCACAGTTCCCCAACATGCCAATGAGATACATAGAGAAAAATGGGAAGGAGATCCAGAGATGAGCGTGTTCCAGACTTGGGACCCCTTTCAAGAAAAACTGCATGAGGCCGTAGTCAGTTTCATTCACTATGGCCATCATGGGAAGAGAAAGGGCACATGAGCTACCCTAGAGTTAAAAAATCTGAGAAGAGAAACAGAAGGAATACATTAAACCAATGTTAGGCTTCATTCCAAACACTTGAATAGAATGAGATCTTTTCTAAACAGTTTTTCTCACTTTCACAAACATATTAATTCCTGCAAGATGTGTACTTCCACTGTCCATCATGATGCTCCATGTTACCAGTCTCATGTTTATTGGGAACGATCAGTTGTGGGTAGCTTGATGTTTCAGACCTTCTCCTGAGAATGAAAGTCTCAGATCTTTGCACTTGAATAACTATAAATAGAGTATTAGCTATAGGAGCTGTTCAGATCCTGGTACTCTGTAGCTTGCAGGAAAAGACCTTTAGAAGCTCTCAGAAAAGTCTATTCAGTCCACCTTCCAAAGCTTTCGTAGTACAGAGATACAGAGAGATTATCAAGTCTGATTATTTTGAGTAAGCTTAAACTGGTAACTGTGGTAGTGATGTTACTGAAAATATCATACTGGATATACACTGTACAAAAATAAAGGTTTCCACCCTCTTCTCCAAGAGGATTGATGGGAGTCATGTAAAGTCCTGTACATGCAGGCATGACATAATCTAACCTCTATACTCTGAAAGTTTAAGGGGAAGTGGACTATATAGGCCAGAGGTGGGCAATTATGGCCCCTGTACAACTTGTGGACTTCAACTCCCAGAATTCCTGAGACGGCACAATCATGGCAATTCCTGGGCATGGCTGGGACAGGAATTCTGGGAGCTGAAGTCCACAAGTTGTAAAGGGGCCATAATTGCCCACCTCTGATATAGGCTATTCCAATAACCTTCATAATTTGTAGAATACCTTTGTTTATTTATTCATTTGCTTGTCTGATGCCATCTTGAACTTCTGTCCCATTTAATGCACACTTTTACACATCCTGCTCTAGGATGCCTAATGAAAGCAAACCTAGTATATAATAGCTCTGTATATACTTTTACTATCTCTTCCTGGGTACATTGCATTGACAAATACAAGTTAGCCAAATTATGACCAAGCCCACCAAAGTGTTTTCTCTTTCTCAAAAATTAGAGCATAGTAAATGAAGTAATGACTAAAATGGTGTATTCCCAGAAGCACTCCAAATATGACTCATTAGACCTAAATGTTAGTGAGAAATTGTCTGAGGAAAGATCCAGGCTCTCCTAGAATTGGCTGGAATGCTTAAAGTTTATGTAGCAGGCAAGCAGAAAGATCAAAACAGAAAGCTACATCCCTAAAAATTCTCATCAGAGGTGGTATTCAGCAGGTTCTGACCAGTTCTGGAGAACCGGTAGTGGAAACTTTGAGCAGTTCAGAGAACCGGCAATATCACCTCTGACTGGAGATTTTACAGTATCTTTTCCCTGACACACCCACCAAGCCCTGCCCACAGAACCGGTAGTAAAAAAATTTTTTAATCCCACCATTGATTCTCATGTAATACCTTTGCATTCTCAGCTGCAGCTCCTTCATGTATCCAGACCTACTTTATAAATGCAGCCTTTGGAGAACAAAATTGCAGGAATCAAATTTTGGCTGAATCTGTTCACATTTCAGAATTCAACTCTGTGTATCACTCAGAGTTTCATCTTTTGCAGTACCTTAGTGGCAGGTGGTCCTCCTTAAAGAAGCAAACTGATGCGCAGGAGCTCAGAAAACACCTATTCATGGCCAGCCAAATCCCTGCCAGCCAGTTTCTGCCCTTCTCTGAAAAACAGAAGAGGATTTATAGACCTTCAAGATACAGTGTCCCTTTGGGAGTCTCTTGGAACCAGCTATATGGGAGTCTGTAGAGACCGAAGCTGGACGGCAAGAAGCTTCTCATGGGAGTTTCCCTGTTATTCTGCCCTGCCTAGTGTGTTTCAAGGCTGAACTGACCCCTGACTTAAAGAACCAACTCCCTAATTCTGACATAGAAGTCTTTATCTATCATGGAAAATATTAACTGGCTGATTCTCCCACACTTCAGAATGGATTTCCACATCCAACTTCAATAGTTCATTTCTCTGTTCTCATTTATTACAACCAGCAGTCTGCTCTTTCTTCCTCATTCCAAAGCCAATGCTCTTTCTGAAACTCCTCCCTTTCCAATATCTCATCATCTATTCTGCAACCTTCAGGCATTCTAAATGAGCTTAACTTTTACAGGCATGGTGGGCTGGTAGACAATCAATAAGTGCCTCTTCCTCCAAAGCCCTCTTCTCTTTGTTTCATGAATTTATGGGGTAGGTGTTGTGTACATAGTTCATGCAAAAGGGAGTCATGCATTTCACCTTTATGAATCCTTTAAACCAATATACCTGATAACATTCATTCAGTAATACAGTAGCTGATGGCTGAAATCCTAGCAAACTTTCTTTGTCTTGAAGAGAATACTGGGCTCTTGATCTCCTTCTTCAGGTCATGTGGAGCCATCACAACATGAGCTTTTAAAATAAACAAAGTCCCATTAGCATAGAAAGAAGGATGAGAAGCAATGGGCATAAATAGTGACTGCAGAGTTAGTTTAAACAGGTGTAAAAACTTCCTGAGGGAAAGATCTGTACCATACAATAGAGGAACAGGGAAAGTCTGGAGATTGTGAGTTCTCCATCTCCAAAATTTTCAAAGAAAAAGACAGGACAACCTTCTCTTAAGAATGGTTTAACTGGTTTTCCTGCACACTGCATCTTTCTGGATAAAGCTCTTCGATTTTTGCCAGCTGGTTGCAGCTGATGGACTTTGTGTTCCAAAATGTTTTAGTGTCTCAGGTAGTGAGAGCCATGATGGCACAATGGTTAGAATGCAGTACTGCAGGCTACTTCTGCTGACTGCTGGCTGCAGCAGTTTGGCAGTTTGAGTCTCACCAGGCTCAAAGTTGACTCATCCTTCCATCCTTCCAAAGTTGGTAAAATGAGCACCCAGATTGTTGGGGGCAATGTGATGACTCTGTAAACTGCTTAGAGAGGGCTGTAAAGCACTGTGAATCGGTATATAAGTCTAAGTGCTATTGCTATTGCTAGTGAACACCACATTTCTAAGAAAAATAGACTGGATTTTGTATGGCTACAGATGAAAGCAGGCAAAATTGGGTGGGAAAGGACAGAAATAAACTTCAAAATGATTTTGCTAGACTAGATATAGGGCTGAAAACAGAAGAACAAAACTTCTGTGGGGGTAAAGTTCTTCACAAGGAAAAAGGAGTCCCTCACTGCGATGTGTGTGCCTGGACTGTTGCTCTTTCTGTGCATCTCAGACTTCAACTGGTCCAGAATGTAGCAGTGTACACAGTAATGGGTTCCTGAGTTTTCCCGTGTAACACCTGTGTTGCTGTACCGGCTTAGTTTCTTTCTGGGTGCAATTCAAGGTGCTGATCATCATCTTTAAAGCCCTACATAACATGATGTGCTTTCCTAAAGCGTCAAAGATCTTTCTCCAAGTATTGAGAGAAGACTAGATAATTGCACAATAGAAGTTTGACTGGGTGCCAGGTCTTTGTTGTTTTTAATGTTTCAGTGTTTCAGTCTGTTTATTTTTATAGTTTTAATATGATTTCATATGCATTGTTTTAACTTTTAATTGGGAGCCACCTAGAATTGGGTAACAGATGGGCAGCTATATAAATGCATAAATAAATAAGTAGAAATATAAATAAACAAATAAAATCCTTCAGTCAAGTTTTCAGAGCTTTCGTTTTTTTGTTGATAAGCCTAGGGCAGCCCCAAAGTTCTTCCTCTTCTGTTGCAATTGTTTGCATCTATGTGCAAGCATGAGAAGAACAGAGTGGGCTTTAAGAAACATGCCAGGGACCCCAAAATAGAAGTTAGCCCAGAAAAACTTGTTAGAAGCAAGATTGAGAGCTGAATTCTGATTGGTTTCTGAACATATTAAGCCATGATGGGCTTTGTAGGTAAATACCAGCACTTGAATTACACCAGAGGTGGTATTCAGCTGGTTCTGACCAGTTCTGGAGAACCGGTAGCAGAAATTTTGAGTAGTTTGGAGAACTGGTGGTAACCTTCCCCCAGGAGTGGGGAGGGAATAGAGATTTTACAGTATCCTTCCCCTGGAGTGGGGTGGGAATGGAGATTTTACCATATCCTTCCCCTGCCATGCCCACCAAGCCACTCCCACCGAACCTGTAGTAAAAAAATTTGAATCCCACCACTGAATTGCACCCAGAAGCCTACTGGGAAGCAAAACAATTTGTGGAACAAAGTTGTAACAAGAATTTATCAGGTTATATTTGCCTGCTGGTTTTCCTGCAAATTGTTTAGTGCTGGACTAAAATGGACCCTTCCAACTGTACATAATATTTATGACATTGTGATTCTACTTTTCTGCCCACTCAAGCACTGGATGAAGCACTTTGAAGTGGCTGTCAACCTGTGCCTTTTCTCTAACTGATATGGATAAATGCTTTATGTTCTGCAAATCCATCCAATAAATTATCTTTGCCTATCAGCAATCATCTTGTGCCACCTGGCCTCATGAAAACACATTCAGAGCTGTGACCTGCCCCCTTTTGGAAAAGATATTGCTGCTGGACTCCAAAATTGATGGTTCACCTCCCAGAAACCTTAGACTCAAGATTCCATGACTGAATTCATACAACTCCTTTAACTAGGCCAGTTAAAGGCCCAGTGGCCACAGACACATCATTTGTTAGATTGCAGATAGCAATCAGATTGTTTTTTGCACACTGGGCTCATTTGGTTCATTCACTGTTGATAACCCCTTCTTCTGGCTGAGAAAGTATGGGTTTTCCTGGGTGAAAGCTATTTAAAACAAACAGGTCACTGCAGAAATGTAAACAATAAAACTGAAGAAAAGAATATTGTTGGTTCTACCCTTATAGCTTGAAAGGAAATCCTCCTTTCTGTTTGGGAGTGATTTGGGTGCCTCTTTGCTTTTTAGAGCATGTGTCAAATTGATTGAATCATTATTCACCATCAAGTTGCTGTCGGCAATAAGCGACTTGATAGACAGATGAGAGAGGGAGGCAAGGGGTATATAAACAAATAATGATATTGTTATAATAAACACTATAAAGCATGCAGTTTAGTCTGTAGAGATTCTCAGTCATCCAGGTCATGGTTGTCCCAAAGGTGCTTTTTCAGGAGGCAACTGGACTTTCTTGTTTTTTCTTTGAAGACATTTCACTTTTCATCCAAGAAGCTTCTTCAGCTGAGAAGCAAAATGTCTTCAAAGAAAACAAGAAAGTCCAGTTGCCTCCTGAAAAAGCACTTTTGGGACATGCAGTTTAGTGTGAAGCAAACAGCCTGAAGGAATCTGTTAAGTTTGCATGAAGAGTCAGACGCGAAGAGCTTCAGTGAAGAGTTTATTTAGTGACTACAGCTCGAATGGACCCAACTTGGCTGGGCTATGGCTGCTACTTATAGCCAGCAGCCGTAGTTGCCAGCCAATCAGAGTGCAGGGTTTTCCCGCACTTTTTAAACCAATCCTATTTGACATTTTACAAGAACAATTCAAACTAAACCAATGACATTCAAACCTACATACATAACAGAATCCATATTTGCATTTCTCGATGAGGTCTCCAACAAATCCATTGCATCCTGTGGGCTTTCCCAAAGTTTGTTTTCTATCAACCCACATGGATTTGTATTGCCTTCTGTATTCCCTCCTGCATTAGTTACCAGACATGTTGATTTCAGTCTTAGTATTCCCTCCTGCAACATATGGGAACTATTGATCCCACAGGTGTCGGAGCCACACTATTAAGGCACCCTCTTCCTCCCACATAGCTTGTGGCCGGTTTGATGTGTACATCTGTAGACCCCCAGCTGTGACCCAGGAACAAGCTCCAGGTAAGCATGACCTACAGCAGCTGTGGGTCTGATAATATGCTAGTAGTGCCCCTGTTGTGCAAGAAATGGATTGTGGTAGTTGAATCTGGCACTAGAGGGATGCAGAAGCTAAGGCCCAGAAGGATGAGGGCGAGTAATTGTTGGGAGATGGAGGAGATTAGCCTGAGCAGCTTCAGTCACACCAGGGGTATCGTCAGAAGCTGTGCTAGGTGTGCTCAACCCAAGGTGCCCCACTCCTCCTAGCCCCCTTACTGGGATAGCATTTGTCCAGGGCTTATGGGTGATGGTAGCTCTAGTCATATCCAATGTAGTTAAATTTAACTGAAGCTGGTTTTTTTAAAGTAGAATTTATTGAGTACTAACAAAACAGCAGCTTTTGCTGATATTATGCCATTGTGGTGCATGGGAGGTTCACTTGGAGGCTGACTAGATTTTAGGATTTAAATCACTAGGAAATTCTGGGGACTGAAATTCACACATCTAAATGTGGCCAGTGTTGGGGAACACTGCTTCAATCTCTCTGGAGATTCAGAAAGAGTTACTACTGATTGCAAGTTTCTAATGTACTACAACTGTAGTCTGTACAATTAATAAGGGGATTGTAAACTGTCACCCATGGAATCTAAATCTGTATAACCTATTTGTCTTCCTCTCTTTCCCTCCATCATCCCAATTTAAACCCTACATCAGTCCACATATCTGATGAAATGAGATACAGTTTGTGAAAGTTTCTGTCTTTTAATAAAATGAGTTAGTTGAAAAAGGGGCTCCCAGACTCCCCTTGAGTTGGAGCTGATATAGCCTCACCTACAGTGCTAATCATCCTGAAATTAAAATAGGAAGGAAGGAAGGAAGGAAGGAAAGAAGGAAAGAAGGAAGGAAGGAAGGTGATATCATCCAGAGAACAAAACTTAATGTCTTTTTGTTTGAGTTCTGAAGCACCCAGAAAAAATGGGGTGGATCTAGCAAGGCAATCCTACCTTAGGACTGGAGGAAGAAAGCAAGAAAAAGTTCATGGAGTTTTTCAAATCTGTTTTGAAGTTTTCCATCTTTTGTCATGATTGAACAGTACCCATAGCCTTCTGGGTTGTGATAGCACATGAGATATTCCTAAATGGGACAAGGTTTAAAAGAGATGGGAGCCCTACCTGGTTATCCAAAGATGAGTCACTACATATTTTTCATAGGCAGTAAAGGAAATTGGAATAGTTTGATATTTCCCCAAACTCATTGGACTGTGGGCTTCCCTGACTTCCTTTCCAATGTGCAAATCTCTTTGCTATTGCAGGGTCCTAAAGAAGTTCTCCCAGCCTTAGTTTCCACTGAGAGACCACTAGTCTTCTTTTCCTTCTATGCCACACAACACAAATGCACCCACACACCCACACCAATTTTCCATTGTTTGCATATGCTCCCTCTATGTTTCTAGAAGGCATCACTATCTTGAGAGAAGGCTGTAACCGGGCTCTTTGATACCAATCAGTATATAGAAGTGTCCAAGTTGGATAGACCTTTTCCATCAACCCCTTAAGGATGTGGTGGAATCATCTCAGATGTCTACAGAGCTGTTTCATGTGGGAATGTGTGTGTGTGTGCATATACATGTATATGAGACTCTATCAGATAAGGAATCAGTCTAGTGGTCCCAACACGGTCAGTTTTTTCAGGTTTAGAGCGCCCTTCCCTTTCTGAGCTGGATGCTCCCAGCAAATGTATGCTGCTTTGCCACCTTGCAATTTCATGAGAGAAAGCTCAAAAAACAATCCCCAACCGAAGAAGCTAATGTATAGTATTTGGGACAGGCAACTTGGCTCCCACTTTCTTAATTTTGTGTATTTTAATAATCTATGTGACAAGATTCAACCAACAGAACAAACCACCAGAACAAATATGTAATGTATAAACCAATCCCAATTACCGTGTTTCCCCGAAAATAAGACACTGTCTTATATATTTTTTGGCTCCCAAAAACACACTAGGTCTTATTTTTGGGGTAGGTCTTATATATTTATGGTGCCAAATAGTGGGTGTGAGTGTGTAGGGGGGGTGTTTTGTGGGTGCACGGTTGCTCCCTGAAAAGTCTTCCTGGAACTGGAGATTTACACTAGGTCTTATTTTCGGGGTAGGTCTTATATTAGGACAGGTTTAGAAAATAGTGCTAGGTCTTACTTTCGGGGTAGGTCTTATTTTCAGGGAAACACGGTACAATAAGTCATGAAAAATTTTAAAATAAAAATTTCAAGGACCATGAATGTTGGGAAAGAAAAGGGTGGATGGCACTCCCTGGAAGGGACTTCTCCAACTGTAAAGTTTCTGCAATTTCATGAGTGTGTCCCTTTCACTGACCATCTTCTTGTCTCTGTTGCAGATGGTGAAATGGTTGCTGAGGCCAGTTAGATGCCATGTCCTGTTACAATCAATCGAGAGGTGTCTCCTTTTTTTTCCTAATGGGGATTCCAGGCCTAGAAAGTGCTCACTTCTGGATTGCTTTCCCCTTCTGCTCCATGTATCTGGTCTCTTTGGTGGGAAACATCACCATTCTCTTTGTGATCAGAAGAGAACCAAGCCTCCACTTGCCCATGTATTATTTCCTTTGCATGTTAGCCACCCTTGACTTGATGCTGACCACCTCCACTGTGCCCAAGATCCTGGGCATGTTCTGGTTTCACTCCCATACAATTGGCTTCAAAGCTTGTGTGATCCAGATGTTCTTCATTCATGGCTTCTCAGCTGTGGAGTCAGGTGTATTGCTTGCCATGGCTTTTGATCGCTATGTGGCAATCTGTGCCCCTTTACGTTACACTACCATCCTCACCAGTTCTGTCATCATCAAGATTGGATGTGCAGCCTTCATGAGGGGCATTGGGTTCATGACCCCCTTGACCTGCATGGTTAACCATCTCCCATATTGTGGGCCTAACGTCATTGCCCATTCCTACTGTGAGCACATGGCTGTGGTAAAGCTGGCCAGTGGAAATATAACACCCAACAACATCTATGGGATCACAGCAGCCACCTTTGTGGTGGGCTCAGATTCAGTCTTCATTGCTGTCTCCTATGTACTCATTCTCAGAACAGTCCAGGGACTCTCCTCCAAAGAAGCCCGGCAGAAATCCTTTAGCACTTGTGGCTCCCACATCTGTGTCATCCTGATCTTCTACACGCCTGCCCTTTTCTCCTTTTACACTCAGCGTTGGGGACACAATATTCCTGCACATATCCACATCTTGTTGGCAGATCTATATCTTCTGGTGCCACCCATGCTGAATCCCATTATCTATGGCATGAAAACCAAGCAACTCCGCCAGCAAATGCTAAAGCCATTCTTTGCAAACCAATTTGAGCCTTGATTCCAATTTTTAGAAGTCAGAGTGTGACAAGGACACCTCACAGGTATTAGACGTTCATGTTTAAATGTTAATATTCAGATACCTTGGAGAAACTCCAAGTTTGGCCTTTATATCAGCATATTTGCTGTTCTCTTCAATCACCTGCCTTTCAGAACTTTCTTCTCCCCAAAAAACTTAGAAAATTCAGATCTAACAGAAATCTTTAACACTCAGCTACTAAATCTTCCAACAACCTGGAGAATGTAACAATTCAGCTGGACTCAAAAGCTCCTTCTATCAAAGATCTGCAGTCAATTAAGCTGCCCAAAGGACAAATGTTGATGGTATAACTGTATAGAATTGGGATGAGCTCTAACATTGCATTATTACCACTGTTTCACTGAATGGTTATGCAAAATTAATTTAAAAATTAAGAATCAGTTTGGTGTAGTGGTAAAGGCGCTGCCTAGAAATAGGAGGTGATGAATTCTAGTTCTGCCTTGGCATGAAAACTGGCCAGGTGACTTTGGGCCAGTAACTGTTTTTCAGTTCAACCCACCTCACAGGGTTGTTATCCAGGGGAACACAGGAAAAGGGAAGTGTACCAAGAATGTTCAATACTTTAAGTTCTATGTGGGTATGTGTGTGTGTGTGTGTGTGTGTGTGTGTGTATATCTATCTATCTATCTATCTATCTATATATATATATATATATATATATATATATATATATATGACTATATATATGTAGGTCTTGGTGTATTCGGGTCTTGTCCAGTGTAAGTTTGAGAATACCTTGGCAACGTTTCGACGAAATCTCATCCGTCATCTTCAGGCTGGTGTCTTCAGCTTCGTTCTTCTGGAAGAAGTGTGTGATAGTGGCTGTTTTTCCCTTTTAAACTCCAGAGTTGGCTGTGTTGTTACTTCTTGATTGGTTGATGGAGTTGATGTATGCAGATTGGATGGCTTTTTCCTGAGACCCTGTGTGGCTGAGGTGCTGGCTGTGTGTCTCTCAGCCTTTTGTGTTGTAACGACCTGGGTAATGGGCTGTGTGATGACCTTCTATATATATATGACAAAAAAATAAAATCTAAAATTATTGGTATTGCTTCAGTCTCTGTTAATGCTAATAGGACACCTTGTCAGGATTAGACTTTCCCAAGATGGTGCCAACTGGGTAATTTGCCTATGTCAACTGAAAACCTGGAGTGTTTCTGCTTCGATATATCTGAAGGATGCCTGGTACAAGCTGAAGAAGGAAAGTCAGGACAATTACTGAATCAAATGCAGAGGCCCAGTTGAAGAGTTGATCTGTTGGTTATTACCATTTGGTTCCATACACTCCTGTCTTTGAGCATCCTTGGTTAGGCTGACTATGGATTCACTTTCTTTCAAGAAGACACAAAAGATAAGGGACAGACAAAAGGGTAGCAACTGCTAAACCCTCTGAACTTTCTTGTTTCTAATGAATACTTTATTGGGACTCCAGGGCTGGAAGCAGCTGGGAAAAGTTAGATATTCATCTCTTGGAACATTGCAAGACTGTGTAACCCAAAAGTAAAGTTATCCTTCCTGCTGGGCTCCCTTCATGCCACCTCTCCTTCTATGACTCCTGATGCTTAGGGAGGGTGATAGAAGGCCATAGGAGAGTACCCCTTTGCTCAGTGGTGGGATTCAAAATTTTTTACTACCGGTTCTGTGGGCGTAGCTTGGTGGGTGTGGCTTGGTGGGCATGGCATGGGAAGGATACTGTAAAATCTCCATTCCCTCCCCACTCTCGTTACTGCAATATCCTCATTTCCTCTCCACTCCTGGGGGAAGGTTATTGCAAAATCCTATTCCCTCCCCATCCCACTAACCTGCTTTCCAGTTCCATTCTCCTGTGCAGGGCAACAAAAGAAGACCCAGCCGATCAGCTGGGACTCGGGAGGCAGAGAATAGATAGGGTGGGGCCAGTCAGAGGTGGCATTTCTCCAAACTACTCAAAATTTCCACTACCAGTTCTCCAGAACTGGTCAGAATCCACTGAATACCACCTCTGCCTTTGCTTCAGAAAGACCCAATTCAAGCCCAACAGCTGGGCAGCACAGCATCCATCCAGGTACAATATGGCTGTAAAAGAGACACCCCATGGCTACAGAGGCTGGGATTGGAGGATACACCTCCGTCTCAGTGGCTCCAGGCTCAGAGGCAGGTGCAGTGTGGACAAAAACAGGATTCTGCTTCCTCTGCCTGGTCTTTGCCAGTGTGAAGTCCCAGTGTGAAGTCCCAACTCTTTTACATGATGCAATGGACATAAAGAAGAGGCAGGATTTCCACTGCACAATTGCACCCACCATTCTGACCCTTTTTACCCCCTGCAGATTGCTGCTCTGCTGCTCTGTAATTGCTAAAAATTGAACAATGAAACTTCATTTAAGGACATTCCTGGGGATGGGCAAGAATCCATTTATTCAGCTATTCCATTTCCTCAGACAGATGTGATTTTATGTCATTGGCATCATTCTCTGTCCTTTGTTTGGTGGCATTGTTACCCAATTGGTATCAATCACTGCAGAAATGTTATCCATTGCTTGGAAAACCCATTGCATTGGGGACTGGTGGATCAGAATTACCTAGAGTTTTTGCCACTTTGAGAGAGGAAGCCCATGAAAATTGAGTAGCATGCTTAAACTGGGCATACCACAATTCAATTACCAAAGCCAAATGGCAAACGTTTACCCTAAAATAATCAACTTTCCCCATCTGTGTGGTGATTCCATCCACTTTATGGCCCTGAGCCCCACCTCAAAGTATTTAAGTAGTTTTGAATTTGATGGAGGATCCAAAATCACCCAATTTCTGAAATCTCACATCAATCCAATTCTGCCTTTTGTGTTCATGATCCAAGGACACTTAGTCTGGTGCCATATGGGGATACAATTCCCAGCACACTAAAGCAAAGCCCTTCCTGAATAGGATGATGGCATTGGCACTGCTACAGTCCCAGCATTGCAATTCTACAATGCACCAAGGTGAAGCTCACAATAACCTTGGAATTAAGAAACCCAAAAGGAGCTAGGTTTTCAAGTAAACCATTTTAAAATAGCATCAGATTTGGTGCTGCAGCTTGTTTCTTCAAAAGATGTAAAGCCAGTCCAGGCACCTGTTTTACTGAGCAATCAAGGAATCAAGCATCTTGGGTGTGTTGGTCCAGTCCAAGACTGGGTTCCTTTTATCTGGCACAATTTGAGCCAATAATCATGCTGAATGTGGAAACTAAGGTTCAACACTTTATTTCTGTGCAGAATTAAAGAGAAGTACACTTGGAATTGAAGTCCAAATCAAGCATGCTGCTGGTCTTCAGAAGTCTGTTTTTATAGCATTAAAACCACACATACACACCAGAATTTTCTGATATTTCATCATTTCTTCCTAATTTGCTGAAGACATGTGCAATTTAAGGCTAACATGTCATAATATGCATAATGTGTGTGTGTGTGTGTGTGTGTGTGTGTGCACTTAATTAGTAAGCTCTCCACCTCTGGGTTTGCTTTTTAGCATGCTAATGATAAGATCTTTATCTTGGGGTATTTGTCCAGCAACTTAAGCTAAATTTCCTGTTCCCTTTCCTTATTCCAGGTAATGGCCCCCTTATAAAATTGTTCAGCACTGTAATAAAGCCACAATTAGCCAGTTAGATTAGCACTTCCTATAACTGAAGTGTTTATGGTCAGCTTCTTTAGCTTCTTCAGTTAAGTGTCAGAGAAGGTGTTTAGCTAATTGCTAAAAAAAGCAAATTCATAGAGAAAGTGATTCAATAGACGATTCTAGTTGAAGCTAATTTAAGCTCACTTGCAAAAAACCCTTAATAGTTTGCCAATAAATGAATAGGCCAGGCCATCATACAAATGCAACCATTTTATTATTATTATTCAACTAACAGTTCCAAGCTAAATTAAAGCCATTTTTGTGACATTACTGGCTCCTCCATACCTCATTGGTTGGAGGTTGCCATGGCAAGCTCCAACATTTTCAATATTGTTTGTTATTCTGGACTGCAGCACTGGAAGACTGGAATAACTGGAAAGAAATTAGATTTGGTGACGGGCACTGTAGGCACAGCAAGTATATCCCACATATTCTTTTAGAAAAGTGACCAGATCTGCTCCAGTGATAACCACCACATCTGTGACTAAATTTCTTTATCCATCAGGTTGCAGGTACACATTTCCAGAAGGGGGCTGGGGACAACTAGTGGGAATGTGAACTAAGAAAAATCTGCAAGACTCTGAAGCCAAAACATTGGCTTCAGTTTATTCCAATTTGATGGGCATTGTGATCACAAAGATAGAAATTGCTCTGGCTGACTTGGAGGAGATAAGGGGGAAGTTAACCTAAAAGAGACTCGTTGGCCAGATATACTTCCAATCATGCAGTTGTATGTTTGTTGAAACTATGATCCATGGCATGTCAAGGGTTTATATGTGATAACCAGCACACTGAATTACACCCAGAAGTGGTAACCAATGCAACTCATGAAGCACAGATGATACATAGATTGATCATAATAGGTCATCATAGCATGCATCACTGCGTTTCAGACCAGCTGTAGCTTCTAAATGGTTTCAAGAGCAGCTCATTGTAAAATCATTGCAATAGTCCAGTGATGACGTGACTAGTGCGTAAGTGATCATCTGAAAGGCCTCCTGTTCTAGGAGTAGGAACAATTGGTACATCAATTGGATCAGTTGGACTTTCTTAGTTACAGTGCCACAGGCTCCTAAGCAGGAATAGTGAGTCCAAGAGGGTCCTCAGTTTGAATGGGAAAGTAGCATCCCACCCAAGACCAATGATTATCACTCCCCAATCTCCATTTCCAGGGGAGTCCAAATAATTACAGCTACTTGGCATTGGCAAATCTGAGTTCCCTGAGCCTGTTCACCCCATGTAGACACAAACAACCTCCAGGCATCATGTCAAGACATTAACATTAATATCTGGACAGCTCAGGATTGAGGATAATTCATTAAAAGTCATTAAAGGACAAAAAAAACCTTTCTAAAAAGCTTACAAAAGGCCTTTGGGCCAGGATAACATCTTGACCAACTTCTTCTGCATTATTTGAGTCCGGACAGTATAAACAATGGGATTTAAGACAGGGGGAAAGATGAGATAGAAGTTGGCCAGAAGAATATGAGTCGGAGGAGACACCTGATGGCCAAACCTATGGGTCAGGGAGGAGACCGCTATGGGGATGTAGAAGGCTAAGATGGCACAAATGTGGGAACTACAAGTGCTAAAAGATTTGAGCCGGGCCTCTGCTGTGTCTAAATTCATCACTGCCCGGAGAATCAATGCATAAGACAGACCAATACCCAGTGAATCAATGATGAGTACCAGAAAGCCAATTGCCATGCCATAGATGTTGCTGATGGAGGTGTTGTCACAGGAAAGCATCACCACAGCCATGTGCTCACAATAAGAATGTGCGATGATGTTGGTGTGATAGTGAGTCAGTCTCCTCACAAGCAAAGGAAGGGGCGAGATATAGAGGACGCCTCTCATGAAAGCTGCCACCCCGATCTTAACAACAGTTGAATTGGTTAAGATGGTCTTGTGTCTTAATGGGGTACATATTGCCACATAACGGTCATAAGCCATAGCCAGGAAAATCCCTGATTCAACAGTGGCAAAAGAATGAATGGTGAACATCTGGAGCAGGCATGAGTGGAAGCCAATCTCCTTGCTATTGAACCAGAAGATGGCTACCAGCTTGGGCAGAGCAGAGGAGGAAAGCACTAAGTCAGTGACAGCCAGCATGGAAAGGAACAGGTACATAGGCTGGTGGAGGCTGGGCTCTGCCTTGATGATGAAGAGGATGGTGCAGTTCCCCAACACTGCCATAACGTACATGGAGCCAAAGGGGATGGACAGCCATGCATAGACTGCTTCCAGTTGAGGAATGCCCATGAGTAAGAAGCTAGATGGGCTGAGACAGGCGTTGTAGAAAGCAGAGGTCATATCATCAACACATCACATCCCAGGGTAGACTGTCATTCCTGCAGTTGGAAACATGGATATTTAAAGTTTATTTATTTGTTTGCCTGATTAAAAAATGTATACCACTATCTACCTAACCAATGGAATTCTGGGCAGATAATAAAAATGTAAAACAATTTTTAAAACAAGTTTAAAAGAAGGGGAAAACCAAGTGTAAATATCTTCTCTCAGTGTGATGGGATTATTTTTGAACTGGAGGTGTATCTTGCTTTGCAAGGGAGGCAGAGAACACAGAAAACAAGACAGTGGGGGCTTTTATGCTTTTTAAATTTATGGCAAAGCTATTTACAATAAGGATTTACAACAGGCATATATAACACAATCCTGTGGTTGACCTGGTATCAGATTTCTCTCTGAGTCTACTCCTTTCAATCTCTCCCACTGGCTGTCTATTTTCTCCATCTTGTCTCCTGTTTCTGGGCTTATCAAGAGAGAATGAAAAGAAAGCAATGGACTGGGATTTTACTGTCTTGTGCTCAGTGTAGCTTGACTCTTCCTGGCACCACTCAAAGAATCATCCTCTACTTCTCTGTTGGGGAGAAGAATCTCTTTCAGGCTCTTTTGCCCAGTCCTTCTCCAGAGACCAGGACCTCGCCAATGACCAATGAGCCCTTTCTTCATTCCCATCTTGGGTGAAAATGTCATCTCTTTGGGTCTTTGCTTCTATTCTTCTCAGAAAGTCACCCATGGACCTTTGTTTTTCCTCACCACTCAAGAACTGATGCCTGCTCTGCACCCTCATGTAACTTCAACTTTTCTCTCCAGCCGGTTCTGTATTGTTTTTTTTCCCTTCTTTTTCCCCCTTTCTCCTTCTTTCCAGTTTTGGGTCAGATCAGCACTGTATCCCCTAGCAGTGAAAGTGGCAGATGTCCTCCAGGCTCTAACACTTATATACCAGAACAATGGGTCTGCTTACCTCGACATCTCCCCATAACAGCTCTGGCTAGCTCATGAACCCCTGTGGCATCAGAACTGTCCTTCAACTGAGTTTCTTCTCCACTTTTCTCTCTCCATTTGCTAATTCATGCCAACACGACAGCAGCCAGATTAGATCGCTAAAATCCATATGCTGCACACCTATCATGCATAACCATACCTGAACTCCATTAACCCCAATTTTTCCTGGGGTCAAAATCCAGGTCTTGGTAGCTTTCCTTGTATGTCCATATGCTTCCAATGATGGGGTTGCCCATCTGCTCAATCCTGTTAACCTCATCTTGCTTTGAGGGAAGGGCAAGTGGATAAAGATGGCTTCCCAGCCTCATCTATAACTGTGATAACCTTCTTACAAGCCCCTGTTCTGATTCTTTGCTGAGTTGCCTATGACTTCTGTATCTAGATCATCACATCAGTGCTGTAGCATGTTCTTAACAGCCACTGGGACCTCAGTCATTCATCAAACACCCCACAAAAAGTCTTTCTACAAATTTACTCTTATGCCACATTTTCTGAGTGTCAAGGTAGACATGTGGACCCAAACAAGGTGGGAAAGAAATGAATTGAAGGAACATCATGCCAAAACAAACTGCCCAGCATACACCATTCCCCATCCCAATAAGGTAAAGAACAGTCCTTTGAAAAGGAAAGTGAGTTTCTGTCCATGGGCTTTTTTGGGACCTCTGGGTAGCCAGTCCTGGAAGCAACAAAGCTAAATACTAAACTGAATGTGGACCTTCTATGGAAAAACCTGGATAAGAAACTCAGATACATTCATTCCTAAAAGTGAAATCCATGTTTTTCAGTATATTTTGTATTCATTACCCTCTAGCCCATAATGGAAAACCATGCAAATGAATTACTTGGCACAATTCCTTGGTTTTAAAAATCTTGCAGAGCCTTGAAAATATCATATGATGCCCAGTTCAGTTAAACTGGCTGTAGGATTCCAGATCAGCCTCTTATGAGGACAGCCATCATCAAGTGCTGCCCCGGCTCACCTTCTTCCCTTGAGACCCAACCCTCTTGCACTTTCCGTTCCCCGGCAACATGAAGGAATCAGCTTCTGACCAAGGAAACCAGAGTAGGGAGCAAGGTGGTCGACCTGGGCAATGGGTCACAGCAGCAAGCCCCACCTTTGTGTAAACAGAAGCTGGCCAGGATCCCTGCACTTTTGCAAGGGGACCCACCCTTTCAAGCCCTGACCCCAGCCTGAATTCTGCTTGCTAAAATTCCACCCCACAAAGATGACCACCCATTTAACTTACCAAATTGCCAATTTCAGCTTGGTCACTTCTGCAAGAATGTTGGCTGGCACTTCTTGGTGAATTACTTATGCTGCTATTTCCAGCACCTTGAGGGATTTTGCAAGCCAGCAGGGCCCAGTGGCAATTAAGTGTTGGTTTAGCTTGAAAACCTCAAAGCATCAATAAGGTCTAAAAAAATATTTTTTGAGCAAATCATTTTTTTGATAGACATACTTAAATGAAAAGTAGGTTTCCCATAATTCCCTTATTCTGGCTATGTGTAGGCATAACTCCTTAGTAAGCAAAAACCATTTTAGCAGATTCTCCCAGTGGAGGATTTTCTACTCCAAGTCCACTTGCTTGGCCACCAAACTCTTACTTATCCTGTCTTTTCACTTTGGAAGATAAGAATATTCTATCAGGGGTCCCTCCCCACAAAAATCTCTCCATCCCAGAGGTGGCCAAATAGAAATGAAACACTTCAAAACTTCTGAAACATGGCTGGTGTTTTATTTATGTGCATTTTTAAAACTGCTGCTGTATCATATATTACAGTGATGCTCTGGTCAGTAGCCTTGGTTTTATACTGCTGTTTCATTTATTGATTTGTGTAGGGTCAATTTTTTTTACTCTCCCTCATACTCAAGGCAGCTTTGTTATGATTTCTTCAAATGTGGGCGCAGGAAAGTAGCATATAATGCTGTAATTTTTCCCTTCCTCCATCTCTTTGATGTAACAAATCCAAGCAGCCAACCCAGAAAAGTTCCCAGTCCCATGCCTTGCCTATCCAGCCTCATCATCATTGCCTTTCTTGTATCTCCACCCTTTCCAGCTGAAGAAGTCTGGACTTCAGAAAGCTGCCAGCTAAGAAGTAATTGTCCCAGAACTGTGCTACACCTAAATCTTTATTGAAATCCAGGCACTTGTCCATAGAGGGAGTTGAGAGGATGTAAAGGTGGATGACAAATTTTGATGTTAAATATGATATGATAACAGAATAGAATGGAATGGAATGGAATGGAGCGGAGCGGAACGGAATGGAACGGAACCGAATGGAATGGAATGGAATGGAATGGAATGGAATAGAATAGAATAGGTTATTTATTGGCCAAGTGTGACTGGATATACAAGGAATTTGTCTTTGGTGCATAAGGTCTCAGTGTGCACACAAGCAACAAAGTGATAAATTATAAATCATGATACAATCATAAATCATAAGGTACAAACAACAAAGTTGTTCATAAGATATCCATGGAACAGGTAACAGGAAAGATGAGCAGAATAAATTAATTTATGTTTAGCATTTATTGTTTGTCTGGTTTGATCTCTCTCACAGATTACAGTACACATAAAAAGCTACACAAAAATTTAAAAGCAAAAAAAAAAAATCTGAAATTTTGTAAGACCCTAAGCTCTAACTTGTATATTTTTGGCCTAAATCCAGCACTGTTTTATGACATAGATTTTATATCTTGCAATGTTACAGGATCATAATTTTTAAATTCTTTTTTTTTACAGAAGGGTGGTTAACATTTGATTTTTTTTTCTTCCTGGTGTTTTCCTGCAAGTGCAGAATCCACTTTTTTCAAAAGAGTCGAGTGTTGATCCATTTGTTGCAACAAGAATTACAATCAGACTTTTGTAGTCTGAGCCTAATGTTGTTTCAGATTTGATTAATAGGTGTGACCTAAACATATTCCCCTTTCCCTCCTTTTTTGCTTTGTTTCTTGTTAACTTGGATAGCTGTATTTTTTGTAATCTTTCATATATTTTTTTTCTGAGGTTTTGTTGTTATTGTTGTTATTTTTACATACCCAACGATGTGAAATCACAGCATCCAGTTCTTTAGTTGGTATTGGCACATTGACTCATACACATTGAGTTCTTCTCAACAATCTGCAATGTCCTAATGTATTGTTGTAGTATATATGCAGATCCAAGGTGAGTGGCCTTTTGCAATTGAAGAATGGAAATTTTTATCAATGTACAGATTCTCAAAGTGTCATCCGAGATTCTTTTGGTTGTGCTGGTAACTACTGCAACCACCACAACTACTTTATGCCATAATCTTTCAACTTTGCTTTTCAGATTTTGATACTTCAGGGTTTCCATGGCTCCCTTAGCATCTATGTACAGCCCTTTCTGGCACTGTCCATACAGGTAAGCTAGGCAGTTGTCTAAGGTAACAAACTTTTCTTAAAACACACAAAAATGCATTTTTTGTAGATTCTTAATCTACAAAAAATGCATTTTTCATGTGTGAAGAGGCAACCTATTGTAAGGGTTGGTGATAGCTATGGGACCACAGAGAAGGCTGCTTATCCCAATAAGCTGCAGGGGAGGGGATAGATTCAAGAGGTGTTCCCACATCCTTCCTGCTCCCCTCACCAGAAAATGGTGTAAATAACTTGTCATGATTATGACAATGAAAGTATGAGTCTCCAACCATTTCACTCATTCTGGAACTCCTGAATAGAAGAGGGTAACATAGTTTGTACAGAGCCTTGTCCCAGGAATAAGTAGGAAGACCTATATCTAGCATCTATTTCCTACACAGAAAACTGGGTATGTGGTCTCAGTATAGCCTTGACTCAGTTTCCCAGTTACCATCTCCTGTTACCCACAACTTGATGATCCAAACTCCGTCAAGGACCTTGGAATACTCATCTCTAATGATCTAAGTGCTAGAGCCCACTGTAACTACATAGCCAAAAGGGCATTAAGAGTTGTTAACCTAATCCTACGTAGCTTTTTCTCTGGTAATATCACACTACTAACTAGGGCATACAAAACATTTGCTAGACCAATAGTCGAATACAGCTCATCAGTCTGGAACCCACATCATGTATATGATATTAACACAGTTGAGAAAGTCCAGAAATATTTCACAAGAAGAGTTCTACACTCCTCTACTCATTGCAGAATACCTTATGCCACCAGACTTGAAATTCTAGACCTAGAAAACCTAGAACTACACCACCTTCGGTCTGATCTAAGTATAGTATATAAAATTATACATTGCAATGTCCTTCCGGTCAATGAATACTTCAGCTTCAAGCATAACAATACAAGAGCACACAATAGATACAAACTCAAGGTTAACTGCACCAAACTTGATTGCAGGAAATACGACTTCAGCAACAGAGTGGTCAAAGTCTAGAATACTCTACCTGACTCTGGTTTCTTCCCCAAACCCCAAAAACTTTAACCTTAGACTGTCTACTATTGACCTCACCCCTTTCCTAAGAGGTCTGTAGGGGGCGTGCATAAGTGCACCAATTTGCCTACCGTCCCTGTCCTATTGTTTCTTTTTCTTATATGTATTCATTTCATGTATTCACAACTATGTTTATCCTTGTAAGCAATTGACAAAATAAATAAATAAAAAATAAAATAAAATAAACCTCATTCATTTCATTTTCTCCCATTTTGCCTGCAAACCTTTCCCACGAACACTATGCAGAGCACAAGCTATTCTTGGCCAGGGGCATGATGGATGGATGGACAAATGCACAGATGGATAGATGGATGGATGGACAGACCAGAGATATAAATATAATAGTGTATTTGGAGAGGGGGTATAGAAATGCTTTGCAGTGCCCTTATAAACACACATATATACATTTCCAAATGTCTTCTATTCTGTAAATCAGCTTATGTGCAGAGATACGTAAAATAATTGCAAGCCTTTACAAAATCAACTTGCAGCAACAAAAAAGAAAAGTTAGATCAGCCTTGTTTGTAGAAATGGCTCCCTCAGGCGGAGAGCCACGGTGGCATTTCCCATCTGGTGGCTTGCAAGAAGAGCCGTCATCCTCACAGAATATGATTGCAAGATGAACTCAGAAGTCAGCCATGTCCCTGGGGAGGTGTACATGGCCCGGGACAGGACAACTTTCCGATATGGTGTTTCCAAGATATATCCTTCCCTGCTCCTTTTGTCATTTCAAGAGCCCTTGTGTGAAGGGGCCATGAAGAGCCAGAGTGGGGAGTTGGAGATAGATGACTCATTTCATTAATAGAGTTCCCCCATTTTATCTAGTTATTGTTAATCTCATTTGTTTGGATGGATATAGGAAACAAAATCATTTCTTATGTTACTCCTTTGGTCTTCTGGATGGCCAGCTTCAGGGACTTGTCTCTTCACCTGGGAGAACTTGATAGTGCACCAACCCCCTTGAGCCCAGCAAGCTCTGCTCACCATTTAAGTGGGACCCCAAGGAAGCAGTGTGCTGTTGTTTGTTTCTTGCAACAGTTAATAGCCTGGCCCTCATTAATGCCTACTGGACCAAAGTGGCCAATTTGAATTTAGCCAGATCGTTAGGTGTGGTAGCCCAGTAATTAAGCCCTGGACATTTCATCTCATGAGACATTGGAGAAACTTTACACACTTTCAATGTGGCCCTTGGATTCAGCATGCAAAAACAGCTACTGTTGCTTAAGCTGGTGACTGAGGAACATCTCCAAGTCCAAGGGAGACATTAGAAAGTAGTTGCTGAAATGTCCAATCCCAGCCCTTCCTTCTGTCAAGGCCCTGCAAAAGGCTCTGGAAGGGAGACAGTTAACATAGAGACACCTGCAAATGCCAGGACATTATCTGGAGTTCACTGGTACTGCTGCTGCCACATCTTCAAAGACTCCACTTGGACATTATCCAAACTTAATTAGAGTCCATCCAGAGACTCAAAGCTGGAATGGAATAAGAAACTTGTTATTAAATAAATGCATACATTTCCTCTAAGCAAGAACAATCTTCTTACCACTTTAGCTCTATAAAGGCCATAAGCCTGGACCAAGCCTTAGGCCCATCATCTAGTCAATAGTCCAGAGGCTCCACAGATGGAGCATGAATATGAATACGAAGAATGTAAAACACATGGGAGTCTGCAATTTCACAGCTTCCACCCAGTAGTTACTGCAAGACCTAAGAAAGGTTAGAAAGAAGTCTTTCCTCATCAAAAGAGCTGCCTTGCTTGAATTGATCCTCAAGCAAACAGCTGATGCTAAAGATGGTTTCATCAAGAGATTCTTCCAACCCCAATGGAAAGATAAAATGAAACTATGGGAAGGACCTTCATGAGGAAGCCCAGCCAGGCCTGTCCAGGACAACTTCCCATACATTGTCCCATACTTGGCTGGCTCTTCATTTCTTCCGGGGTTTCTACCCTGCAAAACTGCTGTTACACTTCTGGCTGCAGAATTCCTTTGGAAACAACCTGATTGATTGGGAAGATATGTCACAATGGACCTTTAAAAAAATTCTGGGTGCCATTCAGAGTTTTCTGGATACCCCTCTCTTTTCTCATAGCTGGTCTGCAATCCTGGACCTCAGCTATGAGGACACTTAGGGAACGCAGCAATTCTGGAATTATTCAGCCAGCCTTGTGAATGACGAATGAGCCTGTCAACTGTACCTCCATGCCTGGAGCTACCCATTTACTTCCAGCCTGGAAACAAATCCAGAGTGGTGACTTTCTTGCAGCTTGCCAGGAAGGCACCAGTCAGGCCCTGGGCCCAGCTGTTCTTGTTCTTCTTGGCTGGGTGATGCAACCCATCACAGTAGCCAAGAGGAGGCAGGTACAGCCAAGACAGCTGGGAGTTGCATCAGGTAAGGAGAGACCTACATTTTCCAAGCCTTCAGTTCTGGAACATGCCTCCTAGAGCCTGTGGGAAAAGCCAAGTATTCATTTTGCTGAAAGGTCAAAAGAAATCCATTTTAATAACAAGTTATCCTGCTGTCTTTGAATGAATTTGAGAGTTGTGTTTAATCCTGAAGTTTGTTGTGAAAACTTGCAGCAGAGAAATTTGAGAGAAAGACTAAATACCTGGTGTAAAACAGTGGCATTAAGTGATGCAAATTATATATAATGTACACTTGTTTTAAACCTGAAAAAAACCTTTACAGGTTAGGTATTTTGTACTGGAATCTTGGTAAATGAATCATACTGCCATCTGGTGGATTTTATTTAAATCATTTTTTTTAACAATGGATAAAATCCTGCAGATGAGATTTTCCTTAAATTTGGATTAACGTTAACCTGGATGAATTTTGTGTGAAATGACAACCCAAAAAATAGATAAGTAACTGAAAACAGAATTATAGTTGTGATTGTGGTTATTAAATGGGTCACCATGTGACCAGACCAGACTTTTTGACATTTTTTTTGCTACAGTGTTAAGCAAATCCATTATAAGCAACAGGAGCTGGAAACTGAAAGTAAATGCCAGAAACAGGCAAAAACGTTAAAAATCGCAGTCACATGAACACTGCAAATAGCTATAAACATGACTCTGTTGCCAAGCAGCCAAAATGCAGTCACATGACTGCAGGGGGGGTACAGCCATCATAACTTTGAAATCAGGTTGCAAATACCTTTTGGTAGATTCATCATCACTTCGAGCAGTCACTAAGTATACCAGTTACAACTGGTAAGTTGAAGACTGCCTGTAATGTGTTACTCTGGTTACAATTTTTAAAACATAGTAAATGGAGTTTGAATAAACTACTAACTCCCCAAATCAAAAGAATGGAAGAATGTAGCACAAAGAATGAGACCCGATGTATCTCTTGCAAAAAATCCAGTGGGGTGTCCTGTGGAATTTCCTCCTAAAAATCACAGCCTGAACTTCAAAACAGGCCAATGCCGCCCCCCAGACGAGTATCTGTCACGGCCCCTGACCTCTGGAACCAACTGCCCTTGGGGCTCCACCTGGCCCCTGACCTCCGCACCTTTCGCCATGATTTAAAGACCTGGTTGTTTGACCAACCCGGGCTGTGACCCCTCCCTGGGGGATAGGTTTCTTAATTTTAACTATTGTAAATTTTAGTTTTTGTAATTTTGGGGCTTGTAAAATTAGTTTAATCTTTTAAAGTATTTATTGTTCCTGTTTTTGGTTGTGAGCCGCCCCGAATCTTCGGAGATGGGGCGGCATACAAGTTCAAAAAATAAATAAATAAATAAAATAAATAAAAACTTCAAGTGAAATCCACATAACTAAACCAGCCTTGAGATTTTGAGGAAGTTAATGGTCCTGGAATAAGGGAATGGTTTCTTCTTGCTCGGAGTCCCCCAAAAGAAATTGGAGGTCCTTTCTGGGGAGGGGGTCCCACCAAGGAAGGGGAGGTTGCTGGGAAGGCCTTTGCTCGTCTTCTTCCTCCCCATTCAACAACCCCAACATTTAAAATATGATTCACCGAGTTGCAGAAGAATAGCATGCCATTATCCCTACTCTATTCCAAAAATGATTATTTGCAGCTTTAAATGACACTTGGGATACTTTTTGATTTCATTAGACAACATATCCATCTTTTTGTTTTCTCATTCACTGTAATATTTTATCTGCTTTTAAACTTGTTATTTTACAGTATTATTTGGTTTATTGTCAGATATTATGACACTCTGAGGTAAAATTCCCTAGATATCAGTGAGATGCGTGCATTGGTGTATGGCTAAGAAGTATAAAAGCAGCCCAAAAATAATAAAATAAGATTATATTAATTGGCTACATTCTATTCTATAATAGCATCCATGTTTTGCACTAGCAGTCCAAAAAGCATCAAAGGCAAGAAGTTCTAAAGCTTTTCTAGAAATAAATAAGATAGGAGCATCATAAGATCTGTTCCTTTTCCAAAGCCTGTCGGATTCCCTGCTAAGTCTTGGAGAGAGGAAATGGAGGACATGGTGCCACAAAATGTTCATCTGTGGAAAAGGCCTACAAAACCTGCCCCAAAAGGCACCTGAGCTTTGGGGAAACAATTTGCAAACTGATGAAGAAAGAGTGATGGAAGCAAACTGGATAAATGGAGAACATAATGGCCAGTGAAGAGCCACTGATGTTCACCAAAGGAGAGGGTGGGATGTTTTCTTGGTCTTCAAGGTTTGTGTTTGCTTTTTTCACACATGCATGCCTGGAATTTGTCCCTAGAAAAGTTGCTCCTCCCTCCGCTTCAAAGGTCTACTTTCCATAGTAGCCTGCAACCAGAGCCCTCTTGACTCTTAGCAAACATAACAGACTTAGCAAAAGCCAGAGGGGAAATGCCAGCTGGGACTCAGACTGGGCAGGTGCAAGGGAGAGAGCCAAGTTGTTCCAAAAAACATCCAGAAAAGTTTTCCCTATCAAATTAGGGCCCAAAGGAGAGGCTGGAGCTGTCAGCCCTGAGGGACAGTGGCAATTGTTGCAGCAGCCCTGGTCTTCTGGTGCCAGCCAGCCCTGGACGACTCAGCAGGATTGTCCAGCTCATTAAAGCTAATTGGCCTCTGTGCTCAGGGTGGCTCTCCTGGGAAGGTAGTCCAGGCAGAAAAAGTCAACTCTCCAGACTGCTTTCTTTGTCCAATGATCTCAGTTTACTGCCCTTCCAGAAACTCTCTACTTGTAGGCGGGAGGGAGGGAGGACAAATAGAGGCTCTTCGGAACCTCTGTGCCAGGCTCCATCCAGGCAGGGAGAGTCTCTTTGGTCTGGAAGGAAACACACAAGTTACTCTACTTGGGATCAGGCTGAATAGAGGAGAATATTAAACTCCACCCATTTGCTAGTTGTACAAAACAAATCTAGAGTTTGCCCCAATATGTGTTCTGAAAGCATGACACACTGGGACAATTTGCATATGGTCATTCCTTGCAAATGATCAGGAATGACCGAAAATGACTGTAGATAAATGTCCAGGAAGTTGTAAAACTTTAAAAAAGGCATTCTTGGGAAAGGAAAACCTTTCCCAGTGGGAGAACAAAAAGAGAGAACATCAGCAGAAAAAGTTGGTGGGGGTAAAAAGTAAGATAACAGGGAAAGGAATTGAAATAAATGAATTTGGATAGGAAATTCCCAGCTCTGTGATTTATTCTGTTTCTATGGCTTTAGAGCCTGAGTAGATAGTCAAAAGGATTTTTGTCCTATAGTTATCCTGCTACCTTTGTAGAATTGGGGAGGGGGGAAGGAGCAAACAAAATTGCAAGAATAAGAAATCCTATCTCAAGAGCTGAAAGTGACAGAGTTAAAAATGAAATACTTAACTGTTTTCCATTAATCAGAGCTAACCAGTTGATCTAAATAAATACTATCAAACCTGAGAAATTCAAACTCTGAACAACTTAGAAGTAAGAAGACTTCTTGCTTGAGTTAATATTTAAAAAGGAGTGAAAGGGCTCCGTTCTGTCTTTCAAGTGAGGAGCAGTCAAACTTCTGAGGATCTGGGAAGTAGAGATCCAAGAAATGTGTAGCAATTTAGGACATAGTAGAAGCTAAATATGAATCAGAACCAGAATATGTGTTATAGGAAACTGCCTGTATTGTTTTATATAAATGCTGTGTGTGTGTTGTGTGTGTGTGTGTTCCTCACTAGAGGAGGAAAAGGAGGAGGCAGAGGCAAACCTTGTAAACTCCAGTTCTTATGTCTTTTAATTTTCAGCTTCAACTCCCATTTCGTTCTTTAGCCTTAATATTCCTACTAAGCATGGCTTATTGAATCGGCTGTCTTGATTCTGAGAATCTAGTCATTGTTGTATTTATTTAGTTCCTTAAACAATTTGTATGGCTACATATGTCACAAAAATGACTACGGGTGCTGCACCAAGTAAAGATGTAAAGCAGCAATTTAACAAACTAGTGTTGGAAGGAATTCAAGGTCTAGTTCCAAGCCAGGAGAAAGGCATTGGAAATAAAATGGAGTCTGGAGTCTGATTGGAAAGAAAGGTTCTCTTTATTGATGAAGCACCAACCACATGTGATTCTGGGACAGCTGACAAAATGGAATTTAGAGTGGGTGGGTTTTTATACCAATGGGGGTCATGTAGATGTCATGTAGGAGTCATAGCTGGCTCTATAGGCAAAAGGGGATATGCAAATTCTAGGTGTTTGTCTGAGCTAATTTTGTCAACCTTTTGTTTGTTGCTTATTTGGGTTTCTGTCTTGACCCAGTCTTTCTGAATGGATTACCAAATCTGCATTTCTAAAACTGGCCTCCTCAGTTTCTGCTTGGGACAGGGAAACTGGGACTGGTTTCTGCCTCCCTTAAGGTCCACACCCCATTTTTCCTTTAGGGGAAATATTTTATCTTGACTTTTTAAATATTTCCCAAAATATTTCATTCTTCAGGGGGTGGGGGTGGGCTTCCAACACTATCCATAACAACCAATGTCGCAAACCACAATCCCACTTCATGAAAACACACATGTATCCAGTTTGTTGCTCTTCTCTACACTCTTTCTAGAGTCTGTACAGACATGCAGGTAGTCCTTGACTTACAATCACAATTGGGATCAGAATTTCAGGCAAAAAAGGAACATTAGCCCCCTAACCACTCAACAGGTTCTTCCTCGGTAAATGATTTGGAACTCATTAGAGAAGAACAAAAATTTTTTGGGAGATATAGCTGGAGAAAGATTAAGTTCCTCTCTATGTTGGCAAACTGATCTTCTTGGCATAATGCAAGGCTTATTTTCAGGTAAGCAAGGAAGAACCTTAAATTAGAAACTTTAAATTTAGCTCTAAAACCGAGTTGTAGATAGAGAAGCAGGAACATAAACTACAGAATCCTCTAAGACTTCATGCCCCAGAAGGCTGATCTGACGAAATGAATAGATCTATTTCTTGCATCTGATGAAATGTGAGAAGAGATCTGGTAAATTACTCTAGTTGTGAAAAACTTCTCATAAACCCTCTGGCTCACACTCAAAAAGGGTCTCCTTAGGGTCCTCTAAAGTAGAACAAGACACAAATCACTTTTGATGCTCTTCATCAAAGTGAGCCAGACACAGGAATGGATGTTTCTAATCATTCTCCAATGATAAAATTCCCAACTATTTTGAAAGGAGAGTACTCTTCCCCAGGAGACTTTTCACATCAATAGAAATAATCTTCTAAAACAAGATCCTTCCTGATGTTCCTCACTTTGGACTTGACAAATGTTGTGATTGCAAGAGAGATGGTTGTTAAAAGACAAGACATTTGCACTCATCTCTTTACTGTCTCACAACTAAACAAAGGCAACAACCCTTGTTCCACTTAGGAAGAACTTCCAAAGTCAGTTCTCTGTCAATAAACTGACTAAGAACTAGCAGAAAGAACACAGGAAGACTACTTGGACACTGAATACTTCCATCAGCTGGGAACCCAGAGACAATGACTGCTTGGAGCTGAAGCAAGAGCAAGCTTTATTTCTCAGATTTAGAGATTGACCTTCTTACTTACAGAAGACTCTTAATCCTACCCTTTATCTCTGGGACAGCTCTTTGGACTTACTTTATAAAGAAGTAAACATAGAAATCTAGTTCTTTCCTCCAGGCCAATGTTTCCTTGTGCTACTGCACTCTTGGCTCCTAAGTACCTATAAGTTGGTAGTAAATCAGTCCTGACAAGGGGCCTGTTTCTCTAGCTTTTTCCCCCCTGCTCTGCCAACAATTGTGGTGGCTGCAAAATTGAATGCATATTCTTGTTCATTGAGTGTGAGTCTACTAGCACAAGGAAAGAACAATTAATGACTTAATAGCCAGCCATCAACACCCTAATTAACAACTAATAGCTAAACACAACCAGTAACCATATAAATATAACACATAGAATAACCTAGTGCAAATTTTCTGGAGAGAGAGAGAAGTTGCCTGATGATTGGCTCCAACATGAGCCTGAAAGCTTGGAAGAATAAACCTTTGGTCCCAGTGACTGATTCAGATTGGATCCTGCAACATTTTCCTGGGACACCTATATTTACCTTCATTTGAGACATACAAGTATCAAGATCTTCATAGTCATAGCATGCACACACTCAGACCCATTCTCTAGAAAAAGGATCCTTTTTTAACTCTACATAAACCACATCTGCATTTCTCTCTTGAGTGGGGCTATTTCTTCTCTCCCTCCACTGATAGAGGAAAATACAGAATAAATTTCTCTGCTTCCTTTGGAGAGATCGATATTGTCTGAACATGAGAAATTTGATTTCTCTCCAGGAGGCCCACTCAACTCCTTGCTGAGGTTCCTTGATGACAACCAACTGGGGACCATTTAGAAGCAGAGAAAAAAGGGAAGGAGAGTCTGTTCTCCATCCTTTTCTTGTGGTTCCGGCTGGGAAATAAAAGGATTTTGGTCATTCTAAGAGCTGCCATAGCTCAGGAGGCAGAACAGGGTCTACATAATTACTGTTGCACTCTTATTGGATATCTAGAGGGAGCAGTGATTGGAATGTGGTCCTTTTTGTTGGTCTTCACCATTCCAAGATCAGCAGATAGGAAGATACTTATGAACACTTTGGGCAGGGTGCTGGAGAGGACAACATGCCAGGTGGACGTGACTGTGAAAGGGTAGCAAATGTATGATGCAGCTAAATAGCCTCATGGTTTTCAGGTATAACAGAAGTCAGGTAGACCCTTTGGACAATGCCCTTCTCCTAGCAAGAAACTTCTCTGTATATTCTGTGGGATACGACACTGGGCTCTATGCTATTCTCTAAAACAGAATTTCTCAATCTTGGCAGCTTGAACATGTGTGGCATAGCTGTCTAAGGAATTATGGAAGTGAAGTCCATATCGCTTCAAGCTGCCAAGGTTGAGACACACTGCTCTAAAGCAGGGGTCTCCAACCTTGGCAACTTTAAGTCTTGTGGACTTCAACTCCCAGAATTTGCTGGCTGAGGAATTCTGGAAGTTGAAGTACACAAGTCTTAAAGTTGCCAAGGTTGGACACTTCTGCTCTAAAGCACTGAAAATGATTTTTTTCCCCTACTGCTTTATCATTCAGCAGCATAAGATGCCTAATGAGAGCCAGAATGGAACAGCTAATATCTCTTACACAGATTTCCTCCTGCCTTTCCGGGCTTTCAAGAGGCCAGATATCTCCTTGCCATTCCTTTCTTCTGCCTTAACATTATCATTCTTGTTGGAAACTCCATTCTGAACTACACAGTGAAAGTAGAAGAGATTATCCACACCCCCATGTGCTTTCTAATTGCTTTGTTCTTCTTGGTGAATGTTTGTGGGACCACAGTTATCTTTCTTCAGATGATTGTCAATTTCCTGCTGGAGCCAGCCGCATCTCCTTGACATTATGCCTCACACAGATGTTCTTTCTCTATTTCGTGCTTATGCTAGATTGCAATATCCTCCTCATTGTGGCTTTGGACAGATACATGGCCATTTGCCATCCACTGTCCTATGCAGACATTGTGACCAGAAAGCTCCTAGTGGTGCTTATTCTTGTGGGTCTTGTTCGCAGTATGGCTGTTGTTAGCCCAGTGGTGATCTTGGCTTCCCAGGTGTGATTTTGCAGGTCTAATATTATTGAGCATTTGGTCTCTGAGCATATGGCTCTGATAAAACTGGCTTGCAGTGATACTTCCAGGAATAAAGTTGTAGCCCTAGTGGCACTAATGTTTTTGACTTGGGCTCCTACAGTCGTATCATCCATGTGGCATTATGCATATCATCTGGCCATCTCTGGTGCAAAATCTTTCACACCTGTGGCACTCATCTTATGGTCATCTTCATAATCTATTCTTGCAGTCTCATCTCCTCCATCATGTACTGCCTGGCCAAATCTGCTAGTCAGGATGTCCACAACGTCATCAGTGCACTTTACCTGTTCCTTCCATGGATTGTTAACCCCATCATTTATGGTATAATAACTAAAGAGATCTAGGTCAATATTCTTAAGCTCTTCCAGAGAAAGACATTCCTTTGATTCTGAAAAAAGTTACTGCTATTAACAGAAGCAAATGATGAACATGACAAGATGTAGCTGTCAAGAAAAGCCCATTTATTGTGGTTAGATGAATTTCTTGCCAAGGAATATTGTCCAGTTGGGCATGATCAATGGAAACTGAAGTCTCCACATTTGATGGAAAGCGGGAAAGGCAGATCTAGACCAATCTGAAAGATTGGCTAGTGGAGAATGGGGAATGTTCCTAGGATGTCTCTGAATCCAACAACATTAGTGAACAAGTGCACCACATTCTTCTGCGGAAGCACCACTGAAGGTCACTCTTTCCTCTTGGCAAGCATTGGGCCAGGTTGACAAACCTATAGGAAGGGCCCTTTTTTCTCCCATTGACCTACCTGCGATTTTCTGTGAATGCAACATTGGTTTTTTAAACTTAGCACAGAAAAGTATGAGACATTAAACAGTCCATTTAATAAAATCAGTTATATACACATACACCCACTTCTGTTTTTCATGAACTTAATTGCTAGACTTGTGCTCCTAGTCACACTGACACATATATGGCCTCTTTCAGGAGGAAAATGGTTCTACCCCAGGACAGACTTCTACAAGTACATTGTGTAGATCTAGCTCTTCCTTCTTTTCCCTCCCATATGTCTCCAGGATGCCTGTTTGAGGGAAATGAAAATAAAACATTTTAGATTAGACCTTTTCCCCTCTAAAACAGGTCCAGGTCCATGGATAACATAGAAAAACCTATACAGAGACTATTTTTCTTCTCCAGGCTGTAGCACTTATGGGGACACATAACTCTTCCTTCCTTCCTCTTTTAGTAGAATCTACATTACTACTCTCATTTTCCCATCCATCTGCTCTTCTCTCTTCTCCTTCATCTTCCTTCCTCAGCAGCATCTTCTGGTCTCTCCTTCACTTCATTCCATCACATTCTTCCCTCCTTCTCATGTCAAGTCCTCATATCCCCTCTCCAAACATCTGAAATGCTGGGAGATGAAATGGTGCCAGGATTTTTCTTGCTCTGCTGTTGGCCACCAAATGATGGAATTCTACAGTTGGCAACATTGTCCAAACACTGGCCATTTAATCACCTTGAAGGGGGGGAAATTGTTGTTATCTTCAGATGTTGGGACATCATGAACATGTACACATTCATAAGTGGATGAATCAAGTCCTCAGAGAATGGTTGGCCAACAGGGTCTTGTCATTCTGAATAATAGCTGAGCACACAGAACAACCCAGAAAATCAATGCACATTTGCTATCTCTAACAATAAGGGATTGTCTTGCTTCTTCATGAGATTATTCAAAAAGAAACCCTCTTTCCCCATTTCACAGGAAGATACCACCAATATCATATTCTCTTCTGTCTTCAAGGTACTTTTGTGAATATAGAAGCAAACTTGTTTGCAGGGAGGGAGGTTAAAAAAAATCAAGATGGCAGTCACAGGCTATTTATTCTTTTGAATAAAATCACAGCTGTAATTTGAAATCTATGAGAGGAGGGATGGATTGCGGAAAAATGTCCTCCGCTCTTCCCAGCAAACCTGCTGTTCCCTCTTGCAAGGGGATGTTTGCGTTGTCTAGTTTTTTTTATAGTGGTTCCAAAATATTTATTTATTTATATAAATAAATTTATATTTTAAATTTATATGTCACCCATCTCACTGTCCTGACTGACTCTGGATAGCTTACAATAGAATGCAACGTAAGTATAAAAACATTACAATTAACATTAGCAACAATTCAGTAAAAGTTTAGACCAAGAGCACAGACTTGATTTGTGATGGATTTGTGGCTCTCACTCAATCAACAACCACCAGCCTAGTGCACTTTCACTGGGGCCCCAAACCAACCACCAAGTTTTAAGGTTGTTCTGGAAGGCCAGAACGACAGATCTCACCTCAGGAGGGAAGATGATCCAGAGGGCAGAGGTCACTGAAGAGAAGGCTCTTCTATCTCTTTACTGAAGTAAGAGTGCTTGTTTAATACAATGTTTATATTTATACAGTTCCATTTTAACTTTTCACTATATGGGGTGATAATTTTATGGATATGTAGGACATATTACTATTCCTCTGGTGTAAAATTATAAGAAACAATGGGAACCAACCGTAGCAGATTTGATGAATCATTCATTTCCAACAGCTTTCACCCTTGCCAGGTATTTTAGGAGACAGTCCCATTGTCCAGAGTAGCTATTGTTATCTGCATAAGTATTTTACTAAATGTGTGCTTAATATGTAGCTACAGCAATTATCTCTTAACCATAGCACTCTTCACAAGCTTTAGAAATTGTTATAATAAAGATACATTTTTATAACATGAAACTGCTGGAGAGAAGTAATCTAAAATATATTAGAAGAGCAAATTTGACTACCCAAAGCAGTGCATTCGACTGACTGATTTGGTTTAATGTTTTTTGATGCTTTTTATGATGTAAGCTGCCCAGAGTCATTGGATGAGAGATGGGTGGCAAATACATTTTATAAATAAAATAAAATAGAAATTGAATATTTTAGCTGTTTCATGTTTAGTAATAAAGACCAAAGTCTTTCATTAAAAGACTTTAGTGAAAAATAATAGTGTTTGTTAGGCCATGCAAAATTTTTGTCCTCAGCCAATTCTATATTTGTGAAAAATATGGTTATAAAAATGTTTAGCATCTCTATAGGCAGCTATATCAGTAACCAAGATCATTAGTTTGGGGTACAATTTCCCAACGGTTCACTATAGGATAGGCCAAAGTAACTCAGCATGAATAATAATGCATCATTAAAGTTACTTGTTGCTCTCCATATACAATAAGAAATTAACACATATTAGCCAAATTGAAATTGGATTGGATAAAAGAATGTACAACAGGGGAGATATGTGAAAAGCATTTCATTTGTTAAGTAGATGTTGTTTGTTGTTTGCCTTTATTCAGATTTCAAATTGCAAATTATAAAACTGCAAATGTCTATATTGATCCATGCTGCCGTGGAAGCATTTTCTGCAAACCTAATTTTTAAAAATACCCCAGGTATATTTTCTTAGCATGTATTTTGTGTTATGGTTGTTGAGATGGTATTGGCAGATCAACTTTGTGGCACATCAGAAGAAACAGATTATATTAATTCCTTTCAGTTAGGATTCAGATCTGGGAATGGGACTGAAACAGCATTGGCTGCTCTCTTAGATATCCTGTATAAGGATCTGGATGAGAGTAGTGTGACCTTTGTGGTCCTATTGGACCTCTCAGCAGTTTTCAGTACTAATAACCATGATGTCTCCCTGGAAATGACTGCAGGCTGCTCCTTCCTCAGTGGAAACATCTTCAATTTCAATATATTGGGTGGTGGATGAGAGAGTAAAATATAAGGTGCTTCCTCCCCTGCTGCAAAATCAGTGAGAGAGTTGGTCTAAGTGTGGGGTGCAGTACCATTTAGCATATATATTGCAGCTGAACTATAGAGGATATGCTATTGATGTCCTCTCTTCATACCTGGAGGCTATAAGGGTCTGGATGGGAATAAATAGACTGAAGCACAACTCAAGTAAGATGTAGTTGCTGGTGATGCACTGGGTTTCTCTGTTGACACTTGCGTTATAGATGAGCAAGCACTACTTATGAAGGAGTAGGTTTGCTGTTTGAATATTTTAAGGTGATCAGCCCAGATGGATGACATGCCCCTGGCATGTGCACAAGAGGCAGCAAGCGCATGGGAACAGATGGTATCCGGCAGCATCTGCAGCCCGCTGGTCCCTTGGTCAGTGCACTCTAGGGCTGTGCAACACAGGTGAGTTGATTTCCTGTCCAAGCAGCAGGTAGAGGCAGAGGCACAGGTGGGGGGAGGGAAGGCAGGCAATCTGGATGCATTGCGCGGGCTGCGACAAAGCCGAGAGACATGAAGACGGCCACCTGCTCCAGCCCACTAACTCTTGGCTTTCTAACGGTTTGCACAGCTGGATCGCCTGCCTACCCCTTGCACCTGTCAGTTGCTGCTGCTGCTGCACAAAGATGAGCCTCCCACAGCCGGCCACCACTGCAGCCCACCCACTCTCAGTTTTCCTGTGGCCTGCACGGCACATCCAGTTCACGTGCCTCCCCGCCTCTGTCTCTGTCTATTAGCTGCTTGGACAGCTAATAACTGACTTGCACTGTGTGGGCTGAGACTGCTACTGGACACTGATGGACCGCATGCACTCACCACCTCCTTGGCTGACCATGCCCACCCCCTTCACTAAAGCTTATTTTTCAGGTAGGGCTTATATTCACTTATTTTAAAGTCTGGTTAGGGCTTATTTTTTGGGTAGGTTTTATTTGGGGGGGAGAACACAGGCACCAATGTTTTGAAAAAGTCTCCCAATGGAGATCAGGCTAGTCCCCTTCTTGATGGTCTTCAGGAAAGTATTAAAACTGTTTTTTCTAAGAGCTTTCACTTATTGTAAGCACTATGCTATCGTTTATTCTTTTTATTTCTTTTTGTTTGGTTGTTTTCCTTTTGTTTTAATTTGTTTGTGTGATTGTCCACTGGTATGTTTTATGATTTTATTGTAATATTTTAAATTGTAATTTTGTTATATGCTGTGTAAATTGTTGAGAGTTCTTAGGTTGTGGCAGGTTACCAGTTAAACAAACAACTTTCACTTGAAAGAAATGTTTTATATTTATGCCTATTAATGTGATATTTCAATTAATACAGAAGGTCTATAAAAATGGTTGTGTACATGTAGTATAGAGGCAGTAAGTTTGCTATATGTCTGTTTTGGCTACTTATCTTAAGAAATCAAGCATTTTGCAAACTAACATTTTTGTAAGTTCTTTGATGGATGACCTTTGATGGATGATCTTTTGGTACTAAAGACCAGGAAAATTTGCTAAACAAGCTTCATTAATTAGATGCAAGAGGAATCCAATTTGTTTTCATCTCACATCAGGTTGCAAGAAATAATTAATTTTTTTTATTCATATTTATATCCTGCCCTTCTCCGGAGACTCAGGGCGGCTTACAATTTTTGGGATACAACCCAATGCGCTCAGCAATAGCCTTCCTTCCATTGTATATGCCTGCTTATTACTAAGCGGCATTTTTACAAAGTCAGCTTATTGCCCCCAACAATCTTGGGTCCTCAGTTTACCTACCCCAAGCGGATGGAAGGCTGAGTCAACCTTGAGCCTGGTGGGATTTGAGCCTGAAATAATTACAGGCAGCTGGAACTAAGTGCCAGGCATTTAGCAGCCTGCACCACCAAGGCCCTATTAAACAGATTCCATATTTTATGCTTACTTTTCAAAACTTGATGTAATATAGAAAAATGGTTATAGAATACATGATTTTGATATACTTCTGCAAAGCCCTCTAGAATGTAGGTATTATGCCAGGATTGTGTATAAAACAAATCTTATTGTTTTATTTCCAAATATTACTTTATATATTGTAAAGCAAGGTCATCTATTATTAGATATGGTTTTTACATTTCCCAGAAGAAATCCTTATTGCCTGTATTGAAAACAGGATACAAATAGCTATAGCAAGCTGAGCAATTTGTGACTTGCTGTTTAGTCACAGTTTCCATGTCATGCTTTAGTTTCCATAATGAAAAATTCAGTGCAATGATTTCAGTTTACAAAGCTTTGTCTGTTTTTATCTTTACTTCTCAAGTACGTTGACTGCTTCTTTGTGGTCCCACTGGGACACCATGTGGGAACTCAGAGAATGGCAAGACATTAAAAAGTTATTGCAAAAATTCAACATGAAGGTGGATTCAGGAACTACAATCAGAAATAGGTCCTGAAATCATATGCTTTCCTTACTAATTTCTCTGTTCTATAATCTACTTCATAATTTAAAGAAAAATGTTAGTATGATTAGATTCCAGATCCCTTTCTTTTTTAGTAGGATGTTGGCAGAAAATGTCCATTCTGCTCAGGAAATCTCAAAGTTTGTAATCAGACCCTCACAAAGGATTTCCTAGCTTTTCAATGTTATAGTAACATGTGCAAAACTCCCAACTCACAGAATTCTCCTCCTGTAATTCAATAAAACATCAGCCTGTTACTTTAGTGCCTTTTTGGAACATTGTTCAAAATGGATGCGGGTTGCAGGATAGATCCATTAGGATGAATGGAAAGAATGCATGTTGAGAAGAGCAAGAAAGTGATGGGGAAAGAAGTAAAAGCAAAGAACCATTAACAAGGAAAAAGTTGCTCTGAAACAAAAAGAACTGACTTCTGAGGTGTGTCTTTCGATTGCAATGCAATTGGCTACTTGGCAAGTTCTGTAAATCACACAAAAATATGAATTACACATTGCTTTGTCATAAAAATGTTTCTCAAACTCTTACTGTAATGTTCCTTTTAAAATAGGATGCAGGTGGGAAGGGCTTAGAAAGATTTGAATAGGGTGAAAGGCAGGGGTGGGATTCAAATTTCTTAACAACCAGTTCTGTGGGTATGGCCTAATTTGTGGATGTGGCTTGGTGGTCATGTTACAGGCTGGGCGTGGTTTGCTGACTGGGCATGGCTTGTATGTAAATATTATAAATATTTATGTAAATATTGAATTTTTTATAAAAAGAGCAACTTTTACCCAAAATCGGGCAAAGCAGGTAGGCAGATTGACTTGGTCACAGAATCATAGATTCATTCTGAGATCTATCTTTCTGCCATAGGCTACCTCAGTCTGCATTGAAAAATAGAAGCTTTTGTCCTAAGGAAGGTTCACTTCCTTAGTTCACAGGGGTGGGATTCAAATTTCTTAACAACCAGTTCTGTGGTCGTGGCCTAATTTGTGGGTGTGGCTTGGTGGTCATGTGACTGGGTGGGCATGGCCTTGTGGTCATGTGACTGGGTGGTGTGCTTGGTGGCCACGTCACTGGTTGGGTGTGGCCAGGTGGCCATGTGACTGGCAAACCAAATAGAAGTGGTCCTCGCTTAATGGCTGGTTGCTTAGCAACTGTTCTAATGGCACCTTTAAACTTAGTGCACTTCATATTTGAGGCACCAGCGGCAATGGTCAACCCATTTGTGAAGCATACAAATTTTAAAGGTGCTGCACGAGGGGCAGGCTACAGGGCAAGACTGTGCCTCACCACCTTTCCCAGGTCTACTTCCCTGAGGGGGCATCTGACTGTACTTACCTGCTGCTGAAGTGGCCAAGACAAGCAGGAGGCAGAGGCAGAGCTACTGGTGAGGTCGAGGTGGTCGGTCAGACAGGTGGGGGTGGGTGCAGGGCAACTTGAGGCTGCAGCGATCAGATGGTGGTCGACCACACTTCCCAGCCTCGCTTCCCCAAGGGGGAAGCATAGCAGGGAGAGGAAAGACAAGCTGTTGAGCCCCAGCCCAGGGCTTGCCATAACTGGGGAGGGGAAATGCAGCGGCAGCGAGATGGCAATGGCGATGGCAGTAATGGTGCCCAAGGAAGGCAAGGGCAGCGAGTCTGGCGGGACCAGGACCAGCTTCCAGGACCAGCTCCCCACCCCAGCACCCATGAGCTGTTTGTGTGGGCAAGGAGGGGTGGGGCAGATGGGGAGAGGAGGGGCCAGCCAGTGGTGTGAATTGCTGGTTCTCCGAACTGCACAGAATCATAACAACCGGTTCTATAGAACCGGTCCGAACTGGTAGAATCCAACCCCTGCTTTTACCCAAAATCAGGCAAAGCAGGCAGGCAGATTGAGTTGCTCACAGTATCACAGATTCATTCAGAGATCTATCTTTCTGCCACTGGCTACCTGAGTCTGTCACATAAAATTTGCTTGCAAGCAAACTCACAAAATTATCTCACAACATACTATATATGTAAATATTCAATTTTTTATTTAAAAAAGAGCAACTTTTACCCCAAACCAGGCAAAGCAAGCAGGCAGATTGAGTTGCTCACAGAATCACAGATTTATTTAGAGATCTATCTATCTGCCATCGGCTACCTGAGTCTGCATTGAAAAATAGAAGCTTCGGTCCTAAGGAAGGTTCACTCTGGTTTTAGATTAGCTAGAGAGGAAGAAATGCTACAATTTCCTGCTTTCTAGCTAATCTAAAACTCCTGGCACAGCAGAATAGCTGATAGTTGGTGGGGGTGAAGGAAAAATAACAACTTAGTAGGCAAGTTTGATGGCGTGCATGCCAGGTAAGGAGTGAGTGGGAGGGGCAGGTGGGGCCAGCCAGTGGTGCCATTTACCATTTTGTGCGTGTGTGTAGACCCATTTCCAAAAAACCTCAGCTGTGCCGCCTGGACAGCTGACAAGCCCTGCGCACAAGTGTGCAGCATTTCAAATTCCTCTTCTTTCCTGCTTTTTCAACCTCAGCTGTGCTGAGCAAAGCAGCTGAGGTTGAAAAAGCAGGAAATAAAGGACAGCCAGGAGCCCTGGTGAACGGGTGGGCCAAACAGAGCAGCAGACACCAAACCGGTTCAATGTCTGCTGCTCTTCAGAGCTACCGGTTCTATAGAACTGGGCCGAACTGGTAGGATCCCATCCCTGGTGAAAGGGACGTGGAACTTGGCTATGTGGGCCATCCCTTAAATAAATAAAAAAGCATAAAACCAACAATATCAGGACACTAACCATGACCCTGAACACTTTCCACTTACCAAGTACTCTTCATGTACCTCTTCAAGAATACTATGAGTACTCTTTCTTCATTCTAGAATGTCTGCAAGATAGACCTTCTGCTGAACTAGTTGGGAAGGTGGCTTCAAATTGCCTCACAGTAGCTACGACGTATTATAAAAATAAAATACATCATTATAAAATTCAAGCCCATTATGATCCAAAACTTTATTAAGCTCACAGACCTTCAGAAACAAGACCCCCCCCTTTTTAGTGAATGTTGTCCCAAGAACTTGCCATAACTTCAAGAAGAATAAATAATATCTTATAAATATTTTCCAGTATAGCCCAGTGTCAGCTCTACATCTTACCAGCATCCTGAAGCCCGACATTACAGCTGTGCCTTGGAGCTGTGAATCCCCGATCAGCACTTTGAGTCCAGCACTGCAACTTGGCAGGCAGCAAATCAGATCAGCAGAGAAGGAAGGGAGGGCCATGGGTGACATTTCACAGCCGCAGAAGTCAACTTCGGAATGTGGGAGGGCTGTGTAGCCTTGGAACTCAGATAATACAGATGGATGTTTTGGTTTTGCAATGTTTGGCTTTAACACAGTGCTGCGATTGAAGCAAAGTGATCATGGCTATTTAGGATACTAATAGGAGGGAGGAACGTAATATTAGCTTAGGCATGGTGTAATTAGGCACAGGGTGGTGGCGTGGATAATTAGATAATGGGCAGATTAGGGTGGAGCAGAGGTAATTGGGCAGGGATGGATAAAACAATGCTGGGAGTTAACTGTTTTCAATGCTGACTTTACATGGACATCCGTTGTTACAGCTATTGCCACGATCGTGAACAAAGCAATAAACTCTTCAATTTCAACTCTACAAGTGTGAGTAACATGTTTTATTGATTGAAGTCTCCAGTTCTTGGCAGAGATCAACACCCAGCTTCTCAGACATCTATATGGCCATGTACATAATCTTGATCTTTGAAGGAACCCACTATACTTGATGAGTTCATGACCTTGTTGCAAGTATAACAGAATAACAGAGTTGGAAGGAAGCTTGGAGATCTTGTAGTCCAACTCTCTGCTCAGGCAGGAAACCCCATATCATTTCAGATAAGTGGTTTAGGTAGCCCACACATGATTTGATATGTGTTTTGGAATAAATCACATGGAAATATGAAAAACATGGGAGTATATTTTTTGCCACTTCATTTTCAAACTAGAGATCTTGGAAGCTGTGGCCTTCACCAGAGCTAATAGATCTGCTAGCATTATTCACCTGTTTACATAATGGATCCAGAAGAGATTATAATCACTTGGAAATTTCCCTGACATTTTGGTAGGCAGCACCATCTCATTCTTGGTCATAGCAAGACATAGCACTGAATTAGATTGCTCCCACAAGGCCTCTTTTCCAACACTGATCCCAGGTGACTCCTTAGTTTGTTGAGGGACTGAATAAAATTAAGCAACTGAAATTATGCCTCAGCTGATGATGCCATAAAACAAGAAGTGAATATGAGCATGCACTGGTAAGAACTCATGTTCTAGCCCACATGGGAACAATAAGAGTAGCAAAGCATAAATTCTCTGTTCTTAATGCATCTATGGATTCCTGCTTGGCCTTGTTCAGGTAGCGATGGGTGGAACAAAATGTCTGCAAGTTAGTTGGATAATGTTGTTGGTTTCCATGCAGACAAAGTCTGCTTTGGTGAGCAGATGGGTCAGTTTTATAAACTAGGATACTTTTTTTTAGCTTCTAAAACCTGAAGAAGTGGATAAGACTCTTGTCAGTATCGATTCTGCCATCTGTGGCAACGAAGTGGGTGTGAAAGGCTGGGTTAAGAATTCACTGGTGTTTCTGTGAGGAAAAATGTGATGACATCGGATCAGAAAGTCATGCATCTTCTCTTTCATTTCTTGATTCAGCCGCGTTTGAAAATTCTTGCCAGCCACCCACATTCTCTTTCGGAGATAGAAAATCTCAAGACTAATCAAATTCCAGTCCCAGACTGGAAGGACAGGTACTGTGGTCTCCCTTCTCAGACAACATACTTGCATGGAATGATTAGCCAGGAGCAAATTGGCCCATCTTGTCATTTAATATACAAGACATGTGGTTCTTGCATGCCCCTCAACCCCAGTAAAAAGAGGCAGGAAGAAATCACTGTGAGTATAAGTATCTTATTTTACCTAACTTCTGTCTCTTCCCTACTACTTGAATAGTACCAGAGAAAGATGAAAGACCCATATCCAGGCCATAGTTTTCAGCACTAAAACCACACTGTAAGAATCCCAGAATGTAGAAAAAAACAGATAGGAGCATTAGATCACCAAGGCACATTAAAAGAAAACAACAGTCTAAGAAACAACACAAGATAGTACTGAAAGAGAGAGAGAGAGAATAACATCCATCCCAGACCACTTTAATCCACTACAAACACTAAACAACTCGGTAGTATGTAATCACTCAATTTTCTAAGTTTTAAATGGTATTTCCCACATCCAGGCAGTCACTTGGTCTAGCTGGGGCTTGGCTCTTTTGTAAGGTGACCAACCGTCCTCCTTTAGGGAGGAAAGTCCTTCTTTTGCAAGTTCTGTCCTCTCTCGAAAAGTGTCCTCCTACATGTCCTCCTTTTTGATATTTGAAGACTAATCTGTAAATCTCCGTATTTTTATTTATTTATTTTGTTTATTTTATTTTGTCAAAAGCTTACAATACAATAGAAATAAGAATAAACATAAATTTAAATATAAGAAATAGGAACTAATAATTGGGGACATTTGATATATTTGATATTATTTGATTGATGCCGATCTGATCCGTTGAGTGTGATGTGATGTATTTGTATTTGACATGACGATTCGTCAAGGCTCAGTACAGTGTGGTGAGGCACGATTATGAGACGCATGTGCTCCGCAGAGGAGAATTGTTTTGAGAGAGTGCGCCGCGTGCAAGAGTGCGCCGCGTGCAAGAGTGCGCCACGTGCAGTGGCTTTGTTTTTTTTCTTCAATTTATTTGTGTCCTCCTTCTCATTGTAAAAAAGTTGGTCACCTTATCTTTAGTCCAGGGTTGTAACATTGTTTGGGAGCCTCAGTTTCATAATCTAGGGGAAAAAATAGATTGAAACAGATTAAGATAATTGGGCCATCAGAGGATTTGATAACCTATTTAAAAAGATCTCAAAATATAGTCACTGTGAGAAAAGTCCTTATTTAATTGCTCCATTGTGAACATGATGGTCCTGTCAGATGCTCGGAGGAGAAGGAGAAGGAGGAGTTGGAATCAGGACCATGCTGTGGGGATGGCATGGTTCCCTTAGAATGCCCAGACAGTCTGGGAGCTGAGGATGACTCAGTTCCATGCCTGTCTGGCATGCAGGAGGTAGCGACCAGACCAGAAGCCACCTGCAGGAGAGGATTGGTTGCCAAAGGCTAGAAATGAAAGGCTACAGATCACCTCTGACAAGGAACAGCTGCCTCCCTTGCCCAATCTGCAGGAGAGGAGAGCAGAGTGGAGGGAGGCACAGAGAAGATCAGGGAGGTTGCTTGTGAGGAAGTAGCGCCACCAGTGGTGGGATTCAGATAATTTATCAACCGGTTCTTTGCCCTAATGATTTCTTCCAACAACCAGTTCACCAAACTGCTCAGGAAGTTAACAACCGGTTCTCCCAAAGTGGTGACAACTGGCATCACTGAGCTCCACCCTCTTCACATGGAATAGCTTGGTATGAAGTGATTGAGGCGAAGGTGGGGGAAGATGCATTTGTCAGGAACAATTGTTTGCTTCAGCGTCCTAGCCTTTATGGACCTTGGATCGTATTTCCTGGCTTCATGGACTCTGAACTTCGGACTTGCCTTGCTGACCCTGAATTTTGCCTGTGAACCTTGGACCTTGATTTGCATTTTCAGAACCTTGGACTTTGCCCTGAGCTTTGCCTGTGAACCTTGGATTTTGCTTTGTGTTTTTCAAACCTTGGACTTTGGATTTGTGGATTGTGTTTGTTGTTTGTTGAGCCTCAGGACTCAAATTGTGGGACCATGTAGTACTGACCATGGGGATCTGCTGTTAGGGGCCTTGGAGTGGAGCCTTATTAATCACATGGGAGGGTGGGTTATCTGTGACTATGCAATAAACTGACTCTAACTAGCATCTGTCCAGTGGTGGGATTCAAATTTTTTTACTACCGGTTCTGTGGGCGTGGCTTGGTGGGCATGGCAGGGGAAGGATGCTGCTGGTTCTCCGAACTACTCAAAATTTCCACTACTCGTTCTCCAGAACTGGTCAGAACCTGCTGAATACCACTTCTGCATCTGTCCTTGCCAGCGTGGCCCAATGTGACCCAAACCTGATTGGAAACCAAAACAAGAATTTGTTCTTCAAACAATGTTTAATAAATAAAACGACTTTACAGAGAGCTATTACAGCTCTAGAGAAGGATGGTGAAGTTCATTCAGAAACAGCCACAAACTTGAGGGATCTGTAAGCGGAATCCATCAAAATGAAAGAGGTGACTTGCAGAGAGAAGTTCTATGTAAATGGAATCTAGCAGTTCATCAACTGGAATGCTACTAAGCCATCCAGGGGAATAATTACATCCCATTCAATATCTATGGAATTGAGTACAGCATGTAGACTTATGCTCTAAGGATGCATAAATAGCAAGCATGGGGCAGAAATGTGGTCTGTCAGAAAAATCCAATGTTTTCTTGCCTTGCACGTTCACTTAGTGCTGATCTGCATGACTAAGTTGTCCTGGAACAAATACAGGCCTTTGACTGTTTCTCCAGGACAGGAAAACTCATTATTCACTATCCATCATCAGCCTAGCAGAAGGCAACCTAAATTAGTCTGTTTCTGCTATATATGAAATACAATATTTTCCAACTGGTGCCCACAGAAGCATTTTGAACCCTGAGGTATTTTATATGGTTTGCTTGTTGTAGTTTATTTTACTGTAGAAATGAATGTCTGCTTTCTCTGGTCACTGCCCTGCATGGTCAATTTGTCTTGAAATACTTGCCTGACTTGCCTATCCCCTTTTCAGGTGCCTTTCTACAGTTTATAAGTGAATCTCCAGCTTTTTTTTTTTACCTTGGTTTCACCTGTGGATTAGTGGTGAACCATTAGTTTTTATTTATTGGCATGGGAAAGGAAGGATGGAAGAGTACAAGCTACAGTTTGATTCTTTACTGTACATGGAATCTTAATCGCTTCTTCAAGGTAGGGACAAGTTCTTCCTCCCTCTTTTCTCTTCCTTCCTCCCCTCTTTCCCCCACCTAATTTGGTTGTTTCCTGGGTATTTCCCTTGAGTGGATGAAAGTATAAGACCCTTCATTCCAAAGGAAGAAAAAAGTAAGAAGCAAACAGACTTTCCTTACTTCCTCTGGAGCAACTTCTTAGCCTTTCAGTTTAGATCTTTTTTTTTCCACCCCCGCTCTATTCAGTGTGCTGCTCAGTGTGTTTGAATCCATAGTGTAACTCTTAAGTTTGGGTAGAAATACCAAAATGCAAAAAAATGAGGTGGACTGATGACTTTGCACAGAGAATCAGGAAGAAAACTCTCTCTCCTTCCTCTTCCTCCTCCTCCTCCTCCTCCTCCTCCATCCCCCTCCCTATGTTCCTCACATTCACTAGAGGGGGGCATCTGTCTCCCATCAAAGGGGGACAGATGACAAGCAGCTTTTACAATGAGAAAGTTTGTTGTCAATCTATAGTCAGAAGGAAAAATGACAGAAGAATTTGATATGTCCAAAAGGAGTAGAGGTGGTGTGGTGGCTCAGAGGTTAAAACACAGGGCTTGTCAGCTGAAAAGCCTGCATCCCAGGTTCGAGACCTGGGCGCCATGCTCCTGCCCTCCTAGCAGTTTGAAAGCATGCAAATACAAGTAGATACCACTTCAGTAGGAAGGTGACAGCGCTCTGTGAGGTCATGCTGGTTGCATGACTGTGGAAATGTCTTCACCAGCACTGGCTCAATGGTCTTGAAACAGAGATGAGCACTGTCCCCTATAGTCAGCTAGCAGACTGGCAAAGTAAAATCTGCAGGGCCTCCTTTACCCTTTATTTTTTACAAGTAATAGAACTAGATGAACAAAGGCCAGGGGAAGGAATGGGGTAGACCAGGACATTGTTAAAGCATCCCGGTCTGTGGCAGAGGTTGCTTACTTCACCTTTGAAATGAGCTCATTCAGTGCCCTGTTTTCCCTAAGCCTGACTCAAAGTCTCTTCTTTGTCAGCCTTGTCAACCCTGCATGGAGATGAAGTTTCAAAACTTGCCTTGCTGGCTCCACCATCTCTTCATTGAAACTCGGAACAGTCCACTTTTCAGCTTGAAAGAACCAGTAATATTACTTGCTATGATATGACTTGCTATCCTTTTCTCCAGGCCCTGCTCATCTCCATTCCCATCAAGTTGTGCAGCACAGGAATAGCATGATACAATAGCAGAAGTAATGTTAACCTAGCTGCACTATTTCTTTGGGTGGAAGCAACGTTCCCAGTGGACAGGACAATGATTTAAAGAGGGCAGATCCCGATAATATACATATAGTTGAGACATTTCTCTCTCTGTACTTTGAGGTCCAGTCGGGGGTTTTTTTCTTTGTATTTTAAGCTATGATAAAGAAACTTTAGGGTCTATAATACAAGTGTTCATGTATTTCTTGTTTGTACCACCACCAATTGGCAATTGTAATTGTATGGACTACCAGAAGCAACACAGGAAAGCCAATTCAAGATTTACATGAAGCCCTGTGTTTGCAGGTGTCCACCTTGCTTTAGATCAGGGAGGGGGGGTCAATTAATTTTTTCAAGGAGCCACGTGAGAAACTGGATTGAGGAGGGATGCCATGGCCCTGCTTCCCTGGCTGTCTCACCAGTGCCGTCCCCCCCACCGCTGCTACTCTTGATAAAACTCAATTAAAGTTCCATAAAATTTAAGGAAGCCCAAGGTAACACACACATACCACCTTGGGTAGTTCTGGTTTAGTAAACTTTTATATGCTTGGTGCATCAACATGTTATTATTTAGCCAGTGATTTATATTTTTAGCTAGAATTAAGAATACAAAAAATACTGGTTGAAAAATGCAAATGGTATAGCTGTCATCCCCTGGAATCAGGCTCAACTTGAAGGTGTCTTTAGAGTAGCATTGGCAATGTTTATATGGGTGGACTTCAACTTCCAGAATTCCCTAGCCAGCTTGTTGGTGAGGGGAATTCTGGGAGTTGAAGTCTACCCATCTCAGTATCCCCAAGGCTGAGAAATACTGATATATGTGTGTGTGTGTGTGTGTGTGTGTGTGTATGTGTATATATATAAATATATATATATGTATGTATGTATGTATATATGTATATATGTATGTTTTCATAGATTTTCACAGGTAAAGGTATGTAGGTCTTGGTGTATTCAGATCTTGTCCCATGTAAGATTGAGAATACCTTGGCAACGTTTCGACGAGATCCCACTCGCCATCTTCAGGCTGGTGTCTTCGGCTTTGTGCTTCTGCCAGCCTGAAGATGGAGAGTGGGAGCTCGTCGTCTCTCAATCTTACATGGGACAAGACCCGAATACACCAAGACCCATATATATATATATATATGTATGTAGGTCTTGGTGTATTCGGGTCTTGTCCGTGTAAGGTTGAGAATACCTTGGCAGCGTTTCGAATCTCATCCGTCATCTTCAGGCTGGTGTCTTCAGCTTTGTTCTCCCAGGAGAACAAAGCTGAAGACACCAGCCTGAAGATGACGGATGAAAGCCAAGGTATCTCAACCTTACATGGGACAAGACCAAACACCAAGACCTACATACCGTGAAAATCTCAAAAATATATATATATATATATACATATATATATACATACATATATATACATATATACATATACACACACACACACACACACACACATATATATATATAAAATAAACTTTATATATATAAAAGCACATTAAAAGAGTTCATAGCTATTTTATTGTCCCAGCTTATAACACAAGAATCTTCTCAGACTTACCTGGATCAGACTAGCTAAGATTCAATGACATTCAGGGGGTAGGAATCAGACTTTGCTCTCTTATGCCGATTTACAGATTCCAGATTAATTTCTCATTTGACTCTTCACACTGGCTCAACCAGTCTCACTTCAACATGATTAGAACAGGAAAAATTAATGTTTGTATTTTTAGTTGTCACTCAGTTCTCCAGAAGAGAACTATATTTTGTTGCCTAGTACAATCCTATCCTTGTAATTAGCAAGGCTCTAAGACAGTCAAAGAAAGCCAGTTTGGTTCAGTGGTTAAGATATCAGGGTAGAAACTGGGACAATTGCCTTGGATTTTGAAGCCAACTTGGACCAGTCACTTTCTCTCAGACCTAGGAAAGAGGCAACAGCAAACCACTTCTGACAACAGAATGGGACAACTTGCCTCAGCCAATTCACCACGGTCAACTCACCATGGCCAACTGGCTGAGAGATAACTCACCATGGTTAATTCACCACAGGACAACTTGATGCAGGACAATTCAACAATTCAATTTAATTATTTAAAATAATTTTAAAAATAATGTTAAGTTTTGTCATTCACATTTTATTTCTTTGCTCCTTTGGCATCTCAGCTGATCACTTTCGAGTGCATTTCTTTAGCTGGATCCTATAGAAATGATCCCTGAAAGTATAGTCTTATATATCCTTTACAAAGTATATCCTTTGTTTAATGATTCTATTTGACTATTTCTTTGATATTAGTGTAACTCTTGTCCTGTGGCGAGTTGTTCCATGGCGGGTTGGCTGTGGTGAGTTGGTCGTCGCAAGTTGTCTTAGAGTCTTCTGAAAAACTGCCAAGAAACTGCAGGGATTTGTCCAGGCAGTCTATGAGAATGTATGAGAATATAATTAAACAGAAGAAAAAAAATGATAGCCAGATCATGACATTAACGTTTGATAGTTCCATTAGAAATCTTGGTAACACTATTTCTCCCTATTTGGCAATCTGCCCCTCAGATAGTATGTTAGGTGCGATGATGACGGAGGCTTCAGCTGGTGCAAAATGCGGCTGCGCAGGTGGTGATGGGAGTGGCCCGATTCTCCCATGTGACACCCCTCCTGCGCGGTCTGCATTGGTTGCCAGTTGCCTTCCGTATAAGATTCAAGGTGCTGGTATTAACCTATAAAGCCCTTCATGGCTTGGGTCCAGGGTACCTGCAGGAGCGCCTCCTACCAGCATCGAGGTCCAATCTCCCAGTATGCTCCCACAGGCAGGCCTGCCTGGGGGTGCCATCGGCCAGACAATGTCAGTTGGCGGTCCCCCGGGGCAGGCCCTTCTCTGTGGGGGTGCCCACCCTGTGGAACCAGCTGCCCCTGGGGCTGCGGTTGGCTCCTGACCTTCATTCCTTCCGCTGCGATCTAAAGACCTGGCTGTTTTTACAGGCCGGCCTGGATTGAGAGGGAGTGGGGGTTTTAACGGAGTATTTTAGCATATATTTGGATTAGATTAATATTTTTATCTATTTTTGTATGTAGATCCTTTTGTGAGCTGCTGCGAGTCCCCCCCAGAGATGGGGCAGCATATAAATCCAAATAAATAAATAAATAAAAATAAGTTCCTAATAAGGTTGGAAATCATCACTTTGACAAAAATGTTAATATGCAAAAATAGAATTTTAAAGTCAACACAAAGTCCACAATGCAAAGAAATCTTTCCAGTCATTCTGATTACATGCTTAATGATGAGGAAGGGATTTTTAATAATCAGAAATAATTAACTATTTTGCAATGTCAGGTTGAATATCCAAATACTAAATATGGATATATCAGCTCCCTTATTGTGTTAGTTATAAATGCAAATTAGCTCAGTCGTGTCATTATCTTCATATCAAATTAAAGATGATAATACCAGATATTCATTTGGCACTGTATGAATGATAAAAGGTCCATTTGGTGTTATCTTCTATACTTATAATTATATTAAACTGGGGGTGGGGGAGAGTGATCTTCAGATAGCCACTCATGACCTGGTCTAAAGTACTGCAATGCAGTCTACATGGATTGGAATTCCAACTGAACCAGAGCACAGTGCCAAAAGCAGTGTTGGGCATGCTTCAGTATGTTCATATATCAGCTCTGCTTAGTAAGCTGCACCGGTTGCCACTTTGCTTCCAGGTGTGATTTAAGAAGGTGCTTCCAGGTGTGATTCAAGTAAAGCCCCATATAGCACAGAGCCTGATTATCTGAAGGTCCATCTGTTTCACACAATATATGCCTGTTCAGTTCAATGTGGCAAGGTTGGCATGATCCAAGATACTTTGATTAAAGAATGTCATATATCAGGACCCCAAAAGTGTACTTCTCTGTAGCAGTGCCTCCCCTCTAGAGTGAAGTTTCCCGCAAGATCCAGATAGTTCCCACCCTGCTTTTTGCTGAGAAGCCATAAAGATCTGGTTCTTCCCCTAGGACTTCAGCTAGTGAGAAAGAGACTGCTTTGCTTCTGTCCAGTCTGTTTTTCTAGTCATCCTTTATCTTTTTTAAAAATTAGTTTTTTTTGTAAATTCTTTGCTTTAACTGTTGTCAGCTGTCCAGAATTTTTGGGCATTGGGCAGCTTTCAAGCTTACAGAAAAAAATCACTCAATCAACCAATAAATAAATCCTGACCTGGTAGGTGTACAAACTAGATTTTGTGCAGTGAAGTTAGAAAGCCTAGAAGCTTTAATGTGGAGATGAAACTCGAAAAATTAGAATATTGTGCAAAAGTTCATTTATTTCAGTAATGCAACTTAAAAGGTGAAATGGACTTGTTTTTATTCATTATTTTATTCATTATTTTATTGTATATCCTTTTTGTATGTTCGCCGCCCTGAGTCCTTCGGGAGTAGGGCGGCATACAAGTCTAAATAAATAATAATAATAAATAAATATATGAGATAGACTCATTACATGCAAAGCAAGATAGTTCAAGCTGTGATTTGCCATAATTGTGATGATTATGGCTTACAGCTGATGAAAACCCCAAATCCACAATCTCAGAAAATTAGAATATTATATGGATTGTACATAGAATAATATTGGACCTCTGAAAAGTATAAGCATGCATATGTACTCAGTACTTGGTTTGGGGCCCTTTTGCAGCAATTACTGCGTCAATGCAGTGTGGCATGGAAGCTATCAGCCTGTGGCACTGCTGAGGTGTTATGGAAGACCAGGATGCTTCAATAGTGGCCTTCAGCTCTTCTGCATTGTTTGGTCTCATGTCTCTCATCTTTCTCTTGGCAATGCCCCATAGATTCTCTATGAGGTTCAGGTCAGGCAAGTAGGATGGCCAATCAAGCACAGTAATCCCAGAGTCATTGAACCAGGTTTTGGTGCTTTTGGCAGTGTGGGCAGGTGCCAAGTCCTGCTGGAAAATGAAGTCAGCATCCCCATAAAGCTCATCTGCGGAAGGAAGCATGAAGTGCTCCAAAATCTCCTGGTAGACGGCTGCATTGACCCTGGACTTAATGAAGCACAGTGGACCAACACCAGCAGATGACATGGCTCCCCAAATCAACACAGACTGTGGAAACTTCACACTGGATTTCAAGCATCTTGCAGTCTGTGCCACTCCATTCTTCCTCCAGACTCTGGGTCCTCGGATTCCAAATGAGATGCAAAAGTTGCTCTCATCAGAAAAGAGGACTTTGGACCACTGAGCAACAGACCAGGTCTGTTTTTCTTTAGCCCAGGTAAGACGCTTCTGACGACATTTGAAGCCCATGTCCAGGATCTGTCTGTGTGTGGTGGCTCTTGATGCACTGATTCCAGCCTCAGTCCACTCCTTGTGAAAGTCCCCAACACTTTTGAATGGCCTTTTCCTGACAATCCTCTCCAGGCTGTGGTCATCCCTGCTGCTTGTGCACCTTTTTCTTCCACACTTTCCCTTCCACATAACTTTCTATTAGTGTGCTTTGATACAGCACTTTGGGAACATCCAACTTCTTTTGCAATTACCTTTTGAGGCTTTCCCTTCTTATGGAGGGTGTCAGTGATGGTTTTCTGCACAACTGTCAGGTCAGCAGTCTTTCCCATGATTGTGATTCCTACTGAACCAGACTGAGAGACCATTTAAAGGCTCAGAAACCCTTTGCAGGTGTTATGGCTTAATTAGCTGATTAGAGTGGGACACTTTGAGCCTAGAATATTGCACCTTTTCACCATATTCTAATTTTCTGAGATTGTGGATTTGGGGTTTTCATGAGCTCTAAGCCATAATCATCACAATTATGAAAAATCATGGCTTGAACTATCTTGCTTTGCATGTAATGAGTCTATCTCATATATTAGTTTCACCTTTTAAGTTGTATTACTGAAATAAATGAACTTTTGCACGATATTCTAATTTTTTGAGTTTCACCTGTAAATCAGCCCCAGAAATATACAATGTGCTTTTGCCCAAAGTTAAATCTTCAGGAGAATGTGCATAGATTGTATATGCCACTTTACCTTAAACCAACAGAATAATAAAATAACCAAGACAACCAATTTCTTTCTCTCTTTTTAATTATTCCTTCATATTCAAACTTCACAAACAGTGTGAACTTGTACAATACCTCAGAAAGTGAAACTTACAAAAAAAGTGCTGGTAACATTAAAAAAAGGAAAAAGAAAAACTCAAAATAACAAACATCATTCTTAGCAACATCGATTACTCTTCCACACAAAACAGAAACCTTGTAAAATTTATTTCCGTATCTTTAAGGCGTAATACTTCCGTATAAAGTATATGCAAGAGATAAAACTTCACAGTATTCCAAAATGTCACAATAATAATATAGTATAATGAAGCGCTACAGTTAATTTTCTTTTTTTTTTCTTTTTTTTCTTTTAAATAACAAATACAAGTCACAGGTAAATATACGTGAGAAAAATACGAGGCTAATATTAAATGGCAGGTAAGGATACTCTCACTGTAAGAAAAAACTGGCAGGATGTGTGTAGTTATTCTATATTTTAAAGCACTTGATAGAAAAGGCGTATGCAAGGTTTCTTTTTTTAAAAAATCTCAGTTTATTCACTTTATAACTGACATACCATTTACAGAGAGAAATGAGAGGGGGAAAAAGGAACTCCATATTTCCTCAAAACTTTTGACCTGCTCATCTCATTTTCTCAAACCATGTTGCACTGTAAAAAGGTGTGTGTGTGTGTTTTGTGTTTATATATAGATATATAGATGTATATATAAGTACACTTACAACCACTACAACACACTTTGGATTAGGCAGAAAGTAGTTTGTTTAGAAGAAGCATCTTTGCCTCAGAGAGACCATATCTTGAAGTCTTTACATTAGGTAAAGACTGCAGGATTTAGTCTTCAGTATAATTTTTCCCACTCACTCAGTTATTGGCTTAGGAGCATTTCTTTGCTCAACAGATGAAATTATCCACTCCTCAGATATGCAAGAAATCTGTTTTATTTTGACATAGAAAGAAGTACAATTATTAAATTGCTAGCATCAGACTCATGACTAGTCAGGCTCTTCATTATGACGTTCTGAGGAATGGGAAAAAGGGAGATAACTCCACTGATTAAAAACATTACTGGTTTGTGTTTGAACGTGTGCAAGTGTATATGCATTGTCTTGTATGATGGCTTGCATGTGTAGAATGCACTGGACACACATATAGCCATACCTGCTCCCGCACACATGTATGTTAACAGCCAGCCATTTACCTAACAGGTAACATAAAGACAGCAGATAGCATAACACATCAATAAGGTGCTCAAAGGAAAAGAGTGGCTGCCACTCTTGGAATGGGAAGCCACATTAAGGTGCTTCAAAAGGTTTTTTTTTTCTTAAGTATTTAGTTTAGAAAAGTACAGATTTTTGCACGTGGTGATGGAGAGCAAGGCCAAAAGTTCAGAGATTTCTGACATCTATAAACAAGGACTTTTTGTTTTACAGTTACTTTTGTTGGTAGGCCAATAAAGAAAAACAAATCCAAAGTGCGGAACCTGAACTGTGTTTGACAGTAATTGTTTTGCCCGATCATTCAGTTGCTTTCATTTAGCACCGTTCCTTTTTCTTCTGATTACAATCCATTCTGTAGTTATTGAACATACAGAAAGTTCCAAGTCACTTGCAAGTAGCTGTTTGTATCTGTGATCTGTTTCAAGAATCCAACCATTTATTCCTCTGCTGCTTCTACATTTGTGTAAGATCTGGATTTGTTGCTATGGAAAGAGATGTTAAACTCTTCCACATTTCAGGCTTTGTGTAAGGACATCATACACAAGAGCATAGATTAACTGGAGATAAAGTGAACTGGGTTCAGACATTAGTGCACTATCTTTCCCCATGCATTGAAACAGTCTCTTAACTTTTTTTTAAAGTGCATTAACATGAAACAAACTGGGCATTCATTTGCCCTTTGGAACACTTCGGAAAGTGAAAATGTCTAATTTCTGTAAATTCAACAATGCCAGCAATAAATGGGCAATATCAGGATCAAACATGCGGCTGTTCTCAAGACAAGTATTTTCCAACGCAGCAGCGCTGTTGGTGATGTAAAAAAAAAGGTGGAAGGGATTTATTTTGATCCTTATTTCAGGATTATCCAGTAATTTGTACAGAGCTTCGGTGACTTCTCCTTAGTTTATTTCTGCCATTGCAGTACAGTTGGATCCCACTTAGCTAGTTCTAAAGAAAAAACCATTTTTCCAAGAGGTGTGTGCATGTGTGTGTGTTTCTATTTACGTGCCAACTTCTATTAGGAATAAGGCACTATGGAAATCTCAGCATACTCTTTTCAACCATGCTAAGATATTGCATGTGATACAGTCAATTTTTGTATATTTTGTATCAGAATTAAGTCTTGGAAAAGAGATTTAAACTTTAGCATCAGCACCAAACAGCTTTAGATCAGAACTCTCTGCTTATACACACAAACACCCATACAACTACACAGCTGCAGTTGCAAAACAATTGCCAAAGAAACAACAGCAATTTATAATTACTACTGGGGATGTTTGTGAATTTTAAATTTGTTGTACAGGAGAAGTTTGATCAGATTGCCCACTAGGCCCAGATTAAATTATATGCCTATAGATTTTCTGATTTGGCAACCCAAATGAATTTGTAACATCACTGGGATAGCTAATTTACCCTTCCACCCATTAGGTCTAAAATGAAATGAAATCTTGTCTTCTCATGTTATTTCCCAGCAGGAATTTCCCTTTGTTTTTCCTTACCCATTCACAAATACATGATATGATTCAGAAAGCACAGAGTGTAGTAGAAAAGTGAGATAAGCAAAGAGGCAGCAAAGTTCTGGACTCAGTTGGATTGGATTTAGTGAGGGAAGCACTAAGTCATGAAGCCTAAGTATTTTTGATCTCTAGGCTAGATCTCAGAAGAGCCTGAGAGCAGATCAACGTTTTGCTGAAGACAGCATGAACTAGGGGCGAAAGCACGAGTGCCATTAAGTCTTATAAGGCCACAAACTGGGCAAAACATGAATTCCAAGAAAGAAAGCTTTACTGGGCAACAGTGAAAGGGGAGCAGAATTCCTCAAGCCCTTTAGTATTACTTGTGAATAAACTGAATAGTGTGCATGGGGATTAGGGAAGATATTTCTGTGGGAAGACCTAAATGTGAATATGAAGAGGGAATCAATTAGCACAGCTTCCCAAATCATTTAGAAAGTAGAAAGATGACAATATTCTCTGTCTCTTTCATCTGTAATGTAAAAGGAAAGATAGGAGTTTCATTATAAAATAGGGAAAGAAGGCACATGATTTCAACCTTGGTTGAACTCAAGTTTGGAAAACAAGGACAGTTTTGCTGGAAGATGGGAAAGTGCTTGTGATGGCATATAGCTACAAAAAAAAAAAGAGTTCGGCAGCAGACAGAACAATGATGAGAAACTGAAAGAATCAGAGATGTTCTTTTTAAAAAAAGAAAAGGAAAGGAAAATGAAGAGCACTCTTCTGCTTTCTATATGCATGACATGCTCAGGATTTGCCAGTGCTGTAGGTCAAAAAATGGAAAAGATTTTGCTTGGCCTTGATCATATCCCAGTTACATATCTCCAGTTTGTGGTGTTATGACTGTTGGTGTTTCCTGTTTTCTTCCTTCCTGCTAATAGAACTGTTCTATCACAGCATTTCTCTTTAAACATTTCAAATTTTATTCAGACATAAAATGCCTACTAGGCTCTATCTCCCTAGCTTAATCAAAAAATATTCATTTAAAGTAGCTCTTTGGGTTGGACTAGAAGACCTCCAAGGTCCCTTCCAACTATGTTACTCTGATATTGCCCCATCAGTAACAAGTGGGGTTTGAATTAAAGCTTTCAGAGAATCAGCAGAATATTAGAAATCCAGGTTGTTTATTTCATAGTGAGTTTCTTTTAAAAATGGCAGTTTGGAATTAATCACAGAGCTCATTAGAAAATGTAATTCAGAAGTGATATACATTAGGGATGACTGTATACAACAGATGTAAACAAATTATTTTCACCTTTGGAATTTTCCCTTTCCAAACATAAACTAAATATTCACATGTATCCTACGTATCATTTTCACCTAATTAAGCCAGTCTTAAGGTGGAAGGAGAAAAATGGAATCACCAACAGTTTCATGAAGACACAGGGGTACACAAAGTCACAGTCCAGTGTTTTAGACATTTCATAAATAACCTTTTTTTTAAAAAAAAACAACAACCAAAAACAATCCCTTTACTTCCTCATCTGCAACAAAATAAACAGCAGTGGATACAAACGTCTTGTAACAATTACAAAAGAAAACAACAATACAATTCCCCAACTTTAACATTTCTTTTTTAACTCAAGACTGCAGCATATCCTTAAGGGCAAACTTTTCAATTATTTTTTCTTTCTTTTCTTTTTTTTAAATAATGTTTTCACCAAAAAAATCCCACAAAACAGTCTTGTACCAAGAAAATGCATTCAAAAATAGAAAATATTACACAACAAAAATATGTACCCTTCCTTTCCAAAAAGAGTCTTCACAAAAAATGTAGAAAAGATTCCAACTATTTGTTGCTTTCTTAAACATGTAACCTTCAACCTAGGGCACAAGTATTTATCAATTTAATTTTTGCATAAACATGGAAGATACAAAGCAACTATTAAGATTGTGTAGTTAAAAACAGCCAACTTCCTTAGTCTGTTCTACATATTTTAGAAGAAAGGAAAAAATAATATTTATGAATTGATTGGCTACAGTATAAAACCCAGACACTGTGACAAGTAGGGAAAATGTATCTTTTAAAATAATAGTTTGAATATATTAATTCAACACATACAAGTCCACTGTAGTTGACGGAGAGAAACAAGGAAGAAAAAAGAAATTTGGTTTAACAATCTATAGGGAGAACAGCTGTTTTTAAATAGTTTACTTTCTATAATCTTTGTAGCCATATTTTAACAATAGAGGACATATTTCCTTATACCCTCAAAGTGCAAGACAAAAGGGATCTTCTCTCGATCACAGTAGTTAAATAAGAGGATAAATCCATTTTCTATCAAGGACACAATCTCAAATTAAGGTCAAGTCTTATCAGTTTGTAGCGGGATATCTGATAACATAATAAATAAAAGGGGGATGCAAAAATGGAAGTCATTTCTACAACATCATTTACTAATCAAGAATCTTCTATTGAATATTGTGTAATACTGCACTTTACCTCATTATTAAAATGGATGTGATGAAACTGATAAACTGCAATGTCTAAATGAAAACTAACTTGTTAACCAGATTTACATTGGCTCAAGTAACTCATGTACTTTTTCTTTCTACATTCCACCTGATACTTAAAATAAGTATGGATTCTATTACTGGAAAATATCCTGGGTCTGTTATTGAAAACTTTAAGGAGTACATGCTTTCAGGGATGTAAGACAGAACCAGCAAAGCTGTCCAAAATGTGGGAGTTTGTTTCTAGCCTCTAGTGCTTTGAATGATTTGCAAAGGAGGTCTGAAAAAAGAGTTGTAACTTGTTCCTTTAGTAACTGTGCATTTTCCTTTCTAAAACTTAAATATTTCAGGTTTTTAGTTTCCAGTGCATTCTTCCCTCAGACTATTTCAAAACGAATCCCCAAATTTAGAAAGATACAATACTATAAATCAGGTATTTTAAAAGTGAATATAATGTGCAAATGCAAAGCCAAAACAAAAACAACAAAATCAACCTTATAAAGACAGTAAGAATGATCTAAGAAAGCTATCTAACCCTCCAAATGGATGAATTATAAACATTGGTTAAGAAATGGGGTAAGGCTACTTGAATATTTCTCTTTCAGCATAATTAAGTATGCTCCTGTTTCCTACCCATTAGATTTTCACGTTTTACTCACTGGCCTTTAGCTTTTGAAATTAACAACAACACAACAACATTGTTTTTTTGGTCTATGTATTACGTATTAAAAAATTTACCAGTAGATCTTTGCTACTCTATCTTTGTGGATGTAGAACAGATTCTTTCAACAACAATAACTATATTCAAGGACAAAACTATCTTGGAATAAAATCTGTAGGTTTGCATAAATTCCTAGTATACTCAATCTGATTTCTAGTACAATTTTAGTAGTTTTAAATTTTCCTTCAAACTCAGTATGGCCCTTGTTTAAAACAGTAAGAAATGCCCTTGCAGGTCACTTAAAACTATGCCACTTCAATGCCAAACAAAAATGAAACAGATTTCTAAAATACATTCTAAATGCTGGGTGTTTAAGGAAAACATGAATAAGAAACATGAAGATACAAATTCCTGAATTTCCACTACTCTTAAGTAAGATGGCCTGACCTTTAGGGAAGAACACAATAATCAGTATAAAGAAATAATCTGCTTGAATTTAAATATTGCTGTTTTCAAGCATTATCCTTCTTTTTGAAAAGTTGGTCTTCAATAACTTTGATTTATATTATAAAACTATCATGATGTTTTTAGTCATTCTAGAATATCAACTATGAGAATACTAGTTAGACAAGTTTATACTTCCCTCCAATATATGTGTGTTTTTCATCACTTTGAAATTTCTGGAAGTGACATTTTATCTCTGCACTTCCTGACAATTAAAACACTAAATCAAAATATGTAGAATATGAATAAAGCTGTGCCATGCATTGAAGGATACTATCCTAATATTTCAGCAACACATTCAGTATAAGTTAATAAAAAGTCATTTTACTTAAATCTTATTCCTTTGAGCAGAATGGAAATACTGTATTGGTTAGGCAGGATAAAAGGTATGTAAAAGTGGAAACTGGGTATTAAAATCCTAGTTATAGATTTTCAATATCCTATAAAACATACTTTAAATAAATGTTTGGCAAAGGTTGCAACTTTCCCCCTTTAAACTGGATAAACTCAATGCTTTCCATTAGAGGAGTTCAATAATAGGAATGAGATATAGTTCTTCAAAAGGAATTAGCACAACATATCTACTTCCGTTGCAGGTCACAATCTTCCAACCAAATTGCATGATCTAAATATTTACCTTTTTTTTAAGACATTCAGAGATATTGGACCTCTTTGAGGTTTTATTGAATAAAATATTGAAAAACAGCATAAAAATTTAACTAGTTTCTTTCATATAACAGTCAGTAATATGCTTGCACTTAATACAAAAGCTGTTTGTGCATTAGGATATGTAATATACTCACTCTGTTAGCTTTCATAAACTGTGTTATTAAGTCAATTGCTATTTTGCCATTTTTACTGATCAAACTGTGTATCAGCATATCAGGAACAGTCTTGAAGTTTTCCAAATTATGAAGCCCTGGATAGTCTTAGTGAATTAGCTTCATCATATAAAAGTCTGAAATTCATACGGATTACTGTCTATGAAGTGATACCTTAAAAATAAGTGCGATAAGCCCTTAGTAAGTCATGTTAGCACTTTGAATTGTAGGAACTATTCAGAATTCAATTTTGTTTATTTCCTTGGACAACTAGTAGGGTATGAATAAATGGTAATATTTGTTATATACAATTTGTCTAAATTTGACTGATTATTTCTGAGTTTGAAAATTAAATTCAGGTGTGTCAACTAACAACTAGCTGCTTCATGCATGCATGAAAATAAATAATCCACATGTGTGTACAGTCTGGATGCTTTGAGTTATTTCTGTTTCTACTATTTTTTTTTCTGTTTGTGGTACATAGTAATATGCATTGCAAGGACATCTAATTAGATGCCCATGTTTGCCTTTTAGACTAGATAGCCTTTTGGTCTCTTCCAACTCTGTAATGCCAACTATACATTATCTTTGTTTCCGGACAGCAGTTCTTTATTTAGAAGACTTCATCTTTGGAAGCCAAATTAAGTAAATACGACATTTTTGGCTCTTATTCAATTATTTATAGAGAGAATAGTTGTATTCTCATTTCAGCCTTAGTATCTAGTTCTATAAATACAGACTGCTTTTTCTTTTTTTTCTGTCTTGACAAATAAGATTGGATCAGAAACAATTATAAATGCTTTGTCAGACATATTTATTTTTCCATGCCTCTGTATAGACCACCTGATCCCATAATTACATTACAATGTGCAATCCAATGGTCTTAGTGCAAACCAAAATCTTATATCCCAGGTAAGGATAATGTTCGTAGCCTTCCAAATATTAGAAATGTCAACAACTAATGCAGAAATTACAAGTTCCCACACTGTCATTCAAGTCACCACTGTTTCTTTCTATTCAGTCTAAGGTCCTCACATGATCCTTTCATAAGCATTTTTTAAAAGAAGCCACTTTAAAGATGTAAATATATAAAGCCTAGGAAAGCATCATACAGGAATGGCAAATGGATGATAAAGCTGAGTGTTAGTGCAAAGTTCAGCTCAGTTCAGTATTTCTGTTAAAGGACTCCATTGCAGGGAAATAATGAAAACATTTTAACTTGAAATAGTTTAAGAGTGCTAATTTTAAAATTCTGCAATGCAAACAACACCTCAAAGTAGCAACAGATATTCTAAAACAAACAAGTCAAAGTGAATTTTGCTAAAGTAAACAGTTGGATCGCCTTTCCATTTTTGAAAAATGGTTCCTTGAGTTTGTGCTCTGGAGGTACAGCAGCTTCCATCCAGCGCTGCAGGCCAGTGAAAATAGTTTTGTTGTTTGCTCTAAGAAACAGCAGAGTTTGGTACAAGGAGAGACTTCCGTGAGAGAGATCTAAGTGTTCTATTGGACCATCACACAAGTATGAGTCAGCAATGTCCTGCAGCTGCCAAAAAAGGCAATGCAATCCTGGGCTGCATCAACAAGGAGATAGTATCAAGATCACACGATATGGTTGTATCGCTCTATTTTACACTAGTAAGACCACACTTGGAATACTGAGTCCAGTTTTGGTCCCCATGATACCAAAAGATGCTGAAACTTTAAAAAAGGTGCAGAGAGGAGCAACAAAGATGTTAAAGGGTCTGAAGCTAAATCATATGATGAATGGTTGAAGGATCTACGTATGTTTAGTCTATTGAAGGGAAGGATTAGAGGGGACATGTCTTCTAGTACTTGAGGGGATGTCACAAGAGAAGTGAATTGACTTATTCTCTAAAGCACCAGAAGGCAGAAGGCAGTAATGGGTGGAAGCTTTTAAAGAGAGATCCACCTAGAAGAAGAAATATTCTGGCAATGAGAACAATTAATCAATGGAATATCTTTTTTCCTGGGGTTGTGGATGCTCCATCACTAGAAGTTTTTAAAAATAGACTGGACAACCATTTGACTGAGGTGGTATAAGGCTATTCCCTTGAGCAGGGTTTAGACTAGAAGACTCTGAGGTCCCTTCCAGCCCTATGAGTCTATGTTCTACACAGGATTCTGTTTGCAGTGGAGTAAGAGTGGGGGAAAATTTCACTGCAATTTTTGAATGGCAAGGTATATTACTTTCATTCTTTGCCCTGGTCCATATTAAATAAACTCGTAATTCCTATATTTTTCCTCCCAAGCATTAGTCAGCTGATATTGCAACAATGCACATTATGTATTTCCTACACTTATATGGGGAAATGATTGCAAAAGAAAATTAAATTTAACTAACTAAAAATACCAATGGAACCCTTATTCAGTTCCTTTGTTAGTTTCTTCTTTGTATAATTAAATTCTTAGACTCCCAATTGTATTAGTGACTAGTAGTATATTACTTAAAACCACTAGGAAGAGCTAGAGTTAGGGAGTGTTTCCATTACTTCCCAGGCTTCATTAATTGAAAAATGGAAATGTTTACATTATAGAAGCAGAACAAATTGAGTGTATGGGCAAATATTACTGTAGTGAAGAAAAATTATTTATCCCTCATTCCATCAAATCTCTTAAAGTTTTGTAAAATAATTATTGTACGGTATTGATTTCAGCTTCTTTTTCTGATTATGAGATTTATTTATTTATTTATTTCATGGGATTTATATGCCGCCCTATCTCCCAAAGGACTCAGGGCGGCTCACAACAATAAAAAAGGCAATGCAAAATTTAAATTTAAAAAAGTATTAAATTATTAAATCAAATCAATTTAATTCATTAAATATCTTTTTTCCCCAGGGAGCATATCTGTTCTTTTAATTATAAAGAGGAACACTTGAAAACAATAGAAAGTATTGGTGTGAGATTTTCACTTTTCAAATTGAAAACCATTAATTTATAGTTGTTTTAACCAAATAATTCAGGTGAATACTTAAAGTTCATCCATGAGTTCATATATTCTACAGATTTTCACTTCCAATTACAGTCTGACAATCTTCTAATGTTAAGGAATACTATCTATCCATATTGAAATTGAATAAAGGATTTTGTTAGACAAACTAAGGAAACACGTTGAAATCTGTAGCATTGTTAATTTCTATTATAAGTACAAATTTATGTATTTATGATTAGTATTTTAATACAAGTATATGTACATTCTTATTTTATCAAGAGAATAAAAATGTATCATGTCCTTAGAATAGTCCAATCTCAATATATATTTTCCAAAATCTTGCTCAGCTCATAGGGTCTGATTTTATTTTTGGGCATTTAGAGATTTATTTTATTTTAGGTTACTTAGGGTTTTATTTTATCTTATTTCATTTAGGGTTTAATTCTGGAGTTAATTAACAAGGAATCCGGTCAATGAAGTTATGCATATTTTATATTTTAATATATTATGTATTGCATTGTTTTTTAAATTTTTGAATTTCATAATTTATATAGTGATTTTAGGTACATATGGATTCCAAATCATAGGGTATTTCTGTGGTTTCTTAAATAGGATAATTGGAAAACATAACATTACTGAAATAATGGTTTTTCTGTGAAAAATTATTCACTCTGCATTTTCTTGATTGCAACATATATTTGTAAACTATTATAAAAATCTTTAAATAAGATAACTGAGGTAAATGTGAAATTGGATTAAGTAACTTTTAGACATACATATTGGGAATTGGCAAATTTTTGCAGTAATCCTCATTAAGTTGTACCATTATTAATTCTTTTATTTGGTAAAGAGCAACACAGGTACCAGCTTGGATGAGAAATATTTAGAAGTAAATATTTAGAAATATTCATTATTTGCCACCTCCAATCTTTATATGACAACATAGAACATCCAAACTTTGTAATGGAGAAACAGCTTGGAATGTTATGTAGGCTGGTGAGGGGAAATTTCTCCTCTTTTCAATTGTCCACTTTAAAACTTTGTTCCTCTTTAAAGAATATTACTTTAAATAAAAGAAGGGAAAAAAGAAAACACAGAGACATCACATCAAACTTTAAATTACATGCCAGGGTCAAAGTTAAATACTTTAGAAGGATCTTTTTCCTTACTGAAAATGTCTCCCAATTAATTCTTCATTTACATAAACCAGTTTTATGTTAGAGCTTCTTAACAGAAATGTAATAATTATTACCATGTCTTTATATATGAATAAAAGTAGAGAAATGGCTGTGCAAGTTTAATGAAACAATTCTATTCTATCCACTAGATTATAAAATAAATGGATTTTACAACGGATTCATATTGGTCAAAGGGCTTTGAGTTCTTGTCTCTGATTACCTATGGCCATAATCATTTTAAATATTTTTCTCTGAAATGTATACTGTTTAAAATAATCAAAAGGGACTTAAGATCACTATTATTTGTTACTTTTAAAACAAAAGAGGAATCAAGACTTTAAAATACTTTCAGGTTGATTCATAGAAAATAACAATTTAGGCACAAAATTATTTGAAGAATATTTGTAATGAATCTATCCATTTTAACTACTCCCTTCCATTCAAGTTTATTGCTGTCGTCTTTTGGTGATATTCCTAATTTTGGTATAAGGGTTTGTATGTGTAAAGTTGTACAGGTTATTAATGTTTCAACAACGTTCGGAGGACTTCATGCATATTTCACTGCTCTAAAATTACAAGGTGATCTATCCCTTACATTTTAGGTGGTAAATGGGTGAGGAGCAGTGCCCATGGTGGATGTCACATTCAGTGCATGTATCCCGCTGAAGATATAATATTAGTTTTCAAAGACTGCAACTTCATTCTTATTTATTTACATAATAAGAGGCCTGAATGTATGTCTTCAAAAGGATGCATTTCAATGGAAAAAAGTGCTGTGACTGGTAACTTTAATTGGCTTTAAACTATTATATAAGATTATATTGAAATTATATACAAAATCCAAATTTTCCTTCTACCTAGAAACCCTTGTGCACCCTTCAGTCCTGTTCTCAAGGACATCCTGAAATACATTGGAAGGGCATTGCAGACTTCAAGTGACCACCAATGCTGGAATATGAAGATCAATAACATCTGTTGCAAAAAAGCTACTAAAATTTTCCTGTTTGTAAAATGGTACATCATATTTTTGAATCAAAGTACCTTAAATGCAGGAAAAAAATAAATTAAATTGCTGGAGAAGGCTCCTGTGTGTATCTTGGATAGCAAAGGTGATTAACAAACAAATACTGGAGTGCGTAACTCCAGACATGTCACTGGAAGGCAAAATCATGCAACTGTATTTCACTTACTTTGGCCATGTCATGTTTGGGGGAAATCACAGGAGAAACCAATTATGTTTAGAAGAGTTAGCAGTAAAATGAAACCAGGCTGTCAAAGAAATGGTATCTGGACTCCATCAAAGTTGACACCAGCCACAGATAGAAAAACTCAAAGAGGTAGTGCAAGAGCAGAAAATGCAAAGACACCTGGCCCAAAATAAATGCCATGAGTCAGACACAACTGGATGGATATCATCATCTTAAATGCATTAAAGTTAAAAAATGCATTTAAAATCTGGTACCTATTACTTCCACAGAATTGTAATTTCAAGGGTGTTCACACTAGTTTTATTGGCAAAATTGTGGCTGCTGCAGCACTGTTGTGTCACTAGAGTCAGCCATGCTCACTGATCATGATTCCTGATGCTCCTTGACAGCTTCCTACAAGTAATGGGGAAGCTAACTGGAAGTTGGAAGTTGTATCCATTCCCACTACTTTTTTGCCCACCCATGGTAATTCTGTATATCTCTTTAGGTAAGTAAACATTGATAAAAGAAGGCCAAGCTGATGTAGGCTGTCTAATATATTACAGAAATGTGTACCTGCAATACAATTTATACAAAGTTGCATCTATCCAAAGTTTAAAAGGATATTAAGAATAAAGGATTTTGTTAGACAACCTAAGGACAAAATTTCAGGATTCAGACTTGATGATCTACAAAATAAATTTATATATCAGGAACTAAGTAAAAAAAACCCACATGGTTTTAGGATCAAAAGATTAGGAATTTTCTTTTTTATATTTATTCAGGTAATAAGCCAGAATAAAACTTCAAAATACTGTTACGAAAATTAAGATGGTTATCCTTTGGTTATCCTTTGATTATTGTACATATTTTTAATGTATTTCTTTGTTAGATTCACTTTCTTCTAGAAAATTGCCTCATGAACGCACTGAAATCTGAAAATGCAAACTCTAATGCAAAATATTTACAAATTTGGTACCATCTGGTTTGCAAGATCAATCTTTACTTATGAACTGCAAGTAGCCAACAATATGCATGTAAAATACGCAAAGCGCAAAGGCTGTTAAAAAAATTATGCACTTAAGGCAGTAATGAGGCAATAAGACACATCAGAATTAGCGAATAACCTCTTTACAACAGTTAAATGATCAGTTGAATGATCACAATGCAAGCATGTTAAAGGAAGTGCACAGAATACTTAACCAGGCATCAGAAGCAGATAAGAAAGCATTCAACCAGAATAATATAGAAGTCAACAGATGGCAAGGTTCAGATAATGTTTACGAGAAAACATTGCTAAAGTTGCTTGACTGAAATTGCTGGTTCAAGAACTATAAAAATAGTATATTACTGATAAAAAGGACTTTGTTTTCCCCAGACCCGACCAAGTCAGCCTCTTTTGACAGATGAAATAACTAAGCTAACTCAAACTTGTGCCAGTCCATATTGGTTCACACTTAAATGGTATATTACGTTACTGCATTCAGTATAATCAGAATTGTAAGCACTGTATGTTTGACAGTTGAATATTATGTCTTGACAACTCATTCCTAGCAACATTTATATAAAAAGAGCATGTGATCCAATGGATACTTTATCTCCATTTAATTAGTTCTAAGGATGAAACCAATGTTGCGGATTAGTTCATATAAGTATAAGTCTACAACAATCTCTACTAATATTCCTGATTACAAGCCTACTGTATATACTTATTTGTAGTTTAAATGAAAAAAAAGTAAAAGCATTGTCCAAAACTTCCAGTCCCTTATCACTAACAAGCAACCAAGACTAATATTTGCAAATCTGATCTGAGCAATCAATGATTTTAATTACAGGTAAAGGAGTTCATTAAAATTTGGTTTAATTAAAATAAAATGCCTTATTTCTAATTATAAAATTATAGAAATTTTATGAAATCACCATAAGAGCTGATATTGAGCCTGATTGTTCCACTATATTTTTCTACAGAAAGAATAAAATGGAAAATTCTGCAATGCTTCCAGAAATGTTGAGTAAAAATATAGATATTCCGTTCTTATATTTTACTGTTTCACAAACGATCTGGTAAAATATTTCACTATGAAGAACACTAATATCTGAAACATAAAATAATTAATAAAGCAACTTTGATGTGCTTGAAACCATTGTATAAAAATTGATGGAGAGCTCTGTTAATATCTGTTATTTTTAAAGATAATATAACTGTCTTTTAGCTAGTGTGGATCCAGTTTTGTTAATCCTAAAACAGCAAATAAAACAAAATGGCAATGGATCTAGGATAGCCTGCTTTCTTTTGAATTCCCCCTTTCTCTATTATTCATTTCTTCAATTATGTATATGCTAACCAAGTTTGAAATTGCAATCCTTAATATAGTGATTTAATTTAATAATTTAATTTAATAATTGGACTTGTATGCCGCCCCCTCTCCAAAAGGACTCGGGGCGGCTCACAACTAAAAATAACAACAATAAATACATTAAAAACAAATTAAACACTACAAGCCCACATAAAATCAATTTAAACCCCCCCCTCCCCAAGAGGTCAGTTCAGCCCGGCCTGTTCAAACAGCCAAGTTTTCAGATTGTGGCGGAAAGAGCAGAGATTAGTCATGATTAAACACCACAAAATTCAATTGGATTTAGTTTTCATTACGTGTATAGGACTGTTTTTCCCATCATTCTGAAGATGGACTTTTATTTATAAAACTGTGATGACATGGGATATGCCACAAAGGCAACACAGTCACATAAGTAAGAAAAGTCCCTTTAATACTTCCAACTTTGCTCCCAATGTCCAGTTACCTTTGGCTGGAGAAAAAACTCTCCCAAGAACAGTCTTTAAGTGGAAGAAATTCAGTCCGAAAACAAAGTACATATAAACTATAAATAAAAATCCACACAAACCACGCTGCAGCAATTAACAGGGCAGGATAAGGAATTGCAGACTTCAAAGGCCAACAAAACACACACAGTTGGGAAGACGCCAAGAACCCAGATAAGCCGCGACAATAAAAGATAAAATTACTGCAGCTAATGAAGGGAATCAGGGCCCTTTCCTCCCCATAAGCCATATAACTCACGTTGCTCCCTTCTCTATTCCTCCCTGCATGCCCTAGGATGAAGAGGGGGTGGGCCTGGATCTTTCTCTGAATTCCCTCTGCCTTGCTCTACCTCTCCCCTGCTCTGCACAGCCAGACTTTGCCCTTCTCCAGTTTCTTCCACAGCCAATGGAGCCACACTCCCACTCCCTGTCAGCTGCTCAGCCTCCCCCTCGGAATCAGATTCCGACAGGGACATGACAAAAACTTTCATATTGGAGAACTTTCTTTTCATTAATCAGCCTCTCCTATATTAATTTTTTAAAAATGGGAAATCTATAATATTAATAGCTAATATAAATACATTTTAATAATATGTTAATTCTTAAATTATCCTGATTAACTTCTGCAGGTGGAAAGGAGAATAATAAATGCAAACATCTTTGTTATTCTATCATCACAAACAGATTCAAAAGCACAAATAAATATACTGTAATGTAGTGCGTATGTATAATATGTAAATATATATGGATAGCAATGTACAAACTGTGTATTTATGCTCTGAAAATATACTGTCCTATACTGCATGTGCTTAGCTAAGCAGAGCTATATAGCAACTTGTCCTCTTCCACTAAATTATTAGTACTTAAAAAAACATTCCAGAAAAAAAACCATTTGATTACCAACATTTTAATTACAGAAAGAGTAAATGTATAGCTAACAAAAATGCCCTTCCCAAATGGGAAAAAAATCTTGTTAAAAGAATTATGTATGTATTAAAGAGGAAGGGAAAATGCTATAACACCAGAAAATGGACTCAGTTTTCTGGAGAAAACACTGATGTCTGAAAATGATTAATTCACAAAAGGTTTAGGGACCCAAGAAATCAGCTGTAATCATTGTGAACCAATGAGTTCAAAAACAGGCTTATGTATATTTGACTAATAAACTAACCTTTTTGATAGGTGGAAGTTTGAAGAGCATAATTTGCGGAGAATATACACTGACATCATTATTCTGATTCTTCCTTCATCTAATAAAAGATACGACTGAGAGATGAAATAACCATCAGTTCATTTTAAGGGGAATCTTAACAATACCAAAAAAGAAAAAAATAATTGATATTATTGTAATGTTGCAGGAGATAAATGTTTGGGAAATACATTGTACCTATATCTACACTATTGACCTTAGCTAATTTTTACAATTTATTTAAATTTATGAACAAATACCTATTTGTTCGTAATACAAAATGGGAGTCATTGATCACCTGTAGACTATTGAAAAATTATTCTGCTGGTAATTCACAAAACAATCTGTGAAACCCACACTCCTTTACCAGTACCTCACCTCTGCTTTCCAGTCTACAAACTTTCCTACCTATATTGAAGAATCATGCACTTGTACTAAAATAAAATGTTTTATTAATGCAAGAGTGACAAGTGGCCCAAAATTTCTGCATTGCTACTCTGAGTATTAGAACAAACAGCAGCATAATCTCATAAATGTTTTGGAAGCTCAATAATGCTTGTGTGGTGTATAGGATTGCTGCAAAATTATAAAGAGTTAGTTTGAATAAATTCCTCTGATTTCAGTATTACATTTTATACATATTTAAATTGAGATTGGAAGTAGATTATTGTAGGAAGAAAATCTGTTCACTTTTCTAGGTAAAAGAGGAAAATAATACTTTAACACATACAATCCTTGATACTCCATTAACAGCTACACTATTATATGAAAGGAAGGCAGAGGTTCAAGGCAGCCAGTCAGCTTTCTGTGAGTGTCACAAGTAAAAACTGCTTCTGTCTATAGCTTATTTTGGATTTAATTGTGCACTGACAATATACTTTCTTCCTGTTTTTCTTTGTTTAATAGAAGGCAGATGAAAAGAGTGTTCCACAAACACTACTCTTCCCTCATCTTTTACATATTACAAAAAGGCCAAAGGCAGAGAGAAGCAATTACTTTTTCTCTTCCTGGAGTCCAGAAAAAAGAGAAGGATCTTTTCCATTTTCCACTCTGGTGCAAAGGAAAGGAATGCAGCGATCCTTATCCTTCCATTTTAATACAGCAAGCTTTGAAAGGTGTATGGTGTCCAGAGAAAGGATCACTTGTTCTGCAGAACTTTTTATTCAGTAATGCAACACCTGGACCTGACTGCACATGCACTATTTCAGGTGAAAGTTATAGTGACAAATGATTTACAATAAAACTTGCTAATATTTCCATATATAAAGCTGTGATAACAGCTTCTCTTTGAATATGAAAGCTTCTACTTAGTCATCACTTTCATAAAGTCACTAAAAGGGAATGTATAGAACTGATATCTGCATCTGTTACAATTCATCACTTTCAAATATTGCATACTACATTATCTCAGTGTTCTTGGAAGTAATTCAGTATCAGAAAATCCTTAAAGGATATAAGTGGCACATATTAGCTATACAAAGCAAACTTAGAAGAACGGATCTTCCTAGTTCTAAGTAGTAATGTGGAATAAGCTTGGCAATTACTAAAGATTAAGGAGTTATATAATTGTACAACATTCAAAGTGCTATATATGTTTTGTAAATATGTCAGTTATGACTAGTCAGTGAAAGTATTTTTGCGACTTTACTCACTGTAAATCGATTCATTATACATTTACATGTCTGATTATTATTCCTGTTTTGCTGGCCTAGCATTAACAGTAATGCTACATTCTTGTTATTTTGTATTAACTGTAACATCTAATTATTATCACATTGTTTTTGGCTTGTGTATCTTTACCATGGCAATAACTAGATATTAAGCGTATCTATTTCTGTCACTGGTAACATCTTTTGGCTCTAATGTATAATTCAAATGTGAACTAGAACAAGTTTTGGCCCTTAAAATGTTCTGATAGAAGAATAATGCAACTGCTTTTAACTTGGCTATAAGATTTAAGTTTTAAAATGAAACTAAAAGGGAAAAAAAGCCCACAACAATATTGATTCCATTTCAGAAGAAATTAGCAAACAGACAGTAACTGATTTTCTCTTTTGTTCTGATATATTGCAAATAACAAGACCAAACAAACTGTGAAGGTAGCTAGAACTGTACTGGATGGGACTGTGAACAGATAACTGGCAAGTGAGAGTCATACCTGAAACATTGCCTCTTTAGATCCCTACTGTGAATGTTGTTACTGGAACAGAATAATGACGAAACTATGCCATCTGTCTCAAAGGTGCTTTTTCAAAAGGCAACTAGACTTCCTTTGTTTTTCCTTGAAGAGGTTTCACTTCTCATCCACAAAGCTTCTTTAGTTCTGACTGAATGGTGGACAACGGAAGGATTTATATTCCTTGCAGTCATCTGGTCATTCTTGAGGCCACTTGGAGGTTTATCTGTGTCCTCAGGGTCACCTGAATGGTGCACTATTCAGTAACTCTGAGGCCACAAATAAACCTCCACATGGCCTCAATGACTCTCAGAAACAATGACCAAATAAGTGCAAGGAATATAAATCCTTCTATTCTCTGCCATTAAGTCAGGACTGAAGAAGCCTCTTGGATGAGAAGCAAAACGTCTTCAAGGAAAAACAAAGAAAGTCCAGTTGCCTTTTGAAAAAGCACCTTTGGGACAATCATGACCTGGATGACTGAGAATCTCCATAGACATTAACTAAGCCATCTGTGACATCTAATTGACCTACATCATGAAAGTTACAAATAGAAAAAAACTACAAATAAAACTATGATATGACACCAAATAGGGACTGGAGATCATATTAAGGTAACTGAAGGAAGCCATTCATTATTAACTCAAAACTGTTAGAATTTACTGTTAAACTCAGTTATTTTACTAATGCTCATCAGGCATAGTGCAGTGCAAATTCATAGCAGCTACTTTATTAGTAGTAATAATACTTCTCAGCAAATGATTTTTTTCACAGCTCTTGTTGTCCAGGTATTGTATTACAAATTTAAATGAAATCAAAAGTATGCCACATTTCATATAAAGAAATAACAATTTAAAATTATATATACATTTAAGTATGTATTAAAAATAATATCCACTCCTTTAGTGTTTTAAGGCAGCAGTCCTGCATAAGGCTATGCAATACATTATTTGCTCCTCCCCCACTTAAATTAATCTTGCCAACTTGTGGGAAATTTAGTATAGTACTAATATTTTAGGGACAACTTTATGAAACTAAACTTAATACTTTTAAGTAGCTAGATGTAAAATAAATGTATACTTATGTCACAGATGAAGTGTTCCTTTTTCTTTCTCTGAAGATATAATTCTCAAATTTAATCTCCTTTCCTGTCCATATCCATAAGTTTTATGAAGGTGCTACTATAAGGATCAATAACCAAATAGATAAGGACCATAGCTCAGTGGTACTGTAGCAAATCTTTTGCAGGCTGAAAACCCAAAATCAATTCCTGTGTATCTCTAGCTACAGAAAACTATCATGGCAGCAGTACAAGTGCTTGCCCAAGAAAACAATATTTACTTAGATAGTTAAATAGTCTGATAAATTTACATTTGGATAATGTTTTTTGTCCTCTTAGATAGGAACTCAGTATCTCCTAGGGTAACTTTTAAACTGTTATTGCACAATATTTTCTTGAATGTAGGAAAGAGAAAAAAACAGTAAAACTATTTTAGCATTAGCCATTTGAAAAGGAATACACATTTATGTTCTGATGATTATCTGTCATTTATATCTACTAATCAGTAATTCTGTTGCATTATATATGAACACAACAATCCTTTAGTTTTACTTGTGTTAATGTATGTGTGCGTGTGTGTGTGAGTGTGTGTGTGTGTATGTGCCAGTTGGCAATTTAGTATTCTATGACATATTTATTTGTTGTGGAATTACAACAGAATAAACTAATTTTAAGGGGTAATTTTATTTATTTATAATTTAGCTGATTATATATTCTCTAATCTTAAGAAATATTAATCCGATTTACTTTATTATCACTTATGATTCCCATGATCTAATGAATTAGGAAACTAATGTGGAAGTGAAAATAATCTATTCCATTTTATAATTTTTGTGTAATACAGAAGGATTTAAATTTTTAGATAAAGCAATGTTACCCAGAAAAGTTTAAGTATCCAGAAAAATATATATCTTCAAACATTAGCTTTTGAAGACGTTTATGTAGAAATAACTTGTACCAAGTGTCCTCTTTTAATAGCCATACATATGTCATCTACCAAATCCCTCTTTGAAATTCAGTCAATGGAATATACTATATACTATAATCCAAATATGGGAAGCAGAACCTGAATTTCTTGTCTCTATTTGCTGATTCACTTGAATGTAATCATAAAAAATAAGAAATTTAATATTTAGAGGCCCTGTAAACATACTAACTAGTAATCTTGCTAGTTTGAATTTCAAGATTTTAAAATACAGATATATCTACTTCTGAATTTCTGGCAAATTAAAAGCACAGCCTAAGCTTATACACATTTCCCATTAAGTAGAACAAGGAATTGACCACCAGAGTTCATGAAACCTTTATCAACACAACATCACTGTGGATAACTGGAAAATGACATTTCTGAAGGGATCGTGTTATTCTGAGAACAATGGCCGGATCATTCTGGAGCTTAACTATTGTTCAGGTAGCACAGACCATCATCACTGGGGCCTAAACTGCAGAGAGAGGCATAAGATAGCACTGAAAGAGCACAGGAGAGAGCAGTATCAAACCACAAAGCTACAAGCTACACTCAGAATGAAATCTCTGGCTTTGCTTCCAATTGCTTTATTTTCTGTTTAATGAAACACGTGCTTCCATCAGCTCTACAGCTGAAAGAGCTTTGCATAACTTGTCAAATCTGCTCTCCAAAAATGTGGAATTAAACTCCAAAATACCACAGATTTTATAGGGTTGCCTCTTAAAATGCCCACAAAATATTAATAAAATTATTAAGCTCAGCCTGTAGGCTAAATGGTTATAGCAACAGAAATGAGGTGTTGGAAGTTGCATGTAGCATGTGAGGTACACTTTGGCATCTATTTCAGTACTAAAATGGTCTTAGGAAGGAGAGAAACCCTGAAATCTAATAATACTTGGAGCATGAAAAGACCTGGAGTTTTATGTGATGTGAATGAAATGTGTACCTCCTTGTTTCATACGGTCATATTTTTTATTATCTTTGGATAAACTTGCCCATTATTAATTTTACAGTGGTGACCTGAAATGTCATTTTCTAGTTATGAGTTGCATCCACTATATTTAAATTAAGCATATAACAGACATAATTTATTAATTTCAGCTTTTCTATCAAACATGGGACCTTAATTTGAATAGCAAAATTCAAATACATTTTTTGAGCATTGGATGAACTAATTTAGCATTCCGACTTTTACAAATCAAATGGCACTCTTGCTAACATTTTGCTGACCTCATTAATTCATTCCATGAACCACAGAATCTCTAATTCAGTAAGAGTTAGATCTGCTTTTCTATCAAAGTTTCCTGTTGTTTACGATGAGCTAAAATATGTTTTGCACATTAAAATATGGGCCAAATAGCACTTCTGTCTTCAAGACATGTTACTTGTCTTGATAAGGGGATATGTATATATTCAGATGAGATTTACTTAAAAATTTAAGAACTATAACAGAAAGAGCTTTGCACTGCTATATATTTTTTTTATGTAACTTAACTACCTGCAAATAAGAAATTATGGGAATATGTAGATAATCACAAAATGCAAGCAAATGTGTTTTTCTTTTTAAAAAAGCAATGAGTTTTGAATCCTTCTATTCTTTATAAATAAAAAAAGCTTTCAGTGCAAACATTTTAAACAATATAAAAATTAAGATTTTTAGGTTTCTTATTGAGCATTTTAATTTAAAATGAAATAAATTGAAGTTCAATTAAGTTCAGTGCAAATATACCTGAAACATTAAAAATAAATAAATATATTAATATTATTGTAGAAATCATTGGGGTCACAAAATTATAGGGTTTTTTGGACTGCAGTGACCTTTGGCTAAGAAAGAATGTTTTTAAAGTAAAAGAAAAAATATTAGAAAACCATCTGGATAATGTCTGTACTTCCAATTATGCTCTAATGATTTTCATGAGCTATAAATATAGGGCTGGTATTTACTCATAGTGGGAAAAATTGGGTCCATACTGAGCTGTGATGTGACCGTGGTAAGGAAACAATATAGTTATATAAAAATGAAAATTCAGATATATGAATACTTGTCATATGTTTTGAACTATTGTTGTATTTGTTTTGAAATATGGTATTATCATAAAAAGCACAAAAAATGAATAGAAAGAATAAAAATTAGTGGCCTGAACAAAACATTAACTGAGTAAAAATTAATTGTTAGCAAGAATCTGATTAATTGACTTCAATGTGGGTGGATAAGGGAGGAATGAAGGAATTTAGGATTTTTCTACCCATGACTATAGCTTTTCATTCACTAAAGAACCCTTTGGATTTTATTTCACAAAACTGGAATTCTATCCATGCATAAATGCTACCTATCAAAACTAAATAAAAAGCTGTAGTGTTAGAAAAGAGATCTTAATAGAAACCAGAACAAGAAATTTAAAAATCAAATTTAAAAGAAATTTAAATTTAACTTTAATATAGTTAAAGTTAAAAAAAATCACCATTTTAAGCTTCTGTACAATGAAAACTGCAGTATTTTTCTTTATAAAATTATAGATCACCAAAACTGTAATTGTGTCAGAGTAACTGGTTTCCTTATATCTTAAAACTACAGATTCAAATCTTGATTTAGATAATTTGTCACTTGATCTAATTATTACAAATCTTAGTTATTTAACCTCAAATACTAATGTTTACAGAAGGATTGATCCAAGTGTCCAATTTTTTAAAAATATTCTCCTAAATAAATAAACACATGTTGCTGGTATAGCACCTGAAGGCCTGCATGAGTGACAAGGATTTTCTGCAAGGAATACATTATTTTGAGGACTATATATTATTTTGGGTCAATGAGTGAAGATAATCTATATATTTTTTTCAACTAACAAATCTATTTTGAGGCAATATTCATTTTCAGTGAATAAGCATGCAGCAAGTTCTACATCAAACCTATTTAAAAACAAGTGGTCTTTTTAAAAGAAATGTTTAATTTGAAATTTTTGTTTTTAATTTTGATTCTGTACTAACATCTTCTACATTTCTTTTTCTTGTCAGTGCATTGCTTATCTTAGGTCACAGAACTGTCCAATTTTTTTACAAGTGACTCAAACTATTGTTTCTATTATTGGTAATCAATTTGTTCCTAAAATTCATCTGGAAAATGGGCTATATAAAACCATGTTATTGGTTAAACAGATCAAACTTAAATTCTTGACTGATTTTCAATATTTATAAAAATGATATTCTTTCACATGATAGTATCATGTTGTATATCTAGGTTCTTTCTTACATTTTTGGATATTATTTCTGATGAAATTATTACTTTTTATTTAACTTACTCAGACTCCTGTTTGGATGAAGCTCGTATGCTAATGGGGATTACTAACTTAAAATGACAATTCTATATGTGTACCCTTTTAATTAATCGGTACAGTTATGTGAAACTAATCTACACTCAAATCTATAGAATTTTCTTCTAGTTAACTTGTTTATGCTCAAGAACCTATCCATCTGGACTCATGATTAGGATGATACCTAAATAATGTATGAGAATTTTCTCCCTTCTTTAATTTGTGCTCATATTAATTTGAACTTGTTTCAACAATGATAGTTTTAAAAATTATGCAGATTGCAGCAATTGTTAATCTAAAAATGTGTCCATATTGCCCAAGTCATTTATCAATGACTGAACAATTATTCAGCCTGTCTAAATTACAAATATTTAAGATCCCAATCCTATATATGCTGTTCAAAATAAATCCCAAAATTCAGTGGGACTTATCTCAGAATAGACATTAATAAGGTCTATAACAGAAGTTGTGACCTGCGTTGACAGAATGTAAATGTCTAATAAATGATGATGAGCAAGGAGGAGTGTCTCACAAAACATGATTATATCTAGCATCCTGTCCCTGAACACTTTATATAAAGTTATAGAACACTTTATATAAAAATTTCCATTGATTTCTACACAGAAATGCAATCTCATAAGATTTAGTTAAAACAAAGATATATTTAAAATTTACCTAAATGTTTTCTTCTTGACTGTCCATTTGCATATTATTTTCAGATAATTTTCATTTGAAATAGGAATTATGTACCATGATTCACAGGAAAGAAACTCCTTAATAGAACAGTTAGACCCCCAATGTAAGTAGGTACAAGTACTATTTAAGGTAATTCTCAAAAATCTGCTAAGAACAGAAGAAGTGATCAATAAAAATGTGCAATTCTGAATGTCTTGCCCTATTTTCTGAAGTAGAAATTGCAAAGCATGGCCCTTATCTTTAATGTTTTTGCAGATGAAAAGAAGGAAGATTATCTGTACTTTTATAAGGAAAAAGAAGGTTTAGCATTTAAGTAGGAGATTTGATCTATATTTCAGGCAGGATAAAAGATCTTATGAACCAATCTCTGCAAGCAATTCTTTAAAAAAATGCCCTTTTTCTAGGTACTTCCAGAAACTATAGACAAAATGATATTTTATCATTCCAATGATATAAACACTTCCTTCTAAAATTAATTCATTTAAACTTTAAATAGAACTCAAAAGTCTTAGAAAATAATCCGACTTCCAAACAGCTATTGATGTGACACTACAATATGGACAAAATATGGTGGAAGGTATCACATATATTATCACTCAGTTTCAAGGTGCTATTCTCAAAGTAATAAAAGCATAAAGGAAACAACAGAAAATATGGAGACACATATTTTCTTATCGGAAAGAAAAATCAGGACCACCTCATCTTTACCCTCTTGCTATATGAAAGTAGGACATCTAACCTTAACAGTCTGTACTAACAATAAGGTATGAATGTGTATGTATACACACATTCAGTTATATAACTGAGCAGATATTAGTGGCAGTGTACGCAAAAAAAGAGAAGAAAATTATTAAAAAATTACAATTTTCCTTCCTTCTGTTTTTGTACAGAAATACTGAAGTAAATATACATATATTTTAAAATATCAGCATTCTACCTGGTAAACACTTCTGTCCCCCTAAAAAAAACTGAATTAAAAAAAAACTTGAGAACTCTTTTTTTTCCACTTGTCTATTACTTTATTTGTCTCATCATGGATAGGCTTGACGCAGCCTTTTTTTATTTTATCCCTAAATTTTTTAGGAAATAATCCTTTCCTTAAATCTAGACTAGTAGGTGAAAAAAAATCTTGATCTTTTTTTTTTTTTGCTACGTACTTCTCTTTGACATTCGCAAAGTCCCACTATTTGGCTGAGGCTCTGTGTTATCCCTCCTCAGTCTTGCACTTCCAGATTTGCTGTATTTGCAGCTCCCATCTGGGAGTCGCAATGCTAGCAGACCTGGAAAGTGCCAGATTGGCCAAGTTTGCCCTATGCTCAGCAAAAATAACATGTAATTTCAGAAAAGCTACCTTTGTTCACCTCATTCTTACTTATTGTTCCTAAGTCCGATGAAAGATGGTATTGGTGTTAGTGGGGGAGGAAGAAGTTGGGGTTATAAATCTGAACGGGTGGAATGGAACCGAATCCACAAGAGGAATCTATTATTCTCCTTCCCCATCCTGCAGGGACTCCACACCATCCAACCCAAACTCCCGTGCCATTTTCCACAGCCCTTTTATGATAGCAAGACGAATGGTGGAAACCAATAGGGCCCATTGTGTGAATTGCTGATCAATTCTTATGTTTCTATTCCACAGTTTTAACTGGATATTGTGAAGTTCAAAGCGGTCAGAATTGTGAATCTGTCCATTGAAACACTGCAAGCGGTGTACTTACGACAGTAGGCCTTGTAGATTTCATAACATATTTCTCTTTGTTGTTGTTTTTGTAGTGCTCTTCACAAGTGACAATTTTTTTAAGTTTTTTTTTTTTGTAGTAAAGAAGGGTTGTATTTAGAGGCCAGTAGCTAGAGATCCAACCAGTAGATCTCCTGAAACACTATCTGGCCTTAAGGCCACCATCAAAGGAAGGCTGAGATAATTACTATTCATCCAGCTTCCAGAAATGTAATGTACCAGCAGGCAAAAACAGTTCATCATGTAGTACAAAAATGAAAATAAACAAACTAAAAATGAAAAATGAAAAAAAAATCTAGTGCCATAGCTTTTCGTTGTTTCTCTGTTTGGGCTTTGTTGTTGTTCATAACAGAATAGATATTATTTATCCATCTGAAACATGCAGCCTCATGTGGTCGTTGAAGTGCTCAATTTGGTCAAACTTAGCTGGACAGACAGAGCAAACGTAGGTTGTTCCCTCTGTGCATGCCATCACTCCAGCTGGAAGTGCCCTTGCCCCAGTGCTTGTTGTGCTAGATGTTCCATTTGTGGCACTATGTAGAGCCACGTGTCTCTCAAGCAGGGTCTTGTGTGAAAACTTTTTCTTGCAAATGTAGCATTCATAAGATTTCTCCCCACGGTGGAGCCGCATATGCACATTTAGGGAACTCTTCTGCGTAAAACGCTTATTACAGATACTGCATTGGTAGGCTCTGACACCAGTGTGAGTCACCATGTGTTTGATTAGGTAATCTTTTAGGGAGAAGGATCGCCAACAAATGCTGCATTGGTGGGGCTTCTCACCTGCACAATGATCACAAATGGAAACACAAGGAGAAAGAAAAATAAGATTTAATTAGGGGAAAATGCCAATGAATTCTCCTATAACATATTTTCTAGTTATACAGTATATGGTTATTTATTTATTTAATAATCAAACTCATATGGCTGCCCATCTCCGTTCGGAAAGTGAATCTGGATGGCATAGAACAATCCAATAAAACAATAGAAATATAATAACAGTCATTATCTGTTTATAAAGCATGTTTTGTAGGCTTTTGCATGCTCAGATGAACAACAGACAGATTAAGGATGCAAAATATGGGTTTTCAATGTCTCACATTCAGATTTGGAAGAATACTTTTCTTCAGGGCTTTATTAGTTGATCTTCATTTTGGAAGAAGTCTTCTTCCAATACTGAAACCATGACTATTTGACAATTTTATATTGCAAATCTTATTAGGAAGTCATGGAATTACTATTGTATCCATGATATGCAATTTTCAGACATCTATGCTTGAACTGAATTAAAATTCTCAGCCACTTCTATTATTACCAATGCCTCTCCCCATCTCTATTTCTTCTTTCTTCATAAATTCAGCATAATGACTCCATCCAACATGACTCCTTCCTAGTGACAGCACTATAGCAATCTTAAGTGAGAGTCTACAGAGCTGCCACAGCGGTGACTGAGCAAGCTGTGGGAATGGGAGCAGGGAGGTGAAGATAGTGTGGGGCATGTAATCATAACAACATTCTTTCCCCTGGGAGCCAAGGACATCTAGCCATCACCTGGGAAGGTGTAACAGAAGTTGGCTGAAGTTGGGATGCTGATCTGATTGGACCATGTGATACAGATGTGGATGCAGGGGAAGGAATTTTGGTTTTACTTTGGTGGGGAAAATGCAGGGCTTCAGATTTGGGTTTTTCCCAGATGGGCCAATATGACATCTCCAATAAATTTATGCTTTGAGGAAGATACCTACCTCAGGGTTTTAATTCTGTTGGGGATGTTACTGAGAACCCTGACGCTTAGATTCTGTTGCTAAAGACAGATAAAACGGATAATTTTCTAGTGTTGGGCAACAGGCATTCTATAGAAACTTTTGAAAGATCAGGTTAATTTAATCCTATTGAAAGAACATGCTGCATGGCAATAAAATCTGACAGTTATTGTATGCAGGACTGTCAAACTCGTGGCCTGCAGGCTGGAGGCGTTATGTGCTGGTCACGCCCCCACCTGGTTTAGCAAAGGGGAAAAAAGTCCTGATATGTCATGTGACGATGCCATGATGACACGAGTTTGACACTCCTGTTGTATATTCTGTGGAAGTCTGGAACAACTGAGGGTTGATTAGAGCTGAAGATACAGTTCTATCGGAGCCCACTCACAGAAGCTCTCACCAGTGCAAATGCCTATGCTTTGCTCTCTCCCTTGCAGACCAAGTCTGTGCATCTTGATTACAACTGTAAGCAAACATGAGAGTGATAAAAAGAGACTATCAGTCTGCAGCTACACAGCAAGAAAATACAGAGAAAGTTCCTATTGATGCAATTACTAGAGTTGTTGAAAATATAGCAAAGGTAATATAGTAATTGTTTATGAACGTATGCAGTACAGAGAGTTTTCATGCCAAAGTCACCTTCACTATATTGGGTTCCCAATAAAGCTTCAGCACAAGCACAGACCTCCTTATGTGGGATGCAAATAGTTCATGATGAAGAATAATAGCAACGCAGGATACTGGCAGTAGTTGTTGAAAGGTTTGATATTCATTTTTTCAGAATAAATGTCACTTTCATCAGTGTGAATGAAACATATCAGACTGATAGAAAAAAGGAAATGATGTGGTTTTCTACATATTTATCCTGCCTTGACACAAAGTTCTTTAACCCTGTATCTTGGTAAGGTTTTACAATGAAATATCATGGTTAAACAGCTGTCAGCTTGTGTCACACAATAAGCACTTGACATTCATTGAATTGCTACTATTTCAAAATAATAATGCCTGATAATGGTTGGAAGCTAGTTAGTCAACTCCTGTCACAACCAATGGATCAAAAACTCAGTAGACCTGAAAAAGTGAACACTGCAATTGTAGGAAAACATTAGGAAGGAAAAAGAAAATTAAAGAATATATGTCTAGTGTGAGAGCCAGTTTGGTACAGTGGTTAAGGCATCGGGTTAGAAACCAGGAGTCCATGAGTTCTAATTCTGACTTGGGCACAAATTCATCTGAGTGACCTTGGGCCACTCACTTTCTCTCAGTCCTAGGAAGGAGACAATGGAAAACTACTAACAAACCTTGCCAAGAAAACTGCAGGAATTTGTCCAGGCAGCCTCTGAGAACTGGAAACAATTGAACAGAAGAAAAAATAATCTAAATAATCTAAATTAACTTAATATCTATCTGATTAATAGTTTTTAAAATTTTATCTTAGTTTTTAGAGGCAAAAGGATATTACAATTTATGCTAGAAGAACAGAAATTGCAGAGAAGCTGAACACATTATGTCTTTTCATCGTCACATGCGAAAAGTTGAGACAGATTTCTGAGCTGGAGCTCTGTGTCAGGAAGGGACACAGATAAACTGAGCCATATAATAGTGTCAAGGGAAGAGGCATTGAGCTTTATTGACAAATTGTACATAAAACTGGATCTGCTAAGTAGAATATGCAACCTGTCTTTACATTCAGCCTCTGTAGTTTGATGACCTGAATAGGGTAGCCTTAGACTTACAACCGCAATGGAGTCCAGAATTTCCATTGCTAAGCAAGACAGTTGTTAAGTGAATTGTGCCTCATTTTACAACTTTTGCAACAGTTGCTAAATGAATCACTCACTGGGTTCCCCCATTGATTTTGTTGGAAGCCAAGCAGGAAGGTTAAAAATGGTGATCACATGACCCAGGGACAGTGAAACTGTCATAATTATATGCTGGTTGTCAAGTGCCCAAATGTGTGTAAGGATAAGTCAGTAGACCTAATTTACTTAGACTTTCAAAAACTCTTTGATAAAGTTCCAGATCAAAGACTTATCAGTAAGTTGTAATGCCATGAAATGAAATGGCAAGTCTCCTTGTGGATAAGCAACTGGTTAAAGAATAGGAAACAAAGAATAGGAGTGAGTGGGCATTTCTTACAATAATGGAAGGATATAACCAGTAGAGTTATATCAGGGTTCTGTTCTAGGACCAGTACTTTTTATCATACTTATAAATGACCTGGAATCAGACATAACCAGTTGAATAGCCAAATTTGCTGATGACACTAAATTGTTCAGAGTAGTAAAAAACCGTAAAGCATTACAAAGAGCTTTAATATAATCTCTGCCCATTAGGGAATTGGCATCAACATGACAAATATTCAAGATGAGCCAGTAAAAATGATGCACATTGGCGCCAAAAATCCTAAATATTCATACAAACTAATGGGACCTAAGAGAGCAGTGATTGATGAGGAAATAAATCTAGAGATAATGGTAAACAATTCAATGAGGGTGTCGATACAGAGCATCCACTATTTTAAAAAAAAGGCCAGTAGCATGTTAGGGATAAAAAGGAAAAGTATTCAAAATAGAGATTCTAACTCCATAACAGTTTGCTTTCACAAACTCACAGCAGGTTGTTTTAATTTGAAACAGTAAAGTCAAAACATTATATATCCTTAAATAATTGATATCTTCTGTAAATCTGTCCAGCTGATAATAATAAGAAGGAATAAGCAAATGACAAACTACAGTACTGCAAAGGAAACTTTTTTGTGAATAGATTCTATGCTTTAATTTTTTTGGCCTTTCAGGACTGTAAGGAGATGGTTTGTGATGCCATGATGCATCAGAGAAAATACTGAAGGTTCTAATTTTGCCCACTAATTAGTCTAATTTATAGCTCTTTTGTAACAGATTGGCCTTATTTTTGAAGACTGTATTCAAAATGAGTCTTCATTCAAAAATGAGACAGTTGGTGAAAGAATGAAATCACAAGTTCAAAGTGGAATGAAAAATTAGGTGGATATGTACAGATGAGAGAATATCAGTTCAAGAGTTACTAAAAATAACTATGAAACTATGGTGTGGAACAGACTGCTGCAACCTTCCCAGTTTTGTGGACAGGGGGTGGGTGGGTGGAGAAAGGAAAGTTCCACATGAGTAATGGGCAAACAAGCATGCATCTGCAGCTCCATTTGTGTGAGCAGAGGGCATGCATGCTGGCCCGCCACTTCTGCGGCCCAGTTCCGAATGGCTCAAGGCCCAGTAGTGGGCCACTTGGGTGTGGAAAGTTAATGCAATTTTAAGTAACTTTGGGAATCACTTTCAAAATTCAGAACAATGCACTTCTCTACAGTTCCCATAATCACATCCATGACTCTGTTACAATATTTGATTTAATTCTTGTTTGCCACATTTCTAAAAATAGCAAAAAATAAAAAAAAAGGCAACCCTAACAAAAGGTAATGGATAAATTTAGTCTTATAAATGTATTAAGGGCAGATATATAGAAAGCCCAGAAGTATTTCAAAGCAAAGAAGACCAGTTATCATGGATGGAATAAGAGTAAACCATTTAAAACTATCAAATTATAATAAACATTATGAAAAAACCCTCAATATTTTCAAAAAAACACTCCATTCCTCCAGTGAACATCAACACTTAAACAGAGACCATTCATTTTGTTATCATTGCTTTCTACATCATATGAACATCTTAAAATAGCAGAAGAGGAATATCTTTCCAGATCAACAATATAATGTTAAAAGCTTTTTCTCTCTGGGTTCATAGATTTGGTCATATATCAAGTGGCCATATACTTACCTGTATGTACAAACATGTGCTTGACATAATTCTGTTTGGCTGTGAAAGTCTTGTTGCAGAGGGTACACTCATAAGGCTTTTTTTCACCCTGCCCACCTGCTGTGCTGTGGCCTGCAGAAGGAGCCAGGGGTTGTGGGGCTGGCAGCTGGGCAGTAAAAGTTGAAATCCCAGGCTGGGTCACTGTCACAAATTGTGCCTGTTGGCCTAGGGGCTGGGGAAGGCTGAAAAGGAAAGGTTTAGGACCACTGCCAGCAGACTGTGTAGTAAAGAGTGCAGGCAAATAGGTATTGCCAGCTGTGCCGATGACCTGTGTGTTGCTGGTCAGGGTCAATGGCATCCTCAGGTTGCTGGTGAGGGTTTCTGTCTGGCGTAAGTAGAGCTGTGTACTTGGCAATGATTGGGCAACAGTTGTAGTGATAGGCTGTAAAGTCCCCTTTTCAGTACTGTTACAAACAGTTATTAGTGCGCTGTCCCTTTCAACATCATTTCCTCTTTCTGGTGAAGAAGAGTTAGTATCTGTGTGCTGCTGCTGAATGCTGTCAGCAGAAACATCATTTTGTTCTGGTTGTGTAGGCTCTTGTTGACCTTCTCGACTTAGGCCAGTCATAAATTGCTGTTCCACAGAGTCAGGTTCAGTGCCAATGGAGGAACTGACTCCAGAATCAAAACTTTCTCCCTTGGGCTCACTTTCAGCACCTTCTGCTTGATCAGTATCCTCAGTGCATTCTTCAGACTCATTGCGCTCTAGGATTTGAACTCTCTGCTGTCCGTAGTAGTCATAATCATCCTCCATCTCCTGCTTGATGTGAATATTGCCCACTAAAGTTTGGATCCGAACTGGACGTGGTTGCTTCCTGCAGTGTGTGGTTTCTGGAGTGGTGGAAAGATACCGCTCCATCTGCTGTGAGCGCTCATGGATCCTTGTAATCCAGCTTGGATCTTCCATATGATGGTCTCTAGAAAGGCCTAGTGCTGTTTCATGGTGGCTGACCACTGCTCCACTGTAGAATGAACGCTCACCACTACCGTTCTGCATAGAACATGCATACAAAGCTGAATAGATTCTGTCCACGCTGTGCTGTGAGTGACTTTGCAGATAACCAGACTCTGTATCGCTGCTCTGTCCTGACGTGGCTGATTCAGGAGTTCCTCGGGGCGTCTCTTGTGCAGAATCCTGAATCAAAGGGTAGATGTCACCCACATTCTGTGAGACAATCCGTGTGCATTCATCAATCACAGTTTTAATCTGCAGGATGCTGGCTGCTGTGAGGATTTGCAGGGCCTCTGATTGTGAGACCCGCAATACTCCACTGTACATGAAGTCAATGAGCTTTTGTACTGACTGGACTGACACCACAGAAGGAATCTCAATGTCACTATAGCCTAGTAACAGCTTATCTTGGAAGAAGGGGCTGCCAGCCGCCAACACACAACGGTGGGCACGCAGCATGCTCCCGTGAATGCGGACTGTCACATCACAGAAGTGGCCACGGTTGCGTTGCTCGTTGAGGGTCTCGAGCACAGAATTGCTGAAGTTGTGGAGGTTGATGCTGTGAATGCGCTCTGTCATCCCCTTGCAACTGTTGTTACCTGCCATAGAAAAAGGCATAAAGATAGATTGGTATATGAAATATGTATATGGATTTCCCTCCCTTCTCAACAGATGTAAATTTGGTAATGCTTTTAACCAGGATTTTGTGTCTTAGTTACTGAAAAAAATAACATGCTTACTAATATTAAGCTTGGTCCTTTACCTCTCAAAGTGTGTCAAGAACCATTTCATCCCAAATTTCTTCAAAAAAATGTATCCCGGAATTTTTGTTATCCTTTCTGCCCTTTTAAATACAACCATACAAAATGAAAAATGTGTAATTATATATTGTCTAAACAAAAGTACTTGTTACCAGTATTAAAACAAATTTTAATGCTGATTTAAGTAATGTTTTGTTCCTTTCCCATTTTGATACCATATCAATGTAATTAGTAATAAAAAATGGTTTCAGTATCTTTAAATAAATAGCATTATAGCTTGACGATACTTCAATCTAGCTAGATGGTTTAATAAATTGATTATAGGTTCTTACTGAAGATCAATTAAACCCCATTACACATTTTTCATTAACTTTAATCTAGGAATCAAGACCACTTTATGCCTTAGGAAATGTATTACTGTTATAATACATGGATTGTACAAAGCATTAGAGACACTTTGCAAAAAGTATTGGCATGAATGAGACATCTGTCTTTAAGTGTTAAAGCACAAGGCTGTTTCAAAAGCTTTCTCAGTTTGCCAGGCCATGTATGTGCATGCAAATGTCACGTCCATAAGGACCACCAATGAAGCAAAGTAGTTTGCATGGACACCATGTTGAGACAGATAAGGGTTTTGAAGTTGCCATATATGTCTTACTAAGGGTCTTTGTTTATGCTAATGTATTTCCATGGCATCTCTTTGAATGTTTTGTCCAATCCAGGTTAATATGTGAGAAAGCTACATAAATACAGATGACAAAAGATTAAGCACTTTTTGAATAAAAAAATTACCACCTGAAATTTTAACACAAAAAACAGCATGCTTTGAATTTTTATATTGTTTGAAAGGAGTATTATTTCTGATCAAAATGTTCAGAATTATTAACTGTCAATCAGCCCAGGCCTTATAGCAAGAAAATGAACTGATAGTCTTAAACATTATAATTACCATATATAGATTCGTATTATTCTAACTGTCATCACAGAATAGTATGCATATGTGGAGATTTCTGATTCATTCTGTTCCCAGACCTGCCACTCTCATTTTAGTTAATACAGTGGGAAATGCTTCTGTGGAACTGAAGCAGCCTTTGTTAAACAGCTCTCTTTTGCCCAGTGCATTTAGCAATCGTAAAGGACCTCACATGTGAAGCCCCTGTTAGAAGGGTAGGGATAGCAGGTTGATTTAGAAATGGCACACAAATGAAAGAGTGTAAAAATGCAAAGGCTATTCTTATCCAAGCAGGCAATGAATGGGCAAGGAGCCTGAGGGGAAGATTGAACTTAACACTGATTGTTCACATGTACCATTCTTTTCGAACTGTAGCAAGACAAGAGATTTTATCCAGGGTTTAAGAGTCTATAAAATGTTTTTGTTAATCTTTACAAGATATTAATAGTCTGGAATATGCATGTACTATACCACATTGAAGACAAATATCACAATATGTCAGATTCTTTATGCTAAAAAAACCAGGAGGTACTGAATTCTGAATGATGGAAGAGTTAATTGTACAGTTTGAATGAATGAGCATGGAATGTAACTCAGAGCTACATAAAATCTAGTAATTATAATTCCCAAGCACAATTAAGGTTGTGGTTTCAGAAACTTGTTAAGACAGAATGCTGGATTTTGATAAACTGGTATCTAGATAAAAAGCCCACTGGTACCCCTTCAAAACACTGACATTCTACGTTAGAAAGAAACTATAAAGAAATTACTTCTATTTCAAAAGGGTTTTTTTTAACTTGATGCTTTGCATATATTTGGGACTAAGATTCCCAGTAGAATTAGCCAGCTGCCTTACTGATTGGGGTATGGGGGTCTTATATGGCTACACATCTGGAAAGTTAGTTTCTGTTTGATTATGCAAACATAAGGAGTCACATGTAATCTGCTTTTGCATTATACATCAAGCTTGAGAAATTCTTTATGGTGCCTATAGAAACTTTTATTTTTTACAGTGTCTACTTTGGATCAGATTTAACTGAATGCATGTTTTCCAAGAAGTCTAAAACAAACAGACTGAACACAGGTATGGATTAAAATTCAAGACCATCCCATACAGTAAGAGAAGTGAAGTGCCTACATTCCTCTTTCTTACTCTGCTCTCCAGCTGCCTTGTTTAAGATGGTGTATCTGACCTTGAAATGGAATGTTCCTTCCCTTGAAGGAGCCTTATGGGAACTGCATCTTTTGATCCTATAAGACTTCTTGGCATCTTCAATTCACACAGCCATGATATTCTGATTGCCTCTCTGCTCCTTCCTTAGTGAGTGGTTCCAATGAGAGAGAGGGGATTTGCTCTCTCAGTTGCAGAATATGGCAGAATTCAGATCATTCCCTCCTATCTTTTAGCATTTATTTTAATTTATTGGGAGATGTCAAAAATAGATTTGAAATATACTATTGTCAATATGCTGAGGATAACCATTCTACATTATCAACTTAATGCAGGGTAGGCAGCCTGGATGGGAAGAAGCTGAAAGCGAACAGGAGGGAGCCGCTACTTGCTTCTCAAGGTTTTCTGCTGGCTCTGTTGTTATCTCCAAAAGAAGTAATAGTTTTCTTTCAGGATCAGATCTGCAATTTAATAGTTTGCCTTGGACTCATGACTATTGCTGATTGGCAAATGAAGTTTATGGGCAGAAAACCTTTATCCAGTTTCATCTGGTATACCAGTTGTAGGGCTACATTGATCAAGAGCTCATCGTAAGAGCTTGTCATCACCAGCTCTTAGAATTACTGTAGTGAGGGATTGCATTTAAAGACCAAGTTGGTTCAAAATGCAGTAGTGATTAATCAGAACTAGGTGCCAACTGCACATAATATCTGTACTGTGAATCTTCAAACTGCCAGAAGGGTTTTCAAAGTGATGATTTAACTTGTAAGGCCCTATATATCTTGGCCTGCAGTTTTTTCAGGACTGCTTCTTGTAATCAACCTGTCTGATATGAAAATCTCAAGAAAAAATATTGCTTGTGATTCCTCACCTCTGTGAAATCATGGAGATGATAACAGAAGAAAGTCTATCTCTGTCATGGTTCCTGAACCAAGTTAGCTTTCTTTCAGAAAGTTGGATTTGATAATTGATGATCGTCTAGAACAGTGGGAATTCCTTTAACTTTAAATATGAAAAGATGCATCATACAATGTTTTCATATATTGCTTCAATTTATAATTGAATGTTTGATTTGTCTGACTTCTAAATTGATTTTACTGTGGATGCTTTATTGTTGTGCCATGGATATTTTATGGATTTTTTTAAATGTTTTACTGAGATTCCTATAATTACAGCGGTGTAGAAATCAAATAAATAAACATCAGTCCCTCTAGTTTATTGGAAACTACTGCATAATAAATATGCATAGAAAGTAGAAACACAGTCTTTGAAGATATATATGTATGTATATATATATATGTATGCATATGTATGTATGTATGCGTATGTGTATATGCATATGTACACACACACACACACACACACACACATTTACAACCTTTTGTAAATGGTAAAAAGATATTTCTGTCAGCAGGAAATCTATGTTTTTCCCATAAAGACAATTGGCTGTTTGCAGGATTTCTACAGCAACGTTCCCACATAGGTAGCTTACATGATTACAGCTGCAGCAGCCTATTTAAGTACAGACACATGAATGCATGGAAGCCAAACTTATGTGATATTAGAGGGTAAACCATTTTAGAACCTAATAAAAAGATAGAAGCAATGAGATTTTATCATTTCTTTGCTGCTATGCAACTGGGATTATGCAAAGTAAAAAATGAGGTTATTATTAATGGTCTAATCATGTATTTTATATTTTGAAAATTTTAAACTATTGATTATTACATAATTATTTTTAAGTTGGAATTTACAAGAAATTATAATCTTATTTACATCAACTAATGGAAAGAGCCTTGGTGGCTCAGGCTGTTAATTGCCTGCACTTAAGTTCCAGCTGCCTACAACTGCTGTAGGCTCGAATCCCACCAGGCTCAAGGTTGACTCAGCCTTCCATCCTCTCGGGGCAGGTAAATTGAGGACCCAAGATTGTTGGGGGCAATTAGCTGACTTTGTAAAAATGCCGCTTAGTAATAAGCAGGCATATACAATGGAATGAAGGCTATTGCTGAGCACACTGGGTTGTATCCCAAAAATTGTAAGCCACCCTGAGTCTCCGGAGAAGGGCGGCATATAAATGTAATTAAAAAAAAATTCGACAGTCTTCAAAAGAAAAAACAAGAAAGTCCAGTTGCCTCTGAAAAAGCACCTTTGGATGACCTGGATGACTGAGAATCTCTACAAACTACAGACTTTTAGCTTTTGGGATGAACACCCTCTGAATGGTGTGGTAGTAGGAATAGATTTCCAGAGAAAAATTGCAGACTACAGAAACCAGGAGCACTATCAGGTGACCCGAGGACACAGATAAACCTCCAAGTGCTTCAACAACCCTCTAAAATGATGTAGATCACCAGCTGTTCTGCAAGGAATATAAATCCTGCCATTCGCTACTATCCTGTCAGAGCTGAAGAAGCTTCTTGGATGAGAAGGGAAACAACTTCAAAAGAAAAAACAAGAAAGTCCAGTTGCCTCCTGAAAAAGCACCATTGGGACAACTATGACCTGGATGACTGAGAATGTCTACAGACTTTCAACTAATTCAAACTTTCCATCAAGTGTAATGCAGAATCCCGTCTATTCCAAAATATTCTTGTGAAATAATTATACAGAACGCAGAAAAACAAGGATTCTTAAACATATATAAATGACAAAAGGTTATTTTCAGAGGTATTTTAATCAGGACTACTCAAGGTTGTAGTTCTTATTGCATCTGTGTTTATATAGAATTTATGATGATTTTCAAAAACAAAAAAAAATGTTGTGAGCATTTTATTATTTTGAAAATTTTAAAATAGTATGTGTACCAATTTCAATGGTACATAATTATTAAAATATTTTAAATAATGGTAAATTTTAAATAGTTTCATTTCTATAAAGGGCTTTTGTGTACACATGAAATTGCCACATGGTTGCATCTTTTTATTAAAAAAAGCTCATGCTTATATTGTCAAAATGACTTTGACTTCAAGTACTGGAAAACAACAACTAAAGACAGCAACAACACAAATATGCACAGTAAATAAATAAATGAACAGATTCTTCCATTAATTTTTGAAAATGCAATTCCATGTTAGTAATTGTGCAGAGTGCAGTGATCCAATTTTGTCCTCTTATATTACCACCTACACAATATTCTGCTACTGCCACTTTCTGCTCCAAAGTGTAGAAATTTACTCCTTATAACCTTACTTCATCTATTAATTAGGTACATGTTTCAATGTTTTGAGAAGGTGGGTTGACACTGCAACTCAGACTGTGTCTCACTCAGCCATCCGCAATGACACTATTGTACTTACAATCAGGTGACCCTGTGTATACGTGCAGGTTTCTTAGTGAATGGGATGAATGGATGAGATCTGGGCTCAGAGATGAGATAGCTTCAAAGTTCAGGCATGGAAGGCCTGACTTGGCAATGAAGGCACCCGTCTGCGTAATCTCATTCTCCTCAGACTTCGGTTTTTCAGTTGTCTTAGGTTTCTTTCTAAAAGGAAACAAAGAGATCTTTGAAGGTAGCAGTTACCTACAGTATACAGGAACGAGAATAACTGTGCATTATTGTGTGTTTTCCTTTCAGAACACGTTTTAGGTTTGAGGTTTTCCTAATCTGTTTTCGATGCTGATTGTTATTACTTGCAGGAGCTGTGTCTGCAAGCAGTCTGATTGGGGAAAGGTGGTTTGTTTTCTCCTAGAGCAGGAGTCTGCAACCTTAAACACTCAAAGAGCCATTTGGACCCATTTCCCACAGAAAACACCAGGAGCCACAAAACCTGGGTGGGCGTGGCCAACTTGACATCACTCACCCCCACTGTCACATGACTGTCTCTGTGCCTCTCTCTCTTTCCCTCCCTCCTTCCCTCCCTCCCTCTTTCTCACTATCTTTCTTTCTTTCTTCCCTCTCTTTCTCTTTCTCTCTCTCTTCGTTTCCCTCTCGCTCTGTCTCTCTTTCCCTCCCTCCCTCTTTTCCCCCCTTTTTCTCTCTGTCTCTATCTCTCTCTTCTTTTTCTCTTTTTCTTTCTCTCTCTCTCTCCCTCACCACCACTCCCCATCCCACACACCCAGGGAATAACTGTAAGGAAATTTGGCCACATTTTCTCTAGCTCTGGAAAGATAGAAAAATAAACCTTGCGTTGCAAAAGGAGTGACTGTCAGGCTGTTACATCACTGCGCCATTAGGTTGCCACCTTAGATTGCCATATGTACTTCATAGAAGCATCAAGCAGCAGCACACTCACAAAGGCACACATATGCATCCTGCAACTTGGTCCAAAGTGGCCAGAAAATATAGTCCCCAGGTGTTCCCAAAGATGCTTGGCAGGCAAAGTATGGGATGACTCCCCCCCATCACCAAGGCAGTTTCCCCTGAATCTTTGCAAAACTGGGCAAAGGCGGAGAGAGGGGAGCAGATGGAGCCAAATCGAGATGAATCTGTCTCTCTCTCTTTCTCTTGCTGCCCAATTGCAGCAGGAAATGGCGGGCGGCTACTTCCAGCCTTGGTTGGTGCTGGACATGTGACCTGCTCTCTGCCCTGAGACACTAGCTCGCCACGCGCTGTGCCTGGGCCAACGCCACTGCTGTTGCCAGGGGCAAGTGGGGAGGGTCACATTGTAGCTTCACGTCATAATGGGCTTCAGGAGGAAGAGGGGACCCCGTTTCCCGCATTGCGAAGCGCGCTAACTTTCAGTGTGCTGCACATGGCTGGACCATGGAGGCAGCAGCAGCAGCAGGAACTGCAGCAGAGGGCTGAAGAGCCACATGTGGCTCCTGAGCTGTGGATTGCTGATACCCATCCTAGAGCCACTGGGCATTAGGGAGGCATGTATAATGGCTAATTTGATCCTTACAGTGGAATTGAATTTTTTGACCAATTCAGTTCATTGTGTTTTGGGGTTTTCATGACAGAGGTAAATGAATAGAATTGGTTAACCCCATATATAATTGGATTTAAGATTCGTCCTTGAATGGATAGACTTGATCAATTAACTCATTTTCAATTACCCAGAACACTAATCATCTTCTCCCACTAACTACTAGGGTCATATTCTAATGTTTGTCTTCTTACATAAGCTGGTTATTTATATAAAGTAAGAAATAATTATCTTGATGTCAAACCTCTTTGCAAAAAGTATTGAGTTCAGTTGGAGGACAACAGCTTTGCTATCACCGATTCCTGTGACACAAAACCAAAACAATTCCACAAACACAACAAATGAAGTGAGTTTAGGTCCCACTTGCTTAGCTAACGGCTCTTCCTTTCTCACATTCTCCCTTACTCAGACCCAGATAAATTATTTCTACCCTACTCTTTACATTCAGGTCTCAACAATGGAGCTTTGTAAATAAGGGTGCCTCCAGTGTGGTCTCTGATGCCAACAATTGCCAAGCCTCACATGATAGCTGTGTATGGAACATTTAAGATGTATGTTTGTACTAGAAGATGAAGAGATTCTGCAGTCATCCACAAAAGACACTACAGTTGTCCATGTACTGTATTTACCAGAACTTTCAGATCATCTTCTTGAAATTGCTCTTGGGCCCAGTCCCTCAGCAAGGCCTCTTTGCATGATATCCCTCCAAATTTATCATATTAATTACCCCTGCTTTCTATCCACAGCCTGCCATGAGAATAGGACAGGGCTGTCAAACTCTTGGTCTGCAGGCCAGATGCATCACGCACTGGCCACGCCCATGCCCAGTTTAATGAAGGGGGGGAAAGTCCTGATACATCACGTGAGACTGCCGTGACAACATGAGTTTGAAACCCCTGCAATAGGAGCTTTAATTTCCCCCTGGTAGCTGTAGTTATTGCTCTTCTTTAAACTGTCAAGATATATGGTTTAATAGCCAGCTCACCTTTCCATGGCTGGTTATGGGAAGTCTCAAAGCAATCCTAGAAATAATTTAAGAAGCATGGGATGAGGAATTAGCATAGCTGCTGTTTTGCAACACCATATTCACTGTTTTTTTATGGAGGTCAGTTTGTAGTACTTGGTGTAGTTATATCTGTACCCATCACCATCAGCTCCCCCTCACATCTTCTTATCCCATCTCTTTCTTTGTACCAGAGTGTCTGTTGCAATAAAACAGACATTCAGTGGATGCTTTTAGAGCTTCTGAAGATATCTTACCTACCAATTATATAGCCAATGACTTTAACTGATGTGTAGCATAGGACATCATATGTAGGACATTATCAAGTAAGAGAATGAGCACTTCTGTTCCAGATTCTAGATATCCAGTGGAATATTTTCCCTGTTAATGTTTGGAACAATGCTTGAAGTATAATGGATTGTATCTTTTAAATGACTGCTACTCTTGATTCTATACAACAGCAATTAGCAATCTGATACCCACACCCACAACTGGGGGAAAACCATCATAGCCTGCTGCCATTTTCAAACGAAACATATACATAAATAGCACATATTCCAAAATAAGATGATTATAATTTATAGAACAAAGGACACTATAAATTTCCCCTCCCTCCCAAAGAAATATGTTTTAAAAATATTGGATAACCATATTTTGTAACACATAAAAATACAGAAAAAAACCACTCTAAGCACTCAGAAAAAAGCATCAAATTTCCAGACAGGAGCATAGAGAAAGGAAAGCATTATTATGAAGCCCTTAAATTAGGATTAGCCATCCAAAATTACCTGTTCACATCAATGAATTCTGCATAAACCAAGTTATTCGGTGACCTGAGGTCCATCAGCATTAAAATGGGTGACAACTACTGCATTACTGTTTCCCTCATCTCAACTCTCTTCTTCTGTAACCAGTTTTATCCTAAGCTAATTTATTATTGTCTGTGCCAAGGGTCTTCAAACTTGACAGCTTTAAGACTTGTGGACTTCAATTCCCAGAATTCCTCCTCCAGTCATGTTAGCTCAGGAATTCTGAGAGTTGAAATCCACAAGTCTTAAACTTGCCAAGTTTGAAGACCCTTGATCTATGCTGAAAGGAAAAGCGACTATACGAGACTCTTAAAACAATACAATTCTGTATGGGACCTGTGCCATTTCAAAGCCAATATTAAAATCATGTTGTTATAGTTTTCCAGAAATCAGGGTAAACTTTCTGGAAAGTCATGTCTTCTTAAAGCTCTAAATATTCCAAGATGGTGTTTCAAGTTTAGGATGTTTTGTATGTTTCACAAAAATAATACTGGTTAGGATGAACAGTGAAGCTAATGACCTCAATATTTATGTTCAGTTTATAAACACTAATATAATAACGGACAGAGAATCTTAAAAAATGGACAAAAGTTAAAATAATTCTCTTGTGCACAGAGAAGTAAAAAAATAGTTTTGAGAAAAGAGAACTATTTAGGGGCTATTTAGCATAGCTTTGAGCTGTACACATAAACATAAATACACATTATATGAAGTACTGTATTTAACATTAAAATAAGATGGAATTGTCCAAACAAATTCTGGATATAACAGAATTATAACATATTCAATATAACAACAAATCTATTTTTTATTTCCTACCTCTCTTCCGCCTCCCCCAAAGACTTTTCACAGGGAAAAAAAAGATTTACAAAGTAATTCTGTACCCTCATGGAATCAGAAATGAAGAAATATGCAGAAAAACACATTATAGCATAACAAAGGGCAAGCCACTTTGCTATTAATCAAGAACATTGTCTCTGGTTATATAAACGAATTATATAAGCTTGGTATGGTAAGAAAGAACACAGCACATGAAAGTTCTTGTGCAACCATGCTGGCTGACACTTATAAAAAGTAGCCTCTAGAGGGCAGCAGGTGACCAGCTGGTTTCAGATTACATTAATTTCAGAACTTCAGATTTTTTGCTCCTAATTATTATGTTGGTTTACTAAAACCCTTTAAAGAATCTTTGTAATTAAGTATTAACATTACACAATTCAATGAAATTTTTGCTCAGTCAGAAAATGGAAATTGAACTGAGACAAATTGACAGATATGAATCTCTTTTCCTCTTTTCTTTCCTTAAAAATCTTGGTATCTACAAGGTAAATATATGTTGACCATACCTAACAGCAATTAAGAAACCCACAATTACAGGATCGCTAGGCAATATTGAATCCTACCATAGTCAAATTATTTTTGAATTCTAATTCATTACCTTTTTGAAGCTAAAACGTTTTCTTAAAGTGTTAAGAAAATGTTAAAGGTTATAGATGTTAATGTACCCAAACAAAGTAAACCCATTCCCCACCTTTTTGTGTCACTGGCATCTTAGAGATTATGAAACGTATTCTCATAACAATGTTGGTTATGGAATATAAATAACTACTTAAGGAGATCTATAAAACTGCAACTTTTTCCGCAAAATTTTACCATACAATTAAGGTAAAGGTGAAGTTTTTCCTTGCTCAGTCATGTCTGACTTTAGGGATCAGTGGTCATCTCCATTTCCTATCTGATGGAGCCAGTGCTGTACAAAGATGCTTCCATGGTCATGTGGCCGGCATGACTATAAGCCAAGGAATGCTGTTATCTTCCCACTGAAGTTGTACCAATTTGTCTTCTTGCATTTGTATACTTTTGAACTGCTAGGTTGGCAGGAGCTGGGGCAAGAATGGGAGCTCACCCTATTGCAGGTGAGTTCAGGTCTCAGAACTTTTGGTCCAGAAGCCCAGCATCTTAACTACTAGGCCACCATAACCCTTACCACACAATGAAATATTACCAAATTATGAATTACTTCTTGCAACAGACTAATTATTCGCCCCTCTGAAATTAGTTGTCACAGGAGAGGGTGGTGCAGGCTGTTAAATGCCTAGCACTAAAGTTCCAGCTGCCTGCAATTAGTGCAGGCTTGAATCCCACCAGGCTCAAGGTTGACTCAGCCCACCATCCTCTCGGGGTAGGTAAACTGAGGACCCAAGATTGTTGGGGGCAATAAGATGACTTTGTAAAAATGCCGCTTAGTAATAAGCAGGCATATACAATGGAATGAAGGCTATTGCTGAGCGCGATGGGTTGTGCTCCAAAGATTGTAAGCCGCCCTGAGTCTCCGGAGAATGGCGGCATATAAATATGAATTTTTAAAAAAAATTACCTTGTGAGCAAATTCTGCCTCTTCTTCAAAAGCAGTCTTGCTAGTAAGTAAGGCGGTGATGGCATGCAAAGAAGGAAGAAAAACAGACCTATGGAGACAGCAAGGAATTCATGCCCAAGTATCTGACAAAATCTATAGCCACCATAGTTAAAAACTCACCATAATCAAAGACCCTTTACAAAGGCTGCCTAGATTGGTCTCTTTCCCCATTGTTTATAGATGTATTTACTTCAGTTTTATATTGTTTTCTTTAAGTTTGTTGCTGTTTGTTAAGTGACCCAATCATTTTTGTTATATTGGATAGGTATATAAATGCTAGCTAGCTAGTTAGTTATAAATAAATAGTTAATGCTTGAACTTTATAACAAGGTTATTTCAGTGTTAGTTTCCAAATTACTTTCTGCAGCTTACACATTAATAAGTATGTTCCTCAAATATTCTTAAAAATCAATGTTCTTATATTAATTATAATATGACTAAAAGGATACACTCATTATTAAAGTAACTTTTTCTTTTCAGCATTGAGTTGCTGTTGTAGCAAAATCCCATGAAAGTCATAATTTTTCATTTTAAAAAATGGACAAATTCTTTTTTTTAGTCTTTTCTTACCATGCCACTCTATAAAGTAGGATATACTTTTATGGATCAAGTATTAGAATAAAATCTGGGGTCCCATAACCTAGAGCAGTGGTCGCCAACCGGTGGGCCGCAAGAAATTTTTGGTGGGCCGCAGAGAAATCTCATCCCCAGAGCAACCCCCCAAAGCAATTAATCCAGGCTGCGCTGCCCACATGGCGCGCTGGAACCTCCCTGCCCATTCACTCCTTACCCGGCAAACTTGCCTGCTAAATTTCTATTTTTCCTTTTTCCGACCATCATCTGTTCTGCTGTGCCGGAGATTTCAATTAGCTAGGAAGCAGGAAATGGTTGGATTTCTTGCTTTTCTTTTCTTTAGATCTTCAGCTCTGCTTTTAAGCACAGCCGAACCTCTCTTAGGACTGAAGGTTTGCTCGCAAGCAAATTCAGTGCAGACTCACGGCAAGCAAATTTGAGAGACTGAGCTAGCCAATGGCAGATAGATAGATCACTGAATGATTCTGTGAGCACTCAATCTGCCTGCTTTGCCTGATTTTGGGTGAAAGTTGCTTTTTTTTTAAATAAAAAATTCAATATTTACATGCATGGTGTGTTGTGAGTTAATTTTGTGAGTTTGCTTACTAGCAAATTTTATGAGTTTGCTTGCAAGCAAATTTTATGTGACAGACTGAGCTAGCCAATCTCAGACTGAGCTAGCCAATGGCAGATAGATAGATTTCTGAATGAATCTGTGATTCTGTGAGCAACTCAATCTGCCTGCCTGCTTTGCCTGATTTTGGGTAAAAGTTGCTCTATTTTTAATAAAAAAATCAATATTTATATAAATATTTATAATATTTACATACAAGCCGTGCCCAACCAGTCACATGACCACCAAGCCACACCCACATATTAGGCCACACCCATAGAACCAGTTAGTGGTCCCTGGGATCTAAAATTATGAGTTTGGTGGTCCCTGAAGTCCAAAAGGTTGGCGACCCCTGACCTACAGAGATGTTTGGCAGGATCTGGAGGCGAGGGGGTTGGCCTTTTCTGCTGTTGCTCCTGCACTGTGGAATCTTCTTCCCTATGAGCTAAACATGGTCTCATAACTTCTAAGCTGTCAAAGATTATGCAAGTGGGCTTGGGAAACCCAGGGAACTGGTGAACTGTTGAGGTGGCTCCATCGTTATTAACATCCCTTCAACTATTATTTTTCTAGCTGTTTTTATAGTTTTAATGTCCAACTCTACCCCGAATTAAGGGATTACAGGATGATAAAAAGGGAGCAATCGTTTTAGCTATGTATTATTTTAGTTTTGTTGTATGCTGCCCAGAATCACTTGCTTGTGAGATGTGTGGCTATATAAATTAGATAATAAATAAATAGTTGCAAATATTTTTAGTAATTTTTTATTTCAAGAATGTCATTCTAACTTGATCAGCTATTAAGATATTTGTATCTTTGATATCTATATCAGAGGTAGTATTCAGCAGGTTCTGACCAGTTCTGGAGAATCAGTAGCAGAAATTTTGAGTAGTTCAGAGAACCGGCAAATGCAATCTCTGACTGGCCCCGCCCCATCTATTCTCTGCCTCCCAAGTCCCAGCTGATTGGCTGGGTCTTCTTTGGTTGCCCTGCACAGGAGAACAGAGCTGGAAAGGAGGTTAGTGGGGTGGGGAGGGAATGGAGATTTTACAGTATCCTTCCTCTGGAGTGGGGTGGAAATGCGGGTTTTGCAGTATATCCTTCTCCCACCATGCCCACCAAGCCATGCCCACCAAGCCACACCCACAGAACTGGTAGTAAAAAAATTTAAATCCCACCACTGATCTATACATATCGTTTATAACACAAAGTATTATTTTAGATGTGGAACAGAATGTAATGGACACAATCACACAACAGATACTCCAGATAATGTAATGATTTGTAAAGATTGGGTGTAATCTGATTCTGAATCTCAATATAGCAGAAATTAATGAGTGAGTCAACTCCATTATTTGTTTTCCTTTTCTACTTACAAACGTGATTATTTCAAAACAGTTCTTTATGCAAAGCATAGCTTCTAGAACAGTAGTCGCCAACTAGTGCACAGGAGACCACTGGTGGTCCACAACAAAATTTTGGTGGTCCAAAGAGAAATGTCACTCCCAAAGCACCCCCCAAAGCAATTAATCCAGGCTGCGCCAGAACACAAACGTTGCTTGCATTGCAAACAACAGGAGGTAGTAAGGGAGGGGGGAAAGGGCTGAGGGGGGGAACTTGCCCCACGTGCCTCACCTGGCCACCGGGCTGCTTCTTTCCGCTTCTTTCTTCTGCTTTTGGCTGCATGCAAGGAAAGCAGAAAAAGTCTTTCTTTCTCTTGCCCAAACTCTGCCAGGAATGAATCTTTGGGACCCTGCAAGGCATCCTGCTCCAAGAGGCTACGCTGGCAAAGACTCATTTCTGGTGGAGTTTGGGGGAGAGAAAGACTTCTGCTGCTTTCCTTGCATGAAGCTGAAAGTCTCTCCTCCCCCCGTCTCTCTCTCTCTCTCTCTCTCTCTCCCCCCTGAGAATAGAGCTGGAGACAGTATCCTACGATCCAAATAAAGAATGATCAGTCAGTAGGAAAACAGGGTGGGGAATTTTCCTGCAGACTTTTTGGGGGATTTTCCCAGGATCTCTGATCCGCAGGATTTAAAATTATGAGTTTGGTAGTCCCTGAGGTCCAAAAGGTTGGCGACCCCTGTTCTAGAATATTTTTCTAGAACTTTTACCAGTAGCTCCCATAACTTTGTGGGTATGTGGGCAATGGAAAACACAACTGACTGGGCAAATTCAGATCTTGAGGACCCAAGATTGTTGGAGGCAATAAGCTGACTTTGTAAAAATGCCGCTTAGTAATAAGCAGGCATATACAATGGAATGAAGGCTATTGCTGAGCGCATTGGGTTGTATCCCAAAAGTTGTAAGCTGCCCTGAGTCTTTGGAGAAGGGCGGCATATAAATGTAATTAAAAAAAAGTTCTGCTAGTCATGGCTATGAAACATCCAAAAATTTTTCCAGGCTAGCCCACTTTCTTTACATGGATGATCTAAAGCTATATGTAAAAACACCATTTGAAATAGAAGCACTGCTCCACATTGTCCATATGTACAGCCTAGATGTTTGGACTGGATAAATGAGTCACTCTCACAATCAATAGAAATAGAAATAGAAAACTGAAGAAATCAAGATGCCCTATGGAAATAACTTCAAGACTTTGAATGAAGATGATCACTATAAATACCTTCAAGTTGGCAACATCAAGCATACTGATGACAAGAATAAAGTTAGAAATGAATACATCACAAAAGTGAAGAAGAAAGTCCAAACTCAGTGGAGAAAATACTGCTAAGGGAATTAACTGCTGGGCCACTTCAGTCATTAGACACACAGCTGGAAGAGTGGACTGGACTCATAGAGAACTAAACTATGGATAGGAAGGCCAGAAAAATAATGATAGTGACTCATGCTCTTTATCCACACAGAGACCTTGGCGAACTCTACTTAAGAAAATAGGTGGGTGTGGAGTGTTGCAAATTATGTCAGAAAGTTGAAGAAGATAAATAGGCATTGGAAGACTATCTGAAGGACAGTGAAGAAGATGCACTGATGCTAATATAACATGAAGGCTTATTGAGTACTGGAGAGACCAAACAGTTCTCTTCAAATATTTGCTGTTTAAGTATAACCTGGAATTGTTCACTCCATTTTCTCTGTCTCTTTCTCACATCTTAATGTCTTTCAGACATTAATTTTCAGGTACACCATACTCTTTATTGTATCACACAGTCTTAAGATTTACTGCAAATGTTTTGGGTTCTTAGCTAATAAGAAAGTATCATCCCTTCCTAGAGATAATGACGACTGTGAATAATCTTTATTTTTATAACCATTGCAATATTTATATCAAATTACAGCTCCAAAATTCTGAAGAGCCATATCCTTAACTTGCTTTAATGTGCTCCCAAAGCAATCCTGGAGATGATTTTTTAAAAAAAACCTTACATTTCTAGACTTTACCCTTGTGGACCTAGAATTTTATTTTATTTTTTATTTTATTGGACTTATATGCCGCCCCATCTCCGAAGACTCGGGGCGGCTCACAATTAAAACATACAATACAATAAATAATTAAAAAGAATTAAATAATTATAAAGCCCAATAAAACTAAATTAAAATACTTTAAAACTATCCCATACCCCCCGTGAGATAGTCACAGCCCAACTTGGTCAAATAGCCAGGTCTTCAAATCGCGGCGGAAGGTGCGGAGGTCAGGGGCCAGACGGAGGTCCAGAGGCAGTTGGTTCCATAAGTCGGGGACCGCCACAGAATAGACTCGCCGCTGGGGGACGGCCAGCCAACATTGACTTGCCGACGGGACCCCGAGGAGCCCTTGCCTGTGTGCCTGTACAGGGCGGTTGGCACTTGATATCGGCAGGAGACGCTCCCTTAAATATTGTGGACCCATGTCGTGTAGGATTTTGAATGTTAAAGCCAAGACCTTGAATCTCACCCGGAGTGCAACCGGCAACCAATGCAGGTCGCGCAGGAGGGGGGTAATATGGAGAATCGGGCAACTCCCATCACCACCCGCGCGGCCGCATTCTGCACCAGCTGCAATCTCCGGATGGTATGCAAGGGCAGTCCTAAATAGAGGGCGTTGCAGTAGTCGAGTTGTGAGTAACAAGGGCATGGGTGACTGTACGCAGGGCATCTCAGTCCAGAAACGGGCGAAGCTGGTGAACCAGCCGGACCTGGGCAAAGGCACCCCTGGCGACGGCCCCCACCTGCTCCTCCAATTGGAGCTGCACATCCAGGAGGACCCCCAGGTTCCACGCCTATCCACAGGGGGCAACACCACTCCCCCTATGGTCAACGATGGACATTCCTGACTGGACCGAGATGCCGGTATGTACAGCCACTCAGTCTTGGCCGGGTTGAGCCGAAGCATGTTTCTGTCCATCCAGATCCGTACCGCATCCAGACAGCGAGTCATCACGGAGAGGGCATCACTGATCTGGTTTGGGGTGGAGATGTATAATTGAGTATCGTCAGCATACTGATGGTACCTCACCTCAAAACCAAGAATGATCTCACCCAGCGGTTTCATGTAGATATTAAATAAGAGGGGGGAGAGGACCGACCCCTGAGGGACCCCACAAGTGAGCGCCCTTGGGGCCGACCTCTGTCCCCCCGTCAACACCGATTGCGACCGCCCCGAGGAGGAGGAGAGCCACCAAAGAACAGTGCCCCCCACCCCCAGCCCCTCGAGGCGTCGCAAAAGGATACCATGGTCGATGGTATCGAAAGCCGCCGAGAGGTCTAATAGGACCAGGACAGAGGAAAAACCCCTGTCCTGGGCCCTCCAGAGATCATCCATCAGTGCGACCAATGCCGTCTCCGTGCTGAAACCGGGCCGGAAGCCCGATTGGTACGGATCTAGGTAGTCCGCTTCATCCAGGAAAAGTGGAAACTGCTGAGCCACCACACTCTCAACAACCTTCGCCAAAAAACGAAGGTTGGAGACTGGACGGAAGTTGTCTAACACGGTCGGGTCCAGGGCAGGCTTCTTCAGGAGGGGCCTCACCACTGCCTCTTTCAAGGTGGAGGGAAAGACACCCTCCCTTAACGAAGTGTTGACCACTGCCCGGAGCCAACCGCAGGTGACCTCCCTGGCGGCGTAAGCCAACCAGGAAGAGCACGGGTCCAACAAACATGTGGTGGAGCTCAGACGCCGCATAATCCTGTCCACTTCATCCTCGGAAACAGGATCGAATCAAGTATTGTCTTAGTCCATGTTTTATATTGGCATTCAAAATCATAATAAAGAATACCCAAGAAATACAACATTTGCATACATATACATACACACATATATACATATACATGCTCAACAAACCCATCTCTAACATAACCACATTATCATCAACTGATGAATTCCTAGTTTCATAAACTCCTGCAACAACCTAAATTCATATTCTCTTCCACATATTTTACCTTTTTTATTCATAATTACACCTATACTTTCATTTCATATTCATCAGCTCCACTTTAAAGACCAGACTACCTTCATTTAGATATCTAACATATATAAATATATGTATATAAGTTTATTAAAAGTCAACATTGACTTGATGGTACAACGTTAATCAATTAATCAAGGCAAATATCATTTTCTATATTCTACCAATTACACAGTACACTAACTGCTTCTTTTTAATCTGGGTTGGTAAACAAGGAATGCTGGAGAAAATACATACCTCCTATTTTGTCAGTCAAATTTACAATTATCTTAGCTAATTGTTGGATAAATAATTCAGTGCATAAAATTGCTTGCCATTGTTGATCTGGAACTCTAAAATTTAGAGTTATTTTCAAGTTGAGTTATTTTATCAATTATTGTCTGCCCTAGTTATTGAAATGCTAACATATGCACATTCACATACACATAGAAAGACATGGGTTCCATTCATGATCTTTTGGAATATAACACATTAAGATTTGCATGTTTTCTTTTACAGATTTGGATTATATACATTGCCTTATTGACTTCAATGATACTATTAGTAGAGTCCTTACATAGAGGGAAAAGGTCATCAGACAACCCAATTTATATTTCTGAGAATTAGACAATGTTATGTGAATGATCGTTTGTTGTTCATAATTATACAAATGTTTATTAAATGTATGGCCTATACATCACATTAATTGATCATTAAGTTTGTCTTGTACATAATTTAATACTGGCTTTTCAGCTAATCTGAATTGCCAAAACCCAACTTCATCAAACAGCAGAAACCACATAAAACGCAACTGATACACTATTGCAACTTCGTTTCTATATTCTTTGGTAATACTGTAAAAATACAAAGTGCAGCAACAATCAGGTGCCACAGATGAATTTTTATATGAATTACAATAAATGTTCAATTGGTTGTCATTTCTTCTAAAACTTTCTTATTCGTTTCAGACATGACCCTTGATCACCATTAACTATCAGTAATATTTTCTATGAAGCCCAAAATTAATAAAATATTGTGATTGGATCAAATGACCCAACTTTTGATACATCATGCATGTATATGCTAGCTTCTAATTTCTTACAAGGTTCTGAGACTTTCTTTTATCCTTAAACAGTAATATTACGCTGAGTTTACAAAATTAACTTACAGTGGTTTCTGAATATCACTCTTCAGGTAAATTACTCCAAGCTTTGGACTTAGTGCAGACATTCATTGAGGCAGGAAAAGGGGAAAAGTTGTGCCTGCACTGAAACGAAACAAGATGAAGTATGAGAAAATTGGTTATAAATTATCTGGAGAAAAGACGAACAGTTAGCAAATGATTTCAAATCATTTTGGATAGCAAACTGCCAAAGAAACAATATCTTCCAAAATCACTCTTCCACACTAATTGAGTAGATTCAACATGAGCTATCAATAATGCACTAATGGTTTATTTGGCTATGACAGAACACTAAATTAAGGGATCATAATGGGAAAATAGCAAATTCAAACCTGGATATTATCTTAATAATGTTTTTCAATAATAACTGCGAAAACAAAAAACAAATATCCTAATACAAGTATAATTTTTTTTTATATATTGTCACTTAGAATTCTTCTTATTGCCTCCTCTTAAATAAACAAAATAATTAGTTGAGACGTTTTCACTGTGATCAAAAGCTACATATAATTAATAGTTTAAATTAAAAAAATTAGTTTAAATGTTTTTATTGAAAAATAGATAATGTAAAGAACAACTGTAAGTGTATGAAGTATATGAAGAAGTAACAGAACTTGTCAATTAAACATTATTTTATATGTGTGAACTGGATCAGCTCTCTTTAAATCTATCGCTGTGCCTGCTATGAAATCAATTATTTATTCTGTATTTTATCCATTCAATGAAGAAATTTTATATTTGATTATAAGGAACTTTGCATCCATTTTTAAAAATATATTTGAATATTCTTTCAATATTTTTTCCAGGTATTTGTAATTCCTGTTACGAACTAAGGAGACCAAGTAGACTCCAGTAGGAGAATGCCATTTGGCTTAACAATATCAATTTTCTGGTACTGTCATTTGTATAGTAGAACTATAGTGGATATAGATAGATGTATTTTTTATGAATATTACTAATTGGTTTCAAATGGCAGTGCCTAATCCCATATAGCCTCAATATATAATAATGCATAATACTGTCATAAAAAAACCTGATAGTTCAGGACTCCCAGTGACACTAAAATACATACACCAACTAAAAATGTAAATTGAAGGCATTACAAGTGAAACCTCCATTATTATTTTTTTTGTTTTTTTTTCCTTTCCCTTCTGGCAGCAAAAGCTAACCTGCCATCAGCTCCTGGAGGAGGACAGAACATTGGTCTACCAAATCAGACAAACTAAAGAACTCATCTTCTTGCACATAAGGAAGGACATATATGGTAGATGAAATTCTACCTATTTTTCTACGAAGGCTTAAGAAGCATTTGTTTTGTTCTAGGAAGAAATTTAAAAACAAACAAGCAAACACAACACATTTTCACATATGTTTTTATTTCAGTGTTAATTCCACCCCACCCCCCCACTTAAGGAAGGCCCTTCATTTCCTTACATAACATTGAGGCCCCCGAAGAGGCAGCTTCAGTTGTTTACTTTGGGTTATGCATGGGGTTGGCTTGCAAAGGAATAAAGTCAGCAAAAACATTTTTGGCCTCTTATAAAGGCAAGGCTGATTATTGGCTTTTCTGCATAACTCCTCATACTAATACTTTGATACTTCTATTTCCCCTTTCCATAAATTGGATGGTGACCCTTCTTTGCTTATTGGCCTCCTTTTCTGAGCTGCTCATTAATCAGACCCACTTCTATGATATGGTCTGTCATATCATATTACTTACCATGCACATAAGCATAAGATGCATTAGCCCTGAGACCACAGTATATATTGCATGCTGGAAGGTATCTAAATTTATTTTGTTTCACTGTCCTACACAAATAAACTGTAATAAATCTGCACTTAGTTAATACCCATTGCAGTATTATTACAGTTTACTAATAATTTTTATTCTATCTTCATCGTGACTTTTTTCACCTCTGAAATTATTCCTCATCTGGTCTAACTGACTGAAGGAAAGGGAGGGATCAAACTGTTTGTCCTCATTGCTGAGGAACTAGAGTCATCCTGAATTTTTGGAATTATAATTCATAATATTTATTTATTTTATTGGACTTATATGCCACCCCATCTCCGAAGACTCGGGGCGGCTCACAATTAAAACATATAAATACAATAAATAATTAAAAGAAATTAAATCACTATAAGGTCCAATAAAACCGAATTAAAAATTAAAACCGTCCCATACCCCCAGTAAGGTAATCACAGCCCGACTTGGTCAAATAGCCAGGCCTTCAAATCGCGGCGGAAGGTGCGGAGGTCAGGGGCCAGGCGGAGGTCCAGAGGCAGTTGATTCCATAAGTCGGGGGCCGCCACAGGGTAGGCTCGCCGTCGGGGGACCGCCAGCCGACATTGGCTTGCCGACGGGACCCTGAGGAGCCCCTGCCTGTGTGCCCGTACAGGGCGGTTGGTCCCCGATATCGGTAGGAGGAGCTCCCTTAAATATTGTGGACCCATGTCATGTAGGACTTTGAATGTTAAAGCCAAAACCTTGAACGTCACCCGGAGCACAACCGGCAACCAATGCAAGCCGCGCAGGAGGGGGGTAATATGGGAGAATTGGGTAACTCCCATCACAACCCGCACGGCAGCATTCTGCACCAGCTGCAACTTCCGGATGGTGTGCAAGGGCAGTCCTAGAGAGCATTGCAGTAGTCGAGTTGTGAGGTAACTAGGGCATGAGTGACTGTACGCAGGGCATCTCGGTCCAGAAACGGGCGAAGCTGGCGAACCAGCCGGACCTGGGCAAAGGCAGAAGGAAGGAAGGAAGGCTATGATCATACATTGAACCATATGTAGGTAGGACCCAGTGGTGGCATTCAGCTGGTTCTCAGCAGTTCAGGCGAACCGGTAGCAAGGATTTGGCATGGGTTGCTGAACCGGTAGTAACTTCTGTCTGGCCATGCCCCTGACCCAGTCGCCATTCGCTCGCTTGCCCCACCTGCCCGATGCTCGCTCACCTTGCCCGCCTGATGCTCGCTCCGCCCAATCATTCTTAAAGGTATTTATTTTTTTCTCTCTCCCGAGAATCAGCTGTTCCTACAATCAGCTGTGCTGGGATTCCCCTTGCTTACTTACTGCTTAGCCCAGGAGGCTTCCCTGAGGCCCAGAAAGGCAAAAAATGGAGGGAGGGGAGTGCAGCCCCCCCATGTGCTCCATTTTTTGCCTTCCTGGGTCCCAGGGCAGCTTCCTGGGAGCAAAAATATTCCCCCAGGAGGCTTCAATGAGGCACAGAAGGTCCCAAATTGAAGTGTGTGTGGGGGTGCTGCATGCACCCTCCAGGCTCCATTTTTTTTCTCTGAGCCCCAGGGAAGCCTTCTGGGAGCAAAAACGCCCCCCTAGGAGGCTTGCCTGAGGCCCAGAAGGCCCCCAAAATGGCTGCAAAAAAGCCACACCTACCCCAGTCACATGGCCATGCCCACAGAACCGGTAGTAAAAATTTTTGAATCCCACCACTGGTAGCGCCTATGAAAAATATAATTCCATGGTGAATATAATTAGGAAAGGTACTAAAAATTGCCAAAATAACAATTCTTTAAACAAATTTACAGTGTCACCATATTTGAAATGCTTCTTGTCCATTTATACTGCTTTACAGAGACACATTCCTTGGTGGTGCAGGCTGTTAATAGCCTAGCACTTAGTTCCAGCTGCCTGTAATTATTGCAGGCTCGAATCCCACCAGGCTCAAGGTTGACTCAGCCTTCCATCCTCCCGGGGTAGGTAAACTGAGGACCCAAGATAGTTGGGGACAATAAGCTGACTTTGTAAAAATGCCGCTTAGTAATAAGCAGGCATATACAATGGAAGGAAGGCTATTGCTGAGCGCATGGGGTTGTATTCCAAAAATTGTAAGCCGCCCTGAGTCTCCGGAGAAGGGCGGGATATAAATATGAATTAAAAAAAAACATTCACAAAGAATAAAATTAAATTACTATTAGATGTGTCACACTATCCCTAACAAGAGCAACATACTTCCAATTTTAACTCCCATATTCTAGATGTTATTTTCAAAATTTGTTGAAGGAGCACCTATATTTAGAAATAATTTATGGGTACAGTAAAAAGAAAACAGATCAAGAACAAAGCTAAGCTCATAAGATGTTCTATACCAGGGCTGTCAAACTCATGGCCCGTGGCCCAGATGTGTCACGTGCTGGCCACAGCCATTCACGGTTTAGCGAAGAAGAAAAAGTAGCGATACATCACGTGATGACATGAGTTTGACACCTCTGCGTATATTTTCTCCAAATTAACATCAAATTGAATGAAAAGTTAGTTCCTTTTACTTTAATGTTTGGGGGAAATTTTGTTTTTATATTTTGTGAACTATGCCATAGTTAATAGATTGTGTCTCTTCTCAGGAAAAGCGTAATACTCAATAAAAGAAGGATCAGTATTTCTATCATACTATTTATTCATAAACATCTAGCTTCTGTCTATTATTTGTTAATTATTATATTTATTATGTCTCTATTAACTGCAAGTGAACCATATTTGATATGGTTTGATAAAATTGGGGAAGTTTCCTAGAAACATCTACCAAGTCTATAAAAATACTTTCTTCCTGTTTTTGAAACTTTGTTTTATAGAAATCTAGAAACACGTGTGCTTTCATACTAAACCTTAATATTATCTTCTCATCTTTGTCACAGGTATGTGTGCATTCAATATATAATGTGTGTGTGTGTATTATACACACACATATGTACACACACACACATAAAATAAATAATCTGTTCTACAGATCAGGCAAGGACCCGAGTTATTTATTCAAAAAGCTCCAAGAAAATTACTGCTTCTCTATGTATAAAATTGATTTTGAAGTACTATGTTATCTGGTTCAGAAACCTGTAGAACTTTTTATTGTGCATTTTAACTTTCAAAAGCCTTGATAGAAACAGCATCTTTAATAGTGTTAATCTTTGAGAGTTCAAATCAATTATAATCTCGATTTATATGTACCTTCTGAATTCTGAACAGAGCCAATGACCTTTTAGTTCTTTTATTAGCATGTTCTTTATGTTCTATTGCATCCTCAACAGAAAACTACTTTTTTATAAATTGAAAACTACTTTTAATATAAATTGAAAACTGTACTTGATTGAGATTCTAGCCCACAAAATTCTCTTCTGTGAATTCTGGGAACTGGTGAAGAAATATTAGCAACCTAGGAATTCTCATAATTCAACACTCCAGGATAGAAAGAATATACCATTTTTAAAGATGCTAGTACTATTCACTCTCTGAGCAGTTCTAGGATGTTCATTGGTACAAATCTTTGCAGAGTTGGATGCTGTCAGATCAAATCCTGGTGAATACATGGATCTTACCAACTTATCTTTTTAGTAAACTGTAGTTCGTTAAAGGGAAGTCCTGTAATATTTTTGATACCATCAGTCCACCCTATCTTTTTCCTCTTCTGCTTTCCTTCAACAGACAACACACACACACACACACACACCACGGAATGTGAAAATATATAATAACATGTCTGAAGAAAAGGACTTTCTGCTTTCTGATCATCATCTCAAAGGAGCAGTCCGTCCTTTCTCTGTTGTTGCCCAGGACTGATTGATTGGATCTTGTAGTTCATAGTATTTCTAATAACTATCTTCAGATTCAAAGTTCAAAGGAGTTTTATTTTGTCATTCTCTGTGTCCAGCTTTCAAAAATTTACATTACCACTGGGAAAGCTACTGTGTTAACTATTCCGATTTTTGTTGCCATAGAAATATCCTTACCCTCCATAATCTTATCTACAATTTTCATTTTCTTCCTCACTAGAATTAATCTCTTTCTTAATTCTTCAGCACAGTTTATATCTTTATCTATTCTATTTCTAAAAAAATAATACTATGCACTATTTTCACTACTTTGTTGTCAACTTTAAGGTCACAACATACTAATTACCAATTTTTTTCTATGTATCTAATATTTAATGTTGTCTCAGATGTTTTTTCGCTTTCTGTCTTTGTTTTATTACCTTTCTTATCCTAAATAACCATGTTTCTCAATTCTTTACTGCAAAGATTCCTCAGGGAAATAATTAAGCATTCTTAATTTTTTAAATTTTGTATTATGTAATATATTTAATTCTGATGTGTGCATTTGCTGTTGTCCATTTGCAGAGTTTGAGTTTACATTGCAGGAAACAGAAATTGATTCTTATTGACTATTCTTTTATATTATTTTGATATATTATTATAAGATATTTTATAGCTATGAACTATAAACTGTAAATTAGTTTGAGAAATTCCAGCACAAAAATCAGGAATATTAATATATTTAATATAAGATAATGTATTATCATCAGTTATTGTTAGCTCTAATGATTGGTTTATTATCATAATTTAAAAAATATGAATCACAAAACTTCTCATAAAGCTATGATCTACATATTAAAATTGAATACATTTCTATTTTAGTATAATGGACCCAATAATATTTTGGACACATCTGAAATTGTTGATAGCAGAAATTAAACACACTAAAAGATAATAAATTAAGTAAAACTTTGAGCCATTTTACACAAACATTTGAATTGTCAACAAATGACAAACAATGGAAAATTTCCCATCAGACGTGCTTGAAATGGATGTAAAAAGTTAGGGAGAGAGCAATTAAAATGTCCTTATGTAACATATGGAAGAGGAAGAACCGATAGTAATAAATTTAGTTTTATTTGTACATTTCAGTTTCATTTTACTTGTACATTTTTAATTGCTACATTGAACATTGAGCTCTAATTCTAGTGTAGAGAAATAGAGGACCAGTCCATGTCTGGAGCAAGGCTGATACTTTCAGTTATATTTCAAGCAGGAAAATGCTGGGATTATGAATCCACAGATAAAGTAATGAAGTAGGATCAAAGGTATAACCAAAAATGAAAAGCCAATAGTGTAAGATTCATATACACCATATTAAAGGGAAAAACAATTAATTTAAGTGGTGAATTTGGACCATAGTGAAACAGTCAGAAAAACTTGCTCTTCCTTCTCAAAATAAGTTTGAGTAATAACTAACTAAATTATTATTTAATATAAAAATGGTCAAAATATTTCAAAGAAATTGAGAATATTAATTCTATGGTACCTTTGACTAACTAGTCAAATGACAGACTGTAGTTTACTTCAAAACTATATTGTAAATGGATCTGTTTTATTACTGAAGATATTTGATTACAATATTTCTTAACTGAATGAAAATACTATCTTCACCAAAAGCTGCTATTACTAGAAAGAAGATTGCCACTACCTGAAATCACCAAAGATTATGAAAATTAGTAAAAATTGGCAGTGTCACAATAGTGTATCCATCCATTCCATTGCTTTGGCTAGTTATGACAAATGAGTTTTAAGAACATTCCATTGCCAAGAAACTCTGTCAAAATATTGGTGATTTTTCCAAATCTGTTCAAAATTGCAGAGATGTCAAGTCTGAGATGAGGACATTATTTTCAAGAAGCACAAAACAACAACAAAAACAACATTGGAAGAGAATGGTTAGCCCATTTGCTGATAATTAGTTCACTTTATTAATATTTTACCTGAACCAAAATTTCTTTGGATTGATCTCTCTTGACCAAATTCATCTTAAGGTCAAACTATCTCTTTTTTTTGCCTTCTTCTACACTTACTCGCATATTAACACTAATGGTAGAACTTGGACTCTCTCAATTTAGTGGGACTGCTTTTAAATAAAAAGAATAGACAATGTATTTTACACACACATCAAATTGTCTTAACTTATTTATCATTATAAACTTGTTTTATCTAAAATGCTATTACTAGGCTTCCTGGTTTCTGTTCCAATCCCTTTCATTTTCGGATGGTCATTGCTGGGTTCTCTGCCCTTCCATTTGTTATGTGATTTATTTTCAAATTTTGGGAACATATTGCTCCTTTCTGTATGAATTGTTAAAAGTGATGTAGAACCTCTGGCGGAAACTAAATCAGCCTAAGACTAAACTAATATATCTATCTCTGTGTGTTTGTATGTGAATGCACCTGTTGCAGGATCCAACCTGGATTCTAATCTAGTTGAATTGTGTCTCAGTCTTCTGCCAAGTAAAGTCAATAAGAGGTTAAATGTTCCGAGAGCTGTGATTTGTTGCTATTGTGTACCTTCCTGTGTTGGGGAAAAAATGTAGTGAACAAATATGAGCTGCATTGTCAGGTTTATCCTATGGGGAGAAGTGAACCATTTAGACAAGCTCATAAGCAAGCCAGGAATTAAGATAAATAAAATTTATTGACGATAGCAGGAATTCATAGTCAAAGAATTTCAACAACTTCTGGGATTTAACAAGGTTTCTCTCTGCAAACATAAATAATGTTAAATTTTTACATTTACAATTATTCTTCCTTCCAGCCCTTTGTAAAATTATTTGCCCCCTTTGGATAGGTGAGACTCTCTTTTGCCTTTGTAACCATTACATCTGTTATCATGGATTTTTTTTACTGCCTTGTGTGGGAACCAATTCCCACATGCACAAAATGCAGCTTGCGCCCATTCTCTCACCTTGCATCTTCCTTGTTCAGGAAAAAAAATGACGGACAACTACTGTGTGCAGAAGAGACAAAGCTCTTGTTTTCTTTCTGAACAGAAATCTGGATCCAACACACAGACTAGATTTAATGGATTACTCTTGGTTAAAAGGAATGTCTGACATCCTACCTGAAGCATATCTACATGTGGAATAACATAGTTATTACTTAACCTTTTTTCCTACAATATAGATCTTACCTTCCTCAAAGAAATGTAACTAACCTTTTATTATTATAATTCTGGGCCTGATAACTATACAAATCTATCATCTTAAGCATGTGCTTAACTTGGGATTTAATTGTCAGCATTTTAGTTCTTTTTGACACACAGAGACATTTTCCAAAAGTTGAGTTAAATTATTAATATAAGTGTTAGTCAGTTTTATAAAATCTTGTATATGCACTAAATTATCCTTTGTTCTCAATTTTATTTATTTCAGTTTTGAAAAAGAAATATCCGCTGTGGTTGTTTTATTTATTTATTTGAGAGCTAATCAAATACTGCAATAATTTTCACTTTTACTATAAGGCAGTATTAGGAACTACGTAGAAGAATTTACTTCCATATTTACTTCTATATTATTTTAATTAGACATAAATTCTTTAATAAGTGATGTCAAGCAGGCTTATTAGAAATAAATATACTAATTGCCCCTCTAGCTTATAGGACACAGGAAGAGACATTATTTTCATTATTTTCAACTGAGGATAACTTTTTCTTAGTCATAATCTACTGAGAGCCTTAAAGAGTAAGGAAGATTATGTTGAATCATTACTGTGATATGCCTCTGTTGAAGGATGGCAAGGGATAAAACATTTTATAATTCTGGAGTGTCCAGATAACATTTGGAAGTTACTTGGATTAACATCTCCCTAATTCACTGAACTATGAGTTGTTGAAAGCATCATGCAATCAGAATTTCAAATTTTGATTATTATATTCAGTCTCAAAAGTAGTATTTTTAACTTTCCTGGGGAGTTGCATTCTTGGTCTGATCTATCTAAATAGGCTGACAGGACCGACCTAGAGGAAAAGAATGGAATAACTGCTATTACTTTTGGTTTCATTCTTAAGCATCAACATAAATTAAGAAAATAGTGCTAATTCTGTTTATTGCTACTTCCTTCTGCGCAACAAAGAAGGTCTGGGAAGCTGACTTCTGCAGACAAAATTTCTTCAAAAGAAAGTCAGTCATAGATGTCTCATGTTAGCGAATAAGAACCTAGAATTAGAAATAAATACCAGTCTCAATCACAAGAATGTTATACAGGAGATGTATCAGCAGAATGGCTGTATTCAGCCAATACTGATCTCTCATGACTTTTATTTTATTTGGAATTGTTCACTGTACAAGTAGCTTGAATAAGTCTTTCTTAAAAACTGAGTTTCATTTATATTCAGTTACCCCCTGGTAACTGAATATCTACTAATACCAAGATATTTCCAGTTGCAAAATGTTTCTGCCTGCCTGGTCATCCTATCTGCTCCTGATGCCTTACCAAAAAAAAAGTGTTTTTTAAAAACATGTAATAGAAAATATTCTAAGATGAACATATTTAAAGGATATTGTTGCAATTTTCCTATTTAAAAGTTAATGTTATCTCAAATTTCTTGTTAATTTATGGCATAAAATGTAATATAGTACTCAAACTTTAAAACAGAAATATTAGATTGGGCAATTTCCGTTACAATGTTGTAATGGTTTGGGGAAACTGGGATTTCCTTGGTGTCCTCTTGGTTATTTTCTTGCAGACATTTCATTACCAAACTAGATAACATCATCAATGCTAGGGTTTGCTCTCATTTTATATATAGTCCTGTCAGCCTTGGATGCAATGTTGGAGATTCCTTGATTGGGCTGTTGTTTGCTATTAACTTGTTTGTCCGAGTTAGTAGTTTCTTGAAAGGGGTATTGTTTGCTTCTTAACGGAGATTGGGTTGTTACTTTGTTAGTAGAGCACTTGGTCGGTGTGATTGAGAAAAGTAAAATAATAATATTTATGAAAATATGCTTATATTACTGAAATACAAATACAGATAGAATTTAACTAAGTATATTTACAATTATAGCCTAAAGCTATAAACATACATACACATAGATACATATCTATGATACAGGGTTGACACATATATTTTGGGATTTTCCTTTCAATAGACATGGGTAAATGTAGATATGACTCTTAATATACTACAGAATATGTAAGAATATGACTATTCAAAATTTTTTCCTATACAGTAGTATATTTACTAAAGTAGTAGATTTAATAATTTGTAAAAATTATACACTAATAACAAGCACATTCTTTTCCATACCTCTGAAGGATTATTGCCACATTGTGCAGTACTCTATTAATTATTTTAAGATATCCTCCCAAAATGAGTATATTAGGAAAGTGTACCCTCACATGATTAAAAAATATCAGGCACAAGAAATCAGGAACCAAAGTTGTTCAAATGAATACAAGTAACCCATGCTAGCTATCTACAAGAATCTGAACTACTAACAGTCAAGGCAAATTGGCAGTAAATAAAAATCAATGGAATTGAAGGAGAGCTGGACTTAGATCTCTTGTGGGCATGAAGGGACTCCAAAATGATATGCCCTTGATCCCTCCCTTGGGCTTACCCTGGTCATCTCCTACAATCTCTATAATGTTCTAAACACATATGCTCAAATCTGAAGAAATTCTACTGAATTTTACAGCTTCCTTAGTTGTAGCTCTTTAATTAACCATAAAAGGTAGTTACATGATGGGATGTATTTCAATCTCATTAGAGTATATGCAGAAAATTCTTTAATTAAACCTTAACTTACACTCTTCTATTTCTTACTTTGGTTGTGATTTCTGCAAACAGATTTGAAAGCTATATAGAAAAAGAAATTGAATAGAAAAAAATGCAAGCCACAATTGAATTGTCTTCAAACATACAAGAAAAATTGGAGCATCAGGAAATTGGAAATTGGAACTAACAGTGCTTTACCATATGGTGTCAAGAACATATTCTACTCGAGAATTGTATAAGTCATGAAAATAAGTACACAACTTCTTGTACTATGCTTTGTTTACTTGAAATGACATACTGCAAAGTTATCCAGATAAATATGCATAACTCTGTTTTATTCTAGATGGTAATATTATTTTATAACCATTTCTGATACCAGATCCTTAACTTAAAAGAACATGATATAAAATAGGTCTAATAATACTGGATCACAAATGAAGGGAAATTTATGTATCCCAGGATAATGTTATAATTGAAACTGAACTATTTGAAATTATTACTTGCTCCCAGATATCTGATCCAGTATTGAAGAATCCTGTCTAGGTCAGTCAACAGAGGTGTAGTCTTCCGAACTTTTGGACTCCTGCTGGAACCTATCCCTAGGGAACTTCTTTCTCACCTACTACACACAGAATAGCCCATTCTGGTGAGAGAGAAATTCCCTGAGGATGGGTTCCAGCATGAGTCCAAAAGTTCAGAAGACAAAATCTCTGGTTCTGGTGACCGACCCAGAATGGATTCTTCAATACTAGATCAGATACCTGGGAGCAAGTGGAAAATAATTTCAAATACCTCAGTTTCAATTATAACATTTTTCAGGTATCAAAGACACCTGACAGTTAAAACAATATGGCTTGTATATCTTGCAAAGGAATTCTTAACTGAGAAACATTATAGTTGTAATAGTTCTGAGTAATTTATTTTTACGTTATGTATGATCCATAGACTAAAACAGAAGACGACTGAATGAAATTAATAATGTCTTTAAGAAAATATTTTTAAAAGTATCCAATCATACAGTATTTACCTGTCTGAGTCTTAATTCATAAGATTAGATAAAAACCAAGTAATGAAATACAATGGGATACAAGTGGGTGGGGTATCAGTATCAAGGCAATGAGATGTGGACAACAGTATGTTGTCATGCAAGGTTGTCTCCAAATGGGAGATCATATTTTGAGAGGAATAGTGTAGGTATGCTTGGGATAAAATACTATTCTTATTTTTAAGAAAATGCTCTATTTGGCAGGGATGCATGCGGCACAGAGAAACTAAAACTGTTTATCTAGGCCAGGGGTGTCAAACTGAATTTCTTCAAGGGCCGGATCAGCATTGTAGTTCTCTTCCACAGGCTAGTGGGGAGGGCGGCAGGGGGGGCAGGACTGATGCCTCCTGAAGCAACCTGCTGACCAAAACGGGGCACAGGGATCTGTGCACGGCCTCCTTGTGCCTCATTTTCACCCTCCATGGCCTGCTGCAGCACTCTGCTAGCTGTTTTCCAGCCCATTTTCTGGCCCGTTTTCAGTTCATTTTTTGGCCCTTTTTTGGCCCATTTTTGGGGCCGTTATCAGCTGGCAGAATGCTGCAGGACGCCATGGAGGTGAAAATGAGGTACAGGGGGCCCACACAAATCCCGTTTTAGCCACCAGAGGTACTGCGGACTGGTCCTTTGATATTTCCAGACTGACCCCACAGGCCAGATTCAAGCACCCCCATGGGCCGGATTCAGCCCGTGGGCTTTGAGTTTGACACCCCTGATATAAAACATTATCTAAAAGCCTTGTTCAATCAAAATCATGAGCGTAGCAGAGGTCAACTCTGGGGACAATATTTGCATATATGAGACTGGAATCTAAGAGATAAATATGAAAGACAATTAATTAAGGAATAAATGGTACCAAAAACAAAAAATAGATGTACAGTATCAATTTGTGATTTCAGTCTGTAAAACTAAAAGAAAACAGAAGTATGCAATAGAGCTGAATGAAGATTTTCTGGGGTGTAATTGATGAATATACTGAAGGAAATGAAGGTATAGTTTTAGCCTGATAGTCTCTGGATAGTGAAATGGGTGGCATATAAATTTAATAAATAAATAAATAAATAAAACTATATATCAAGGCCACATATATATCATATGAATTATGTATCATGTAAGTTTTGCATATAAAGTAGGAATTCATAGGTTGGTGATAATTGTATGTTATTTATTTTGTATATTTATTTTGTCAAACACTTACAAGATAATAAGTATAAGGATAAACATAATTGTGATTACATGAAATGAATACATATAAGAAAAATAAAAGAAACAATAGGACAGGGATGGTGGGCACATTGGTGCACTTATGCATGCCCGCTACAGACCTCTTAGGAAAGGGGTGAGGTCAATAGTAGACAGTCTAAGGTTAAAGTTTTTGGGGTTTGGGGAAGAAACCACAGAGTCAGGTAGAGTATTCCAGACTTTGACCACTCTGTTGCTGAAGCTGTATTTCCTGCAATCAAGTTTGGTGTGGTTAACCTTGAGTTTGTATCTATTGTGTGCTCTTGTATTGTTATGGTTGAAGCTGAAGTATTCATTGACTGGAAGGACATTGCAATGTATGATTTTATATACTATACTTAGATCGGACCAAAGGCAGCATAGTTCTAGGTTTTCTAGGTCTAGAATTTCAAGTCTGGTGGCATAAGGTATTCTGCAACGAGTAGAGGAGTGTAGAACTCTTTTTGTGAAATATTTCTGGACTTTCTCAACTGTGTTAATATCAGATACGTGATGTGGGTTCCAGACTGATGAGCTGTATTCGACTATTGGTCTAGCAAATGTTTTGTATGCCCTAGTTAGTAGTGTGATATTACCAGAGAAAAAGCTACGTAGGATTAGGTTTACAACTCTTAATGCCTTTTTGGCTATGTAGTTACAGTGGGCTCTAGCACTTAGATCATTAGAGATGAGTACTCCAAGGTTCTTGACAGAGTTTGGATCATCAGCAAGGTCTTGACTATTCAGCTTGTATTTTATTTTCTGATTTTTTTTGCCAATATGTAAGACAGTGCATTTATTTGTTGAGATTTGAAGTTGCCATTTGTTTGACCATCCTGATACATAGTCGAGGTCTTTTTGAAGGGTAGCAGTATTGTCTGTGTTTTAATGAACAGTGAGACAGAAAGAAATACAGATACATTCTGTGAAAAACTGCAATGTTTTGAAAGAATGTGATCCATGAGGGAAAAAAAGTATTTTGTTACATGACATGAATATATTGCTAGTACTGAGATGAGAGAATACTGAAAAACTAAATTGAGAAAAATGAACACAGAAAAAGAGAGAGAGTAATACATATTATTTTTACATTTTTAATGGCCTCCCATTTCAGAACACTCCAGGCTTCCAATACCCCCCAAATCCCTCCCCAATCAAAACAACTAAAATGGTTAAAGCTTACTTAAACTGGCAGCCTGGACTAAGATATATACAAAAATAAAGGGTACAAAAAGAAGACAGGAGCATAACTAATGCATAACCATGTTAATTGCAGGCTTGGAAACAGAATCTGGGCTTTCTGAAACCCCAGGAGATCTGTAATTTTGTGTGTGTGGGGGGAAATCAGAGGTGGTATTCAGCTGGTTTGGACAAGTTCGAGCAAACCAGTTGTTAAAATTTTGCAGAGTTCGGAGAACCGGCTAATTGCATACTGGCTGGCCCCACCCATCCTGCCCCTCCCCTCCCAGTCTCTCCTTATCTCACCTCGCCTGCCTTAGCTGCGGCATAGCAGCTGCTGTTCTCTGGCTCCCTCATTTGCTAGCTTGCTTGCCTCGACCACATGGCCCCCACGCACCAGCCCATTTGTCTGCCTTTGCCCCGGCCTTCCACACAGCCCAGCTCCCTGCTGAACCTTCCTTCACCATTCTCCACTGCCTCCCATGCGGCCCAGCTACCCGCCTATCTGGTGAGCCTTCCTTCACCTCTTTGCCAGCATGAATGGACTGTTACAAGGCCTCTCTATGGCTTCCACCACCTGTTACAGCCTGAAATGGAGGGTCCCTGGGTCTGATCCAGCCCTCCCAGGCCACCTTCAGCCTTCCTAGGACTCCCCCAGCCTGTTACAGGCTGAAATAGAGGGTCCATGGGCCCGATCCAGCCTTCCCACCCCATTTCCCATGGCTTTATTGTACTTATTTTTCAAAGAGCTGAAGAACAGGCTGACCCACGTGACAGAGAAGCCAAAGTATTTTATTCAGAAGCTGGTGAAGCTGTAAGAATATGAGATGTAAGGAAAACAGCTTTCTCCATCTGAATAAAAGACTTCAGCTGCTCTGCCATGAGGGCCCGCAGGCTTAGTTTGGACCCAGTCTGGTAAGGCTTAGTTTGGGCCCAGTCTGTTTGCTGTTGATTGGCTCGTTCAAATGAGCAGCTTCAAGGACTGGTGTGTGGGATCCAATCAACAAGGGCCTTGCAGTTCAGCCCAATGAGACAAAGGAAGCAAGCTACTTGTTGATTGGATGCTGTTGCTACCTCAATTCCTGAAGCTGGCTCCAAGCGAAAGTCTTTTACTCAGAAGCTGGTGAAAATGTTTCCCTCAGATTTCATGTTCTTACAGCTTTGCCATCATCTGAATAAAACACTTTGGCTTCTCTGCCACTGGGTCAGCCTCTTCTGGACCTCTGGAGATCTTCAAAAATTAAGTAATCCATGGAAATGGGGTGGGGAGAAGTAATTGGAATCTGAGATGCTAGCAAAGCATGCCCAGTCTGTGGAGACTCAGCAGGGCAGGATGGGGTGGGGAAAACAACTGTGGGGACCCCAGGGGAGCATGAGATATCTCAGTGGATTGGGGGATGCCACGGATGGTCTGCTCCAGCACTAGGCCCCACATGCTGTTTCCCACCCTGAGATACCTCATGTGCATTTAAAGACCTGAGCATTCGATTAACAAATGCATTGGGGAAAGCACAGAGTGACCATGTTCATTTAACGTGATTCAATCAAATGAACCCCCAGGTTACAAATGTAATTGGCAGGCTCTATTACATTTGAAACTGGAGGATTACCTGCATAATTTTAAAAAACCCACATATAAATGCATTTTGTAAGGAAGATTACCTTACCTTTGTATGGTAAGTAGCAAGTTCTACACTTCTTTCCAATACTAAAAACAGGATTCTGCTACAGGGAGCATTAGCATATGTATCTAAATTATCATGGTCCCTAACGCATCCATTGTTTACTTGGAAATGAGTTACTACACTGTAGTTCAACTAGTCTTCACAGTCTGTTTACTCTAGATAAATGATAGATACAGAATCTATAATTACCTAAGACCATCACCATTGCACATAGACTAAAGGATTTCTATTTATTTTAATCATTGCTGGGAACAAGACAGTTTCCCTATGTCCCACACCTGCAATAAGTTCAGCCAACAAGTCCTTCTAGATGTAGATCTAGATGTCTATGAACACTATAATTACTATTGAAAATGAAGACAAGCCACTTCATTTTCAATAGTAATTACAGTGTTCATAGACATCTAGATCTTGAGGAACTATGAAATCTGTACATCTAATAGTAATACTTTGTTTATTGGGCACTTTTAAAGTTTTTAACTTTTTAGGATGGACGTGGTGACTCAGTGACTAAGATGCTGAGTTTTTCAATCAGAAAGGTCAGCAGTTCGGTGGTTTGAATCTCCAGCACCATGTAATGGAGTGAGCTCCTGTTACTTGTCCCAGCTTCTGCAATCTAGCAATTCGAAAGCATGTAAAAGTCAAGAGCTTTGGTGGCTCAGGCTGTTAAATGCCTGCTCTTAAGATCCAGCTGTCTACAATTACTGTAGGCTCGAATCCCACCAGGCTCAAGGTTGACTCAGCCTTCCATCCTCTCGGGGTAGGTAAATTGAGGACCCAAGATTGTTGGGGGCAATTAGCTGACCTTGTAAAAATGCCGCTTAGTAATAAGCAGGCATATACAATGGAATGAAGGCTATTGCTGAGCGCATTGGATTGTGCTCCAAAAATTGTAAGCCACCCTGAGTCTTCGGAGAAGGGCGGCATATAAATGTAATTAAAAAAAAAAAAGTAGAAATATACGGATCACTTTGGTGGAAGGTAACAGTGTTCCGTTTGCCTTTGGAGTTTAGTCATGCCAGCCACATGACCACCGAAACATGTGCGGACAGCGCTGGCTCTTCGGCTTTATAACGGAGATGAGTATCACCCCCTAGAGCCAGAAACTACTAGCACGTATGTGCTAGAACCTTTACCTTTATTGGGCACTTTGTTGAGAGGCTTTATAACTTATACCAGGATTATTAAGAGAACAGCTCATCAACTAAGTCTGAAAGTCACATGGACAAGATGCCCACTAAATGATTGAAAAATGATGAGTGTTGTGTAGCTAAGCACCCCTGCACAGCAGCAGCAGAATCTATACAAGCTGCATAATGAGATGGAGGGAGGGTCTCAGGGAAGTCCTGCCTTATCAGCACAAGAGTCCCGTGTCACGCCCACCCTGGCCATGCCCACTCAGTCACATGACCTACCCAGCTGGTCATTAGGGCAGAGAACTGATTGTTAAATTATTTGAATCCCACCACTGGGGGAAAATGTTGTTACTTGAAGGGACTTAGGAATCACCTACTCTATATAAACATAGCAGGTGGACAGAAACTGATGGTACCTCAGATAATGAGATCCGACACCATGAAGGGCTGTATAGATGGAGACCAAGTGGCAAAAATAGGAGTGCAGGAAGAAAATTCTAAGTTTTATAAGATTAGTTTCCCAACAAAATAAAAAGAGAATGAAAAAACTGCTTTAAGACAGGTAAAAGGAGTTATGCTGCAGTACCACAAATTGTGTACTGAGCCCCAATCACAGCAAAAGGACGTTTGGTGAAATGTGGAAAACAAAGATTCTCTGGATGACAATGCTTATGAGAATGATTGTTGCCAAAAAATAAAGATGTGAGAAATATATTATGCAAAAAATAAAAATTGTTTGTAAGATGGCCATAGTCACCTCTGGATAAGTTAGGTGGCACACAAATTTAATGATTAAATAATTTAAAAAGGATATGAGAAAGAAATAGTATATGCTATTTTGTGAGGAATGAAGAAAACAAAAATGCTAAGTATAAGAGCATGTTTATTTCCTATTTTTAATATGTAAATAAGGGGAAACAGAAATATTGAGATGAATGTAGTAGGGGTTATACACTTAAAGTGTGTGTAGGAAAATGAGAAAATATATGATCAAGAATGCATGGGTGCTGAATGAAGGTGGACTAAATATAAAAGTTGAGTGACCAGTATAAAATGGCACATTTAGAGGATTTGGTCACACAGAGAGGATGAATGAGGACTAAAGTGCAAAACAATATATGAAAGAAGAGTAAATGGGCTGAGAAAAAAAATGGAACATTTAAAAAGCTGGAGTTGCTGAGATTCTTAGATAGATGCAACAAGCTTAAAGAATATATAAAACAATATAAGAATATATAGAAACAAGGTACTTTGCAAGAATAGAAAGGTATGGACTAGAATTAATGGTGGGCAAAAACTGAATTTCCACATATTTCTTTTCTTTCTCAGCTTGTGCTTTTATTTCCCCCCCTCTTACTACTACAGTTTCTTTTCTGTATTTTATATAATATTGCTTAACCTAAAGGCTAATGATACACTACTGTATGTACGATTGAAACAATTGGGAACTGTTATACAAGATTGGAATAAATGCCTAGAAACAATTTATTGAACTTTATTCAGAAAAAAGGGCTTTCTTGTCTATTCAAAAATACCATTAATCTAAACTGTCACTAACATAATTTTATGAGTAATAGCATTCTATATAATTGTTGTCTGATGCAGCACAATATTTCTCACATTCTTAAACAACAACACATTTCAAGATTAACAAGGAATTGTTATGTCTTAATGGATTAGATCCTAAGTATGTACTCTATCATTATACATATATAACAGGTAATACGTATGGTCTATACCAATAAATAGAATGTACAATACTGAGACTGGACCATCCCATTTCTCATACATATTATTTAATGATCTCCTGGAAAAAGAACTTCTTCATTACCTGGGAACATTTCTGACTGATTTCTGTTGGAATGCTAGTCATGTGCATAATAGATGACTTTTCCCCTCCTCTCCCTTTTTTTTGCTAGGGAAGAATTATGATTAAATAATTTTCTTGAATCTCTGTTTCTACTTTTGCTGTCTATTTACACTGATTTTTGCTGCACAAAGAGGCATTTGCTTTGTTGATTGCAAATCAGTGCTACAGACTACATTATGTGTGCACATTGTACATATTGTGAGAAAGAAAGTGTACTATATATTTTGGGTTTTTTTTTTAATAGAAACTTTCTTCAACAATCTTATATGAAAGGCAACTCATATTTCAACCACAATAGGAAAACAAGAACAGCTTTTCAATTAATGATATTATCAATTTCATAAGCAATTTTATATATAAGAAAACAAATATTGGAATGTCCTTAACGTATAATTCTCTTTTCAATGTAAATTTTGTTACAATTGTTCATCTAATTTTAGTGAAATATACTTTGATGTACATTTGCAGAGATGGGAAAAGAGTACAGTAGAATAGGGAAGAAATTCTCATCTATGCTGGATAAAATTCTCAGATAATTTAATATTCCAGAATAAAACAGTAAAAATGAAAAGAGCAAATCAGCTAAGTTGATTTTTTACTTTTGATTTTAATTCATATCAATGTTTATATAACACTATATAGTTATAGGAAAGTATTGTAAAGCGCCAATTCTCTTCCACTAGACCAGGTGTGTCAAATTCGATTTTATTGAGGGCCGCATCAGTGTTTGACCTTGGAGGGCTAGGCGGGAAGGCATGACCATGACCATGGTGGGCGTGGCCATCTCACCTTCACTTGTGTCGGGGGCACCTGTGGTGGCTAAGTGCTAAGGCAGGACTTCCCTGAAACCTTCCCTCACTCTCATTATAATCTCCTTCCTTCCTTCCCTATTGATTGTCCTTTTTTTATTCCTTCCCCTCTTTCTTTATTTTTTCTTCCTTGCTCTCTTCCCATCTTTCCTTCTTTTTCTTTTCTCTATTCCTTTCTCCTTTCCTGTTCCTTCTTGAATGCTCAAATTCAAAAGAGGAAACATTCCTCTTTTGTTTTTAGTTTGTTTTGATAACCCATTTTCAGCTGCGCTGGCTCCTGTAGCCCTTTGCCAGCAAAAACAGAGGTCATGGGGACTGCGAATTACTGGGGACCAGTCCTTCGTTGTTTCCAGGCTGGTCCTGTGAGCCAGATCTAAGCACCCCATGGGCTAGATCCGGCCCATGGCCTTGAGTTTGACACCCCTGCTCTAGACATTCCTCTTTTTTCATACTGAACAATATTATGTAAAGAACAGAAAAGGAGTAATAAGTAGTAAGCCAAAAAAACTGAAGGCAGAAAGGCTAAATAATTAAACAGTAGTAACACCAACACAATTCACTGTAGATTGAATTGAAAATAGCAATAGTAATATCACTTAAGACTTGTATACCACTTTATAGTGCTTTACAACCCTCTTTAAGCGGTTTACATAGTCAGCATATTGCCCCCAACAATCTGGCTCCTCATTTTATCCACCTCAGAAGGATGGAAGGCTGAGTCAACCTTGAGCCTGATGGGATTCGATCTGCCAAATTGCAGGCAGTTGGATGTCAGCAGAAGTAGTTTGCAGTTACTGCACTATAACCACTGCGCCACCGAGGCTCATGAATGAATGAATGCATGCATGAAGACAACTACCGTATTTGTCGGTACATAAGATGCACTCCCCCCCCCAAAGTGATTGGAAATGTCTGTGCGTCTTATACAGAGAATATTGACAAAGCCCCACCCACCTTTCGACCTCTGCTTCCCAGTGATTTGCCTCCTTGCAGCAAGCAGCAAACAGCCTGGTCAGCTTCAGCACAGCCTGATTTAGCACAAGCAGCTGATTGTTGGTTGGATTGGCCTCCTAACAATCAGCTGTTTAAGGCTGCAGGAATCGCCATTGCCTATTGCCATCTCCATGCCCCCTGTTTTTGGCCCGTTCCAATCCCTGCCACCTGGAACAGGCTGAAAATGGGGTGCACGGAGGCCAAAACTGGGATGCAGAGGCTGAAAATGAGACACATGGAGGCAGCAATAGGCGATGGTGATCCCTGCAGCCTCAAACAGCTGAACGTCGGGAGGCCGATCCACCCACTTGTGCTAAATCAGGCAGTGCTGAAGCTGATCAGGCTGTTTGCTGCAAGGAGGCAAATTGCTGGGAGGCAAAGGTAGATTTTTTCCCCCTTGCTTTCCTCCCCAAAACTAGGTGTGTCTTTTGCTTTGGAGTGTCTTATAGTCCAAAAAATACGGTAATTAGACAAAGATTTTGCACCAACATTTATTTATGTGGCTTGAAGTACAGAGATGCCCAATAACAGGGCCAGCTTGACTACTCGAAAGAAGCAAGTATCTCAAGTGACAGATACCAGCAATCAGTGACAACAACCTTCCACATGTTCTTATGAGATCTTTGCCCAACCTCTCCCTTTGAAAAATAAAATGTATGTGCCATGAAATCCATCCTGAGCCACATATAATCAAAGCATAATATTGAAACAGATTCACCCACTAGTTTAAAACAAAAATAAGGATTTTTTGGCTCTGAGAATGATAAAGTTTGCTAGATCAGTTTTCATACATAACTTCATATGTACATATATGAACATAATTTCATCTTTCTTCCTCATCCCATTTCTTCTGAGGCAATTACTTATTTCTTATATATAAATTCAATGTGAAAAGTGTTGCTCCATGCTACAGATCATGAATCTTTGGTAGTTTGAACACTTTAGTCTGGGTGTGAAGAACAGGGCTGTAGAAGATTGACATGATAATGAAGACTGTATAGAATCACATATCTCCATTTGTAGGGACTGTTGTCTTTTTAAGACTAACACTGTATTGTTTTTTCTATTTTAAAATATCTATAGCTTTTCAATAACTGAAGTCAGAACAGGCTTCTGCCAAACAGAAAGGAAGGAAGGAAGGAAGGAAGGAAGGAAGGAAGGAAGGAAGGAAGGAAGGAGGAAAGGAGGAAGGAAGGAAGGAAAAGAGAAAGAGAGAAAGAAAAGAAAAAAGCCAGCTGGTGTTCTTGGGGATCAGGTTTAATACCGAGGGACATAAAGTGGGGTTATCAGAGACATTAGCAAAAGTAAATATTTGATAAGCAGGTTTTGACTTTGTCCCTGGTATAGCCAAAAATAATTAGGATAAAATATAGTGTTTGGTTTAGACACTAGCTGAGTCCCAGTTCAAGCCTTCATTCAGCAAGAAGCATTAGGCACAAAAACAAAACAAAAACCCGGTGTACCTGCATCAGTGGTCTTATTCATTCACAGGGAATGGACCACTGGCTGATGCCAAAGAACCAGAAATTCCAGCTCACTGTATTACCATAAGAGTCCTTTTCATCTTGTGGTAGAAAGAATACATATTCAGATGTCCTTGCTGCCTCCCTTTGTCTGTTATCCTACTGAAGGGAACACCGTTTAATGCGGATCCCGATTCTCATCAATTTTTCTAGCCTTTGAACACCACATTTTGTTCTTTTTGGGTGGTTTGCTTGCACCTACACCATATTATGATTCAGTAACTTTTCATACGTTTATTGCTTTTTTTGTCTTGTATCACTGAATGAAAAATTCACAGCTGATCTCATAGATCACATACATGAGATATGGGTGGGATAGTAAGGCAGTGGCAGTGATTCCCACTGGGTAACTTGCTCCAAAGGCAGATTTAGTTTCCAGAAATACTATGGGAAGTGGCTTTTGCTCCAGTGAAGGTAAGAACAAATCAAAATAAGCCCTAAGTAGGAGTAGAAAGTACAAAACACCAACTTCTGCCTTTCAAGTTGGAGTTGGAGTTAGCCCACAGCTGGCTGCTTCCAAAACAACAAGTAGTACTCTCTTTAGACTAGTTGGAAGCAGATTAATATTAAAAGTTCCTAGAGGCAGTCCCTGCTTGATCTTCTGATGAATTCCTCTGAACAAGAAGTGTGACATGTACAAAAAGTTAATTTAGATTTTTCAAAAGAAAATAAAGAAAAAAGGTAAGCGAAATAGATGTCATACTAGAGATGTGCAAACCAGTAAAAAATATTTTATTTTACTATTCACATTACCAAAACTGTAGTTTTGACCATTAAAATCAGGTTAAAATTTTATAACAGTTTAAATTTTTATGTCTTTTTAACATGCATGTGTTTTTAATTACTTCCTTATTGATGTTGATTTAAATTTAATTTCCCATAAGAAAGCCTTTTTCCTTCACTTTATTTTTAGCTGTTTTTTGAAAGAAACATTTTGAATGCCTTTTTCTTGGATAACCTGGAGAGGGACATGTGGATTTTTGAATGGCAGGGGAAAAATGGAAGATATAGTATACTAGAGATATAGTATCTATGGAAAACATAATGAGATGAACTCTTTGCCTTCTAATGGTTTCACATTGTCAAGGAAAGCATGCCTGGAACCAAACTGGCAATCCAAACCAGTAACTAGAATTAAAATGCTATGTAATTTGGTTTTGAAGCAATGAATGCTGTTTTGAACATCTAAAACATATTAAGGAGGAAATTCTGAGGTAGAGCCTCAGAATTGGAAGGAGTTATTTAGGGCAGAGGTCACCAACCTTTTGGACCTCAGGGACCACCAAACTCATAATTTTAAATCCCAGGGACCACTAATATGAATTTTGACTGATGGTGGCTTGCTGACATTGGTGGGGGAGAGAGAGATCTGATCTAACCTCTCTCTTTCTCTCCCTCCCTCCCTCCCTCCTTCCCTCTCTCTCTCTCTCACATACACAGACACAGAGGAAGGGGTGGGATTCAAATTTCTTAGCAACCGGTTCAAGGGTGTGGCCAAATTTGTGGGTGTGGCTTGATGGTCATGAGACTGGCTGGGCATGGCTTGTATGTAAATATTATAAATATTTATGTAAATATTGAATTTTTTTATTAAAAAAGAGCAACTTTTACCCAAAATCAGACAAAGCAGGCAGGCAGATTGAGTTGCTCACAGAATCACAGATTAACTTAGACATCTATGATTCTGCAATTGGCTACCTGAGTCTGTCACATAAAATTTGCTTGCAAGCAAACTCACAAAATTAACTCACAACACACCATGTATGTAAATATTGAATTTTTTATAAAAAAAGGAACAACTTTTACCCAAAATCAGGCAACGCAGGCAGGCAGATTGAGAATCACAGATTCATTCAGAGATCTATCTTTCTGCCCTCGGCTACCTGCACTGAATAATAGAAGCTTCAGTCCTAAGGAAAGTTTGGCTCTGCTTAAAAGCAGAGTCAAAGATCGTTCAGCACATGTCCACCATAAATGCTAAAATGTCCCTTCTTTACTTTTACATTTCCAACATACATTTGAAATAACTTTATACATTCTAGATAACGTATCCAGTGTTAAATACCAGCAATACATAATCTTATAAAATTTCTCTTTTAAATTATAGTTAGTGTGAATTTTAAACCTTTCATCCACATATTTTCCCATTGTTCAAGCATATCCAAAATTCCTTGCCCACTGAACCATATGTTTTACATGTTCACCTTCCAAATTCAGTTTCAGTAACATTTTATAAGCCTTAGCAATAATATGTTCATCACTACCACAGAGTAAGATCTCCAATTCCTTTTTAACAAAATCAAACCCATGACTCTTTTTATGTAGTTTAAATCTTTCTTTCAGTTGTTGATATATAAACCAATGTCAAATGTAACCTTCTGATTCTAGCTCTTCCTTTGACTTTAGGATGGGGTAACCAGAGTTAAAAAATATTATTTTACCCTAAGTCCACCAGTCTGGCTTCGCCACCATTTCTTTTCTAAAAAAAGCTTCCTGGGGAGACACTCAATAGGTAACTTTGTAGAAAATCTTGTTTTATATTTATTCAAAACTCTTAGTATAGTATGTCTAGAAAAGTGATTATTAAAATGAACATTAACTTTTAACTTTGTCATACCCAGAAGTGGTATTCAACTGGTTCGGACCAGTTCTGATGTACTGGTAGAAGAAATTTTGAGTAGTTCGGAGAACCGGCAAATACCGCCTCTGGCTGGCCCTGCCACCTACCCCCACTGTTACCTCTCCTTTGTTCCATTGTTTTTTAGCTCAGCTGATTTGCGTGGCAGATCAGATTGCCGCGCCTCAGCTGAGCTAAAAGAAGCTCAGCTCACCAGCGTTGATACAGAGAGCAGTCTATGAACCCTGCGTGTGCGGTTGAAGCAGTAGGAAAAAATGTGGAAACCCACCACTGGTCATAACATAGCTAACCATGCCATGGTCCTCTAAACAAGTAGCTGCTTGTTCTGGATGTTTACCCACTCTTAACTAGGGCAGACAGCATGCATCAAAATACAATTTCAAATCTGGCAAACCCCCACCCCAAAGTCCATTTGTAATTTCCACGCAGACTCTCCAGTAAATCTCTTACATTTCAATTTAAATAAGGTATCAGAAGAATGATGTGGATTATTAATTTGTGTATTTCTGCTTTGAATGATGTGTAGAGACAATAAAAAATAAAGGAGATAATAAAAAAGCTAAGAAAAAAAACCTAGTATCCATTGGTTTAATGGGCTGTCATGTGAATTTGATTAATATATAAGTAAATAAAAAGACCAGAACATATACTCTATCCAGAAATCAATATGATAAGTAGAAATTACATCAGAATCAAGCAGAGATCAATACCTAATCAAACAGGAAACCAACCTCCACCAACAATGGCAGTGTAAACTACTGCATATAATAGTGAGCAATCCAATATCCACTAGCACTGAAGATGTTATCTAGCTGAGTAACAAATTATCTGCAAGCAAACAACCAAACTTAGAGAGCACCAAGGAGTCCATCTGACACACACACACACACACTATCTTCCATTGTTATTGCCAATTACTTATACTGGATGCAAAGCAATCTTATCAAGGAAATATTCCTAGTTAAGGTATCAATGTGCATCTCTATTCTAAAAAATGTACATTACTCATAAATTTGATTATTAGTACAATTATCAATATCCTGCTTTATAAGATGTATGTGCTATCATGGGGGCTTCCAACCAATTCCTGCAGTAATTTATAAAAACTACAGTTAACATCTGTACCATCAGCATCCTCCAATAGTTCAATGTGTCAAGTGATAGTTTTTACTCCATGTATCCAAGTTTATGTCAAGTTGTAATCTAGAAAATAAGCTTGAGAGAACTTTAAGTGATTAGACTTAAAGCATAGTTTTGAATAGGCAAACTCCAAAGTTTGAATTAAGATATTTGTTGGATTTTCTACTGAAATAAATCTACAATCATTTTGAAGACTTTGCCTTGGGACTATTAGCTATAGCATTCATATCAATTCAAACTCTCCCTTGTGCGTATATTAAATAAGAATGAACAAGTTTACTGCATTTAAATGAATAACTGAAGTCCTTTAGATGAGACCTTATGTCTACTACTTGCCAATGAATATATGGGAGCAAAGTACTAGGAAAAAAGGAAATAAGGAACATAATAGCTCCAGCAGATGCAGTAATGGTTGATCATACTGTATATAAACACTAGAAATCAGATTTATTCCAACATTAATAAGAGAGGACAAAGTTCCTCCACTGGAAACACGTGACTCATCCTATAAATTATTCTTTCTTTCAATAGCCAATATAAGCAAGTACTGCTCCTAGGTTTCAATCTTAAGTAGGTTGCATTCTTCAAATTTTATTGAACTACAATTTCAACTGTCCATAGGTAGGTATGGCTATTGTTTTACTATTGGGGCAACTCACTGTATTTTATCTTCAATATACCATGCATTATTTCAGAAAAGAAGCATATACATATGTTACAGATGATGCCCAACATGCTTCAGTCTATTTTATTTATCTTTGCAGGGATATCCACAGAATTATTTTAGCAGCTGTATATTTTTATAGATGCATACATATTGTTCCCTTTCTACGATGGGTTTTGTAGATTCTTTCTTGAAGAAATCAAACTCATTCTTTCCAATTGTTTATTAGAAAATTCACCATGGTCCTTTTGTATCAATATAATACTAGATTTCATGATAATGGCTCTATTTTGCTGTGTAGAAACAATACAGTGTTATCTAATTTTTCTACCAGGGCAACAGAGTTCAAATTATTTTCTTCTCATTTAAAGGCTTCTATTTAATAGATTGAGGAACTTTCAGTAGTACCCTAATATTAGCCACTATTATCACTTGTCTTCCTAATCTAGTTATAATTTATTTTGAAAAACTATTCCCAGGATGTTATATCAAGAATCTTCATTGGTTTATTCTTGTTTCCAGTTGATTTGTTTCAAAATATAATTCCATTCTCGTTTCTAAGGTCAGATTTGTTTTCCTTGTAAGAATATCCCTACTGCATTTTACCATGTTATTTTATTTATATCAGTCTTTAAGTCAATCATAAGTTCTTCTGTGTCAGACATCACTGCAATATCTAAGCATTTGGCCAGAATGTTTATGTTTACATCTAGCTTTCATTTATTATGATAAATTCTTTCAGCTTTGCTTTCTCACCTTTATTTGACACTGATTTTCTCTTCTGCTCAGCTCACATGGAGCATGGAGGGAATTAAGTACTCATAGAGCCAAGTGTTATCTGTCACTGGCTGATTGACAGAAAGCACACTGCCTGAAAGCACCGAGACACTATGATTTGCAGAGCAAAGCACAACCTCTGAACTTGTTATGCCCTTCTTGACTGCATATACATTTATGGTATGACTGCTGATTTGAGATTAGCTCAGAAACACTATCTTCTTCATTTCCTCTTTCCAAGTTATGAAGACAAATAATTGGTTTTCCAACATCTAAATTTCCCAAATTTATGAAAAGAACATTTTCCATTCATTTGAGGAATTATTATGACTCTAACCTTTATTTTATTCTTCGAGAACCATTGTAGTAAATCAGGTAATGTGGTATATTACAGTATTTGGCTGTTTCAAGTAACTGAAGATCAAATTTCTGTGTACCCATGATCCTCACAGGTTGATTTTGGCTTAGCTGCTTTTTCTCATACCAATATTTCACGCAGGACCGTTGTGACAGCAGGATAGAAGGGAAGTTCTATAAGGATTTCTTGACGTCCTTGTAAGAAAAATAGCATCCAATGAACAGACTGTGGAATGCTTCAACAAGACTGCTTTCTTTCTATTGGTCTTTGAAGGTACATTAGCCCTATGTTCTTTGCATTTCCAAAATAGACCCAGTATTCCAGGACACTTACCAAATGCTTCTCTACTACCTCATAGTGGACTGAGGATATTCCAGACAAAATAAGCAAAGAATTATGTATATGGCCTGAGTACATAATTGCAGCAGCCCCATTAAAGAATGCAGATACCCGGGAAGCAATTATATAGGAGGATACCGGAGGTGGATAAAAACTTTAAGAGATAATTACAAATGCATCATCTCATATTGCATGGGACAAGGCAATTGTAAAACACTTCCGCATTTTACCACGAAAACCTTATAGATAAGACAATATAAAGTGATAAAAGTGAAATATAAAGTGAGGATGATCCCATGTGGTTGGTGGGCATTCAATGTACTATTGAGGAAATGGTGAGGATATTTTAGAGTACTAATGGTGTTATGACATTGCTACATTGAAGTCCTCCAATCAATGAAATTGCCATGCAGGAAAAGAAAATCTAAAGCTTCAAAGATAGAATTATAGTAGGAATGTAAGAAACATTTTATTTAGCTGTTTTTATCCCATCTTTACTATTTTTATAAACATTTCAAAATGTTCCTTTCACCTCCAATTCTTCCCACAACTATCCTGTGAGTTGGTTGGGTTGAGAATATGATTGGCCTAAGCTCACTGCAGTGAAAAATGAAATTTATCAACTAGACAAACTTCTTAGACGTTAGTGAAATGGACTGGAATTAGAAATTGAAACAAATTGGACTGGAATCAGGAACATTCAGCCCAAAGATTATACTGTTTACAACTCAAGATAGCAAAACAAAGACAGAACAGTCTTGCTTTCATAATCAGGAAGGATTTATTAAGAACAAGTACATGACTACAATGAAATACATGAGACCTTGGATGACTTTTTAATATTATGATTGCCCATGTTTGTGCTCCAACCACTAATGCAGATGAGGGATTGATAAATTTCATGTTTAATTTGAAACTGAAGGAATGTGCAAGCAGTGATTAAACACTGAAATGCCAACATTAGAAATATTAAAGAGGAAAATGTGGTTCGACTAGATGGCTTAAGAAATCAAAATAAAGAAGATTGGTTTATCTTAGAAATTGGCTTGTCAACTTATATCAATCCACTAATCTTTTCATTGCTAACAACCAAAATTACACCTATATATACTGTAAATGGACAGAAATAAAATCTAATCTTTTTCTTATCTTATTCATTTATTCAATGTACATAGAGCTGCCCATCTCATTTGGGCAGTTCAGAGTTAAAGGAGCAAAACCCCATATAGATAAGTAGACAAAACTATATCTAACCTATATAGATAAGTGGACAAAACCAATGACAACAAACATTAAAAACAAATTAAAACAATAAAAAATAAATAAAATGTGGGAGAGTTCCAACCAGTAATTTACAACAATTTGGCCATCATACAGGCTACATACCTTAATGGAATCCCAAGACCTAGTAGTAAAGCCATGCCTTGAGTGTTTTCCAAAAAAGATTGGGGGAGGAGCAGAATGTTCCAGAAGGTAGGTACCACAGCAAAAATGTTTTTCTTTCTGGAAAAGCTTAGTTATAATAGCAAAGATTTGGCAATCATAAATATCCAACTTCTAAGTTATAGTAAAATTAAGAAAGTCAGCTAGTTTCCATGATATAATCTTGATCATATACCCATCATTTTCATGGAGAACAAGAAATGTTTTAAAGTCCTGAACTTGATAAGGAACCAGAAGAACTGTGGAATGAAATTGAGTAAGTTGCTGAGGATAACTAGAAAAAGAGAATGCCAAAGACCAAGAAACAGAAGAAAGCCCACAGGACGTTAGAACAAACCACTGGAATTGCCAGAATGACAAAAGAAGTCAAAACCAAAAAGAAAAGATATCATGAAAGAATTTGTACAGATAGGAACTGATTCCAAGAAGATCAAACCAAGAAGGAAATAGTGTACTGAAATATTGTGCAGTAGAGATGTTAACATGTAAGATACCTTAGAAGATATTCCTTACTTACAAGAACTTCTAGAAGTTTACTTTAGATCACTAAGTTGGAAGGTTACAGGAACTGAGGGAACCTGGGAAGACCTGGCTATGGTGGCTCACACTATCATCACTGTGCGCATAAACTACTATAGCATGATCTATACAGGCTGGCTTAAAGACCACCCAGGCTTCAACTGATGCAAAATTCAGAGGCCGAGTGGCACTTTGCTATTGGCAATTATTACACCCATTTTATTGTCCTTCACTGACTTCCTATTAGTTTCCAAGTACAATTTAAAGTCTAGGTTTTCACTGGAATCGAATCATGCTAGGAAAAGCGACTGGTTGTTCCTTCATTTTTGAGAAGTCAGGGTGGGGTAAAGAAAGAAAACAAGACCCAGAGATTTTTCCATTTTCAACTTAGTCCTCTGGAATTGCATCTCATGAGAAATGAGCTTGGACCCAACTCTGGCCACTTTGTGGAAGCTTCTTAAAACAGAGCTTTTCCAGAAGACATTTGTAGGCTGATCTTGGATGCCTTTTCAAGTTTATATTTGTCTGTTTGACTGTCAGTTTTATTTTATATTTTTCTTACTTTTTTTTATACTGTGAGCCCCTGAAATTTTGTATATGATTGCTTCTGAATGTAAGTATGATAAATAAACATCTAAAGAAACACAGCTTCCTTACATTTACTGCAATTAATAATCTTTTAAACTGGAAGCGTTGTATATGCTCCTAATGCCTTTCCAGTTAAAACATGGAACTAATCTAACCACCTACTACTTTAATAACAAGAAAAAGTATGTCTTTTGTTTCATTCAATGTTACGGTCTGGGTTTTTCCTCCAATATAATACTATCCCAACAGCCAACACCAGTTGAGAGAAGGTTCCAATTAAGTTATGGTACAAACCACAAGTCAGTAGACAAAATCCTTTCCTTTTATGCTTACACAAGGCTTGTTTATTATACAAAATATACCCTTCCAAAATGTTAAACCTAACATATACAGTTAAACTACTTATCTGTACCTAAAATATACGTGACAATGAATATTTTAAAAAATGGAAATACTTAACAAAATCACAAGTTTCCCTTTTATCCTGCATTTTAATTGCCTATATTTTCTTTTCTAATCTTCATATTTAAGGAGTGAGAATTCTGTGCCTTTTATCTAGGTCGTAGTGTCCTTTACCCTACATTTAGCCCTGTATGATCTACCTTTCAGCATTTATACTTAAGTAGGTGCTATTGAAGTTTCAAGTAGCCCTGTAATTGCTCCCTTTTATTGAGCTGTTTCTTTGGCTCTCAGTCCTTATCAGTTCATAGTAAGGAGAAAACAATTACTTGTTGCTGGTCTGCATCTCTGGAAGACTTCTGAGGCCACAGTGTTCGGCTACTCATTTCTCAGCTGTACCAGCTTCTGAATCTCTTTGTCCTCTCACCCAACTATTTTGCTCTGAACTCCTCTAGGTATGACTACTTACTTTAGCTTTCCAATATACTCATCTTCCTCTCTTTTATCAACACCCACCCTGTGCCTTCCGTGTATCACTTTTACCTCCCTGTAGTATAGATACAGCTTCTAATTTTATACAATAATCAAAATCAATTAAAATTATCTAATATCAATATGGAAAGAGGAAAGCATGGACTAACATAGATTTAAATTGGTCTAAATTTGTATTTTCTAAAGCTAGAGAGGACTGCTCTGAGCATACCAGTATAAACCCACAGAGTAAGGACAATATTTAGATATTTGAAACCTTGTATTTTCTTCTTACCAGTCTATCACCATTTTCTAATCTATATTGTCCTACTTGCTGTTTTGTAAATTAAAAATTAGCTTGATATTGAGAAATATCAGTTTTACTGCTGGGAAGCTTTCTCTTTATTTTTTGCTTCAGAAAACCCTGTATATGTGTTAATCATAGCCATGGAAGGTGGAAATGTATTATCAGACAGAAATCTGCTAGTAAAAAGTCTTATATTGTAAAAGTATGGTTAGATATTAAAACCTGCTAAGTGTCCTTTAGGATTCAGAGTATGATTAATAAATAAATAGAGAAAATTGGTAAGTTAAAGACACAATGTAGAAGTTTGCTTGATATGTTTTTCATTAGTGGAAAAAAATTCGGTGAATGTCTTTTTATTTACACTACTATTTCATAAATTTTCAGTTTTTTTATAAGTTGTCTGGATTGAAAAACCAGGGTGATGGAAAATAATAATAAAACACAGAAATACTTTATATAAGAATTTATAATGAAATAGAAGACAAGATCTTTCCTTAGCACCATGGACAGAGATGGAGGTAATACTTATTCATCCATTTGTTCAACAGTTTTTAACTCTTCCTTCACAATTAAGTTCTTTGAACTTGTTTTAGGTTAAAATAAATTAAATATTTATATTAACAGAATGATATTAACCATCAAAACTTTACATTCTTATACTTCAAAACTACTACATTTGAAAAAGTTTCTAAATATGAATAGGGATAATGAATAAAGATCACATTTTTCAGAGTGAATTATATATTTTTATATTTAATAGTATGGTCTGAACAGCTTTCAATAAACAGTTGATGCTAAATGGATTATATTATACTTGATCAGATGAGATATACTTGTCTTGCATATATGTATACATATCTGTACATGGTGTTGGCATATACAGACCTTTCAACTTTGATTTTCCAATAACCATAAACTTTAATGCAACTCTTCACTTAAACTATGGGAGTTTAAGTCTAGTAATAATTAGTAACAATATCAGTAGGTATTTTTTATCAGTCAGAAACTGATCTCGGCATCTGCTAAATTCATTTATCATTTATCTGGAAGTACATTAGCAATCTGACAGCATTTTGTTTTGCAATGAAAACAGATAAACTACCTTCTTATATTTATTTAAAATATTAAATAGTATTTACATAATAAATTTCAGTTGACACTTGAACCTGAATCTTCTATTCTTAATTTAGCTTTTTAGTTTCTTAACCATTACTCTTATTAATTTCTGAGATGAAGTAATATAACACTTACCTAGATGTATGTACAGTATAAAAAGTATGGATCCTTTTGCTTTTCACATTCAGAATTGTTTTCAGATATTTGTTAATATAGTCAGCCATACTTAGCCTATATTGGCTATCCAATGAAGATTATAATCGGTAACAATAAACATACTATGTTTGTTATGCACTGTTGCACTAGAATAGGAATACTTTTCTACTTTCCCTCCATCCCTGCATTCCCTATATTATCATCTTTTTGCTAAGCTATACTTAAAGGGATGGTTTTAATTTTTTTTTTAGAAAATTCACCTGAAATTATCAGAAATTATTGTTTAATTTAAATGAAGCATCAAGTATTCTTTTATACCCCCCAAAAGTGTAAAAAAGATAGCATTGGTAAGCTGTACTAACAAAGGAAATTACAATTAAATATTAATTTATGAACTTTTTTCAGAAGCTACAGCAATTTATTACAACTACATTTTAGTACATTATTGTTATACTAATCATTATTACAATTAAAAATTTAATATATATTTTAAAGGAGCACTTCGGTTCCTGAAGAGAGTTTTGTTTAAAAATAGATTTAGTTGTGTAGCATTTTGAGACATAATCACTTTACAATGTAGAAAAGTGACCAGAATGCAGTTTTGCACTTATTGTGCATTTTAATTAATTTTTAAAATAGAGAAATAGTTTGCTACATAGTTGAAGAACTAGAAATTGTCAAAGTATCTGTGACAATATAGACGTTACTGAGCTATAGTTCCGGTACTGTTGTTAATCACCCAACCATAATTACAGCAGTTCAAAAATACCACAGACCACAGGTTCCCTATCCTTGCTTTATAGTGTCTCTTAAAAGCTGCATACTGATCACATGGTAGAAAAGAATTATTCATCTCTGAGAGGGCAAAATAATTTTGCAATAGAAAACACAGATGTTTAAAACACAATCTTTCTCTTGATTTTGTTCAACTTTACTTTTAATACAATTAAAATGCATTATAATGCTTTGGTAAAGCAATGAAAATTCAATAAAGACTTCACTACATAAGATCTAAAACTTTGACGTTATAGAATGTATTTGATGTTGAAGCATGCTCAAAATTAGTGGCCATATCAGTATTTTTATGCAAACTGTGTGTGTGTGTTTTCACTGTTCACATGAGTCATTCAATTTTCTGGTATCTAAAACTTCCCTAATATAAAGTCTCAACTTTACATATCAAATATATACACTATATATTTGAATCATGAATCCATTTCCAAATATTAAATTAGAATTTCCATTCCCTGTACTTTGCCTAATCTGTGAATAAAAACTAACATAGATGCAAACTATGAATTTTATTATTATAAACTAGAATTTCTGGGATAAAATTACTATACTGACCTCTCATAAATCCTAGTAAGACAACATAAGCTTTTTTTTTTCATTTTTGGGCTGGCAGCACTTCAGAGCATTAAGTGTAAAAGAGAAGGTAAGTAATTCACCATACCTTCTCATTGTTATAATGGGGGAAGACGTTTTGATACATTTACAGTGCTCCTCTGGGGATATTCCATCAGTTATAGCTAACTTTAATGGACAATAATTGATTTGAACTTTCTACTTAGCACAAAGCTGTAAACAACTTCAATCCAGGCTACAACAGTGAGCTAGTGGTTAGTAAAATGGAAAAACATTTGAATTTTTTTCTGGTGGGTCATGATATAGCTTAAGAATGGGAAAAGTAAGTATATTCAACACTGTTTTAAAATAGATGTTATAGGACTATGAATTCCTATATATAACAAATTTTAGGTGTAAAAGGTGCCAACATATTGTATATGGCCAATAGAGGTGCTATAGATGATTTCACTTAATAACTGACAAACTTAGCAACACAATTGTGGTTATAAGAACTACATGTACACTATGGAAGTTGACAGATAGTCTCACAGAATCATAATTAGAATGACTTTACATATTATTTTAGTCCAACCCTCTATTACAGGATGTATTACAGCTTTTCTGACAACTGACCATTGAGGCCCTATTTGAAAACATTTAGCTAAGGAGAACTTAACACTTTGTGTGGCAGTCTATAGTACCAGCTGACAATTTCTTCAGATGTTTAGCCTGGACTTCATTTGTTGTAATTTTAATCTGCTGGGTATAGTCCTACTGACAACTGACAATAAATTAAAAACAGTGATTTAAAAACAGTGATAGTATATTCCCTCAGTCATTTTTTCTGTAGGCTAAACAAAACCAGATTCTTTACCAATTCCTTGTAGGGTTTGATTTTCAGTTTTTCAAATTCTGTTTTTATTTTTCACTGTTCTTTCAGAATTGTAGTATTCAAAACTGGATACAAAAATCCAAAATGAGGTCTGACTGGGGTACAGTAGAGTACAGCAATTAATTCTGTGGTCTGTTTCTCTTCCTATATCTCAGTTAGCATGTACTTCTAGCATCTGTCTCACACTGTATGTTTTGTAGTTATTGATGTGGTAGCTGTGTTTGATAGTGAAGAGACAGCAGAAAGGTAAAATCATGGTTGCTCTCAGAGCTCCTGGTCCCCAGCTGAGAATGAGAGAAGTGATGATTATATAACAGAAAATGGAACAGTAGAGTGGTCCCCAAGTCTGGCATTCAGCCTTCACCTTCTATAACAGATGATTATATCCTTAATATCCCTGGGTTCCAGCTTCTATTTTTGAATGCCAATAAATCTGCCCTCGTTCACAATATAATTGTGAAGAAAGGGCCAACTTGGCATGTATAACCATATGTCAATTCTCCCTGAAGAGAAATAGGTTCTATAACATCATCAAACTCACATCATCACAGTAGCGTCACGTGACATATGGGGCTATTTTCCTCTTCACTAAACTGGGTGTGGCCATGGCCAGCATGTGACACATCCGGCCCGCGGACTGGAGTTTGACAGCCCTGTTTTATAAGATGAAACTTACAGAAATCCAGAGGGATCTCCACAGAGATGTAATTGATTTATTGAAGTGGATAATCTGTGACTACCTCAATCAGAGCAGATGAAATGTAAACACTTGGAAAATGGATAGAGGTGAACTAGAACAACCTTTGGTTGAAATGGGATAAGAAAAGATGGGTTGGGTTTAGATTAAGTCATCTCTTTGAAAGGATGATCTTTCTCTTTATTCTTGTATGATTTACTAGTTCACATGCAGGTTTTCTGGCTGTATTTCCTGTCCCTTTTATCTAAAGAAGCAGTCACACTGAGTCTACTTTCTAAATCCCTACAAGAGTTAATTTTATGTTCTCTTCTGAGAATGATCAGACATAGGTATGCAGGAGATGGTAGCCTTCTATCCTACCTAATATACTAAACAGTGTCTTCATAGCCTTAAAACTACATGCTTAAGAACTAAGCTATGCTCACAAAGAAAAAAGATAGCACAAAATAAAAAATCAAAATGCTGGGAAATATAGAGGAAGAAATAAATCAAAGAAAGTAGAATGAAGAAAATAAAAAGAACAAAAAGAAATGTGTATATCCAATAACATGATCCAGAGCAGCAGTCAAAAAGGAAGTGAAATAAACAGGTCAAAAATCCAATAAAAGTTCAAGCTGGGGCAAACCTCTGCCAAGAAGTCTCGTACAAGCTTTGAATCACATAAATAGGAATCATAGAGACTATTATAAGATCCATGTCAATACTATAGGTAAGTATCAAAATAGATATGGTTTTGTTATAACATCCAGCAAGCTGGAGAAATCTAATGCCTATGATAAAACTACTAGTGATCAGTTGATTAATTCAAGCCTGTTTTGTCACCCATACTCAGTTAATTTCTCAGGTGACTAGCAACAAGGCTAGGTTTACTATATTGGAGTCTATATACCAGTGGCATGTGATCACACTAATGTATCATGCCATTGCTCCCCTGGATTTGGAGTTTGGTTGCCATGGTATGCCTATTAAACATATGCCATAGATTAGAATATCCTGACAATGCATTTCTCATTATACATTATGTGAATCAGTTGCATGTATTTGCTTTGACCTGCTTGGAAGCAAAATTAAGTTAATAGATAACAGGAAGGGAAAGAAGAATTAATATTCAACTTTGCTTGGAGTAACAAACTTATGAAATCAAGTGAAATATTTTATTCCTGTTCCTTTTGATATAAGGATATATATACAAAGACACAGAGCACAAGTGTAAGTCATTAGACGTAACCATACATTAAAAATATTATGTAATTATTACAACAAGCAAAGTCTTATAGTATCTTAAACTCAGCGAAGTAGCATATTAAACTCAATCAACTTTCTTATTGTGTATGATTCCTTATTCTTTTATCATTGGCACGATACCAATGATAATTCTTAACAAAGGTTTTTGTGAAAAGCCACATTGGCAAGTTAATCAAGGATGTATATAGCTTTTATCACACATGATAAATTATAATTATACCTAAACTATTACACATATACATAGAGTACACACATCAAGAGGTTTTCTCTTAGCAACTGATGAACTATAAAATCTGATATTAAACACTGAATCTAGATAAGAATGGATCAACTCAAAAGTTTACAATTCTTCAACTGAATTAGCAACCTTAATTCTCAATGACAATTAAGGTTTCAGAATTAAAGATGTTCTGGATTCAGAACATTATTAAACTGTCAAAAATTTTACATGTATAGTGCAGTGAATTAAGAAAATTTATAATTTTTAGAACTGTACTTGTTATTTGATGGACTTTAAAACAGTGTCAAATTACAGCCACAGTCCACTCAGTGAAGTATGGGAAGGTGGATAATAGAATGGGATTCAGCAGGACAAGAAGTTTCTTTTCAGAGAATTTTGGCTGAGCTCTTGTGAGAAACAGACACAAAATCTATTATTTCAGGCTCAGAGACCAAAATCTCTGGGAGATCTGGAACTGTAAAATAAACTTGGGAGGGAAAATACAGAGTTTGAGGAATATTTTTATTTTTATTTATTCAGTGTTTCTCACTCAATTTTCAGCAATTTGATAACTGCCTTCATCACACTATTTTTCTGTCTGTTTCTCATTGTTTGCTAAGAGAGTTTATAGATGTCTTTATAAGATGTCTATATTAAGGGCGTGCATAAGCACACAATCGTGTCTACCGTCCCTGTCCCAAATTATTAGTTCCTATTTCATGTACTTAAACTTATATTTATTCTTATTTCTATTATATTGTAAGCGTTTGACAAAATAAATAAAATAAATAAATATGCCAACTTTGGTCTGTAGAACTCTCCATTTCACATAACAATGAAATTATTATTTCAAATTATTACTTGATTACTCTTATTAAAATACTTTCCTTAAACATTCTAGTGTTGCTTTTATAATCTAGTTAAATGTTGGGGTCAGTCTATGGAGATTCTGAGTCATCCAGGTCATGCTTGTCTCAAAGGTGCTTTTTCAAAAGGCAACAGGACTTTGTTTTTCCTTGAAGACGTTTTGCTTCTTCAATTCTTCAATGGGCCTTGGTGGTGCAGGCTGTTAATAGCCTAGCACTTAGTTCCAGCTGCCTGTAATTATTGCAGGCTCGAATCCCACCAGGCTCAAGGTTGACTCAGCCTTCCATCCTCTCGGGGTAGGTAAACTGAAGACCCAAGATTGTTGGGGGCAATAAGCTGACTTTGTAAAAAGGTCACTTAGTAATAAGCAGGCATATACAATGGAAGGAAGGCTATTGCTGAGCGCATTGGGTTGTATCCCAAAAATTGTAAGCCGCCCTGAGTCTTCGGAGAAGGGCGGGATATAAATATGAATAAAAATAAAATAAATAAATTCTGTAACTCCATGCTAACATACTGTTGGAGTCAGTGTGTTAGCATGGGAGCTGTGGCAGGGGATTATATGTATTATGTATATGATTAGTGATTTTGTGGTTTTACTGAGCCTAAGTACAAAAGTAGGTGGTTTGTTTGTTTTGCCTTAATAGAATTCTTTGTTTTTATTTTGTTTGCTATCCATAATTTCTTGGGATGGATGGGTGGTCATACAAATTGGACAACTAAATATATACCTGCTTAGGCATAGTAATCCTGATGAGGAGATGAAACCGGAACCATTTATTTAAAAGTGTATTTTGAGGAATTTCCTATTCTGTAACTCTTCATCCCACTTTAAGACTATCAGCCCATTCGTGAATGGTGGCAGTATAACTATCTGAAACTCTTTCACCCAGATAGAGGGAATGTGAAAATTAAAATTTTAAGGCTGTTGATTCTAACACTGTCAAATACCTTGCTACTACAGTTATCCTATTACAGTGTTTCTTAAAGTGTTGTTTTAGGATCCTTGGAAGACCTCTTGGAAGCCATCAAAATCAAAATTATTTGCCAATCTATGTTGAAAAATAATACAAAATCCCATCAAACAATTATTGGAAGTGTTAGCAACAGCAAATAAATCAGTTTTAATTTTTAATATGGTATATATTGACCAATATAGCCCATATAAACAAAAGCTCTCTATAATTTAAAAAACTGGGAAACAGTCCTGAAAGAAATACAGTTTAAGAAATACTATCACATCACACACACCCCAGAGGATTTTACCAGCCATGGGGGACACTAGTCTAAAATGCAGGTTGCCGAACTCACATTCCCTAAAATCCTGTCTACTATCTCAAGAGCAATAAGGTCAAACTGTTTCCAGATAAAGGGCCTATCCTGGTCTATTTCCACTGGACCAGTGTCCATACTGATATCTGATTGGAAATGAATCTGAATTACTTCATCTGTCAGTAAACCAGCAAATTATTCAGCATGCTCCTGCAGATAGAACTTAGCCCTCCTTACACAGAAGAACATGGGTCACCTTAAAGAGGGTGATTATCTACAGATGCAATTCGTGCACAGAAGTAATTCTGCTTCACCACATGAATTTTCACAAGGTAGACTTTAGTAGAAGCCCTAATCAAAATTCAGTTGAGACAGTATTTCATCTTCTGCCAGTGGCATTCTAGACATCTCTTGGTCTATTTTATTTCTCTCAATCCCTCCATATACCATGTGGTAATATGAGATCTACGGGTCAGCAGAAGGCATGTGGCAGCAATCCTATTTATTCCAGATGACAACTAGAATCTCAGCAGGGTTATACAACAGATCTTCAGCTATAACCCCCAGCTCCCCCAAAACCCACTGAGTGCATCAGTCACTGTGGGTGACCTACTCCACTCCATCTCCCTGCAAAGGTGTGCAGCACTAGAAAAGCTAATCACCAGATTGTGATCAGACCAAAAATAGGTCCATCAAATCCAGATCACAAAGGCACCAGTCTGACAAAAACAACAAACCTGGCATGTGACCACTACTCTTAGTCAGGCCATAAATTATTTTGGACAGGCTCATGGAAGTCATGGTTTCTATGAATTCCAATACCTTGAATCCCACCACATGGGAAGGCAAGTTGAAACCTCCCCAGAACCACAAGCCTGGGAAACTCCATCACCAACCCTGCAGGCTAAGAAGATGGAGGCTGGTACAAAAGCAGTAATCTCAACTGATTGCTAGAGCTCACCCTCAGAAACAGACTCTCAGGGCAATAATTGTGGGAAATGGCATGGACTTAATTATTGGTAGTCATAATTTAACATTTCATAGTATATCTTTTTGAGCCAATAACTAATCAAATGCTTTATGTAGCTCTAAATAAGATTCTATACTTTTCAACTGGCTATTTTCACCACTCTTCTTGAACAAACAGCTTGCGTTTCTTCTCCCAATTATGAGTTTCAGCATTTTTCATAGGTATCCTATTGGATTCAACTCAGAACTCATAATGGGCCACTTCAAAAGTCAATGGTTTGCTTTGCAACCATTCTTGGGTTCTCTTAGATGTATATTTTGGTCATTATCCTCTGAAGGTTCTGTGACTGAACACAAGCTTTCTATACTAGGCATGATGTTTCACATCAGAATGCTTTGCCAGTCTTCTGATTTCATTGTGCCCTGAACAGATTCAAGGCACCTAGTGACGGAAGCAGTAAAACGATCCTGTAACATTATGAAATCTGAACTATGTCTCACATCTGATCCATGGATCAGGGGTGGTGTCTTTCTTAGTGACCTTAGTGCTGTTCTGATGTACTAGAAAGCTGTGCTTTGGTTTTACCTGTCTAAATGATATTCTCCCAGAAGGACCATGACTTGTCAACATGCATTTTGCCAAACTCTAGTCTGGCTACCTGGAGTCTGTTTTTTTGAAATGGGGTCTTCCTGGATCTCTACCATGGATATTATTCTCAGTCAGATAGTGATGGATGCTCTGACTTGTATCTTGGAGGTCAGTCAGGATTTGTTTTGATGATTTCCTTATTTTTCTCTCTCCACTATTTCAACTATCCTTCTGTTTAATCAGGGGTTAATTTTCCTCTTATGGCCACATTCAAGAAGATAGAACTTTCATATATTTTAATCTTCCTGGCAACGTTATTAATCATTGTCACAGAAACAGGAAGTACTTTGGAGATGATTTTATAGGCCATATTTTTATCTTGTTTATTCGCTTCTTTCTTTCTCCAGACAACTTTTTGCTTTTTTTTTCTTGTTCATGAACACTGTGCTGCACACAATGACACAAAATGCTTGAATGTGGACATTTTCCCATTCCAATAGGCCAGTGGTGGCTAACCTTTTTGGGCTCCTGTGCCAAAAATTGTGTGCACACTTGCACATTTGCACTCATGTGCCAGCACCCAGAAGGCAATGCGCCCCCCCACGCCCCCTATGCATGTGTGCACAATCCCCACCCACCCACCCCCACAGCTCCCTTACCTGCACTGCGCCTCACAGCTTATTTTGGGCAGGTTTGAGGCCTTTTTTGGCCTCCCAGAGGCTTGAGGAAGGCTTCTGCAGGCTTTGCAGGCCGAAAACTAGCCCCATTTTGTAACTTCTGGTATTTTCGGAAAAGCAGGAAGTGATTAAACATCTTTACTAATGCCACAAAATGAAAGAGTAATTGGTACCCAAAATCTATCAATGGCTATAAAGTTTTCAAGTTACTGAGAAACTGAAATGCATTTTGTTGATCACCTGTAAATGCATTGTCTGAAACAGGCAGTGTTAGATGCTTTCTATAGTTTAGCAATATACTTGAATGTGTACATACACAATGAACACTTCTATCTCCAAAAGATATGTACTTGTTGGTAATTGTTTTGAATTAATTTCAGTTGTTTTCTTATGACATTATCCTTGTATTTGAAATAAAAGTTCCATCTATCTCTATATAAATATCAGCTAAAAATGCATATAGGATCTCTCTCTATATATATATGTGTGTGTGTGTGTGTACACATATTATATATACACACATATACATACATGCAGTGTATGTATATATATATATATATATATATATATATATATATATATATATATAAAATCTGGGAGAATTTTCAGAAATTGCAAGCTTCTGAGATGAACAAATGGGCACGGTTTTCTTTTTAACTGTTTTGAACACCATGTGTTGAGAGAAAACAACAGAACGGAAACTGCTCATCCAAAATGCTAACTTGTGGTACAGCACAGCCAAAAAGCAGGTGTGTGCCACACAGTTTACTTTTCTAACATGCCTGCCACATGTCACTCAATTCTGTTACCCCATTTACTTTATTTGGAAACTTATTCTGTTATTGGCAATAGTACATGGCTCATCTTAAGATCTTTAAGAAAGTGTATGACCTTTTATATTAAAATATAATTTGAGAAAACACTGACTAGAATAATAGAAGCTCATCACAAAATAATCCTTTGAACTATCTGTTCTGCCTCCAGTTTTCACAAATGTGCTTCAGTTACTGTTATTTCCATTAGGATAATATACCGCATAAAATCCAGATATGCAATACAATCTTACTAATTTGTACTACTGGCTGAGAAGCTAATCCATGAATTGACCTAACAAAATTTCAGTATATTTTTCCACAGAACACATTTTGTTGATTCATTTAATAAATTATCTTTATATGAAATGTTAATACAGAGAAAGATACAAGACAGAGAATAGCAAGACTGTTCTGAGGTAAAACACCTGATATCTCTGGAGAAAAGGAGTGCAAATTTAACAAAAAAAATCACAGCTTCAAAAGACATGCTTTTGATATTGCATCAGTACCGTAATGCCATTGTTATAAAACCAAAATAAAAAAAATAGAAAAAGTGTTCATCAATGTATGTCTAATACATATAATTTAATTTAAAATGCATATCTAAAGTAGGTTCCCTGACTTCTCAAGTGCAAGCAAAGACAAAAAAAGAACTTCAAAGTTTAAAATATCTTTTGACCCTATGCCAAATCAATTCACTCCGTTTCATTCATTTGCAAACAGGTGGATGGAAATGAGACAATAGGGTCATAGCTCAATAGCAGTTCACTTGCTGCACTGGAAACCTTTTATTCCCTTCTCCTTCAGAATAAAACTTATTATTGTAGTTTTGAGCTCCAATTTCATTTATACTTGTGACTTTACCTTATTTCTCACTGTAGCTTCGTATCTATGAGAAATAATGTTCATCTCTGGATGCTGAAATTTTATGTTGACAGAAGCTAAGAAAGAATACTGAACTAATCTACAGAATCACAATTAATTGAAGTTGCTACTATGGGTATGGATTAACTACCCAAACATTACAAGCAAATGTTAGGTATGATTCCACCTAATGCTACAAAGAACACAATGATTCTTACCTTCTAAAACAGAATTTAGGAGACAGGAGAAAAAAAAAATCTCACTAATACTTGCAGAAAGCAGGGATGAGAAACCTGTTGCCTTCATGATATTTCAGAATAGAACTCCAACAATTCCTTGGCATTCTTCAGTCTGAGCGGAGTTTAAGTCGAAAGCATCTAAAAAATTCTTGTATGATTTCAGAATAGAAGTCATTTTTTAAGAAACTTTATGTATACATAAATATAGGACAAGTTGTTTATGCAGGAATACTGGCACTCTGATGTGTATTTCTTCAGAACAGACAGCTAAAGAAAAACTAAAGTAGAATAAGGATATATTCTATGTATTTATGGGACTGGACTTATTGAAAGAAAATGCACTCCCTCAAAATAAGAAATGAATAATGCCTGGATACAATCTAAAAGATTTATTAATTTTATTACTCCTCTTAGTGCTGAAAAAGCTCAATTTTTTTATCAAGCTTATAATGCTAGTAATCCATGAATCCATGCCTATGCTATGTTACTAATTTATCACCCCTTGCTCTCTGAGAATGTATGTTGATGTCATTTGCTCAATACCCACTCTGTAGTGTCAATCATAATGAAATATTGGAGATTTAACTGTCTGCTCAACACCAAAACAACATATATTTTTTCTGGATATGGAAAAATAATCAAATTGAATATGGTAGCCTGTGGACTGTCTAATTACATAGTTCATAGCAATAAGAGATTCAGTGAGAATGAAGAACTAAAATGAAATAAAATTAGACTCTTGCAGTCAGTGTAGGCACAGATCTTTGAATGCTTACAAATATGTGCAGCCTTTTGCTTAACATTCTGATTCAGAGAAGAAAATCTGTAGGAATCATTTTCATTCATAAAATATATACTGAATCTGATTATTATGGATTTGACACTTCACTATAGAAAATTGCTAATATCAATGTATACAAGGAAAGAATAACAACTATGCACTGATCTTATCTGGAATTGAGATAGCTGAAATGTGGTAACAAAACATAAATTCTTTAAATATGTCTATAAGTGCACGGCTTGCCTTCAGAAGTTTTTAAGTAGATATTGAACAATCACATATTGAAATGGTAAGGTCTTCTGCTTGAGCTGGCAAGGTTATTCTATTAGCTTTCTGTTTTTTTAACAAGAGTATATTTTTACATTTATGCATGCATATAAGACCAATTCCCTAATAAATACATTTCTAAGGTAACCATATGTTTAAAGCACTCCCTTTAAACATTAGATCCAACATATTAACTTTATTTATTGAATTCCTTGCAGATATCAAAAATGACATTAAACTGTCTGCCACTTAGAAACAACTTGTTCTACAAGAACTTTCTCTAGTCTATCAAATTCTGAGAGTCTATCAATAAACTTTGCAATAGAGAACTCTACTTTTGTATATTTAAGATGCTGTCAAAACCATGAATGTTTGACATTCTATCAGGTTTTTGCACAGTAAGCTGCATATAGTATGATGTCTATGAATAATCCAAGGTAGAATCAAGCATGCGTTTCCTGTAAATGGGAATTATGCTGTTTACATGGCAACTGCTTTGCTTTTTAGTTATGCAAAACATTTACTCCAAATAAAAAGCAGGGTGTGATTCTTAAGGATATAATGATGTATACATAAATTGTACTGGACATTTAATTGGTGAAAAGCAGCATAAGTGAGAAGTACAATAACATTAATTTATGACATATTCATGTATTATAAAACAGTAGGTAATTAACTACCAGCCAATGCATTGTTATATAAACAACTGAAATATGTGGTTGTCTGTACAATTTTGTATTAAAGACAGTCTTATGAATTAAAGCAAATCTAAATGTCCCAGGATAATGTTACAGGATCCAATCTGGTTTGGTCATAGGAACCAGAGGTTTAATTTTCTGAACTTTTGGTTTGTGCTGAAGTCTGTTCTCAAGGAACTTTCCTCTACCACAATGTGTGGAACGTAGAGAGACATTTTCAGAAAACTCCCCTCTACATTCTGGTAGACTGAAGTCTCCTGAGGATGGGCTCCATCATGAGTCCAAACTTGGAAGACAAAACCTCTGGTCCTGGTGACAGACCCAGATTGGATTAAGACAGACTGCTACGATGCCTTCAATATTGTATAATTAGATTGTTTTTTCCTTCCTTTGTGATTCTAGGTCTGTATAGATTATAAAGCCTGTATAGATAATAAAATATAAAACCAGGAATGTTCATGCAAAGAGTTAAGTACAGCAAAGTAAACAGTTCAAAACCTCCCTGTTTAAATAGCCAGCTCAAATCCAAATACAAAAGGAAGTAAAAATGGAAATCCATAAGAAGCAGTGAATTACATGGCTGATGTAATCAAATGTAAAATATACTGACTAGTAGACACAAGATCCATTACTTGCTTGGTACAATGAAACTTACCTTATAAAGTATCAACTATTGAGGCTGGATGATATAAGACTTTTAGCTGGCCTCAGTAGTTTGATACTTTATAAAGTAAGTTTCATGGTAGCAAGCAAGTAATGGGTCTTGTATCTACTAGCCAGTATATTTTTCACTGTACATTGACAATGAATATATTGCAGAGAATAGTATAATGTAGTTGTCCAGGCTTGGAAAAAGTCAATTACAGCAGTAAACAAAATCACATCATACCACCTACTATGAACCAAGAACTGACATAAATTAAGGATATCTACAATAAGTGTGGTGTTTAAAAATGCAGTGTGGGTGTAGCGTCTAAGATATTGGACTGGGATTGGGAGTTTCCATGTTTAAGTCCATCTCTCTCTCAGCCTAACTATTCCTAAATATAGTTGTAGGAAAAAACTGGAGGATGGAATGCTGTTTATGTTATACTAATATTATGAATAAAAGATGAAATAGAAATCTAAGAAATAAAAATAAATATTGTTCTTTCACAGCCCTAAACTGGTTCACAGCCTCTTTTTTTAATTTTAAAATAAATTTTATTTACAAAAAATTAAAAAAGCACAAACATACAAATATACAGAAATAAAATATGTGTAAATAGAACAATTAACATATTTCTTTCTATTACATTTGATAATAGATTTGATAGTTCATAATAATCAATAATAAATAATAATTGGCAAGTATTCCTTATCTCTTATAGATGCATATTAATTAATAAATAACACATGTTACTCTACTATTACTATTAGATTATAATTATTATCTAATCAATGAAAGCTTCATAATGTTTATGTAATAGAAGAGAAGCTTGAGACCATTATTATTATACATTCAATATATACAGCTATATATGTTTCCTGGGTTCATTTATTCTGTACACTCTTTCTTGCGCTCTACCCAGCTGTACCATTTATCCCAAACCAGGTAATACTCTGAGTCTTCCTTCCCATTTAATTTAAGCGTGAGCCTCTTCATTTTGGCACATTCATAGCTTTTTTGAATAATAATGTGTATCGATGGTATGCTAGGCCTTTTCCAATATTGCGCTAAAGAAATTTGCGCCGCTTTTAAGGTCAGATTTGTGGGTCTGTACTTAATAAATTGTGTTGCCTCTTAACATTCCAATTCTATCAATGCCTCGTATCCCTCATAGTTCTTTTTAGTGTGCGTGTGTGTGTTTGAGTCTCCTAGTGACTGCCTGGACAAAACTCTGCAATTTTCTTGGCAAGATTTTGGAAATGGTTGGGCATTTCCGGCTTGAGAGAGAATAACTATGCCAAGGTTACCCAACTAGCTTTCTGCTAAGGCAGTCTAAAACTCACTGTGTCCCAGTTTCTAACCAGGTGCCTTAACTACTAAACCAAACTGGATCTTTGGTAGTTCTACATACATTACACTCAAGTAATTCTCCTGGCATTTATTTAAATATTGTATTTATGTTTGTATTTAACATACACATTTTAGCATTTTTTTCACAGCAGTCCAACAGTTAAATTATTGAACCTATTTTTATTGCAAGCAATAAAATTTGAATTAGATGCTATGAACTTGTTCTATTTGTATTTCATTTTAACTGTAGATGGTCTATAGCTATAATGTAGACAATTTTAAACCCAGAAGTAATTAGAAGAGAATTAATCAAAGATCAGGATATTAGTTTGAATAAGTAAAGGTAAATTAAGAAAAGGCACAGAAATGGGATACAACTTTTTAGAAACATTTCTAACATTATTCACACTAATATTGCAAAAATGGAATCTGTGGAATTGCCTGTTAGTGCCTGTTTCTTCATTCTATCATCATTAAAATACCAGTTGCAAAAATGATTTATGTCACATAGAACCACTCAACTTCCTTTCTACACCAATAATGTACTTTCCCATACTTAAAATTATAACTCTTCCTAAACTTATTTTATATTTTAATCTCAGTAACAATCACATAGTGTAATATTCCTTGACATATTATGAAACAAAAAGAGATCCAAAGCAATTGCAGAAAGATGAAAAAAGTTAAAACTACTAGGGAATGCTCTGTGGAATTATCAAGACAGGAAAACTTTGCAGATGTTACTGTCTCTCTAGAGGAATAAATGCTTGCATTTTAATATTCTCAACAGCTGGTTCCTGTTGCATGCCATCAGGATGATTCAGCTACCTACCAGAAACATCAGAAGTAGCAAATATACTCATAAACATTTTTTTACAATTTCTAGGTTAGTCCAATTACTTTAATGAACTTATTTTTAATTAAATTATTACTAACAGCTTCAAACTATTCAACTGTATGGAAAGATGGTGAACTACATTTGATCTTTCATAATATGGTATACATCTTAATCTTTACTTAAATGTGAATATCAACACCTGTCCTTTAGCATTTGTTTGTTTGTTTGTTTGTTTGTTTAGCAGATTTATATACCCACTCAACTCACACTGAATGTAACTTTAGGAGACTTGCAAAATTTAAATATGTTTTTTAAAAATACACCATATAATAAAATTTATTAAACAACCCATCCCCAAACCTCCATTCCCTAGTTCATGTATGATTGATTGGCTAATGCCATCTTTTAACCTGAATTCTGGTATACATGGCCATCTTATTGCATACAAAATCACATAATTTAAATTTCTTTAGATCTTAATTTAAACTAGAAGTAAGTTCATGATGGAAAGCTTATTATTTATTCTTCCTCTACATTGATCTCAGTTTAATGTAGCTAGTAATTAAGTCCTCCTAAATGAAGGACAGAAGCATAACGGATGAGCTGTTCAGTTGAATACTGAAAGAGAAACAGTACGTACTTGCTACTTCCCATCTTATCCAAACCAATGAGTTTAACAAGTTAAATTACCACTTTATCATTCTCTGCTAATCATTAAAAAAAAGAAAATCAAAAGCAGAACACTACAATGGGAAGCAAATAAGTAAATTGCTATATTAGAACTCTCAGGTGGGAAGGAAAGAAAGAAGGAAGGAAGGAAAGTTCACTATAAAAACCATAATATAATCTAACAGTGGTTTTTTTTACAATTATAAAGAAGACCAATATGAATTTTAGGATGCAACAATAGTATAATACCTTCCAGGAAATAGAAATTACAAGTTCCTGTTTATTCTTTGCTAGTCTGATTCTGGATACTTCCAGATTTTGCTTTGATTTTGTACCAATTCTGCTCTAGTGTTAGAAATGCAAGGAGAGTTAGGAATGTCTTCATGACACCATGATTAATATATAATTAGCTTGGATTTCCTCTTTGTTGAATCTACTCATTTTCAAACTACTTAGAAAAAAAACAGTAAGGAGTAAATGAGCAAAACAAGAAATGCAATTTTTCAGCAGGTGCAGACAAAAAATGTAGAGTTATGACAAGATGGTACATGTTGTTCTTGGATAAGATTGATTACATGTACCTTCTTTATCTATTGCTTGCTGTGCATTAATGAATGTAGATTCATATTGTAGACCTTTAAATAAAATGTTCTTTTTCTTTCAAATCTTTTTTAAAAGTACAAGCAGAGATATCATGGGCCTTCAACTTTGTAAACACTTTTGATAGAAAATATGTACTAAAATTACATAAGAGATATCTCATTCAATAAAAAAGGAGACACTTAAATGTAGCTAGTCAATTTTACAGTAACTAATGTCTTCTATTTTCCTTTTGAAGGAAATTCCTCTAAAAACAGTAGCCTAGAAGATAAAAGACTGCTACAAGAGAAGGGTAAGGATCTGTTTGTGAATTAGTCTAGATCTAAACATTTATGTTACAGAAGAATACATTTTGACTAAACAGTAGAAAAAAATGCTTCATGACAAGAGCAGTTTAACAAAAGATGGGGAAAGAAGGTAGCCTCAGCTTTGGTGGAGGTTTTCTAGCAAACTAGTGATATGCTTTCTCAATATCATACAATATGCTTTAGATCTGGATGTCTTGCACAGGGGAAGACATTAGATGATTTAAAAATCCAGTTTAATTCTAATCTCCAGAGTATACACATTTATTTTGTTCACTATGCAATCATTGTAATTACTGTTTTACATTAATTGTCTAAACTATGCAATTACAACATGATTTGTGCAAAAAAGTAACAAAAATATTTTCATTTACTATATACCATTACAGAAAAATGATTTCTTAGTAGGGGAAAATTTAAAAGTGAAGCTATTTTATTTTCTAGAATCAGAAAATACTTAATAAATTCTGTTGGGACAAAAATTCACATGTAACTTTAAAATATAAAAAATAAATAATTTATTTTTTGTTTAATGCAATCTAAGAATGCCACCATTAGTATCTTCATAGGCCATTATGTATATTATGTGAAGTTAGTATTCATATAGATCAAATCTTATGTACTGAAATATTTTACCACAAAAGAATTTTGGGTTTTCAAACATACAAAATATATTACTAATGTTTGTACATGTATAGCGTAAATATTGATAATATGAAGATGAAAGCCACAGTTTTAAATAGATTTTTTCCCTTAAATAGAGTCTGGATTAGAGTTGTATCTCTGCCAACTGATCTTCTCAACACTTAAGCACAGATAAATGGCAATATCTTCACCATCTGCAAAACAAGCATTTCTACATACCATATTTCTGAATGATTAGGCATTAATGGTTTTTGGGGTGGGTTTAAAATAAGTAAAATACATGAAAAACAAATGTGTGGTTATAACAGCTGATCCACATGTAGATTGAAGACCAACTTTTCAATATTTATTTATTTATTTTATTTATTTATTTATTTATTTATTCGACTTATATGCTGCCCCCCTCTCCCAAGGGACTCGGGGCGGCTCACATCTAAAATAGAATACAACAATAAATTACTTAAAAATATATTAAATTAAAGCCGAATTAATATTAGTATTATTATTAAAACCCCAAAATAGAGCAAAGTTTAAAATATTGAAACAATACAATTAAAAAAGAGAAATACATGAAATGAAATAGAAAATATACCAAATGGAGTAACTCCAACTTACATTTGAAGAACCAGTGTGGGTCCTGTAATTAGAACAAGAGCTCAGGATGAATGTCTGCAAATTCTGCTCTGGCTCTTATGTAGCTTGGCCAACATGGACCTCAACAAAGCTATGTGACAATACTTGTTCACCTGTAAAGTAGAATGTATGTATTTACTTCAGTACTTATATGACAATATCTGGAAATTTATTAATAATTCTAAAGAATTTACAGAAGAACCTAAATTGCTAATTGCAAACAAAAATCTGGAAAAAACATACTACAGCAAATTAAACAAAAACAGAATTGAAAGATTTATGAAACAATGCTCTTATTTCAAACAGAGTACAACTAGGAGAACTTTCTGGAGAAAAAAGACCTATTTCTTACTTGTTGATAAAATAGAAAATCCTGATGCACTTTCTACAACTAAATATTTATAACAAGAATTTAGAGATTATGAAGGGTAGAAAGAAAATAGGCCTTTCCTACAGAACTAATGACACCATGAACACAGAGTAAGGAAAAGGCACAACCTAATATATGCAGGATGTTCAATACTTTAAAAGTCTCTGCTAGCATTTAGAAATGGGTCTAGAAGCAAACAGGCAATCAGTGCAGGTGTGTTAAGAAAAGAGTAATTTGCCTCTTATGGCTCATCTACATACGTTAGTGGGCTGCAGAATTTTGAATTAGACACAATTTCTGAACAATCTTTAAAGATAACCACACCTAGCATACTGCAGTAATCCACATGGGAAATTTTTGTAACCTGAATCTCCTGAACCAAACCCTGATTTGATGGAAATGACTGGAGGCAACTTATCAGACTGATAAAAGCCACTAATCAAATACACAACTGCTATCTAGGAACCTTGCAACAATATAGGTTTTAAAAAGTGCTCCAGTCTACAAAATGTGTTCTTTATGGGAAATATAACCATATCAAAGCCACACCAGCTTTAGGCAATTTTGTCTTGTACATTAATCTTTAGTAACTCACTTATGTCTTCATTCAAGTATTTCTTCAAGAAAAATGTCCAGTTTTGATTTGATTGAAATCAAATCAGATATGTTATCACAAAACTGGTATCAGAATTCTCAAGAAATAGAAATAAATTCCCAGCAAATACAAAAAAATTCAGAATACAAATCATACAACAAAGAATAAAAAGTTAAGTCATTATCACTATTAATTATAAAATTGTTTGAAGGGTGTTGAAGTTTTTTTTTAAAATGATGATTCTATCAAGTATTCTGAATCTGTAGTTGATGTTACTGAACTACAACTCCCAACATTCCCCAACAATGGCCAGGTTGATTCAACAAGATATGAAGGGTTAAAGTTCTTAACTCTAAATGTGAATTCTCATTCAGGTTCTCTTATATTTGTATCCTTCAGTGAAATGTAGCCATTTTGATAGCAGCTTGTTATGTGCACCTTATATATTTTTAAATAGTTTATCTGTTTGATTTTTTTAAATGTGTGAAATTAAGTTAATAATATATAGGTTTTCCATAAGTTTCATAATTTTAAAGTGCACTTCATAATTTGAAACTAGTAATTATCATGTAACAAAATTCTTAGAGAATGATGCAGATATTTACATATATTTAGAACCTAGTATATAAAAGGAATGTATAAGAGGAAGAAGAAAAAGGGATTCCAATCAGGGAGGAAGTTGAAGTAAAAAGTAAAGTAAAACTAAAGCAAAATGCAACTTTTTTTAAAACGAAAAACCTTCATATATCCAACTATTATTTCAGGGGGGGAAATTAGTGTCCAGAGGATAAAATGAATAGAATTTGTCCTTTTTTGCTTGTTACATCCTTAATATGTTGTTATACTTAAGATTGCTGTATGAACTCTGTAACGCTAAGAATATGTTTAGGACTCAGAAAGTAATTTCTTTTTAAAGAAAAACAACAGCTGATCCCCTCCCAGGCAAAGCTTTTGGCAACTTTCTAAACACACATAATTTTCTTTGGTACATCCTGATTCTCTGGCCAGAAAAATAATTATAGAACTTATTTGCTGCAGGAAAGGAGAAGAAACTGTTTCTCACGCTACATCTGTACGCTTTCTGGGATACGTGGTAAAGATTAACAGATCACAGAGAAATTTTATTATTTAGAGTAATGAAAAGACTGCATTAACAGACTAGTTCCTTTGCTACTCATAATATGGTCAGAACTTTAAAAGGCTGCCAGAGTATAAAACGAGTCTTTCAGGTATGCCAAGAGAATTCTTAATAGGACCCAGTTCAATTTAAAATTTCACTAACAATAGAGGGTACAGACCCTTACACATCTCAGCTATCATATAAAAATTATATTCCGTAACTTCAGAAAAAAAAGTTAAGAAAAATAATGGGCAATATATAACACAAAAAGAAGTTGAATAGTAAGATTTAAATCTGAACTTTTATTAGTCTCAAAACTTAAGGCAGTGTTGAAGTGAACTAGTGTAAAATTGTTAAGATATACCAAGTATTTTTCAAGCAATATATCTGATCTTTTAAAAAAGCAATGCTATATATTATGCTATATTATGAATTAACAATGGGGAAAATTATAGTTTAATTTAAAAACACACCTATACTCCTTTGTTCAATATATTGTTCTTAAATAGAAAGGAGAACATATATAGTGTGTAAATATTACCTGAAAAGTTCTAACAATACAACCTTATGCAAAAATAAGCCTTGGTTTGAAGGAACCATGTATAGATAAATAAGAATAAGATTACAGTAACTGATTCCTAGAAAGAAATGTTTTACTTATGTAATATTAAGAACAGAAAAACTGAATCCAAACGACAAAGCTTATCAGTAGTGAATCACCACTATATGTTATTTCTATAGAAGCTATTCTATTCCTGAAAAATATTTAATTACAAATCTGTGAAACTTTAATGCTTATCATGCTAAAGGAGAATCTATTATATTTTTAGTGGTTATCTGGCCTTTAAACTATACTAATGTGTGCCAATGACATATAACATAAGCTAATTTTTTACTTGGCAAAAATACATCCACATATATTTGTAAAGTTTATCACAGATTTTCATGTTCATTACTAAAAATCAAAACAAACTCTGTTAAGGATGAACATATAGAACTACCTTTTATCGTTAAAGCACTCAATTGTAATTTTCAACAAAACCAACGAAAGTAACACATTATTGCAGGATAGGAAAATGTTTACCTTTCCAAAGGACAAACGTAAGTTTTTTAAGGAAATATTATCAGATATATTAAGTGACGAGTAAACATATACATTGAACAGATGTCAATGTCAAATTGTTAGGAATTTATAAAATCAGAAGACAGAATTTCTTTCTATCCTTGCATATGAGAAAATGTCACAAATATGTATTTACATGCTGAATACTGTAGACTAGTCACATTCACAGCCTTGACATACATAGGCAGATAAATCAATAAACAATGTAATTATGATACATATAAAAACACATAATATGTACATCAGATATTGTGCTTACTTCAAAATCAATTTTTTCTAAGCAAGATATGTCAATATGAAGCTTTAATGCAAAACCAAACCAAATCATTGCATTTAATTACAGAATTTCCAGTCATGTTTATGGCAGAAAATAGGTCAAAAGAGGGAAAAGGAAATATTTGAAAATGGCTTAAATTTATTACAAGGGGGTCATAGTTTCTGAAGAAATTTCTGCTTTTCCAGGATATGAAGTATGATACTATAATGGGTCAACACTGGACTTACTTTTTGTTAAAACAAATAAGCAGCATTAAGATGCTTCACTTATATCTTCTTGCTTCACAGCTTATACACTACTACTTGTTTGAGAACGGAGACTGTGGAAGCTCAATAAGGATGCTTAATAAATATAGCTAAAGGCAATTTGAAATCCAACACCTCTTCAGATATTTATATACATACATACATACATACATACATACATACATACATACATACAATTCCTGCCAGTGTTCTAATTGTATTATTTATTTGGGGAAAATAAAAAAAAGAAGTTATTAAAAAAATGACGATCTCAGAATTTTAAACTAGTAGTGTTAATGGAAACAGAGTTAATAAAAGCCAGTATATAAATGATTAATGAGACACAGATGATACATATCCAATTTGGCTCACAAAATTAAAATATATCCCTTGACTCAAAATGGAACATGGGATCTTTTAATTTTGGGGGGAAATTAACTCTAGGTAACTAAGTATTTGTTTTCTCAAATATATATACATTGCATATAGTATACATATACTATAACAAGTTGGATTTGAAGGAGCTTCATGCAAAAAGAGTTTTAGAAGAATGGAAAAATAATATTTGTTAAATAAGAGATACATTCTTTGACTTGTTATAGTTTTTTGAGTATTATACAGGCTTCTCACCTATCCCAATTCTGTACAATTTTCATATAAAAGACTTGTTGGTCGTATAACTTTCAAGTAAATATACTTAGGAAATAGGAGCATTCCAAATGGCAACTTTATCAATATTGGACTTCCTGGAATTACATGTTAAATTATATGAAATAATAAGGAAGCCCAACATAAAAACTGATGTAGTAAACCAAATTTATAATCTCTAAATATACCCTATCATGGGAAAAATCACTTAAGAACTTTTCTGGGAAGTTCAGCAAGGAAGAAATAAAGATTAGAAACATTTTACTTTCCTAAAGTACAGTATTTCCAACTTTCTAAGAACTGGGAGTAGAAAAATTCACATGCCTTTTCTTTCCACCTGCAAGAATAAATATATTTCAAAATGCTAAGAAATCCATACATTTTTTCATCTTACTTTAAGTAATATTGTAAGTTTTTTTTCCTCAGCAGGACTTACTTCTGGCTGAACTTCCACTATTAATCCACTTGGATACATATAGATCATAAACCTTTGGAAGTTAATTTTCAAAGTATGATATAAATTTTACACAGGTATAAATGACTATGCAAATCTAATTTATATATTAATATAAGTTACGGCATTATATTTCACATTAGGAAAGATGACTCCTAGACACTGTTGCAAAGGAAGAATGTCAGAAAGAATCTGTAAACATATAAATATGTATACACAAGAAAAGGCAATGTAAGCACACACCTATTTGAACTAAATTTGGACAGTTAACTTTAAATCAAATTGGGGAATGAAATTGTTTTGTCTTTATGTGAAGCACATAAAAAAGTAAAGGAAAGCAAAGATTACACATAGGCAGAAACACAGAAGTGAGCAGGGAAAATAGAATTAAAGGAAAACAGGCCCATTCTGCTAACAGGAGCCCAGTTAAAGGGTCATATGATATCTAAAAGTGCAGGACATGTCGCCAGGAGCTGGAAAGGATTGCTTGAAGGAAGAAAGAGCCAGTGTGTTCCTGCTCAAAGAGCTTTTCTTTCCGTTTTCTTTTTTTTCTCTCTCCTTCATCTGTTTCCCTCTCTTTTCTTCTCTACTGTGAATACCCTAGTCTTACGTTAGATTTTTTAAAAAATCTCAGGAAAAACCTATCCTCTTCCTCCCTTTTCTGCATGCAGGTATCTGATGGAAGATTACTGTTAATGAGAAGGGGTTTATATGAATTTTGGCAATGACTATATTCCTTCTGTTGCTACTTTTGAGATTCCACATAGAAAATAGATATATATTCAACTGAACAAAATAAAGCAAACAAAATAATAAAAAATGCAGAAAATATATATGTTCCTATTAATAAAGAAGTTCAAAGATATTATTTTATTATATTTTAATGTAAAACAATATGGAAATATTGCAATTTGATTTTTTTTCATGAAGATAATTGCAAATAACGTAGAGTTAAAAGTTACTCAATTTCTACTATTTTTAGAAAGCCAAATATATTAGCTTCCAGTACTTCTGAATCATCGTCTTTCCACAAAATATTTCAGGTTCATTCATGGAGAAGTAGGGAGGGTTCCCAAGGTAACTTATATTTACATGGTTTAGCTAGTTTCACTTTTATTGTTGCAATAAAGTTACTGCGTTATTGTAGTAGTAAAATGTACAACTTATCTTTCAACCTCATGTGTATAAATCTTTCCTCCAAAATAATATCTATTAGTATGCCAGATTCCAAAATGTGCAGAAAATGTAACTTATCGCCTCTTTAAAGATATTACTAGTAATATTATCAAAACAATTGCTATAATTTCTTTCATCTATTTAAAATTGTATTTAACAATTTAATGATAGAGATCATATACTCCTATTTGCTGTAGTAAACTGCTATTTTATTAGAAATGGGTATTAGTAGGAATGACTTTCATTAAAAGCAACTCCTTTTGAGCTTATGTTCCGAAGCTTGCATGGTTGAAATATATTTAATAGCATGAAAAACTATTGGTCTTAGTATACTTCTATGTAGCATTTTTTTTACTAATAGATCATTTGATTCATTATCTTATATTGCTAACCAAAATAATGCTGTTTACGTAGACATCCAAATACATATTTTAATATACATAAAATGTGTGCTCAAAACATGTAATATATATATAAAACCAGGTGCAAAGGTGACAAGCAGATAGCAAAATAATTTACAATTCTGAAAAGCCTTGCAAACCTTTTTATTCAGAAGCAGACAAACCATACACACTTTCCTTCCACACAGTACTAAGTTTTGAAGGCCAGGTGGCCAAAAGTGGAAGAATCTCCCATTCACATCCTAATTTTGCTTAATTGAACCTTTCCTATTCCCCTTACCTCCATTGCCCAGGTAAAATGCCTTGAGAAGTAGAAAAAAGAAAACAGGGAGGAAGGAAGAGAAAAGGCAGAGAACAGCCTAACTTTTATGTAAGGAACCCCCATCAGGTAAAAGTTAGCAAAGCAACAGCTACATTTTTTAAAAAAAATGTTGTTTTGAAAAGGGCTAACAGGAAAAAAAATGAAACTATTTCCTCCTTTTTTTGCATTACGAAGGGGAAAAAAATCCTTTTGCTTTTTTCTTCTTTTGGTGCTGCTACGGATTCTTTTCTGTTCGAAAGAAGAGGGAGGACCTTAAAAACAGAGGGGGGAACATCTTAAGCGTCAAGCTCGCAGTCCCCTCTTTTCCTTTGTAAAGAACTCTTTGTTCTCTACTGAAAATGCTGGAGGAAGGAGAGAGAGAGAGAGGGGAAAAAAAATCGCCGGGCAGCGACTCCCTGAAACAAGTGCAAAACACTTAGAGGCTTTTGGGCTGGCCAGGAGCCAAGAACCCTCCCGCTGTCTGGTTAGGAAAAGAGGAAAAGGAGAGGGGAGAGAGAGAGGCAGTGCGCGCGAGAGAGCGGGAAGCGCGGGGGAAGAGAAACATTGGCGCTTCCTTTAATAGACATAGGAAGCGGGATTTTTTTTTTGGCGGTCAAGCGTTAAGTAACTCCCCGCCTAAATCCACCTGCTCAGAATGAACTTGGGTAACCCCTTGGGGAGGGGGGGTGCCTGAAGAGAACCACCTACTCCAGACTCTTTTTCCCCTCCGCCGCTGCTGCCCTGCTCCCATTCTTCTTGCTCCCGTCACACCAATGCCCACGGCTCTTCTTCCCCCACCCCTCGCAGCAATAACAAACACACAAAAATGCACGCTCGCTCCATCTCCTCAAAAAGAAGAAGAAAAGATAAAAGAAAAGGCGCCTTTCCTCTCGGTTGCGACGCGATGATAAGGGGTAGCGAACATCTCATACCTGGTGTGAATGCTAATCAGCCAGGAGTTCTTCTTTTCCCCAAGACAGGGAACTGTATCCTTCCAAATTTATTAGAACCTCCTCCACTGCCTCTTTCAAAAACCTTCTTTGTCACCCTCTTCCCAAGTCCTGATAGACTTTTTTTAAAATAAAAAAATGGCTTCGGAGCTCCTTCTATTCTTGATATTGATTCTCTCTCTCTCTCTCTGTCTCCCCCCACCCCTCCTCCTTTCTCCTGTCTCTGTCTCTTCTGAGTGGTCTATTGATAAGTCCCCAGAGGCACTGGGTCAGCCTGCCCGTAGGAAACCAGACACAATGCACAAATCTCCGAGTGCCATTCTGCCATCAGCAAGCAGACCACGTTTAGGAGAGAAGAGGAAAACACACACATACACACACACACAACAGTAGAGCAAAAGACTCTGTGTGAGTGTGTGAGTGAGTGTGTGTATGTTTGTGTGTGTGTGTGAGTGAGAGAGAGAGAGAGAGAGAGAGAGAGAGAAAGACTGATTGGAACAGGAGGGAGTGAGAGAGCGATACTGCCAGTCAGGTTAATCATCCCTACTTTAATTAGCTGTTCGGCTTAGACATAAAACAATTGAATTTGAATGATCTGTCAGTGGGCTCGGCTGAACCAAAAGGGAAACGAGAATATTACAAAAAAGCTGTTGGTGGATTCTGATAAGCTAGACTGGAAATCCTCAAAGGGTAACTATTAAAACTTGCACAAAACCAAAAGTATAAATACAAATAAAATTATAGCATAAGCTAATTCCCTAACAGCTGTAGATCCCCATCTTTCTCTCTGCCCCCCCTATATTAGATGTAGATTAAATGCAAACATATATAAATTCCAAATATATTCAGATCTGTAAGTTGGAGAGAGAGAGAGGGAGGGAGAGAGGGAGATAATGCAGCCAATATTTAAAAAATAAAATCTACAAAAACTTTTTTGAATTTTACTTTACAAAAAAAAAATCAACATTGTCAAATGTATATACCTAAATTATGGTGGGCTCAGTCACAATAAAATAGCAGGTCCTCCTTTACCAGAAAGAATCAGATGGACATTACCTAGTGTATTTCTGGAGGCTAAAACAATAAAGACTGGAAACAGTGCTTGTTTCACTTCTTCCTGAAACACTGCAGCCCTGCTTAGTAAAACCAAAGGCCCATCTTATACAGCATCTACTGGCCATCTACTTGCAGCTTGTGGTTGTTATGGCTGATAGATATATGCTCAGTACAAAATCAGAATAAGTACAGTTGATTATCACTATTGCTGCCAATTGGAGTTTCCTTCTTGATACAAGTAGGTGATTCCAGGAAGGGGACTTTTGTTTCTCACAGTGGAGAGAAAAATAAAATGCTTTTTCCTCGCATATAATGCCAATTATATGACAGAACACTAGGGCAAAATTAGACAATAAAATAAATTTGTGTCATCTTGTCTTACTTTTGGTTTTTATTTCCTTAATTGTTAGGAAATAGTGGCACTATATGTTTTGGAATCATTGTTCAAATGGTGAAAGGCCAATCTTCTTGTAGCCTGTTTTAAAAAATTCACAAATACAGGGAAAGGGATTTAAAACAATTGCAATGAAACCAGTGGAGTTCATTTATAATTGTCCAATATGTTTGTGAATTGCTTGCATTTTTTTAAAATAAAGGGATAAGGATTATGTTTTCCACACCCTCCATTTGGTGGTCCCAACCTGGATCAGTTCACCATTGTTTTCACCCAATTGACAATTGCTCTGGGAACAAACAGTTGAATAGCAGCACATTCTGGCCCATTCTACTGGCCATGAGACCGAGAACTATCAATTGCTATTCAAGCAAGAAGACTTAACATGGAAAAATCACCATAGCCCATCTAAATAAAAATGCATTTTATAATTTATCATTCTGGTCAATTGCTTACTGTGTGTGACTTCTTTTTTAGTTAGTAAGTTTGTAGATATTATAATCTAGCTTCTCAATATCTTTTCATATAAGCAAAGGAAACCACAGAATTAAAAAAGAGCAAAGTCTACAGTAATAAGTAGATAAGAGTTCATGAGTTTTATAGACTGAAAGGCAATGCTATGTAGTACAAATAAGAAATTTGTTATAGTACAGAAAATCTTTCAGAAAAGTGGAAAATTCTTACTTAAAGAAAAAGAAAAAACAGGTGCAGAATAATTTATTTATTCAGACCTTGGATGAAATGGATTACTCTTGGTGATAAGACATCATACTGAATTGTGCTGTACAGCAGGTGAAATATTTATGACACCTTTGAAAACCTGCCATAAATTGTACCTGAAACAGGGAAACCATGTAACATGCTGCAAAGCATGCTATTTGTATGTTCTATGATATATAGGCAAGATTCCATTTAATATGTTAATACCAATATGCTAATGATAAATAGAAATGCTATTTGTACCTACAGTTTATTATTAAGCTTCTGCTTCCTATCAGTTCAAATAAATTACTCTCAAGACATGCAATACATTAATATTCTGAATAATGTTATGAAAATTATCTTCATTCTATAAATTTCAGATTCAGTAAATATCAGCCATAAATAAATGCACTGAATTTATAAACAGTAATTCAATGAAAATCAGTTTACAAAATATCATTGTACATAATACAAATCATTATGATCAGTTAAGAATCAATAAATATTTATTATATGGTTACCTCTCTTGTAGAAATAACCTGAAATTATAACAAAAACCACAACATGAAAAACAGTTAAACCTCAGTCACAAAAAGAAAACACAACAAACAACAGCAAAGCTCACCTAACCTACTGGCTCGCCCAGGGTTATGGAACTTTGGGAAAGTCTAATAAGCTCAGGGGCACTGAAATTTCCCAGGGTATGCTGTTTAATAATCTATAGGGCATAATTAATTACACTCTTAAAAATACACAAACCAGCATTAAAGTTTAGTTAAAATGGTCAATCATCCTTATTGGCCCCACTCAAATGCTGAGACCCATACAGCCTCAATGGGAGAAAGATATACATTTCACTGCTTCCTGTACTCTTAGCTTATAATACAGTCCTTATTTTACTCTTATAATTTCTAAAACAGATGAAGGAACAGAACATAGCTTCCTTACAGAACTGAAACCATAGTTAGGAATGTATGGGAAAATGTAGTCTTCCATGTGGTACCCAGATGTTTAGAACTTTAATCACACAAATCAACATTGTGAGTTACAGTAACTTACTCAAAAAACATTTTGAATTGAACTGGGAAGTAAAAGCAATCAGCATAATTTAACTGTATTCCTATTAAACAGTGAACCGCAGTACTCTGTTTTAAAGTTGCAGCTTTAATAACATCTCCAAAAGTTGTTCTGTATAGAATATAATGGACCTATCCAAGCAGGATATTACTAAGAAAGTAAAGGACAAGGCCATGTACGGCTAGCAAACAAAATCCAAAACTACTACAAAACTGAGGGACTATATCAAGCAGTAAAACTTTAATCTCCAGAAACTGTACTACACTGGTTTTGAATTGATCCAACATAACTATTTACATTTCAGTATAAGAAATCAGCTACTATTCTTGAATCAGAGGAAACAGATAATTATTACTGTGTACTCTGTAATGTCAATATGTTCTAAAAGTTGCATAAAATATGTAAACATACTTGAGAAGAATCGATACACCAACAAGTGACAAGAATGACAATTTCTCCATGTTGCTCTTGAGGCTGATCCCCATTGCTAGAAGTAGAGCCTTCACCTGTAATTTTGTTTCTTAGTATCCCAAGGCATTCAAGACATTGAGGATTCTTAGGGAACAAACAGGTCCCATTCTCTTGTGTAACTCCAGATACAGATCACTGACCAGGCCAACTAAAGCAATTTCAATACAGGCCTCTGACTGAAATAGGCCTACAAAATTATGTCATGTTTTGAATCCACAGTTTAAGTACATATAAATTGAATTGATGAAAGTAGAAAACTGTTTTCTCAGAAGAAATTTCACAGAATTCAATCAAAGTTATCCATTGCATCTCTAATTTTAGTCTAACTGGACAACTCATTTTAGGCACAGAAAAAAAGGAAGAAAAGAGATTTCATTCTACCAACAGAGGAGATCTTTCCTCCTCAAAATTTCAATTATTGAGGTCAGGACTTCCATGTTCCTATAGAATACACATTTACCACATTTTGGAAATATATATTACTTACATGATGGTTGCTAAAAATAGAATTTACAGCTCTTTCTATTAAAACAATAATATTTTAATTATATTCAATAAAAATATAAGCTTCACATTCCTATGGAATGTACCAATATTGTCTGTACTTTTATTACAAAACATTTGTTAAAAACTTTTGATAATTAGAATGACCAAAATTAAACACTTATTGTCTCACATGGCAATATGCAGAAGTAATTTCATGAATAAAGAACTGCTGTGAAAAGCTATTTTGTGAACCAAAAGTTCCAGATACTTTAAGTGAAAGCAGAAATGGCATTCTAGTGATTTAACTGAAGTTTTTCTAATCAACATCAATATTTTAAGAAGCTAAATATGATAGTTCATGAATCAAAAGATACCAGCATATGTAACAATTTCAAAGTTTTAGCACAGGATAATCTAAATTATGAACAATTCTTTTTATTATGTTTTATTTTTATTTGATATTTTTCACTGTGCTAAGCCACTTTGAAAATTCACCTAAATTTAATCCTAATTTTTTAAATTCATTGAGTACTACGGTCAATAACAATATTTTTTATGTTTTTAACAAGTACTCAGATCAAAAAAAGCATACGCCTCTTAAAATGTTGGGTTTGAATATAACAAATATACACGTCTTATCATCTCCCTTTCTTCAATCCATGAATCTCATAATATGTAAAGTCATCTAAGTCTATAGCTATCACATTTTATAGTAGTAATGACTTTTTTTAGATTAATTATGGTCAGTGCGAAACACTCTTCTTTGTCTGTTATAAATTATATATGTATTTTATCCAGCTCTATCTTCTTCCAAATACAATTAGAACTTAGAACTTTCAGTTCTAGATGTGTAAATACCATAGATTACTATAAAGAAATTTCAACACTTATATTTTTATTTTAATGCTTATATAACTTGCTTTTCCCACAGCAGTCACATAAAGAGTTGACAACTGAGTTTGGGTCCACTAGCATCCCAAAAACTTATTCTGGCTAGTTAAACAACTTTGTTCTTGTTGTGTATATGCTTTGACCTGGGTCTCTTCTCCCTGTCTGCCAGATGCAATATATGGCATGGAGTACCTGCATCTTGTCCTTCCTGGGTGTCAGGATTTTCTGTTTTGGCATTGGTGACTGCCAGTCAGCAAGTTAGCTAGCAAGACACCTGCCAGAATCCAGTGAGATGCAAACTGAGTACTTTTTAGTAATATATTAAGACAAAAATTATAAACATAGTCACAAACTTTGCACATGTCAAGGCCAAGAATCTAACAAAAAAGCAACAAATCCATTGTCCGGAGTTATATACATTGGATGGATGGATATATATTTAGACAAAGGATGCAATGAAGTGGAATCCAGAATTTGCAGGACAACATCACAGAGCTAAGGCTTAAAAAGATGTTCTTTGGCATTTTCTTTCAGGGTGGGAGGCTAACAAATACCCAAGGCCAACTCTCCACTCAAATGTACAGCTAAGGCAGATTACATGATAGACCTTATTTTCTTGTTGTCTGCTTTTGGCCAGTTGAGATTAGCCCTCTGCTGTTGTATCTTTAAAGCATATCTCTGCTTAGGGCACGAGTCTTCAAACTTGACAGCTTTAAGACTTGTGGACTTCAACTCCCAGATTTCTTCCTCCGGTCACGTTAGCTCAGGAATTCTGGGAGCTGAAGTCCACAAATCTTAAACTTGCCAAGTTTGAAGACCCTTGGCTTAGGGCCTTGATGATTGAACTTCAGATTCTGAGAGACTGTCAGTGGGTACAGCAAAAAGTTCCTGCTAGATCTGGTCCAGCTAGAATACAGTCATAAACTTCTACACAGCTGAAATAATCTTCCCTTAGATGTCCTTAGCTATGCCGTTGTTGCTCATCTTTATCTACCTCTCAACTACCAGCTTCAAATGCTTTATGAATTTTTTAAAATGAAGAATAAAAGTAAATTGAGATATGGCAGAAGTCAGCTATTTAAAAAGTCCAAATGTATCCAGCATATATGTGGAAATTAACTCTAAATTCTTCCCAATAAATTTTGTTCAATATAGCCTTTGAACTTTTTTTTGGCTTCATGTAGTTTGTAAAATTAGCAATTACATAACAAGTGTCAACACACCAATATCACTTAATATATTGTTTACAATGAAGAAATCCTTAACTTTTGGATTCCAACTTCTAATAGAAGACCTATTAATCTAAGAAATCAGTCCTTAAAGTGATGCTATTTTTGAATTACCAACTATATTCTATAAGGTTTTACAATATCTGTATAATCTTGCATTTAAAATAAAATATCAGTGGGAAAACACATTAAGAATATTAGGCTATAAAATCACATTTTATGACATCAAAAACTAATATAATACATAATTATCATCCTCATAGACCCAAGGGAACACTAGAAAGGTATATGTAATAATGCTGGCCTGCTTGGATTCTTCAGAAAATTGTATTCAGAAGTACATTGACTTAACCCTTGAAGTAATATACAGCTATCATGAATAGTAGACATTGACAGACTAAACCTATTATTTTTTCTAATTCTTTTTAAAAGGGTTAAAGTAAGCTTTATCATATCTTGCAGACATGAAGCCCATACTTTATGTAAAATATGAAGAATTGTGTCCCAAATCTCACTCCATTCATGTCCAATTTCTCAAACAGGGAAAATATCTTCCAATGCCTTTTATTAGATGACCTTAGAGACATTATAAATCTTGATCAGAACAGAAGTCGATCCTAATTCGTTCCACTAATATTTGACCCATTAACTATTTTCATTCAAGTAGCTAAAATATTTCCTTCATTTCATTTTTTTCCAGAGGAGATGGGTATCAAACCATTTCTATATTCTATCATTGGAGCATTGGACTTTAAATCTTTTTATATCTTTCACAAAATACTGAAAATGGATGAGCAACGCAATCAGAAGCTAGCCAATCAGAAAGGAAGTATGCCAAACAGACAAAATCACCAGTGTTTTGGGCAGCTAAATGGTTATTCATGCTTTTAGTTATGAAATCTCCAGCTCAGAAATACTGCGTTTTTCATGCTCATTATTAGCAGTTATAAAAAAGTGAACCTGTTTGAGTGTTGCACAGAAACAGATGCATTTTTTACTCTACTGATAAAAATGACAAATAAAATCTTGCATCTCCTTCCAGACGGAAAAATCTGCTGAAAGATTCAAATCAGCCTAAGGCTAAATTCATTGAATTTTAAAATTTTGACAAATATTACAAGTCACTGAAAACAGAATGATATAACATGAGCTAATAATTCAGATATGTACACACGAGTTAGTTCATCCCAAAATGCATAGCTAAATGTCTGTTTGAGATAGTATTAACTGACAGTAGAGTTCTACACAGTAGTTCCTGAAGAACTGAAAAAGAAGAAAATCTGTCTTTGATAGGATACATGAAAATGTTTAGCTAGCAATTATGAATAAGATTTCAATTGAGTATGTGTATGTTCTACTTTAATCTATTCATTTTGATATGGTCTCAATCCAATCTCAGTCCTAGTGTATGTTATACAAATTGGCACTATTTTACATCTGGTAGATCGGAATGATATTGGAAGATAGAAAGTGGAGCCACAGACTGGACAACTGGCATGTGAAAGATTTCTCACTCCACAGAAGAAGGAGGTGGGTGAGTGGGGAGGCATTTCAGAATGGACTCTCCCTAGTTTTCCAGAGAAAGGAGGGGAGAAACATTTTCAATCTTGCAAGTGTCTGTTAATGTAACTGTACAATAGAGTTAGTGCTCCTGGTTGTGCTTCTTGTCTAGACTACTTTGAAGAGTGACAACTTCAGAATTGCTTCAGTGTTCATAATCAGTCGATGGCATGTTGTGATCTCAGAATCTTATATTGCCTTGTATATTTTTTCTATTGGATGTTCTTCTCAAATTCTACCTATGTTTTAAAAAACTCTATATTTTTGTCTTCTTAGCACTGAATGTTTTACACATGGCTATTTAAAACTAAAAGGAAATGTTTACATTTTTTCTTTAAAAAATTTATTCTATTCATCTATTGTGAGATTATTATTTCTCTACAAAGAAATATGGGGAGGACCAATTGATTTTCTAATTATATGACTCAATCCAGCAGGAGATGACTTCATACAATATTGAGCACTGGCTCAATGGCTTTGAAACCGACATGAGCACTGCCCCTACAGTCGGCAACAACTAGTGAAGTAAAATCTGCAGGGACTCATTTACCTTTTAAAAACTAATATCAAATAAGACTATGAAAAAATAAAATGTGTGTTGAGCCAAACTTTTAGACTCTAGTTTCACATCTCTACCGTGCCCCGTACATTCCCTTTATTTCAGTATTTCAAAAAAGTGTGCTTTCAGTTACATGCACTGATTAATTCTCTAACACCAAAGAAGAACATCCTGTGTAATGTAGATTTTTTAGTCTTGCTTTCTAGACTGATATTTTAACATTATTCGGAACTTGTGGATTGCATAGATTGATCATAGGTTCAAAGTTGGATATATTTTTTGACCTTGTTCTTTGTCCACGTATAGTTATGCTAAATACATCTTAATCTTCCTGGAAAATTGTAAGCTATAGTCTTTTAATCTGTGGCATAAATCTGAGTACAGCAATGGCATTTAGTTGGAAATACAACTTCTATATATAGACAAATCCAGACAACATAAATAATCATATTCATGATGCTTGCTACTTCTACTCTGATTAGATGTAGTATCTATCTGGTAAAGAGTGGAATTTAGTGGTATGCACCTTTGGCGTTTAGTCATGCTGGCCACATGACCATGTAGATGTCTTTGGAGCGCTGGCTCTTTGGCTTTGTAATGGAGATGAGCTCCACCCCCTATAGCCAGAAACAACTAGCACGTATGTGCAAGGAGAATCTTTACCTTTAATGGTAGAAGTATACATTTTATTCCTGGGAAAACTATTTAAAGTAAGAGTTACTGATTCCATTTTTTTGATTATCATGCTAGTTGTAGATACAGGAACAAGCCTGTCTGTTTGTTCTCTCTTTAATGCTCTAGTTTCACATTCATCATCAACTGTTGATTTATGTCTAAATGATGTGTTATGAGGACTTACCATATCAGGTAAGTTTTTTTATTAATTAGTGTTCAATACATTAAACAAACAAATGAATAAAAGCCTATAAATAGTATTTTCCACTATAACTCCAATAGTTAGACATTGATTCATTTTATGAAATCAGAATTAAAAATTAATAGACAATTGTCCAAATTCATGTTAAGATAGTAAATTGTTAAATGGCAGCAAATACTTCCAAATTCCTTATTGTGGCTAGGCTCAGTGCAAAGTCCTAAAGCTTGCATAGTCTCTCTTTTCTACACTCAACAATGGACTAGTATTTTTGTACATTGTCTATGTATATTGTTGCAGTATACATTAGAACAATTTCTGGAAAGATAAAGAGAGAAAAAGGTAATATTCTGTCTTTGTTCAAGAAGTTGTATAAAACAGGTCAGAGAATTGCATGAAAACATAGGAAAGATAAAAGAGTAAAATAGTCAGTTCTGGAATGAAATGTAATCTTCCTTTGAGATATTTATGGAGCTGATGAAAAGGATATCTTTGGCCACTACAAACCAAACAGGGTCATTTCATAAGGATTTGGTAGCTACATTTCTAATAACACCCCCATCCCCACTCTCCACTTTTGAAAAGAAATGGCTAGTTTTATATAATGTAAAGGCTCCCCTTGCACACACATACTAGTCGTTTCCGGCTGTAGCGGGCAGTGCTCATCTCAGTTACAAAGCCAAAGAGCCAGCGTTGTCTGAAGACATCTCCGTGGTCATGCGGTCAGCATGACTAAATGCTGAAGTCACACAGAACGCTGTTACCTTCCCACCAAAGTGGTCCATATTTTTCTACTTGCATTTTTACATGCTTTCAAACTGCAAGGTTGGCAGAAGCTGGGAGAAGTAATGGGAGCTCACTCCATTACGCAGTGCTAGGGATTCGAACTGCCGAACTGCCAACCTTTCTGATCAACAAGTTCAATAACTTGGCACTGATATTCCCTTTCTGATCTGACTTTCAAGAGCCAAATGATTTATCAAACTCAGCAAGTTTCCAGAAAGCAAATGCCTCTACAGCATGTAGCTCTAATGCTATATATCCATATATTTATCTTAAAGTCTTTCCAACATTTAATTTAGATGTCTTAAGTTTATCCTGAAAAGCAGTATAATTTAGCCAAAGATGACCTATAGTTGTTGAAAGTGGAATTTCTAATCAGCCTGAAGGAGACTACTGTCAGTGTAATCAACATTTATTTTAGCTGATAAAATAAATGTCATTATTTTATTTCAGATAAAGTTACTGTTCTGAAGAAGCAAATCAGCTTTCTTTGGGAACTGCACTGTATTTTTGGAGCAAGACTAATGAAACAGTATTATTCCCTTAAATTAAAATTAATCTAGTTAAAGTTCTTTTGACTCCATTTTTCAAGTTAATATTTAAAGGAGTCAGTTAGTACAAAGCACTTTTTACAGAAAAACAACATTTATATAACTTTTCTTAGTTTTCCAAAGAGAAAGAAAATGTACAATTCTATTCATTGGTCATAATAAGGCATAATGTGGCATTGTGTTTGCAAATCACAATTTTCTATACAATTAGTTCCTGACTTACAACTCTAATTGAACCTGTAATTATCAATGTAAATCATGCTGGTCGTTAAGTGGATCATCACATGGCCAGTCCTGGTTTTACAAGCTTTTTTGCTGTGGTTGTTAAAATGATGCAATGATCATAAAGTGATCACATTAACATTTTCAATTTCAAGTATTAACATTTTCAATTTCAATTATTAAAACTCAGAGAGCAATAATTTGTTTCCTGAATTGTGGTATGAAGGAACAGCTCTATTTTTTCTGGTACTCCTCACCTGCTATTAATTAAAAATAATAATAAAACTGACAGACTTCCTAATGATGTGTTTTGTTATGTCTAGTTTGATCTGTGAAACTGTGTAAGTTAAAAACCATATGACTGTGAATCAAACAGCCTGAGGAATCAAAAGTGGAAGAAGGTATCACCTTACTGACAGCTTCAGCTGTAATATTTGTTGCTTATATCTTAACAAGAGTGGAAGTCATTTGGGCTCTGTGAGCAAGAATGTAAGAGCAGATCAAGAACAGGAAGTACTTAATATGGAAAAAAACCCACATTAGTCTCTCTCTACACCCTGGGTACTGAAATGTTCTGTTCTCTGCTGACCCTGAAATCCCTTATACCCAATCTGCAGATGTCCTCTACAGTCTGAATGTACCAGGCAACAGAGGTGGAACAGAGCAAGGCATTGTGTGAAAACATGGAGACAACTATCTCCTCTGAATGTGCTTCTAAGGTATATGAAGGCTTTGTTTGCCTACTGGACTGAGTTTCCGAAGTCCATTATAGGGCACAGCCTTATGGCTGTCATCAGTCCAGCCAACACCTGCCTTCCACTGCCATCCATTTGCCCACGTTGGCCCCTATCCTCTTCCTTGTTAAGGCTCTTTGCTGGGAACTGAACCATATGGAAAATCAAATTGACCTGCCACCATAAATCTTTTGCCATTGCTTGGAGCCAAGTGAATCTGTTACTAATGAGCCAAGCAACAGGAAGCCATGTATTTTCACCCTTTCGTTCCATTTTTGTTTTCTTCCATGCTGTCCTGTTTGATTCGGGGAAGACTGCCCGGACAAGTCCATGTAGTTATATTGGCAAGGTTTTTTAGAAATGGTTTGCCTTTGACTTGTCCTAGGGCTAAGATGAGCCCAAGGTCATTCAGCTGGCTTTGTGATTTAGGCTTTCCTGGTTTCTAGCATGGTGTCTTAACTAAACTTAACTAACCAAACCAGCTCTATATGCCATTAATGGCCTGCTATGCCTGGAGAGAAAGAGAGAGGCAAAGGAGAGTAACTGTTTGAGAGTATGAATGGAATTGAGCTATATATGATATTAGAATTTGTAGCATTTGTATGATTACAAAAAAAATCTAGTTCTCAGAAATGGGCCTACTCAAGTAGCACAACTCCATAGCTCCTTAGAGCAGGATTTTGTATTTATTTATTTATTTAATTAATTTATATAGTCGCACATCTCACCAGAAGTAACTGAGGGCAGTGCACATCAAACATTGCACAACTGCTCCTTGCAGTGGAATCATAAGAAATGTTTGATGTAAGGAGTTATTGACAAGTGCCCTCTTCTGTCTTTGGATATGAAATTTATTGTTACTAGTACTTAATGTTTTTAATTTTACAGGATTGAAGGACTAAAGTTATTGGACGGTTTAAAAATATAACAAGACTCTTGCAGCCTTCATAAAGATCACAGGAACTTAGATTTAAAATGGAAAAAAAAAGATTTCACTGTCACTTTAAAAATGCAATATCCTTCTTAAATTTCAAATAACATAAAAGAGCTAATATGTGGTTTTGGCAAAGTTATAAGACTGTGAAATGTAATAAATCAGGTATTTATGAAAACAAATTTGTGCTTGGTTAAAGTTTTAAGTATTGTATATTTTAGGCTGTAAGAAGTTTCAGGCAGAACTGTCATGGTAAGTCTGACTGGCAAAAGAGAAATGATTTGTCTAGACTTCTCTTTTTCAATCCCAGTTTAGCAGTTGAGTTGGGCATTTTTATTTTATGGTTACTTTTTTAAAAAATCACCATGTATCTCTTTTTATTTATAGAGAAATGTATAAGTACTAGTGTTTATATGCTTACATATTTAACATGAAATGTTTCATTTATGTATGAATATGCTTTACATTTGATGATGTCAGCTATGCTGAATATTCTGTGATTTAAAGGAATATAAATGCAATGCAAATAGATATGACAGATGAAAAAAATAATTGACAATGAGAAGGAGGTTATATCATTAGAGGTTTGGAAACAGCCATTTAAACACTAATATCCTGAATCTTGACAAATGAGTCTACTGAAAAGCCAGGAGGGTTTTTGGTGCCAGGCTTTTCAGAGTTTCAATTCAAAGAGTAGAAGTGTCAAAGTAATGGGGACAGGTGTTGATGAATATATTACAGGTACTCCTCATTTAGCAATTGCCTCATTTAATGACTGTTAACAGCTACAATGGTGGTTATGATCAATCCTTGCTTTTTATAACCTTCACAGATCTATAATGGAAAGCAAACCTAAAATTAGATCACAGTTGTGGTTTTACTTAGTGATTAGTTCACTTAACGACCAAGTTACCAGTGCTAATTATATTTGCTAAACAAAAACTAACTCTGGCTGATAAGAAATATGGAAGTGTGCTCTCTATTGCATGAAAAAAGAAACCTTAGATAAATGCCTTCTCTTGTCACATTATCTACCCATAGTAAGTATATATGAATGGCAACAAATTAAAATGTTTCCATTTCAACAAACTCTGTATTGAGATTGTAGCACGTTCAACATGCATGAAATATCCTACTTGTTATTTGAAATAGTAGTTTTTATATAACATGTCAAAAATTGATATAATGATGTAGCATAGATACTAAGTATTGAACTATGAACCAGAAATTTCCTATTTCAAATGTTATCTTTCACAATAAAACTGGTTATAAATTTAGCAATTAATTATTCACAAAACTGTTTTTAGCAGCTATTCTGTCTGCATTTGTTTAATTTTATAGTTCCATATGTAAATATGTCAACTGCACATTCTAGATTAAATTCGGTAACTGTGTGCTAAAGATTTATACAGGTGCTATTGGGGTTCATAAAACTGGAAAAAGGTTTCTAATGTAGCTTTCATGGTAGACTGTTTAGTACAGTGATAAAGACACCAGGTTAGAAACCAGGAAACAACTTCTAGTCCTGCCTTAAGCACAAAGGTTACTTTTTCTTAGCCCTAAGAAACAGCCAATGGCAAACCACTTCTGAAATCTTGCAATAAAACTGCAGAGAATTGTCCAGGCAGCCACCAGAAGTCAACAATGATTTAAGATAATAAACAATAACAACAATAAACAAAAAAAACTCCTAAGCTTAGTTGAAGAGAAAACTGAAAATGCTATGAAATAAGACAATCCCAACTAAACTAATTGAGATAATTTGTCAGAACTATAAACTAATATCTGGGCAAGCTACATTTTCGAATGAAAGAAATTTGCCTAATTTAATGCCAATTTTGAAAGAAAAAATGCATTGTGACTCCAACTATTTTCCTGATCTTTTCAATAATTTTTGAGACCTCTAACCATACAATTCTTCTAGAAAGACTTTCTGTTCTGGATGATTCAGAGAGCTGTGTATAACAGTTTGTCTTGTTAAATGTTTGATTTCAGAAAACTGAGTTGGCAGACTATTGCTCATCACAAAGTAAAACTTACACATAATAAAGATGAGCAAAAATTTCTTTCCCTAATCCATACTTGACTGTCTATTACAATAAATCCTTCAGAACAATGTGGTTGCCCAGGAGAAAAAAGAAACGATAGAGACAGACATAAATTCCAAATAAAACTATTGTTGTAGTTATCTAATGACAACTAAGTTGGAAAGGCAGACAATAACAATATGTGGGACAGCACAAAGAAAAATATAACAGCAGCAGCAACAACATAATATAAAATAGTTCCCTACTTCAGCTTTAACAGTGTGAAAACAGGTACTCATCATTACTAATTTGCAACATTTCAAAAGTGTTTCTTATGTTAAAGATTTTTTTTTACTTCTTTCCATTTTAATATGACATTTTGGGGAAGTTTTATAATGAAATTAATTCATTTGTTTTTAAATCATGCAACTATGTGGAACAGTTTCCAGCTGTTAAATTCTTCCATAATCTATTTTTCTTTTTTAAACATACTCAGCTAATTAAGAAGTGACTGTGTTTTAAAATGTCAGGTATGACATATATATATAGCTGTGAAAGAGAAGTAATAGCAGTGACTCTGGCACATTTGAAAGTTATTTAAAAAAAACAAAAACAAATAAATTAGCATTTCCAAAGAGGAGTTGCCATTTCAATAACATAGCTCAAAGTTGGATTTTTTTTAAAAAAATAGCAAAGTACATTTTATTAATGCACTGCAGAAGTATATGTAACTAATAATAAGCTCAAGGAAGTTGAAATGAAAGAAATATTGAATATATTCACTACAAAATCTCTGATCTGTCTATATGTTTAAGAAGTGGAATCATTAGATGAAATGAATGGAGACACTCAAAGTAATTTAAAAACATGGGGAGGGATCATATTTGTGATATTCCAGACTCATTATTTTTGTTAGTCATAAAACTACAGTCTACGCATACAATATCAGCACATCAAACATCCTGGATGCATAAAGACTCCTTCATGAGATGCCAACAATGTACCCCAACATGTTATCAAGTTCTCCTTTGCCAAGTTTGCTTTATGTAGCCAAGATGTCCACAGGCTGAGAGACTTTCATCGAAGTGTGATGTCTTGATGTACAAAAAGGGCAGAGCTTGCAGCATGAGGGTAATAATGCTTTTATCATTTGTTTCCCTTGAACTGCCCTGTGGATGCCTCTGCATGAAATGCCTTTCGGAATTTATGTTAAAAAAGAATATTTGTTTTACTGAGTGAAAATTCAAGGCTCTAAATACCAGAAGCTGTTAATGGCTACTTTAAAGGACACAGAAGTCATATTTATAATGCCAGTTTTGAGGAAAACTGCCAGTTTTGAAGAATGTTCACTCTTTTATTTTCTAGACCAGGGGTCTCCAACCTTGGCAACTTTAAGACTTATGGACTTCAACTCTCAGAATTCCTTAGCCAGCTGGCTGAGGAATTCTGGGAGTTGAAGTCCACAAGTCTTAAAGTTGCCAAGTTTGGAGACCCCTGTTCTAGACCACTCACAAGATACTCTACTAAAGCAATGTATGCTTCCCATTTTGTACTTCAAACCCTCCAGATCAGGGCTGTCAAACTCCCGCCTACAGGCCAGGTGCGTTACGCGCTGGCCATGCCCACAACAAGTTTAGCGAAGGGGGAAAATGTCCCAATATGTCATGTGATGCCACCGTGACAATGTGAATTTGACACTCCTGCTCCAGATAATATATATGCTGAGCAATTTGGGGAAGCTGAGAGGAAGCAACTAGCTACTAGTATAAAACTGAATTTCAGATACTTACCACTGAATCTTAGGTAGGTAAGACGTGACTATGAAGTAACAAAGAACTAACAGGGTATTTGCTGGAGTATGAATATGAATCCTTTTGGGTCCTGAATTTCAAGTTTACCTAAATGTTCTCAGATGGACTTCTATTCCCAACATCCTTATTCCATGACCCTTTTTTTCTAAACTGAAAATGATAGAATTTCCAAATAAATATTAATGACTAAAATAAAACATTTTATTTAATACTACCATTTATTGTCCAGGACACTTATCACATGATGAATAATTGTAAATAATGGGCCTTAAAACCTTAGAAGTTTTATGTTATGAGAAATGAATTAAATAAACCTTTTATTTAATAAATATTCTTCCTCATGTTTTTATTTCATTATGTATGGAGTATGACATTGTACCATTTCTAAAATAAAAGTTAAAAATTATCTTTTGTCTTAATGTGGAACATACATAGAATTGGTTAAATTAGTTTAACTTCAACTTTATTTTTAATCAACCTACAAAATGTTTTTTCCCAAAAAGCTCACAAAATAAATAAACCTTACAGAATGTTATGTGCTCTGTTATTCCCAGCCTCAGCAACAAGACAAAAGAGGGAGACTTTGTTATTTGCTAGCTGTTAATAATCAAGAGAAGATCTGCCAGACAAGCTCTTCTTGGAGAGCTCTGCCTGTCTGGGCCAGGTAGATGCTGCAATACACAAAGGACTTCATCAGAGAAGAAAAAGCATTCACGGACAAAGATTCAGCTTCTTTAATTAAGATTTTCATTGCTGATACATGAATTAAGGTTTTACAACTGTGTGCATTCAAATACTCACGTGCAGGTAGATATTTTTGATTCTGTCTTAAATACAGTCTTCTCTACAAACACTCTCTAGTCAATGCTGAAAATCTGTTTGCCTATTAGTTACTAACATGGAATGAGCTATTAAATGGTAATTTAAATTGTCTGTTAACGAAGGTATTAACCCCTTTACAGATAGGAAGAAAACAGGCCACTGATGAATTTGATGGTCTCATATATTTTCATTAATAAAAAATCTAGTATAGAAGGAAAGGGTCAATAATACAAAAGCCACTTTTAAGAACTTTTATGTGCGAAACAGCTATATACTTACCATGTTTGAAAGTAAGAAAACATTTACAGAACTATATTTGATTTTCTCTAGATTTTTTTTTAATTGATGTTGATGTTGATCACATGGCTAAGTTTTCTACCAACTGTGGCTTATATGTATCTTAAATGAATCACATTTCTTACATGTTCCTTACATGAATCACTTATTCTGTGATTTGTGACTTTGTTCCCGTGATCAGTCATTGAGTCTGTCCTGATTTGGCTTGATATGAAAAATAATTACTCTCAATGAGTCTGTCTGCACCTGATTCTTTTTTCCTTTCCTTCCAAATTAATTTGGTTTTCTTTCTTTTGTATTCTTTCGTCTCTGAAATTGTTTTTAGGTTAAAGATACAATTTTACTTGGATTTTTTTTTCTTTCATGGTGTCATATTGCAACGTTTAGTTGAAATTGTACTTTACTGATTTGTCAGTTGAGAAGTGTGATATTTCTATAACTTGTGCTCATGTCTCTTTTCAACCAATTTCAACTTCCTTTATATTAACAGAATAACAGAGTTGGAAGAAGCTTAGAAATCTTCTAGTCCAACTCCATGCTAAAGCAAGAAAGCCTATAACATTTCAGACAAATAGTTGTCCAATCTCTTTTTTACAAACCTCCAGTTTTGCTCCAAAACTGGAGGCAAGTTGTTCCATTGATAAATTGTTCTGTCAGGAAATTTCTCCTTATTTCTGGGTTGGTTCTCTCCTTGATTAGTTTCTACCCATTGCATCTTGTCTTGCCTTCAAGTGCTTTGAAGAATAGGTTGATCCCCTCTTCTTTGTGGCAACCCCTGAGATATTGGATTCATACTTCTCAGTATTTTTAATGCATGTTTTTAAAAACTTTAAAAAACTATTTTTTTTCAGGCCTGGGTAACTGAAATATGATTGCTTCCATATTTCGTGATTCCTTTTATTTTCCTACAGATCCTTTCACTGTTTTCTCTCTATTTGTCCCACATACAAGAGAAGCAGGATACATGAATTTTATTTTAGCAATCTTAATTTCTGCAAGCATTTTCTTTTTTTAATTTTGTTGTGCTCATCTTTATTTTCCATCTTTTGTAAACATTTCAATAATTTTCTATCATTATTTATTTATTACTATCCCTGATGACTTTAATATCTGTATCATTCAGTTTTAACAGCAAACTCAGATTGTGATGCCAGCTTAATCTCAGAAGTTCCAAGTTTGTAACAGTAGATAGGCCGCTTTTAATAAGACAAAGGCCTTCCAAGAGCCACTACCGAAACAATTGGTTAAAATGAATAATACAGTACGTAAAATAGAAATTGGAAAAAAGAAAACATAAAAGGGAATTAAACTGAAATATTCATCGTTGAACTGAATCCCGAACCAGACAATCCTGTTTTGAAATCAGTATATACTGGACTTTACTAAAGAGTCCACTTGTAATTCTGATGTTGTTTATAAATACTTCCCTATTCATTTCTTTTAACCTTTCATTTTAATTTTTATGTTGTTACTTTATTTTTTTTTCTTTGCATTGTTCTTACCACATCTAAAATAATTTGACTTTTAAACTTCCACTCCACTTCCTCATCTTAACTGTTTTTTTCTAAATCGCCTTATGGGTTTGTTTCAAGGCCAAATTGCTAATCTGAGGAAAGATGGAACTCCATACTTCACAAGCAAGTCTAGTTTATATCTGAAGTTACCACTGCAATGTATAAAGTGGGCAGAAACATCAGATTATAGCTGCACACAAAGAGAAAGTATTGTGTATGTGATGTGATGTGATAAACTAGTAGTGCATTAAAACCTCTTCCTGGTCTTTCAGGATAACGTTGAACTTATTCATAACCTGAATTTTATAGTCTGATATTTCTAGACACAATCACACAAACCACTATTAGAAATGGTTAAATGCCTGCCATATACATAATTACACATTTCTAACCTAAACCTCTATTGAATGTTCTATGCAGTTAGAAAGAATACATTGTGTATTCTCGTTTACACACCATTACTTTCAACAGACCCCTAAGAATGATCCTGAAAGTATCAACATTATCTTATTCTGTTCTCTTGCAAAAAAGTAAAATTATTTCTTTCTGTTACTAAGTCAATAAACTTTTCTGATTTTAAATACTGCAAATTTCTAAACTTTATACATTTTATGTAAAAATAAAATTGCCACTATGTTTTCTCACTATAAACTCTTTTGTCTTTGTCAATTCCCCTATTGAATTAAGGTATCCAAATGGGGCACATTATTCCAGGTAATGTCTAAACAACGCCAGGGGGAACAGTGCTATTATTATTTATGTCTCAGGCAAAATGCTTCCACTAATCCACTCCAAGAGAGAGGGAAAAAAACTAAGGCTATTGGGATATATCTCAATTAATTCATTCATAGCAATGGTTGGTTTGGCATATTTATCTCCTAGGTATTTGTATACAAGCCAAATCTAATCACAATGAATGTGCATATAAGCTTCCCTCACGTGAGCTGTTTTTTAACACTTTGGCTTCGTTTCTCCATATTGGTTGACTACAGGACAATATGAATTAATAATAATAAGAATAAAAAAGAGGTTCTTTGTCTTGCTATGTAATCCACAAGCCATTCTGGAACAGTTTCACTGAAATATAATAGAATCCTATTGGATTACTCCTATGTGAATTGCAGGCTATGGACACGTTTTTTTAACAAAATCTTTCATAGCCATGCTTTTGCTTGTAAAATTATTTAGTACTATTTTGTTTAGTGTTGAAAAAGAAATTACTAAGGTTGTGAAAAGAGATTCAGCATTTGAAGATTTACCCATGCTTAATAAATATTCCAAATTATCATCAGATTCTCTATGCCAATACTGCTGACACAAAAGGTGTACAGGTTTTTCACAGTTGTTAGCCCGCATAAAATGTACTATCTATGCTTTCAGAATTTTTTTCATCTTGCAAATGCAAATGAAACCAAGTTTTTTTGCAAATGTCAATTATTTTGCAAAGACAGAATATATGCCCAGTACTGAATTTGCAAGAATGTTATCTTGCCCTAATCAGTCTCATAGTCATAGGAGCTGATTCTGTTCTTCACAAGATACTTGAAAGCCTGGCTTTTTTCTAGCTTCTGGATTAGGATGAGCTGTGCATACTGTTTAAGATGTTTAAGTCACATATATGAGTTTCCTAACCTGTGTATAACAAATTTTATTATAAATTTTAATATATTTATAGGAGACTCAGAGTTGTTGCAAGCCCTAGAAGTTTTAAAAGGTAAACAACAAACAAAGGTAAGATCAAAACTCTATTGTCTAATATGATGGCTTGTAACCATACTGCCTTTCTTATGAAGTGATACAATGCAGTTCAGTAAATATCCATCTCTATAATAATCTCATTTAAATGTGACCACAATCAGTTCCTATTATGAACCTATCTGGTTACTAAGATCAGCAGGTTAAAATTTCCTGTACATGAAGACATTTGAAAAAAAAAACCCACCATTATCTATGGCATATAGGAAAAGATCTGTTCTTGTGTTATTCCTAAATTGTGAAATGACTCTGCCCCTGACATATATAAATGTGAATACCTGTATGTTAAATTGAATCACCCGGAAATGTCAACTATTTCAGAATAAAGTGGCCTGGCTGTTGTCAGGTACACACCAAATATGGCACACTACACCTGTGCCATGGGCTTTGCACTTGTTTCCCAATAGTTATGGAGTGCAGTTCAATCTGTTGTTTTTCAGCTACATTGCTTGGCTCTGAAATAGCACCAGGATTATCATCTCCAATCAGTCTTCATCTGCCTTTGTTTTAGGAGAAAGACTTTTTGCAAAGTAAAGAGAATAGAGGATTGTGCAGTGCTGCTTCTCAGTTGTTATGCCTAACAGATGATGCAATAATCTTCTATTTCCTTAAAAGAAGATGATTTATTAAGTTGCTCAAAACCGAGTTTCCTAGGAAGTGTTTGAGTTGTGATTATTGCCACATACTTATTGATTTCATTTTGTCTTACTATGATTGTTTTCTATTTAACTTATTATATTCATATTCTGTGGACAAATGTAATATATAAATAAATATTCTATATATGATGCCCTTTTAAACTTGCTATTTTATTTCCAGATTTTTATTGTTGTTTAACTATTTTTTTAAATAATCTTGTTTCTGTTTTTCATGTTCCATTTTTCATTTATTGGCAGTATCTTTGTAGAAGGATCCTATGATGCAATGCATCAGCAACTCCTGTTCATCTCCAAAATTTATTGCACAAAAGCAAGGGACTTTAAGAGTCTGTCTTTCTTGTCCCAATGCACAATAGACAGATTTTCCAGCAAGAAATCAACACTTTTGCTTCCTGAGTAGAACATGCTCCATAACATGTAAGCTGGGGGAATGATTCACAACCCCTCCGCTTTGGCTAGCAGGAACAAAAGTTAAATCCTTCATTGAATTCAAGTCTCAAAGGGAAGCAGAAAAAAGCATGACTTGTCTGGCAGGCCCAAAAGGAGTTTTCCCAATTCTACCTTTTTTTGTTTAAAAAGCCTTGTTGTAAGAAGTGAAGAAGAGAGTACAGCAAGTAGAATGGTTCCTTTTTATTCAATTTGTTGTTAACTATAATGTTTTGACTTTTAATACTCAATATTTTAATGAATTTACTGTTCTAATTATTTTATATTATTTTATGATATTCTCAGCTAACCAGAGTTGCTTGATAGTGAGATGAGTGGCTTATAAATTTAATAAATAAATAAAAATAAAATAGTAGACAGAGGAAATGACCTTGAGGGGCTGAGGAAGACCTGCGACTGACGCAATTGTCAAAAGAAACTGAGTGTCGGGCAGAGCTTTGATCTGACAAAAAGTCTCAGGCAAGATCTTTCTTAGTGTTCACCAAAATAAAGGGAGGGAGAGGAGAGTGTACATTCAGACGTTCAAGATCCGTTACTGTACTAACAAAAGCAATATTGGCCAACATACTTTTGGTTTCCTAGTTCTGATCTATCTGGAAGGGCTGACATAATAAATTAAGAGATTGCTGGAAGATGTGAGTAGAAAAAGAGCATAAAATGTAGGGAGCCTGGACTGGGATACAAGAAACCTCCAGGAAGAATGACATTTAACTGTGAAAAATGGAGAACAGTTATCCAGAATCACATGAAAGGTAAAACTATCTGGATTCATGGCAAACAGTGGTAAAGTGGTTTCTTTGGCACCTGAAAATGATAGAACAAATTCTGGATTAGCCCAGAAGTCTCCAGGAAAGCAAAGACATAAAGCTGACTTAAAACTGTCCATTTACTTATTTACTTATTTATTTATTTATTTAATTTTTGTCAAACAAAAATGAAAACACGAATAATATAAAAATAAAATGACAGGGACAATAGGCACATTAATGTACTTATGCTGCCCTCTTTATGGATCTCTTAAATATGAACTGAGGTCCACAGAAGTCAATTTGTCACTAAAACTGTGAAAATTTGTAGCTGAGACAACTGAATCAGGTAGAGCATTCCAAACTTCGACAACTCTATTACAAAAATCATATTTTTTACTGTCAAGTTTACAATGGTTTACATTAAGCTTAAAATGGTTGTTTGTGTGTGTATTATTGCGATTAAAATAGAAAAAGTCATTTACAGGTTAAACATTACTACGTATAATTTTATATGGAATACCTAAGTCCAACTTGTACGCAATACCTAAGTCCATTTACAAGAAGCAAGGTGAATTCTGATAAATATTAAATCATAGGGACCACCAAGTTAGAATGAACCATAAGTATTATATGACTTATTATCTGATATGAGTTATTTCCTCCATTTGTTTCTGATAAAATCTAGTAATGTTTCTATCTGAAAGTTATTGTTCTTGTGCAAACCAAACTGACCTTGGTACTTCTGTTCCATTTTAATAGATAGGCCTAAATTGTAGATTAATATCAAGTATTCTTATAGCATTTTATGGGACATTGCTGATTAAACCACTGTTTACAATTTTGCCAATATTTGACCCTTATTTTACCCATCTACATAAGGCAATGCTTGTGATTTCCTGAAAGTAAAAAGAAGGTTGACCTATTTTAAACTATATTTTTGTTTTTCTTTGACTCCTCTTTAGGAGAAAGAGATTCTTTTTCTGTGGCAAAATGTCTCAAAATGCAAGGCTTGGGAAATGGTGCTACAGAGTATTATTATTAAATATACGCAACAGTGTGAAATAATGGCTGCCAGTTCTTTAGTTAGTGTAGGCCTTCATACTTATCAAGTTCTTCCCAATAACCTAGGATATCATAATATATTGGCATAATATTTGTGGAGATCTAAGCCATAGGTGGCCTTTTGTAATTGACATATGGAAATTTTTATTATCATTATTATTACCATTATGAACAGATTGGAAAAGGAACGGAAGGAAACATAAATGTAAACAATCAGAAGAGAAAAGTTGAGTCCTTTGGCAGCTTATCTCAAGAAACCTTGGAAGAATCTTTTTATATTAAACAGATTGATGTACTTACTATAATTGAAACTTTTTATCCACAGAATAGCATTAAAGTCACCCTATTGTTTTTATTGTGTAGATCTTGCTTCCTTGATACTGTCCAGTTGAGAAGAGCTCATGATCAATTTATTGGCAGGAAATACTCAAACTCCAAGAGGCAGTCCTTCTCTTTCTCATAAAGGGGAAGAAATGAGGTTGGGACATGTCCCATCTCCAAAAATAAGTGGTGGCAGATGTACTACCAAGCAGCAGAATCAAGGCTGGGAATGAGGAATATTTTTTGGGGGGGCTAGTGCAAGAGGTCAAGTGGGAACTGATGAGTAAGACCTACTTCTTGCTCAGGCAGCCCGAACCTTCCTTCTGTCCCTGGATGCATCCATAAATAAATAAACAAATAAGCAGTCAGCATTACTGGGTAACAAAGCTGTCCATACAAGGCAACAGTTTAAAGATTCCATTTTCTCAATCATCATCTCTGCCTCAGTAAGCCCATATGAACTTGCATAGGAAATGGGCAAAATTATTTCAGTTTGAAAGTGATTATTATTATTTGGAAAGATAGAATTAAAAGACTATTAAAAAAATCCTAATATATTTCTAAGACATGTTTACCTAGTTCCTCAGAAATATCTATGAGCAGACACTTTACGTAATTCCCTATGTTCATGTCTCAGAACAGATTTTTAAAATGCACATTTTAAGACTATGAACACTTTCTATTGCTTTATAGCTGACAGAATAATAGGTTTTGTCAAGGGACATTATGATCCACTACTGCTGGATAAATACATAAAACATGATGGCAAAGGTCTGGTGGGACTTGAATCAATTTTCTTCTGCCATCAAATAAATGTCACATTAGATGTAAAGCATGCTGCATTCTATGTGGTCCTCTGTTTCCATTCATACTCATTTTGGAAATTCTGTTTCAGATGAAAAGTTTGCATACCATCTGCAACAGGTATTGACAAACAAACTAGGACAATATAATGAACAGAAGAAGGAGATAATTAGAGAAAGAAGAACAAAGAGGCATTAGAAAAATCTCAGCATGAACTGACTTTTTAATGGAATTAAATTAAGCAATTACACATATAATCAGAGAATCTAGAACACGGGTGTCAAACTCACTGTTATGTTGCTGTCATGTGACATTTCATGATGCTTTTCCCATTAACGGAGCTGGGGTGGGCATGGCCTACGTGAAACACATCCGGCTCACTGATCTAGAAGCTATGTATATCTGTGAGACTTACATCTAAAAATTTGTCATTATAGTTGATAAGGTCACCTGCTTTTTTTAAAATTTAGGAGGAAAGTCAGAATTGTAACACTTTAGTCTTGTGTGTTTTTAATTCATTGTGTTTTGTAGTGGTATGTATGCAATCTAGTTAGTTCATTTAATCAATAAACAGGTTTTTAAAATGGGCTTTTGAAAGGTACAGGTGAAATATTGAAAATTTGCATTGAAAACATTAGTTATTACCATGAAGCCAATTCTAACATGAAGCATATATTGCTGAAAAGAGATATGGTTATTGTTTTTAGCATTAAAACCTATCATACCTTGGGAAAGGGGAACTAGACAAAATCTTTTAAAAAGGAAGAAATAAAAAATAGATCTTCAGTTACATTTGGAAAACTGTAAAAATAATCTATCATGTGAAATCTTATTATTAAGGTAATATATTTGTTTTCGGATTTTACCATCACTGATTACAGGTAGGAACTCACATATTAGTATTCTTCATTTTTTTAAAAAAATCTTCAGTAAGGAAAGGTACATGTCCAGTTCTAGCCTGTTACAATATTTTCTTTTTTCCTTCATTTGTATGTTTAAGCTAAGAGCTTCCTTCTGAAGCTGAATTTTAGAGGGAAGAGCATTTATCTTTGGATTACTCATGTTCTACTTTCTTTATAGCATCCTACATGGCTTCTTAAAAGAAAAATCTAAATCTTTAAAAAAAAATAGTTACACACATAATATTCCTTTGATTTTCCATCCATGCTGACTGGAATATATAACTCAGAGACAGATCAGACCTCAAGTTATATTACATGATACTATATCTACATATTCAAGTATACTCTGGCTATATTATTCATGCCTCAAATTCATATATCCCAAACCTTTTCCATGCTGTAGCATAAGGGTAAAGAACACACAATTCCAAATACATGAATGAATAGTATGAAGAGAGAAAGAGACAGAGACAAAGGGAAATATATATACCTGGGAATCACAAGATACTTATTTGGCTGTTCTTGGTTTACAAAAGTTATTGTAAAAGTTTTAAAATTCTTCAGTTCCTAAATATTTCATTCTGCTCACTTTTATATAAAACAATGGTATGTTTAAGTCCTTGCTTCAATTTACAGTAGCTTGTGCTCCTTGACAGAGTTTTCTTCCTTGGTGGTTAATGGGATAAATATACTGTTAAATAATTAGGCAATATTGTAGATGAAAAATATTTATGTCATAAAAAAGTAAGTATTTCTAATATTTTGGGATGTTGTATGTTGAAAAAGTACAGAAAATGAAATGATAAATAATACAAAAACAAAACTTATGGAAATAACTGAGTACATTTACTCATAAAAAAGAAAATTAAAACATAAGATGGGTGAAAAAATGCTATGCAGAGACTGAAATAGTTCAAAAGGCCAGATTTAGAACCATGAATGGAAATTAGATGGAAGCATATTTCAATTTAACAGTAGGCAAAAACTACCAACAGAACAAATTGCTTGATGATGGAGTTTCTGTCTTGGGAAGTGATAGTCACTTCTATCTGTCTAAGGACAAGATGTATAATAATTTGTAATGCTATAATTTGTACATAGAACAAGTGGCAGGAATACATGACCTTCAAGTTATTTTATGCTTTGATGATTCTATAATGTCCAGATACTAATAAAAGTAGGCAGCACCCAATGCAATTATTGTAATTTAGGACAAAATTTTATTCAAGGATTGATTTCTCAATTAATTCATACATTTGTTTCAAAATGAATCCGGAAAGGACTTTTTCAATTGGTTAATATTGTTGAAACATTGATTAATCTGTAAAATGATACAAGAACTTGCACAACTGATATGGTTAATTTAAGTATCTTCTCTTAACTTTCTAAAGAGAAATTAAATGCTTAGCTGAATAGCTAGAGCAAAGGCATTATTGACTGTTAATTTATACAACTGCTCAGTGTATATAATGTCCTTTCATAAAATCTGTAGCAATCCAACTCAGGACTCTAAACTACAGATATAATTTGCATAAAACAGTTTTGTTAGCTCGGCTACAAGGCAATCAGGCACTAGGAATTCTAAGACACACTGAATGTAACAAGCACCAGGAAGATAAGTAAAAGTGTTAACCTCAGGAATTAAGACCTGGCTGAGAAGAATTAACAAAAGCACTGGAAACTCATTATTTAGAGGTCTAACAATTCTTAAACTTTTTTGTTTAATCTAAAGGAGCTATTATATATGCTTATTACATATTCCAATACTCATATGAATGAAACCATCAATAATGTTAACCTTATCAATCACACTGAGTACTATGTCCTATTGTGTGAATGAAGGCTATATTTAGTTACTTTTATCTTACCCTATCAAATAAAAGAATAAATTACATGATGGAGCTTGTAACGCCAACCTCTATAAACTTTTTTATTCTTCTCCACAAAACAAATTTCTGCCTCAATGCAATTGTGTTCTGGTCTCCAGTTCAAATATACTCCTGGGAAATAGTCTATAAAACCTTGTTCAATTGATTCATTTTCTTCACAAGTACTTGTTGTACAATGCTATATAATCAAATATTTCCTTATACGTTTACAATGGCAATTGACAACAATTGTATGACTGAATTGCTTTATATTCATCTCTGTTCTTTATATATCTTGCAAAATTACAAATCATAAGCTAAGAACCAAAATCCCACTAAGATACAAGTAAATAAACTATCACTGAAGTTCTTGATTATTTGAAGTTGAAGTGAACCAGAAGAATATACTGCATTAGTGTGGACATTAACCTCTTAGCTTATAATTTATTTTGTGGTGTCCTTGATACTTGGTAACATCATCAGTGCTGGTGAAATTAAGGTTTGCCTCCTAGTTATGTACAGTAGCTTGTCCTGCCAGTGTTGGTGGAGATATCATTTTCTCCTTTGTAGGTCCTTGCTTGGGGTATTATTTTCTGCTTGATGTTAGTCCTACTTATTTGGGTGTTGGCTGCTAGATGTTGGCTGTTGGGTCTCTTCTCTTGGATATAATTTATTTTCCAGCAATGAACAATGGACCTACACACTTCACTCTTGCTCCTTCTTTCTTTTGTACATTCCAATTTCAGCAATATAAATCCTGACACTTATTCTAATAAATCTTGAGATTTTTTTTCTGTTTAGTAAGATCACATTGAACCTCAAAAATCAATTTCACAAATCTCTATTAAACTTCTGGACCCAGATTTTGTATGAAGATAGTAAAATGAATACTGATGTTAGCATGGAAGGACCTCAATCAATCTCACTCAGAATAGAGCTGGCAGGAACTTTAGAGGTCTTCAGGTCCAACCCCCTGCTCAAGCAGTAGACCCTATACCATTTCAGACAAATTGCTGTTCAATCTTTTGTTCAAAATCTCTAGTGATGAAGGACCTACAACTTCTGAAGGCAAGCTGTTCCATTGGTTAATTGTCTAATTAAACTGTTAGGAAGTTTCTCCTTAATCCCAAGTTGCTTCTCCATCTAGTTTCCATCTATTGTTTCTTGTCTTGCCTTCTGGTGCTTTGAAAAATAAGTTGACACCCTCTTCTTTGTGGCAACCCTTCAAATACTGGAATACTAGTATCATGTCATCCCTAGTGACCATGGCCATATCCAATTCCTGCAACCGTTCTTCATGTTTTGTCTCCAGGCCCTTAATCATCTTAGTTGCTCTTCTTTGTACTCTTTGTTCTTTGTATCTTTCCCCAAGTATCATTTTTTTTTGTAATGTCGTGACCAAAACTGGATCCAGTATTCCAGGTGCTGGATCATTTTTAAGAGCTGAGGTGGCGCAGTGGTTACACTGCAATACTATAGGCTGACTCACTGTCCCTCTAGGAGTTCAATTCTGAGTGTTTCAAAGTTGATTCAGCCTTCCATTCTTGTGAGGTCAGTAAAATGAAGACTCAATTGTTGGGAGCAATATGCTGACTCTGTAAACTACTTAGAGGGGGCAATAAAGCACTATGAAGTGGTATATAAGTTTAAGTATTTATTGCTTATTATTGCTAAAGTCTAAATATGCTATGTCCACAGGATTTTGCTGGTCTACTAATTTAGTCGCTTTGTCAAAGAATGAAATAAGATTGGTTTGGATTGTTTTTAACAAACCCATGCTGTCTACTAGTTATGATTTTTGGTTATTTTTTCCAATATCTTCCCAAGTATTGAAGTTAGGCTGATTGGTCCGTAGTTTCCTGGTTCTGTCCCTCCCCAGCTTTTTTTTAAAGATGGAAATCACACCAGCTCTTTTCCAATCCTCTGTTAGGTTCCTGGTATTCCAGGATTTTTGAAAGATATGGTACAATGGTTCTCAGATAATATCTACTAGCTCCTTCACATATACATTATTTAGCAAATAAAAAGACAGAAAGAGAAAGAAATGTTTGTGGAATTTCACAGAGACTATGGAAGTTTTTTATGATAAAAATTGATGGCAGAACTATGTCTGTCTGTCTGTCTGTCTGTCTGTCTGTCTGTCATAGTACTTCTTACTGGATGATATCTCCAATACACTGTTTATTAATGTTCTAAAAATCTAAAGTAAATCTGTTACAGAGCAAAAACTCTAATATCTTATACAACTCTTAGAAACTAATGTTATCTAAGAGAACTAAAGATAAGGGATGAATGAAAAATAATGCTTCTTTCCCTATAATTTTAGTTAAAATATAGATATTTCTAGATGAAATAGGAAATAATCCTTCAAATGAGCTCTTTGGTTATCACTATTTTTCTATTCACACAAATCAACAGAAACATTAAAAATGTATTGCTTTAATTGAATGAAAAATGGAAGCCTCCTGGCACCAGGTTAAATGAAATAAGACTATGAGATCAAACTTTGCAATTATCTCTTAGTGGTTCTTGAGATAAGCATTTTCATGTTGTATTTTGTGCTTTATAAATCTGCTTAATCATTGTTTCAAAGTTTCAGGGTTGTACTGTGCTTGGAGTTGAGACTGCTGCCAGGAACAAGGAAATCATATGAATTAATTTAATTTAATTTAATAATTGGACTTGTATGCCGCCCCCTCTCCAAAAGGACTCGGGGCGGCTCACAACTAAAACAACAACAATAAATCCATTAAAAACAAATTAAACAGTACAAGCCCAGGTAAAATCAATTTAAAACCCCCTCCCTGAAATGTCAGTCCAGCCCGGCCTGTTCAAACAGCCAAGTTTTCAGATCGTGGCGGAAAGAGTGGAGATCCGGAGCCAAACGGAGCCCCACAGGGAGTTGGTTCCACAAGGCAGGAGCCGCTATAGAGTAGGACCTTCCCCGGGGCACCGCCAGCCGACACTGTCTTGCAGACAGTACCCCAAGAAGTCCCAGTCTGTGTGCTCGCACAGGGCGATCGACATTCGATGTCGGCAGGAGACACTCCTGCAAATAATATCACCTGCATCCCAAACAACTAAATAAGAGTTTTCCCACTGAAGTTTAAGTTCTGATTCTCCACCCTACCTCCACTCTCCTACCGATGAAGCTTTGTGATAATATTCCATGGGTTGGCACTTTGTTTACCTAACCCTATCACAATGCTATGATGAAATTTCTGCTCTTTATTCTCAGTATGACAACAGCTGATGGCAAATGTCAACTCTTGAAGCTTTCATCTCTGCCATCCTCAGGTGAAAAAATCCATCTTGCTGAAACTTTCTAATACTGAAGTACATAAATATTGTGACCAACACATTCCTTTGAAATGTTAAAGTTGACAGCAATTTCCCTGTGAATGATGCACCAATTATTCTTAATCAACTCACCAGCTTCATGTGAAACTCATCAATTGTTACCATAGGTTGTCCCCTTTTTTCCTGATTTAACAAATAAACTATTCCCTCTCTCTCATTTTTATAAGTTTGAATCAAAAACTGCAGAGTCCTCACATCAACAGGGTCATCACCATTAAAACCTACATTTGGCAGTAAATTTTAATTGGATCAAGGACTATTAATTCAAACATGGCCCAATAAATATTCAGGCTTCCATTTCATGAGCAATAAGAATACAACCTTCTTTCACAACAGCTTTTCACAAATTCAAGTGAAAGAACTGTTTCTAAAGAACATGTCAGAGCTGCAGTACTGTCATCTGTGAGTGATTTATAACTTTCGATGCATTACTTTTCATTCAACCATTGTAGATTAATCTGATCTACAATAGGTATTATGCCAGTAAATTAAAAAAAAGTTTTGAAAACATTTGTATATGTCAAAATCTGAAGAAATTAAAGATATAATAAAGGAGATCCATGGAAACACAGAATATTGACTGTTCTATAGAATAAAGGATCATGGAAATTATATTTCAATTTGCAAAATGAATAGAGCTTTTGTTGGACTGACAACCAAGAGGTATTATGCTGTAGCTAAAATGTTTTTATATTACAATAGGTGCATACAAATACTGTAGGTATATTACAGAAGCAGAAAATATCACTCCATGAAATTGGGCTTTGAATCATCCCAGTCAAGAAAATGACACACTAGAGAAAGGAGCACATAAATCTCCCTCTCTTGTCCCTACCCAATCCCCAAGTATCCTCCCCCCCAAAAAAGGAATCTTTCATTGGCAAATCAGCTGTAACCTATTTTAATTCCACATATGATCCTACAAATTATAATGGAAGTAACATATAGAAATGTCTAGAACTGAAATGGCCCTTTGCTGTACTGAATATGATGCATTCTTGTTTTAATCAACAATTATCTTCTTTTAAAAAAGTGATTTTTTTCTTAATGGTCATTTATTTGTAAAACAAAACAAACCAGAAATTCACGTTTTTGCTGTTAAAAACCATCTCAAATCAGGTTTATTTAAAACTATAACACCAGCAGAGCTATTCTTCTGAATAAATATTAAACACATATTTCTTATAGACATATCTCATTCAGAATATGTTTTATAATGCTTGTAATATTATTACAGAGGTCATTGCAGAACACAAATGCTAAATATATACCAGCCAGAAAATAATTCAAATTTGGTAATGGAGAAAAGGAGGACCTTTGTTCATTCACTACTACCTACATTTCTTAACAGACATATAAAAACCAGCCAATGACTCAACAATTTTAACTATGATATATTAGACTAAATGTGCTATTATATATAATATTATATAAATCATTTTCTTTAAACAATACTGACAACTCTGCTTTTTCTTTAAAATTAATTAATTAGTCATGTAGTTTTGGTGAGATAACAACAACAAACATGAAAAAATTTGGGGGGAAAAAGGAAAGCAATAAAGCAGAATTATATGGACTCCTTTCAGGGCCCAGGTATAGGATGGAAACAGCATTGGTTGCTGTTTTGGATGAACTCTGGTGAAATGTATCCATTTTTGCCCTATTTGGTCTGTGGTTTTTGATCATTCTGGGCAGTAAGGTGTTTGATTATTCTGGGCAGTTATGCTGGTTCACCACCTTCTTCAAAGCTGATTTCAGTCAGTGGTGGTTGGGAGGACAGCTACCATCCTCAGCTCCTGCTATGTGAAGTGGCCCAGGATTCAGTACTCTCTCGCCTTCTGTTTAACAACTACATGAGGACATTGGGTGAGCTCATCCATCGACATGCATGAGGTATTAGCAATATGCTAATGATATCTAATTGTACATATCTGCCCCAGCCAATTAAGTGATGCTGTGAACATCTTTATTTAATGCCTGGAGTTCTGAAGCTCTGGATGAGGAACAACATACTGAACCCTGGCAAGACTGAGTAGCTTTGGGTTTGGGGGGGGGCTTCTGATTATGCCACTTTTGGTACTGGATGGGTGGCATTGCCCCAGAGAGACCATGTGAACAATCTAGGGTTCCTTCTGGACTCATGACTCCTGCTCAGGTGGCAGTTGTGCAAGGATGGCCTGTGTGCACTTTCGTGTTGTGCAGTAATTACCCTTATTGGAGGGTTCTGCTCACTATCACTCATGTTTGGTTTCTCTAAGTGACTCTACATGGAACTTTCCTTAAAGAACATCTGGAAGCTTCAACTAGGGCAAAATGCAGTGGCATGGGCAGTTAGGTGTGCTTCTAGATGGGTACACATCATATCTCTGCTTTGTATGCTGCATTGGTTGCCAGTTTGCTTCCAGGTCCAATTCAAGGTGCTATTTATTTATCTTTAAAACCTTTCATGGCACAGGGCTAAGTTATTTGAGGGACCACCTGTCCTTGATTACATCTGCCTGCCCCATCAAGCCTGGCAGAGAAGGCATGCTGCAGGTCCTATCTGCCAGGGAATTACATCTGTTGGATGCCAGTAAGTGAGCTTTGCCACAATGCCCGTTTTGTGGTATCTTCTTTCCCAAGAAGTGAGATTAACTCGGTCCTTCTGCAAGTCCTTCAAGATCTGGCTATATTATCAGGCCTGGGGGCTCCAGGAGACTGGGAAATTTATTTATTTAATTTATATGCCACTCTTCCTACAGTGAAGCAGCTCTGGGAAGCTTACAATGTCATAAAAGCAAAAGTAAAAAAAATTAAAATATTAAATATTCAAATCAACAGATATTAGGTAAATTAGAAACCATGACCCAACACAGTGGGAGTGGGATTTTTTTCCTATTCCATTAGCCATCTCCACTGTGGAAAGTCCCCATTGGACCCTAGGTCAATTAATAGAGCCAGGTTTTGAGGATCTTTCAAAAGGCCTAGGGGGAGTTGGGAGCTTATGTCACCTTGGCAGGCACAATGCTCCAGAGGGTGGGAGGCATGTCAGAAAAGACCCTAGACTCCACCAACCAGAATACTTTGACTGATTAGGTCCACAGCATGGCACTTCTGCCATTTTGTGATGGTCCCTTACTGTGGTTATTATTGTTCTCTCCTGTTTTATGTGCATTCTCAATGCTTATTTTTTAATTGTGATTGTTTTTATGTGTTTTTAATTAAATGCTGTATTCTGCCTAGAATATCTTTAATGTGAGATTGGTGACTATATAAATATCATAAATAAATAAATAAATTTGGCTGGTTCGCCAGCTTCGCCCGTTTCTGGACCGGGATGCCCTGCGTGCAGTCACTCATGCCCTTGTTACTTTGCGACTTGACTACTGCAATGCTCTCTATTTAGGACTGCCCTTGCATACCATCCGGAGATTGCAGCTGGTGCAGAATGCGGCGGCGCGGGTGGTGATGGGAGTTTCCCGGTTCTCCCATGTTACCCCCCTCCTGCGCTGCCTGCATTGGTTGCCGGTGGCACTCCGGGTGGGATTCAAGGTTTTAACTCTAACATACAAAGTCCTTCATGGCATGGGTCCTTATTATTTAAGGGAGCGACTCCTGCCGACATCGAATACTAACCACCCTGTGCGAGCACATAGACAAGGACTCCTTGGGGTCCCGTCGGCTGGGCAATGCCGGTTGGTGGTCCCCCGAAGACGAGCCTATTCTGTTGCGGCCCCTGACCTCTGGAATCAACTTCCCTTGGAGCTCCGCCTGGCCCCTGACCTTCGCACCTTCTGCCATGATCTGAAGACCTGGTTGTTTAACCAATCCGAGCTGTGACCCTTTGGGTGGGGTGGTTCTTATTTTTGTACTTTTGTAATTATATTCCTTGGGGCTTGTTTATTCTTTTTTAATTATTTATTGTTGTCGTTGTTTTAATTGTGAGCCGCCCCCAGTCTTCGGAGATGGGGCGGCATACAAGTCCCACTAATAAATAAATAAACAAACAAACAAATAAATAAATAAATAAATAAATAAATAATCTCTAATGTGTGGTTCTACAGATGTGTCTGGCTTTATTTTTTGAGGATGGGAAAGTTCACACATAATCAGGGAACATTTGGGAAGACTGTACTAGAGCAACTATCTATACAGTTTGGGTAAATTGTTATTCCATTGAAAACTGAGGCATCTACAGTAATGTGGCAGGTATATCAGTGATACACTTAATAGTATGGATTCAGGTGTAACCAGTTAAAGAAGGCATACTGAAATCACTCAGAATTACAGAATGTCAATAATATCAATGGATCTAAATTGACTAAAGCTAAATCCAATTCCTGTTTCTTCATTCATTAAAGATGAATTTAACAAACGGTTAAAGATACAATTACCTAACTGTAAGTAAAATATTTAAGTGTAAAAGAGTAAACATTTATATCAAAACTAAGCAAGATTCATGGCCATAAAAGCTACCTCTATTTGTCCATAACAGCATGGCTTCATGTTATCAAAAGAATAGGATTTGATCTATTAAATATTAGGAAATACCTTAAGAAAATCTTACAGCACTGTTTCCACCAGAGAGACACTTAACCTAATTATATTACATTAACATGGTAGATAACTTCAGGACATACAGCTATTGTATCAACATTGAAATCTAGGAAAATTGAACATCTTTCCAGTATTTCATGCCTTAAGAAGAAGAATATGACTCCTATGATATGCGTCTCTTTGCTTTTAGGTCATTCATTTTCAAAGTTAAAGGACTGTAAAATACTTTGTGAAACAAAAAGAGAAGAGAAATGTTCATTTAAACTTCACATTTTTTGAAGACTTTCAGGATTATAATGTAATATAAATATATGCTATACAATAAAAATGACATCTCATAATAATAATAATAATAATTTATTTGACTTGTATGCCGCCCTTCTCCCTAAGGACTCAGGTCGGCGAACATTAAAACAGCACAAAATAGTGCAATGTCTATGTCCATGATGGCAAACCTATGGCATGTGTGCCGGAAATGGCACACAGAGCCATCTCTGCGGGCATGCAAGTGTCGCCGCAGCTCAGTGCTACTGTGCATGAGTGCGCACCTCCCACCAGCCAGCTGATTTTCGGGTATCTGCCATGCATGCATGGGGGCACATGCAGGAGATGTGTGTGTATGCATGTGGGGGAGAACAGGGATCCCGTGTGCATGCGCAGGGGATGTGGGAAAGTAGGGAGTCCTGCAAGCATGCACAGGGGTGAGGGGAGCACAGGAGTCCCATGCGCATGCACAGGGGGGGGAGAGCATGAGGGACTTGCGCATGCATTGTATTATGGGTGCGCATGTGCACGCTTTTGGCACACGATGAGAAAAAGGCTAGCCATCACTGGTCTATGTCATTCATGCTTAGGTATTTTACAATTATGTAATTATTACTGTTTAAGAATTTTCCAGCGACCAATCAATACTGGATGTGAAAATTAGAAACACAGGCCATAACCTCATTGGTAAGGTAGAAAAGAAATATTTTAAAGTCTACTTGATTCCTTTGCCATGAAACAATTAAAATTAAATCATATAAAATCACAAATATCCCATAAGGATTGCATCATCCTTTGTAGTCCAAGTCTGGAGGGAAGAATTAGGTTACTTTTTTTAATCAGTGGGACTTGAAGAATGTTGGCCTCTGCTCAATTGTATAGGAAATGCATAAATTACAGAAGACTGAGAGACCCTCAAAGAACTAGTCATATACAACAAAGAACTTTATAAGTAACAATCATTACCTTGAATTGCATCCAGAAGTCTACTAGTAACCTGTATAACTTCCAATCTGAAGCATGCTAATAACTGTCTCTGCTGCTATATTCTAAACCACCTGCATTGCTGAGATGCAGCTCTAAATAGGACAGAGTAAAATAGCTCAAATGTGACACATAACCCCCATGTGTTGGATCTTGATGACTACGAGTGGATTGAAATTCCAAGCTTTGAAGTTTCACTGTCAACCTGGTGATGACATCTAGCAACCTAAGAAGGGAGGTGGCTCTTTAGGAGATAGCAGATAGGCCAGTACTGCAACAATGAAGTGCTGTCCTGTAGCACTAAATCTTAGCTAGAGAAGCTCATGCCTGGTTATCTTCTTAACACATCTCTAAAAGTTATTAAACTCTTACCAAATATTGTACTGCAGAGATGTTTTGGAAATAAGCTTTTCAGAATTTTCAGAGTTAGCTAAAGTGAAAGTGCACACAAGCTTACCAAATTCAATATTCTTTCCTTCCTTCCTCCCTCCCTCCCTCATAAAATATCTTCTATTTCTTGATTTCTAAAAGCAAATTTATCAAGCATCAGTAAGTATATCTTACTTTACAGTGTCTGTTTAATATAACTTTTCATATTAATAAGAGAAAATATGAAATGTATTTGAATTGGGCTACGCTATTGACAAAACAGTAATTAAATAACTGACAATTTACTATCTTAATGGAATGCTAAAGCTGTCGTTCCAAACAAATTTTAGTAGTGGAACAAGATTATTACTAAGATTCCTGCAGATGATAAAAATATAGTGTGTTTGATGGGCACTACACTTTTCAGACTTGTCAAATTATTTCAAAACACTTCATTTTTCTGTAACTTCCTTCCCTACCTACATGATAGAATAAATGACAGCCATCTTTGAAAACTAGTTTGAGAAGGATGCTAAAATGATCTTCACAACTAGCTTGGTATTGGTAATACAGGAATATTACAAATACATCGCATACAATTCTGCTCTTTTGATGTCATAAATGATTATTTATTCTCTCTTTCTAGCACATTGTCTCTACTGGTTTTTGCACAGTGAATCCTGTTATGTAGGAATTCTATAAACATTTCATTTGAACTATGTTCTAGACTTTGAACAACATTCAGCTATTTACTGGGGAGCCAAGGAATAAGGGAAAACTCAAAAAAAATAGTTAAGAAAAAAAGATGAAATATAACTGGAGGACTGAATCAGGAATATTTTTTTAAAGAAGAAAGGGCATTCTCAGTGGCAGACACTTCCCTTGAAAATAATCCATCCTCTGAAGTCAGGATGGCCTACAATTGTTTACTTTTTAGTAAAGCAGACCAAAACCATCCTCTTCCTCAGGGCTTCGTAGGGTTGTTTAACAGAGGTTTTAAAAATATTTGATGCTTTATTGATTTTCATGGATGTTTTAATATATGTAAGTTGTAACCACCTTAAGTTGTTTGAGTGGGTAGTATAAAATATTCCAGAAAATCAGAAATGATTCCTTATTTTCTATTTTAAATGTGCCCATACCCATGGAAAATTAATATCAATCCAAAGCTAGATATATTATGCATCAACATTAAGTTTGGTTTGGTCCACAATCTTACATTCAATTTGGATCTCTACAGCATAAATAGCACAGAATAAGCACATTGGGGCTGCATTAATTAATGATTAATCATACTTTGCAACCAGTAAGAAAATAAGAGAAAGAGGTACTAGAAGTCCATCTATGTCAATTTAAAACAGAATATTAAAAATAATCAAAACTAATTGTGGTAGAAACCAGGCCGAGGATTTCTGCACCAAAGTCAACTTGAGATAAATATGTATGCAGTTAAATAAACTGTATAGCTGAAACAAGATGGAATTGCTTCAAATCATATCAAAATCAAAATCAGAAAGAACCTTTGAGGCAACTTGGTGCTCTTGTATAAACAAAATGGCACAGTTAATGCCTCTCTATGCCTTCAGTAGCCTTGCTCTGTGGAAATTATCCACTTACTGCTGCTCAAAGGAAGCTGAAAAAAGAGGTAGCAGTTTTGAAATATGAAACGAAATGACAACTAATTATTTAGGAACAATAAGCACAAACTTGGAGAGAAATTTTTTTTTGCATTACAATACCAGTCATATGAAAAGAAGATACACTTGTGATATAAACCTACAAAATCGGATTTGTACAATGTTTCTCAATGTTAGCAAATTTAAGATGTGTGGACCTCATCTGTCAATATAGTTCAGGAAATTGAACTATGGAAATTGAAGACCTTACGTAATAAAATTGTCAAGGCTGGAAAACACTGGATTTGAATATTTCGAGCCATATTCAGCTATGAAGGAAAACACTTGAAAAACTGACATTAAAACTGACATTATTAATCTTAAAAACAGTCAGCCATTATTCCTCTATCAAAATTTCCAAATATATCTAAACCTTATTTTAATTTATATAGTCATCCAAATAATTAAAAGAAATTGCATTCAGCTTCAGCAAAAACCCCTGTATACATGTAATTTTTCATTTAATTAACAAGATGGAATTATTTTTAACCTCTTATTGAACATTAGATACTTATTACCTATGTAATAGTATGAAGATGAATCAGTATGCGTTTATTTATATCCAAGACTGAACCCAGAGAGCAAGTTTGAAAGTAATAGAACTCTGATTGTAAGACTGGCTGCTATAGCTTTAAGAAAAACAAAGGAATGTAAAGTCCATCTTTAAATGGATGAAGGCACTGAACTGAAACATTCCTTGGATATCTCCACCTACAAAAAAGTCTAATTATGGTTTTCACAGAAATCAATGAAAGACAGATGCAATAAAAGCAGTTCTGTATCTTCAAACTGAACTCCAATTAACATCCATCAGGAATTTCCAGCTGTCTAAAAAGAATCCTCAATCAAGAAAAAGTCTCTATGCAAAGCACCTTTGAGAACAGCATCAAAGACCTAGACGGAATTCTTGCAGAAACATCACATTCTCTGCTTCTGCAGGCAAGGAAGTTGGGGGGGGACGGGAACCGATGAATAAAGGTTGCTTGAAGAAAACACAAGAAGGCGTTGTTTTTCTTTACTCAGAAGTCAATTTCCTACAATTGGTATAAGTATTTTGATTTAGCATAGTGACATGATAGTTGTTAATTATAATTTACAATGGCAGTGCTTGCAAAAAAAGGAAAGAAAACACACCCATAAAGGAAATTATTAGGAATTTCCTAATATTCTCTTGGACACTTTTAGTTTGCTGATTTTGTTATTCTTAGCAGAGGAGTAGGCATTGTCTCAACTGATATTTGAAAGCACTTGAAATAAATATTAAATTTAATGAAGTCTCTCAAGCCATATTAAGGAAATAAAGCTCAACGCACCCCCCAAAACATTCATCAACTCAAATAATCAATTTTACAAAAAGGCATCAAACTTGATAAAAAGATAACCAGCAAGAATGTTGGAATAGGACCATGAAGGTTTGTTATTTTTCATACATCACAAAAATGGTATAAAAGGAACATATGAGAATGTATAAGATAAATTACTATTATATAGCAGCAGTAATATTTTATAGTTCATATTTTAAGTGATCTGAAATATCACTATATAAAATGTACTGTAAAACCTTTTGAAATTTTGGAGTAATTTTCAGCTCAAATGCTGAGGAAATTAGTATTAAATATAAAAATACAGTGAAATGCAGATTTAGCATAAGATAAAAAATAAACATTTTAAAGTGCATTTAGAGAAAATATACATAGGGTAAATATTTGTCAAACATATTTTAAATAATATGCTGTTTGTTTTGTTGTTGTTTTTTGTATCTTGAGGATGTAGAAATGAAATATGACAAATATACTGTATAGACAAATCTACATCTAGTTTACTATCTTCTTCATTGCATTATCCTACAGTAGGAGATAATATTTTTATACTAGAGTAGCTACTGAAATTCGGGAAAAAGTCTAGCAAATAAATCCACCCCAGATCCTTTTAAGAAACTCATATAGGACATGACTTTCAAAACATGATATTTGAGGACAAAAGTAAATTAATGAAATTTACTATTAAGTTTTCATAAAAACCAGGTAAATAGTAGAAGCACTTAAGATGAAAACTTTTCGCACACATTGTACCACTGAGTAGATTTGCTGATAGTTAATAAACACAATAATTGAAATTTTGCTTGTTATCTATTATTAATAATAAGGTAATTACTCTAAAGGTCCATATAAATTCATATAAATAGGTTACTAATGTGCGAAAATGACCCTGGGAGATGAATTAACTCATTAGATGATTGATTCTTATTAGTAATTATCCTTTCCTTTGAGAGTATAAAGATTCCCCATAAGTAAAATAGCATAGCCAACATAGTCTGATAATATTCTTAAAAGAATAATTTTTCAATTATGCCAAGAGATGTTCTGGCATGGGTTAGTAAGCTGAGTTTTCTTGGCTATACGAAGTTGGAAGGAAGTGAAATTCATATCATTCAGAGAAAATTGTATATCTCAAATGGCATTTTTAAAAAATTAAAATACTTTATCTAAAAAATTGGTATCAATATCTATAGGGAATAAGAACCATTCAAATCTTTAGTTAATGTTGCTGAGATTTTATTTTTAAAAAGATTGAACCCACAATTGAGCAAAGTCTTACTGTATAGATAAGGACATATATCATACATAATTACTAACTTGTTGATATATAGGCAATCATTTCCCAATTCTACCACTGTTATTAGCACCTATTAAGGTTTGTCCTATGTTGTGGTTAAAAACACAAATGTAATTTAGCTGGGTACATGTAGAAAGGAACCATACTATGGTTTAGTACTTGAAATTATTATACATTAATATTTTTTCATTTAAATACAAAACAGTTAATATATCACGAACGATCATTTCCTTATATTTTTAGTTTCTCACACACGTTAATTTACAGGAAAATTTTACTTTAATGGACAAGAACAGTAACAACAACAAAAGTAAGAAAATAATAACTGACATAGGGAAAAAATTGTGTCAGTACACAATCCAATCTATCCTCAATGTAAAAATTATCTACTATATCATAAAGCATAAGGCATTTGTTCTGATTTACTCTTTTCTGGGACAGAAATCCTTCATTAAATGCATGAAGTGATCAATAAACTGAATAGTTTTATGCATCCTGAAAGAGTGAAGATAAAAAAAGATGTAATTTTTTAAAAAAGCAGTGAGCTATTTTGAGTATTAGTACACCACCTGATCCTTTATATTGGTGTATTTAACTTGCAAGTTGTTCAGAACAAGCTAAAACAGGGTTTGGTTGCATTGGTGGCATATGAACAAAATTTGCCCAAAAGTAACAGACTGTCAGGCCTGTTCCAGCTTGGCATTTAGGAAAGAAAGACCCTCGACCAGGGGTGGGATTCTACCAGTTCGCACCTATTCGCTAGAACCGATTGTTAACATTCTAAGCAGTTTGGAGAACCAGTTGTTAGAAGAAATTACTGGCCTAATCCTGTAAGGAAGGCAGGAAGGAAACATTTTGGTGTTGCTTACAGAAACTGCCTCTCCGTTAACCCTTATTACATTCTTGACAGGACTAGACTTCCTGTCTCAGGAACATCTCTGAAGTTTTTTTCCCCTCCTTTGCTGGTACTTTGCTTGTGTGGAGTGACCATTCAAAGTTACAATGGCACTGAAAAAAGTGACTTATGACCATTTTTCACATTTACAACTGTTGCAGCATCTCCAGTCATGAGAGGCCAGGCGAGGAGATGCATGCCTCAATGCGAGTGATATTGAGTTGGCCACACCCAGCCAATAACATGGACACCAAGCCATGTCCACCCAGTCACATGACCACCAAGCCACACCCACAGAACCGGTTGTTAAAAATTTTGAATCCCACCCCTGCCCTCAACCCCATTTGTAGTGAAAAGGTATACTTTTACTAAAAGCCAGATCTGAGGATTCCTATGTAAACCCAGTAACTTTCTCTTCTCTAATACCCTTGGTCATCTTGTTAATGTCCAATAAAGTTCAAACCAGTTGTTTTGGTAACAATTGTAAAGTTTGGCACCTCTTTGGTGGCATCTGCATTCTGTTCCCATACCCTTGTCCTTGGATCATTGAACCCTTGTCTCTGGTTGGCACTTCTGGCTCCTGTCATCTCCCTTCCCTATATTCTCCCATCCCCCCAACCCATAATTTACGGCAGGATGCCATCAAAGTGAAGCAGGGCTACAGTGGTGTGATGGTAGATCTGACACAGGCATTCTGGGAATGCCACTTTTGTCATGGATACATTAAAACTGGTGATATACCCTGCTCCTTCTTTACCCTACTTAAAAGCATAATTTTAACACTTTGATAGACTAAAAACATGAAAGGCAGTGGAGAACAAAGGAAAGTATACCTGTTGATCAACATATGGAAGATTGTAACTTAGAATGTAGGAAGAATATATATAAACATCAAAATTGGTTATTGAATTAATTTAAAACATTATATACACTGGTTGTGAAATGAAGAGAAAAGGGAAAGATGCAAGAGATGTGAATATGAGAGTACAAGTCCTGGGCTGAACACACTATTTCTATTGTTAAGTGAGACATCTGTTCAGTTAATTTTTACGACCTTTCTTGCCCCAGTTGTTAAGTGAATCACTGCAGTTGTTAAGTTAGTAACATGGTTGTTAAGTGAATCTGGCTTCCCCATTGACTTTGCTTGAGAGAAGGTTGCAAAAGGTGATCACATGACCCCATGACACTGCAACCGTCATAAATATGACTAAGTTGCCAAGCATCTAAATTTTGACCACGTGACCATGGGGATGCTGTGGATGTATGTGTGAAAAATGGCCATAAGTCACTTTTTTCAGTGCCATTGTAACTTCAAACAGTCACTAAATGAACTGTGTTAAGTCAAGGACTACCTGTATAGAAAAAGTGATTGGAAAGCTTTGAAAAAATGAATGAGTAACAGCAGTGACTGTTGCTAAGTATCTGCATAGAAAACATCAGTTTTGTATACTATGAATGTAACTATATCCACTGCAAAGGCATGAATGTAAAATCAAGGTAGATTTGATTGCTTATGATATAAGATGGACATAATTAGTGAGAATGAAAGGATGATGAGAAGTTTTCTTTTAAGAAATGGGGTAGGTCATTTTTTGGTTATATCGTAAGTATATCTTGGGAAGAACAGACATGGAAGAAAATGAAAATAATGAAAAGAAGTTAATGCAAACTAAAAACAACAATAGAAAGAGTATGCAAGAATCTTGCAAGAAAGGGTATTAATCTCACTAGAGAATTAAAAGATGCTGTAGAAACTGCTTGGAAAGAAGTGAAAATAATTGTTTTCAAGTGCCATAGAAGTGGGTGAAAATTAAATTAACAGAAGCTAAGAAAAAGGAGAAAAATAAAGTGAATAAGGTTGAGAACACATAAAAGAGAAAAAGTAAGGATTAGAAACAGATATTGCATAATGTATATATAAAGAAAAATATTTTCAAAAACGTCAAAAACAACAAGGAACAGGTAAAAAAGGGCAGAGGAACAGAAGTAGATGTTGTGATGGTTCATTTTTTCAAAAGAATTGAAAATGATTACATATAAGAATATATTGGGCATTTTAGGACAAACACAAAAGTCTAAATGCAGCCAAAATGGCTTATGTAATATATGGTATTGTGACACTAGAAAAGAGGATGTGTTGAAAGGAAGGAGAGACAAAGAAAGTCTTGTCTTGGGTCCTGCAGCTTTCAGCCAGTGTGAAAAATGCATTATTAAAAATTACAGCCAATAACTGGAAAAATATTTCTAAAATATATTCAGTATGGGTATTGATTGACATTTAAACCACCATTTCTATCACCATTTGTTTACTACCACATATTTTTCTGTAAACTTATACAATACTTGAGGAGAAAAGCAGCATTACTTATATTCTAGGTGGCATTCTGCTACATTTTGAGTGGGAAAAAGCCATTCTTTCTTCAAAAAACCCTCTGAATTTGAATCTAATTACTGAATCACTTATGCTGGTATTATAAGTTAGAGTAGATTCTAGGATATAGTACAATCATAGTAGGTATTGTTAATATCAGAAAAAAACACAGAAAAATGTATAGGTGAGGTAGGAGTACTCAGGAATTGTAATGAAAGAGTTCTAATAGACATAAATGAGATTTAAAGAATATACAAATAGTACACTGAAACTTTATAAAGGGTTTTATATAATAAAACCAATTTAGAGAAAGGATATGTTTCTCCAAGCTGAATTAAATAGTAATGTATTTGAATGAATAGGGTCAGTGTTAAACAGGAAGCAACCAGCAGCAGATAAAATAACCATTAAAGTTTAAGAAATGTGTTGGTTAAACTTCTAACGGCTCTGTAATAACAAATATATAATCAAATAATATAGCCAGAAATTGGAAACAATGTGCGAGTACAGCCATACCAAAGGAGGGAGATGGAAGAGAATATGTGAATTTATTTATTCAATTGCTATAGCTGTAGAGACTGAGAATCTCTACAGACTTTTAGCTATACAATTTGGGATGAAGACTTTTTGAATGGTGTGAAAGTAGAAATGGATTGCAGACTACAGGAAACAGACTCACTACTCAGGTGACCCTGAGGACACAGATAAGCCTCCAAGTGTTTCATCAAACCTCTAAAAGAAGGATTGTCAAACTTGATTTCATTGAGTGCCGCATCAAGGTTGTGGCTAACCTCAGGGGGCCTGGGAGGGTGTGGCCAGGGTGGATGTGGCCGGCTTCCCTGCCTCGCATCTCCCTTCCTCCTTCCTTCCTTCCTCCCTCCCCTCCCTCCTTCTCATTCCCTTCTCCTTCCTTCCTCCTTCCTTCCCTCCCTCCCTCCCTCCCTCCACCCTTTTCTCCTTATTCTCATCTCCTTCCTTCCTTCTTCTCCTTTTCTTCCCTTTCCTGGGGGTGAAGGTGATTCCCCCCATCCCAGCTTTTGAAAGTGGCCTTTATTAAGAGCCGGGAATGCCTGGTCAGATACCTGCTGCTTGATTTTTCCCAAAAGAAAAAGAGAAATTGCTGACCCATGGTCAGCATCCTAACTTTTTAAGGATTTGAAAAACCATTCTTTTAATTTTGGAGTCTTGCTTTGAGACAACCCCATCCCTCTTCCCGGCACCTCCTTTGTTTTCAAGAAAAAAAGAAACCAGAGGAAGGGAGAAGAGGAGGAAAAGAAAAAAACACACACACACACACACACACACACACACACACGGGAGATGAATCCAAAGTTGGAGAAGGGACCCTTAAAAGCCCGAGTCACTGCCTCCTCCACTCCCACCGCCTTTTCTTCCAAAGAAAAAATCCCCCAGTCCAGAAACAATGCTTCCAAAGCTAGAGAGCTACGCTGCAAAGCAAGGAAAAAGAGGAAGAAAAACCTTGCAACTTTTTTTTTTAAATTACATTTATATGCCGCCCTTCTCTGAAGATTCAGGCGACTTACAATTTTGGGATACAACCCAGTGTGCTCAGCAATAGCCTTCATTCCATTGTATATGCCTGCTTATTACTAAGCGGCAATTTTTACAAAGTCAGCGTATTGCCCCCAACAATCTTGGGTCCTCAATTTACCTACCCCGAAAGGATGGAAGGCTGAGTCAACCTTGAGCCTGGTGGGATTCGAACCTACAGTAATTGTAGGCAGCTGGAACTTAAATGCAGGCATTTAACAGCCTGAGCCACCAAGGCCCTTTTCTTTAAAAACCCAAGCCTCCTCCTTCCCCACATGGCTGCTTCTGAACTAAAGGAGGCAAGCAATTGAGCAGGAAAGCCAGAGTGGGAGAGATCAACTGCCAGCCGGAGCGATGGCAGCCTCGGGGATTTAGCTTTTGGCTCCAATTTTCTTCATTGCTTCCTTTCCTGTGAGCAGCAGGAACTGTGTTTGGTTTTCTGGGTCTGAGGTTTACTTTCCCTTTCTGGCTTTTCCCACTTCCCAGCCGAGGAATGCTGCTTCTTTTGCTGTCTGCCCACAAAAAAACTTCACTTTCTTTCTCCTTTCTTCCTTCTCACTTTCCTTCCTTCCTTCTCATCTTCCTTCCTTCCTTCCCTCCGTCCCACCTTCTAATTCCCATTTTATTCCTTTCTCTGTACTCAGGAAGGGACGAGGAGAGGGGGAGAGATTGGCAGCACTGCTGGTGACTGTGTTTAGTGCGGCTGTGGCTTTCCCACATGGATTGGGGGGGTGGTCTCAGTGAAAGGGAAACCACACGGGCTGTAAGGCCAAGCCAGCGAGCAGGCCATGGAGGCACTGGTGGTAGGTGTGGTGCTGATCTGTAACTGGATGGCGGCCATTCGGCCTGGAACACAGTGAGCCTTAGATCCGCGGGGCAGCCCTGGAACAAGCTAGGAGCCCTGCCACCTTGAGTCTGCCCCCTGGGAGTGCCTATAGTGAGTGCCCAGGGGACAGGCTGAGGCAGCAGGGCGGCTCCTTGCTGGCTGCAGGGCAGCCCTGCAGATCTAAAGCTGACTCCGTTGTGGCCTGGATAATGGCCATCAAGTTATAGATTAACACCTGGCCGGCGTGGACCAGGGCTGAAGTGCCGGGCGCTGGTCCATTTCTGTTTCAAGGGCAGCCCTGCGGGCCAGATCTAGCCACATCGCAAGCCAGATCTGGCCCACTGGCCTTGAGTTTGACACCCTGCTCTAAAAGGATGCAAATGATTTGCTGTCTGCAAGGAATATAAATCCTTCTATTCCCCACTATCCTGTCAGAGTTGAAGAAGCTTCTTGGATGAGAAGCAAAATGTCTTCAAGGAAAAAACAACAAAGTCCAGCTGCTTCCTGAAAAAGCACTTTTAGGACAATTACATTAAATTAAATACACTGAGTGAAATATGCCAAATGAACAGACAGATTTCAGAAAAGACAACAGGATGTGAATTCACATAGCTAATGTAAGATATATAATGAAAAAAGCAAGATAGTATAAACAGAATTTACTTTTGTTGTATGGAAAATAGCAGGGCTGTAATTGTGCATATCATCAAGAACAGCTAATGGCTTGACACAGCCTATTCTTCTGAAGAATATTTACAATGAGTAAGAATGGTAAGAACTGAGTTTGGAAAAACAGAATGGTCTAGCATAACAGACAAGGATTCCCATATCTGCATCTATTTAACATGTAAAAAAATAAAAGAGCTCATTATAAAAATAAATGTGTAAATTAATATTAAATATGAAGAAAAATTTAATGTCAAGCATGTTAAGTGAATTTACAGTTGTTGACAAAGAAATTAAGGAGTGAACAGTTTTGTTTCTTGTGCTCAAGAACAGATGTAGGTAGTCTTCACTTAATGACTGGTCATTTAGCAACCATTCAAAGTTATAATTGACCTCACCCCCAAAGCGTATGACCCATTTCTGGAGTTTTGATGGCAGCACCCTCCATGGTCACATAATCACATTTTGTGCACTTGGCTACCAACTTTTATAGACAGTGACTATCATCGGACTATCATCCGACTATGATTTATTACTCAGTTTTCAAGTTTTACTATTCAAAACCAGTCTAGTCAAAAAGATCCATAGGAATGAATGGACTTGCTTACAACCACTGTATTTGTTTTATAACTGCTGCAATAAAAGGTAGTAAAATCATGTCAGTCAGTGGGTGCCTTGATTTATGACTCTCATGGCTTGGGCAGAAATTCCAGGCTCCATTACAGTCCTAAGTTGAGGACAATCAATAAAGGTAGTTCAGTGGAGACATACACTCCTAGGGAATATACTAATAATACATTTTAAAAGGATATGCATGTAAGGATATGCATTTTAAAAGGATATGCATATATCAAGTAAGAAAAAAAAGTCGTATTTTTTCAACATTTACCTGTTAAAAGCTCTTAAATTTTGTGAAAGAACAAAAACAAAAAGTAGACATTTATCAGTATGGAGAGTTACAAGGAGGACACAAAGATTTCAAGAAGAACCAAAGAGTCCAGGAAGAAGAAAAGACTAGCTGCTGCTCTGAGGCAATGACCAGCACAGTGGCGAGATTCAAAATTTTTTTACTGCCGGTTCTGTGGGTGTGGCTTGGTGGGCGTGGTGTGATTGGTGGGAATGGCAGGGAAAGGATACTGTAAAATGTTCATTCCCACCCCACTCCAGGGGAAGGATACTGTAAAATCTCCATCCCTTCCCCACCCCACTAACCTGCTTTCCAGCTCTGTTCTCCTGTGCAGGGCAACAAAAGAAGACCCAGCCAATCAGCTGGGACTTGGGAGGCACAGAATAAAGGGGGTGGGGCCACCCAGAGGTGGTATTTGCCGGTTCTCCAAACTACTCAAAATTTCCACTACCGGTTCTCCAGAACTGGTCAGAACCTGTTGAATACCACCTCTGGACCAGCAACTCTAGGTCTATGATGAAAATGGATAAAGAACATAACAAATTACCATGATTAGCAGAAGGTAACAACAATCAATAAGGATAATGGATAAGATCAAGGCAGCCACTGAAATGTTTTGGGGTTGTTGCTGGGACAAGTTGAAATAGCTGGCCCAGCTGAGTAGCCTCCAACTCACTTATCAGATCCCATAATCTGATGTCCACTAATACAAGGCTTAAACAATCCTAAACACACTTTTGGTATGCCAGAGTTACTATGCAACAACCTGGGTCCACAATTTTGTATGTGAACTGTATCTGGAATAAAATATTTTAAAAGGTCTAACCAAGATTTCTTAGGCAAAATATTAACAGTGCTTGCAATGATTTTGTACAGTACAAGGAAAATGTCAATGTTATTTTGCAACCCATTATTTCCATATGAATATGAATCACAGAAATAAACTATGTCAATTTTTTCACAACATACTCATTATGGGATATTGTTTGAACCCACACTAATGATTCCTTGAAATTAGTTATTACAGTGATCAGAATTTAGAAGGACATTTCTGTGGCACTACGGAACAGGAAAGAACACACACACACACACACACACACACACACATGCAGAGTTCATTAGCCAGTGACGATAATGGTCTATGTACAATAATTTTTTCTACTGGTTTTTAAAAGGGAAATAAACTGAGCATATGCTGAAGAGCAAGGCTAACTAGGACTTTGTTCTTCCAATCAATAAGCTGTTATATCCGTGAAAAGTAAATGCTGCTTAAATAACCTTCACTCATTTTTCACCCTATCATATTTTGGTTTTATAATCTACATTTTTCCATAGGTATTTATTAAAAACATATATTTATTTGAAATTCAGTATTTTTGATATAAAAAAACTGCTATATTGTACTGAATGATGGAGAAAACTTTCCCAATTATTTCTGTGGATATTTGTTATCTGGGTAAATAGTGGCATTTCATGTTTGGGTCTTTTTCCTTAATTTTTAGGAGTAAGAATTTCCTACTTATTATTTTTCAAATTCGTTTGCAGGTAATGTTACATAACCCCCATTTACATTACACACTTTCCATTATAAACCATTAAAATATCAGAAAATAAAACTCGGTGGGACTCTTCTTTCTGAATCAGGAGTTATAAACATTTGCGGCCTCAGACCTTATTTATGTAACAGACATACCAAGAAATATGACTCTTTATTCACATCCTTCTGAAAGAATTGTTTCAAGGATAGAGAAGCATAAGTTCCAAGTAAAATCAGAGAAGCTATATACTGTACGTTTCCTCAATTTTCATATACCATAGTATGTTTTATTATATAAGCCAGCTCCTTTATTCAGAACACTCACCACAAATGTGAATATGTGATTTGTGATTCAGGAATTGAAAATCATGTCTACTATGTGTGATACTCATTTGTGTATGTGTCATCAGCAGCAGCCAACCGCCTATCACTTCTTATACTTATTTGCATTAAAAAGTAACTGCTTTGCATTCAATGCTGCTAAATCGAAAAGTTGCTTAGCAACTAACTGGCCCTCACATCAGATAAATCTACTCTCAACAGATGCTGCAGCCTTTGACCTGCTATGAAGTACTCAAGAAAGCACCAAAGGGTAAAGCAGCAGTATAAAATAGTCTTATATTAAGAAATTAATATATTGAGAAGCCACCAAAGCAAATTATTTTGAATACATGCACATTAAAAACAGAAGAAATCCAGTTACTGGTTGGGTACACTATTCAGCGAATATGTTAGATTTCACACCTATTTCTAGTGAATATAAAAACAAAAAAAGATATATGATCAAGGACCCTTTTAGTCAGTATCTTAATTTTCTTAAGAGGCGAGAAGAATGACTGCTTCTTGAAATATCCAAAAGCTATTATACCTCTCCAATTGCTCTGACTTTCAAATTGAAATTCCAACTGGGTTCAAAGACAAAATGAGATTATCCATATAATACAGCAATGGAATGTTTTACATGGACATATATCTGTCTTAAGTGATCTGTTTGCCGTTCACCATTTATATTTCCCCCCCCCAATGTTTTGGAATGACCATAATAATCTATCAATTTTAATAAACCTTATTATTCAGATTTGAGGTTGATTTATGAATTATCATGACTAAATAACATGATAAATTATCAAATGTCTACATAAATGGATCTATTATGAAAACGTAAGGGGCAGCATTAACTAAACACGGAGACCCTGCTTTTGATCCTGGAATTGTTTATAACCAACCCATGACTAGTAGAAATAAAGAACCCCATCAGTACTGAAGTATTTGGATGGAGTTGATGAAATAGTTGTTGAGACACTGAAATGCAACTCTGTCCTTTATAATGTTGCAGTACAAGTTTAGAACAGATCTTTTTTTGTGACTTCATGAGGTACATGAAGCATTTCATCATTCAGGTCTTTTGTAACAGGACCATTCCTGAGGGGATGGGGTGCCACTTAATTGCTGCTTTTTAGTGAGTATTAAACCAACAGAAAAGCCCTCTGCAAACAAACAAATCTCTCAAAATAGATGATATCATCCTTCATGCCAACTGTTGATTCCAAGACATGTTTAAAAAGATAAAACCCCTGAGATGAGCTATTTTTTCTAGAACTACAAGGTCAAGACTATGCTGTTTTCTAAAAATCAATATGGAAATAGTTTGCCTGCTGTCTTCTGTTGTCTTTTTTTTTAAGTTCCTAAATCTAGCATACAGATTTGGTATTTCCTGATGGTTTTGGGAAAGCAGCATCAAAAAGAAGTTTGGTAAGATAGCTGACAAACTTTTGGAACTGATTAGTAGCATTTAAGGAGGCTTATTTGAATAATTGGGCAGGGTTATATATTATTTTGGTTAAGTAATATATGTGCCTACTTGTTTGTTGATCATACAATTTGAAAAGGAGGCTTATAGTTTCAAGTGACTCCTTGCCAAGTAACTAGCCAGTTGATAGAGATTTTAGATAGATAAATTTGTGGCAAGTGTTAGTGTAAGACAGTATGAGCTATCTAGATAAACTACTATACTGCAGTGAGGATGAAGTAATAAATGTGATACATGCTAGTACCAATAATGCTGGGAAATAAAAAGAATCAGACCTAGAAGCTATTTTGCTAGGTAGCAGAATGAAGTCCACTTCTCAGAAAGGTTACCTGTTCCATGTAGAGGGCTATCCAGACTGATAGAACTGACTATGACCTCAATGGTTGAGATGACAATAAGTACAGTTAGATATATTTTTTTAGGCACTGGAGAATATTTTGCTATAAGACAAACTCTCTGAATGCGAGAATTGGTCTTGAATCAAAATGGGATTAAAAACGAGTATTTCAACTGACATCTGGGGAAGAACTAATAGGTACTAGGGAGCATCTGGTTTCAAAGGGTGTAAATATTTCAGAGATACTATGTGGGATAGGATGAAATTTGTGAATAGATTCATGGATGGCCAGGTCATTCAGGAGAAAAGAGTGCCATAAACAGGATGGGGGTAAGATTAAGCTGAGAAGCAAAATACAAACTTGCTAGGCCTTGCTTTGATGCAGCAGAGGTGTTTATATGTTCATCCAAATACTATTTTGGCCTAGCCTTTCTTAACTTCCAAGCATTGGCCAAATATGGTTGCTGATCTACCCTTTAAAAACTATCTAAGCCTGTGCATGTGTTATCATATTTTGTGAAAGCAATTTCCATAAATTACCTGAATATATTACAAAGAACCATTTTTATGTATCCTAAATCTCCTCCCAAAGAGGTTTTCTATATATTTATAAGTGCTAGGTGTTATAGGAGAGAAAACTTGTGTCATTTTTCCACACTTTGCATAATTTTAAGAGTTTCATAATACTTATTAAGACTTAAAACTAGCTGACCATTAGGACAAATCAAAGTAACAATACTATCTACTGTCAATCTTCTTGCTTATTCAGAATAGAAATTTATTAGATTAATACATTAACATGTTAGATGCAAAGATACTATTTTTTTTGTAAACAAGACTTAAGTCAATCACAGGATCAATGTTTAAGTTTAAAATGTATTATCTAGTCTCCACTTGTGGACTTTTCCATATTCAGGAAAAGAGGATATAATAATCATTATCAGCTCAAGAAAAGGTGGATCTGCTACAACAGATATTATAAAATGCAGCTTTTCAGAGGCACTTTATATTTTACAATATATACACTAAATAGTCAAGAAAATTGCCAAGAAAAACAAACAATTAAAAAATAATTTATAGCATACTTTTGACAAAGAATTTAAGAAACTCAAAGTTACTAAGGTTGTTTCATAGTTTCCAAAGGCTGATTCCTGCATCATAGAGAAAAGGATCACTAAATAGCCAAAGATAACTCAACATTTTCAAAGCAGAGATTATAGGAAATCGACTGGGTTTTCTTTCTGACTACATACATGACTTACCTTACTGCAGAGAAAGCTCTGGTGTTTGCTTCTACGTAGCTCAGAAATGTTTGCTGTTTTCTGGAACTGAAAAAGTTAAAAAGAAACTGTGATGACCAGGCAACTTTAGTAGAATGAAACAGAAGACGCTTTTATAGAACCTGCTTATAACAAAAAAAGTTTAACATAATATATAAAAGTGCAAAGTGTCTTTTGTCGTTGCTCAGGAGGAAAAAAAGCACTATGATTAATTTAGATACTAAGTGTAAGACACATTAGACAATCTCCTTGGGATAGTTCATAAAAATATATAGGTGAAACTCGAAAAATTAAAATATCGTGCAAAAGTTCATTTATTTCAGTAATGCAACTTAAAAGGTGAAACTAATAATGAGATAGACTCATTACATGCAAAGCAAGATAGTTCAAGCCGTGATTTGCCATAATTGTGATGATTATGATTTATGGCTCATGAAAACCCCAAATCCACAATCTCAGAAAATTAGAATATGGTGAAAAGGTGCAATATTCTAGGCTCAAAGTGTCCCACTCTAATCAGCTAATTAAACCATAACACCTGCAAAGGGTTCCTGAGCCTTTAAATAGTCTCTCAGTCTGGTTCAGTAGGAATCACAATCATCGGAAAGACTGCTGACCTGACAGTTGTGCAGAAAACCATCATTGACACCCTCCATAAGGAGGGAAAGCCTCAAAAGGTAATTGCAAAAGAAGTTGGATGTTCCCAAAGTGCTGTATCAAAGCACACTAATAGAAAGTTATGTGGAAGGGAAAAGTGTGGAAGAAAAAGGTGCACAAGCAGCAGGGATGTCTGCAGTTTGGAGAGGATTGTCAGGAAAAGACCATTTAAAAGTGTTGGGGACTTTCACAAGGAATGGACTGAGGCTGGAGTCAGTGCATCAAGAGCCACCACACACAGACGGATCCTGAACATGGGCTTCAAATGTCGTATTCCTCTTGTCAAGCCACTCCTGAACAACAAACAACGTCAGAAGCGTCTTATCTGGGCTAAAGAAAAATAGACCTGGTCTGTTGCTCAGTGGTCCAAAGTCCTCTTTTCTGATGAGACCAACTTTTTCATCTCATTTGGAAACCAAGGACCCAGAGTCTGGAGGAAGAATGGAGAGGCACATACTGCAAGATGCTTGAAGTCCAGTGTGAAGTTTCCACAGTCTGTGTTGATTTGGGGAGCCACGTCATCTGCTGGTGTTGGTCCACTGTGCTTCATTAAGTCCAGGTTCAACACAGCCATCTACCAGGAGATTTTGGAGCACTTCATGCATCCTTCCGCAGATGAGCTTTATGGCGATGCTGACTTCATTTTCCAGCAGGATTTGGCACCTGCCCACACTGCCAAAAGCACCAAAACCTGGTTCAATGACCGTGGGATTACTGTGCTTGATTGGCCAGCAAACTCGCCTGACCTGAACCCCATAGAGAATCTATGGGGCATTGCTAAGAGAAAGATGAAAGACATGAGACCGAACAATGCAGAAGAGCTGAAGGCCGCTATTGAAGCATCCTGGTCTTCCATAACACCTCAGCAGTGCCACAGGCTGATAGCTTCCATGCCATGCCGCATTGAGGCAGTAATTGCTGCAAAAGGGGCCCAAACCAAGTACTGAGTACATATGCATGCTTATACTTTTCAGAGGTCCGATATTGGTCTATGTACAATCCTTGTTTTATTGATTGCATGTAATATTCTAATTTTCTGAGATTGTGGATTTGGGGTTTTCAGGAGCTATAAGTCATAATCATCACAATTATGACAAATCATGGCTTGAACTATGTTGCTTGCATGTAATGAGTCTATCTCATGTATTAGTTTCACCTTTTAAGTTGCATTACTGAAATAAATGAACTTTTGCACGATTTTCTAATTTTTTGAGTTTCACCTGTATGGAATCTGGTAAATCCCAATTCTTACTAGATTCCTAATAAAATTCCTGTCAATTCTGAAATCTTCCATCCCTACAGGGTTGTTGTTTTAGGATCTGTAGTAACTACAAAGATACATGTGCCCAGACATGAAAATAAAACTCTAATTTTATTATTTATTAATTTTATCTTGCCTTTTACTTCCTTCAAATTTAGTTGTGAAAAATTATCTTGTTTTAAATATAATAAATATATTGTACATATAAATAATCTTATTTTCTTTAAATAATTCAGATCATAATCTGCCTGATTACTTGGTGATAATTTTTCTCTGGTTTCACTGCTATGTTCCCCACAAAAAAATATTAAAACATACTGTAGGTCATAAATACAGGTTTTACTTTTTAGTACCTTCTATCAGACAGTAATATATAAGCATGATAATGAGATGATGTGTGGACAAGACCTTGAGAAACAGGGAAAGAGATGCTGCCTAAGCAATGGTCAGATAAAAGAAGGCATAGTTGACATCTGCATAACAGGTAGAGAAACAGGCTCAAAGGGCCCTTTCCCATCTTTTCAGTCGGTAAAGGTGATGGCAAGAGATTTATACTTTCAAACTTGGAAGATTCTATTAACAATAGAACAATAGAATTAGCTTCTCTGGTCTTATTTCTTTCCTGGTTTACCTGTGAAGGCTGGCATCAATCATGTAAGTCTGAAAGTAGAACTCTCCTGCTGTCTGCTTTACAGTCTGAGAAGTTAGAGCAGGTCCCTTCGGATCCTCTTTCTCCACCTGTTATGCAACTGCAGGCTTTGTCCTCTCTTATCTAACAGTTCCCAAGTGACCATCTCTTTGAACCATTTCTCAAAGGTTTTTTTCACATGCTACTACATATAATAATCCAGATACAGAAAGAACACTATCAACATATAAGTGATATGTAGTCATGATGGATCTCAAAGCAAGATTATAAAAGTGCCCCAGATGATCATTTGGTTTAAATTAAAGCATGCGTAAAGACAGAGGAAGAAATATAATACTTTAAATTAAAACCAATCTAGATGAAATGTTAATATATATTGTTAGTCCATGTATGATATGCCATACCCCAGCAATCCCCAACCTTTCCAGCTTGGTGGCCTGGAGCGGGGGGAGAGGATGGTTCTGTGTGAGTAGTGAGCACATGCATGCACACATACAGTTCCATATATGCAAGCGGTGGATATGCATGTCCACCACTTGCGCAAGCGGAGCTTTGCGAGCACAAGCACACGCTGCTTGCGTGAGGGAAGCTTTGCGCATGAGGGGAAGCATCCGCCACTCATGAGGGGAGATGCATATTCATGTGCATTCGCTCAACCCTTTCTGTGGCCTGATTCCAAACTGGCCACGGCCTGGTAGTGGGCCATGATCCGGGAGTTGGGGACCCATGCCATACACTACATATATAATAAATAGTGCTTTAAAATCAATAGAAATAAATATAATCTAGGCAAAACTAGTCTGTAACGTCCATACATTAATTGAAATAGTAATGGCTTCCATGAAACACTGAAATGGTATCTAAAAGTTAAATCTGTAAAAACATGCGTATCTTTCATTTTGGGATTATTCTAATTTCTGATACCAATTATTTTCAAGAAAATGTGGCATGCACAAATATATGGCACATTTCTCATGCCTGCTTTTGATAAGCTAATTCAATTTTGATATCTTGTCTGCTACTAAGCTAGGCACTGGATCCATCCCTTACAGAAGCAGCTAGTAAGTTACTTGGCAAGACAAATTTGGTGTTTGATAAGTAGTGTTTATGGAAAATGCTTCTACTTATGTGTGTACAAACCTTCCTTCTGCTTCTTGGAAAAAAAAGAAGGAAGATAACACATTTCCTTTCTACCAGTTGAAGTATACAGAAGAGCCCCTCTCCCTTATATTCAGCATTACATTGTGAAATGGGTATCTGTATTCTGTACTGTGAATGTATGTTTCAATAACTGTAATGAACTAATAAGGTTAAAAACAATCTCTGTCAGTAAAACAGATAAAGGGGAACGATTATTTAATAGGGAAAATGTACAAGACTTGTGAAGTAATGCACGACTGTGGAGTATTTAGGGTGGTTTTTCTCTTATTTGTTTTGTTTTGCAAGCCATTTTGGATTTTATTTTTGCTCTCCTGTAATTGGCCCTGTCTCTTTTAAACCCCTGTGGCAAGCTAGCTATTTCTGGCCTTTTCTCAACCTGGCTCTTTTCTGAAGTAGAGAATTACAACTCATATCATTGCAGCAATTACAGGAACTGGACATATTAGCTGCTAAGAAGAGAGCTCTATCTGAACACATCTGAGCGTCACAAGATTGAAAAGTCATGGCTCCTTGGCAAGTTATCTCAATATGTCCCTTATTTTAAGAAGTCATATCATATTCAGCCTGGCGTGATTTAGCATATATCTCGCATATCTCCTAATAAGGGAAAGAATTCTGAAGCTGCTAAAAGTACACAATATAGCCCCAAATGCTGTCACCCCAATTCCCCTTTCTGAAGAGACAGAAATTACATACTCTAAATTAATTTATCTTAGGTAAACAGCAAGAACCATGTTATAAACAGTATTGACTTCACTTCAACTTGTTAAACTTTTTCATCCTCATACTTTATAAACAGAAGTGGGAAAAAATTAATGTATGTACATAACAGCAAATGTTCTCTTACCATTTTACTTTTTAAAAAGCACTGTTTTTATCTTATATAAACAGTGGCGATGGAATTATAAACACCATTATTCCACCTCCATGTTAATGCTCTTATTATCTTGCATAAACAGAAGTGAACGCATATGTACATGACACTAATCAATCCTTTTCTTACACAAAAACCTAGATTCTTTTTATCTTTCATAAACAGTAGAGGAAGATTTACTGAATGAAAAACGTAGAGTTCCTGTTTTATATATGGGCAGGAGAGGGAAGAAGGAGAGAATATCCGCACCCTGGATACATATTCTAACAAATGCATCTCTGTGTTTATATCTATTTCTAGTTAGTAACCAATAATGTTTTCCACAGGGTGTTGTGGAAAATATTTTCTTTTTTTTTTTCTGTTGCTAAGGCTCAGAATGAAAAGATCTAGAATTTACAGGCCATTTTAAAATCAGTAACAGTTTAACAGTGGGGTCCTTCTAACTCACAAATGTTTTTCTGTAACAGCCTTTTCACAAGACACTTAAATAGGATGATCGCCTTTGCAATCTCTACAGTATTCAGTTTAACCTGGCCAAATAAGTATATCCTGATAAAAAAAAGCAAACCTGTGGAGATAATTTTGTGCTGTAGAAATCAATTCACCAGAATGTTATTCCTCCAAATGATTTTACATGGATCACATGGCAACTATAAAGTTATGTGATTATTAGATGATGTAAAATATCTGGAAAACTCTCAGTTCTAACATAGGCATTCCTGTGCACCAGAATTGCATTTCTGTTGTTGCTGAAATTAGTATCTTTATACAACTTTTAAAAATCATAATAAGTTCAATTATGCAGATGAACATTAAATTATTTCTTTTCTAGATTGTGTGTGGCCCATAAACTTATTGCTACACTCAGTTCTTATTACTATTATTGGGGCATTCTGTGATTGTTCTCTAGAAATAGCAGATTCTGTATATCTTTTTTCAGTATTAGGCTGGAGGGTGTGGATTCAAACATTAAGTTTTGTGATTTCATGGCACTATGACAAGCACTTTATTAATAGGTTTGATCCCCACACACATTTGAATGTGTGCAGTGATCAAAAGATTGAGGACCTGTATAAGTTACTTGCATAAGAATTGGTTTGCTGGATAATTTTTTTTTCTAACCTACCCAGCTATTTCAATCATTTCAGGATATATTTTTGTTCTTAAACAACACATGAAGATAATGGCATCTCTTTAGATTGCATAATTTTTTTCTAGTTAAAGTTTTCTATATATTTCATTACCAACATTAAATTCACTGTAATTACATGCAGCTCCAATTGTACATATGCTACCTTTGTAAAAAAAAAATTAACAGTAAGTTCAGTTTATTTTGTAAAAAAGATGAACAAAGTTTAAATTTTACTTTTGTCTTTCTTATTGATTTGATCCTGACATTTGCAATTTCATATTTTTCCACTTGGACAATACCACAGCTAACTTGATTCTAGAGGCTTCCAAAGCCAAGACATCTGGATTTAACCTTGTATTTATTATTCCACATAAATTAGCTGAACCTGATTATAAAAACAGAGCATGACTATTGGTATGATCTTCTATAAGTTCTTTTTTCTTTCTTTTAAATAAGGTGAAATTTCAATTTTTCTTATAGTTTTTGAAGTCAATTTTTCTTGTAGTTTTGTACCAACATGACAAACACCTACACCAAAATATACAAGCAGATGGACTCAAATACTCTAATTCTTCTGTAAACTGCAATTAGAGAATTTTCCAAAGCCTCATTGCTGTACAGCTGGAATACAAATCACTCCAAAATTTTAACATGTTAAATTGAAATATGCAATATTACTGAAAGAGGTTGCTCTGGGAAAAAAAGAGAAAGAAATTTGAGCTCTATTTTTCAAGCAAAGGAACCTTTATCTCAACAGCTTATAAATTCAGTGCCATAATGCACTGTGAGAAAAAGGATTCCCGAAATCATGAGGACAGTGCATTATCAGATTAATATTAATCTCTAGAGTGCTAGATTAATTTCCTGTCCACGTTAATGTCTTTTTGATTAGGATGGAAAATAATAGAAAAAAAATCAATTGCAAAAAGTAGAAAGATTTAAAATACTAACAACTTTTAGAGCTTTTAGCCCAATAGATGTAATTAAATGTTAAAAGCTAGATCAGTGCCATATTATCAATTATTTCGTGCTGTAGATGTTATACAAAAGTCACAGAAATCTGGGCAAAATTTTACATAATACATGACACATTTGCTTCCCATCAATGGAAATAATTTTTAGTTGCAGCAATGAAAATAAACAATTAAGAGTTTGGCTTACAGATATAAGAGATATTGATCATGTTTGTAGAACTAGAAATAAATACACACACATATCGTTAGTATGCTTTTTGAAATATATGAGATCACACAAGGTCAGTATCAATATAGTTATTCAAAATAGTTCTCAAGGTTGCAGTTAGGTGTATTCACAGTTAGTTAAAATGTATGCTTTTATATACATCTGACTTTAGTGAACAATCCCTCTGCAAGGATTATTAACTGAATGTGAAGTTATGTTGAATAAGCACTTCGCTACCTATAATTATTCTGCCTATTTCTTGAATAGACTTGGCTAAAATTTAATACCATAATCAAAAAAAATAAAGGATCCCAGAATACATGACTTTGAGCCATATAAAATACACAGTGGAATAATAGAGGTGAGGTCAAATATTTTTTCCTGGAAAAATAAAATGAAAAATTATATGGCTGCTTATATTCCATGAAACAAACACAGTTAACAAACAAAATAATAAAATCACAAGACCTAAAACTCTAAGATATTACCCGTACTATAAGTTTATTCTCTCAAGAAAAGAACAAATGCTGGGCTCATTTCTCATCTGGCCCAAATCCTGAAAAAAGGCCCAGGACTTGAACAGAAGCTGTTGCATTGGGCAGAAACAATTATAAAAAATGCTTGTTTCCTAGATCCTACCACAGCAACTGATAAAGGGCATGTCTCACAATAGGTGGTCCTGCAAATAAACTGGTTCCCTGCTATATAGGCCTTTGAAGGTGATAGCCAACATTTTGAGTTGTACCTGTAAAGAAACTGGGAGCTATATCGCTTGCCAACATCAATATAACATGGGCAAAGTGGGAGGCATTTCAAATTGCATATATCACTGCATTCTCAACCAGTTAAAGTTTCCACTGGACTTCAATAGAAACTCCATCTATAGTGAATTCATTGCAGTAGTCCAAGGGAGATGTATCTATAGCATGAAGGACCATGAGCAGGGTCTCCTGGTCCAGGAATGGGTAAAATTCATGCACAAGATAAATTTGTGCAAAGAGTCTCCTAGCCATGGCTGCCACCTACTCCTTGGCTAGAAGTCACAAGTCCAGCAGGACCACCAAATTGCACAGGAATTAAATATGACAATTTTGCACAGCTCAGGAGCACCCAACGTAAGAGGAACCTAGGCTACATCTATGCTCCCTCAATACTGGCTGGAATAGGCTAAAGAAAAAGGAGAACCACCAAAGAATTGCCAAAGAAGTATGCCAAGTCATTCCAGAAGGACACCATGACTGATGGTGTTACGTATGTAGGTTTGAAGTCATTGGTTTAGTTTGAACTGTTCTTGTAAAATGTTGGAAATAATTGGTTTAAAAAGTGCGGGAAAAACCTGCACTCTGATTGGCTGGCAACTGCGGCTGCTGGCTAAAAGTAGCAGCCGCAGCCCAGCCAAATTGGGTCCGTTCTGAGCTGTAGTCACTAATAAACTAAGAGCTTGAAGCACTCCGCATCTGTCTCTTCATGCAAACTTAACACTGGCGATGAAGGTGAGATTCCCCTGAAGAAGACGGCAACGCGGAACAGAAGGAGAGCGAGATGGCTGCACTGAACACCCCCCCAGCCCCGTTTGATCCGACAGCAGAAGACTTGGAGTCGTATGCAGATCGTTCCAAATGTATCTGGAGGGAAATGATCTTGCCGACATTTCCGAAGAAGCGAAGGGCGGGCTGGCAGGCGTGAAGGTAATGGACTGGCCTGACTTAGAAAAACTGTTAAGAGCCCATTACGCGCCACAAGTATCGTGCCTCATTAAGAGACACGAGTTTTACCATCGTCAAGGTCAAGGAAAGCGTAAACGACTTCATGGCAAGTTTAAGAGACATTGGGGGTGCATGCGAACTTAACAATTTAGAAGAGGCCATGCGCGATCGATTTATTCTGGGCCTTAAAGACAAGGTGCTACAGAGCAAGTTATTACTGAAACCTAAGATCACGCTGAAGGAAGCAATAGAAGAGGCCTCTTCAGCAGAAGCTACCAAATCCTCAGCAGCAGCCATGAAGAAAATCAACAAGGCCACAAGCCATCCTGATATGGAAAAGTCCACAACAACTCATTGTGAGCAAATAGATTCTGAGTCAGACTGTAGTGAGGTGGAGGAAGGAATTTACAGACTCAGAATGGAGCGGAAAAAAAAGACCTGGGAAGAAAGAGGCAAGATTTCTACTGCAGAGGTTGTGGGGAAGCCACCCACTGAATGCAAGTTTTTAGACACCATTTGCCTCCGTTGTGATAAAGAGGACACCTAGCAAGAGTCTGCAAATCATCCAGAACTCCACCCAACAGAAGAAAGTTTGCTACAAGCAAAGACAAAGAATTCAGGCCCAACAATCTCAGTGAGAAAATGGGGCAGCACAGAAGCAAATGGGAAGAATGAAACTCATCAAACAGTAACTATTGGTCATTCATCACCTTTAAGAAGCAGAAAAGTGCATGTCAAGGTACTTATTGAAGGAAGGCCTTGCCAAATGGAAGTGGACTCAGGCTCATACCTATCTATGGTGTCATGGGACACTATTCACAGACTTCTTCCCAACATCCAGAAGAAGCACTTCAAGAAGCAAGCATTGACTCTTAAAGACTACCAAGGAACAAGATTCCAGTAGTTGGAACAAGAGAATTCAATGTGAAATTCAAGGGCCACACCAAACGCCTACCACTGACCATCGTGGACAAGGACCCCCAAGTCTGCTGGGCCTTGAGTGGTTCAACCCATTGGGCATCGAGGTGACTGGCATCAATCACGTGAGCAACACTGAGTGGGAAGAGGCCTTGAAGTCTGAGTTTCCAGAGGTCTTCAGCAGCGGATTAGGCAAGTACTTGGGACCCCATCACATTTAACCTAGATCCCAAGGTACAACCAATCAGTTTAAAACCCAGAAGGGTCCCATTTGCCTTAAAGGAAAAATTGATGCACAATTAGATAAACTAATAGCCCAAGGGGTTTTAGAGCCCACTGATCACTCCAGGTGGGAGACACCCATAGTCACACCAGTCAAGGCTGATGGGTCTGTGAGAATCTGCGGAAACTACAAGGGGACATTGAACCATGCGCACAACAGAGCCAGTTCCAGTAGTGCATCATTTATTACACTCTCTTGAAGGGGGCACAGTTTTTGCCAAGTTGGACCTGGCACAGGCATATCAACAATTAACAGTTGATGATGCCACTGCTGAAGCCCAAACCATTGTGACCCATAGAGGTGCCTTCAAATGCAAAACATTGCAATTTGGAGTAAGCGTGGCACCTGGCATCTTCCAAAGCCTTATGGAAAGAATGTTACAAGGGTTGCCAGGGTGGTGCCCTATTTTGATGATGTTTTAATTTCTGCTGAAAATGACACTCAATTACACGAGAGATTCAAAAAAGCAGGGTTAAAAGTCAAAGAAGAAAAATGCACACTTAGAACAGATAAAGTGGAATTCTTGGGTTACATGATTGATAAACATGGCATCCACCCCACAGAGGCAAAGGTTCAGGCAATCAAAGAAGCCCCCAGGCCAAAATGCAAAACAGATTTGCAAGCATTCTTGGGACTCATTAACTTCTATCATATGTTTCTACCTCAGAAGGCAACCATTGCAGAACCCCTACATAGGCTGCTGGACAAAAATCTGCTTGGGTCTGGGGAGGAAGGAACAAGCTGCATTTAACAATATCAAGAGACTAATCACGTCTGATGCTGTGCTGATACAGTTCTCTGAGAACTTTCCTGTTGTTCTGACTTGTGATGCCTCCCCTTTTGGAGTGGGGGTTGAGCCACATGCTTCCCAGCGGGAGGGAAGCTCCTATTGCATTTTACTCTCGCACCTTGACTAAAGCAGAGAGGAACTACAGCCAACTGGACAAGGAAGCCTTGGCATTGTAGCAGCTGTCAAAAAATTCCATGAGTATTTATATGGGAGAACATTTACTGTTGTCACAGATCACAAACCTCTTTTAGGCATTGTGGCAGGAGACAAACCAACCCACGATCCTGTCACCAAGAATGCTGAGATGGACTGAATTTCTTGCTGCTTATTCATACAAACTCATCCACAGGCCTGGCAAAGACATTGGGAATGCAGATGCTTTGAGTCGCTGCCCACTTCCTTCACACATTGAGGACCCTGTTCCTGAGACTCACACCTTTTTTCTAGAAACTGTTGCCAAACTTCCAGTACATGCTGCTCAAATTGCCAGAGAGACTGCCAAAGACACTTTATTGGCTCCTGTCACAGGCTGGATTAAGAAAGGTTGGCCACTTCAAGATCTACCTCAACTCGCCCAACCTTTTAAATCCAGGCAAACTGAATTATCTGTATTAAGAGGATGTATTTTGTGGGGTAACAGGGTGGTTATTCCTGCAAAACTACAAAAAGAGGTTTTGGAAATGTTACATGAGGGTCATCCGGGAATTATCAGAATGAAGGGATTGGCCAGGAGTTATGTATGGTGGCCAGGTATTGACAAAATGGTTGAAAACTGGGTTGCATCTTGTCCCAACTGTCAGGTAGTCAGGCCTGCCCCACCTCTCGTCCCCCCACAGGAATGGGAATGTCCTAGGGGCCCATGGTCCAGGATTCACATTGATTTTGCTGGCCCTACCAGAGGGCACACTTTCCTTATTATAGTTGATGCATATTCCAAATGGCTGGAGGTTATCCCTATGGCATCCACCACAACTGAAGCTGTCATCAAACAGCTTTAAAAGCTTTTTGTAACTCACGGGTTACCTGATGTGCTTGTTTCTGACAATGGCCCTCAATTTACATCCAACCTTTTTGAATCATATCTAGCACAGCAGGGTATCAGTCATGCCCTGACAGTCCCTCGGCATCCTTCGGCTAACGGCCGGGCTGAACGTATGGTATGATTTACCAAGGAAAAACTTCAGCAATTGGGTGCAGGGGATATCACTGAGAGAGTTGAAAAACTTTTCAGTGTTCAGCATATCACTCCCAACCCCTCAACTAATTTAACCCCAGCTGAATTGTTGATGGGTAGGAAACTCAGGTCTCCCCTTGACCGCCTCCATCCCACTTACGCACCCAACGCACCACTAGATTCCACTAGTAAAATTCGCACTTTCACTGTGGGTGATTCTGTTTATGCTAAGAACCTCATGGGTGAACCATTATGGATTCCTGCTGAGATAACCCAAATCACAGGCCCCAGGTCTTACAGGGTACAAACAGAGGATGGTGTCCTCTGGAGCAGGCACATTGATCAGTTAAGATTCAGATTGCCTCAGGAGCATCGCTTTGGCTCCTCTCTGGTTCCCATACCTACTGCCTCTTCTAGGGGAAGGGAGGATTATGAGAGTAATTAGCAAGGAAGAGTCAACCCCATGTGTAATGAGCTAACACGACAGGAACCATCCCAAAACCTGTCACAATACCAACAACCATTTTCACAAATGGAAGATTGCACATCACTACCTGATTTAGGTGCTGACATTGGGTTGGAGATGGATTGGGAGGAGAGACCAGGTTGTAGTAACCAAACAGGTTCTACCATTACTACAAGTCCAAGTAAGGAAATGTCAGCAGACACATTTCTCTCTCACAAGGTGAGAACCTTAAAACATCTGAACCACGTGAGGTCTCAACGTACGTAAGAGCCTCACCTATTTAAAAGAATACATTAGATAGGTTGGGGTTTGAGTATGGACTGAACCTAGTGGTGAGGGGTGTTATGTATGTAGGTTTGAAGTCATTGGTTTAGTTTGAACTGTTCTTGTAAAATGTTGGAAATGATTGGTTTAAAAAGTGCGGGAAAACCCTGCACTCTGATTGGCTGGCAACTGCGGCTGCTGGCTATAAGTAGCAGCCGCAGCCCAGCCAAATTGGGTCCGTTCTGAGCTGTAGTCACTAAACTATGAGCTTGAAGCACTCCGCGTCTGTCTCTTCATGCAAACTTAACAGATGGCATCAAAAGGTGCCAAGACATACAGGATCATGCACAAGCACAGACAATGCCATCTCAGTACTATAATCCAGACTGAATTCCCCAAAAAGGGAAGATTCAAGACAACACAAAAATTATCCACTGATGTTTTCTTGAAAAGTGAGAAAACCAATTGGACCTTTATGACAAACAGAAGCATCCTTTCCAAAAGAAATATTAATATTCAAAGACAAAGTAAATTAAGCAATTGCTTTGATTACTATATCTGGACTGTTCCTATTCTATTCCTAGCCTGTGGACTACACTCACTTCTGCTTTGGGATAGCATTGTGAGTGCACATCTTTCCCTGATTAAAGATTTTTCAAATTTGAGAAATATGAGAATATGTAAACAAAAACTGTGATTGTTGCATAAATAAAACTTTTCATTACATATTATTTTGTTTTTAATGAGCTACCGGAATGGCAACTAAACCCAAATGTTCAACAGCTAGCTTAATTCCAGCTGTGTCACTATCTGCCAAACTGAAAAAGATGATGGAAGAGGATACTTCTAATTTGTTAAAAGAGATCCTGGCTCAGGTAAAAGATCTGGCAGAGCTTAAATGTGATTTAAACAGATGCAAAAAAAAATGACTTGCTATGAGGATTGATTGGTTGCCCACAAGATGATTACTCAAGCCAGTCACAATATTTTGGATAAACGAATTGCTTACTTAGAGTCACAATTACGTGAGAAAAAAACTATGTGTGATTGGCATTGAAAACTTTCCAAGTCAATCAAACCTGGCTGAATTTATGGAGAATTTTTTTAGAAAGCTTTTTCTTGCAGGAACAGATTTTCCAGTCGAGCTTGATCATGTGATTAAAATTCCTTTAATAAAAAGGAACATTCCAATTCAGTTATTAAAATTCCAGTGTTTTTCCAAAGATGAAATTTTATGTATATCACTTAAAACTCCATTGAACTGGCATTCTAGCTGAAGCTGGGTACCGACTTATCTTGATTTTACTAAATAAGTCTCTGAAAAGAGAAGACTTTTCACAAAAGCAAGATGTATTACCAGATCAATATAGCTTCAAACTTCCATAAATTTTCCAGCTATATTTTATATTAATCCCCAAAATCAGATTGACAGATTTGAAATCCTTCGAATGGAGAGGCCTTTAGCTTATGTTTGAAATATGGTAATGGACAAGCCTGATTGTGTTTCATTCCTTGGAATCTGTTTGTATTTGAATGCCTAATGGTGCATTGGAAAATACATATTTTTTTAAGACTCTACATTTGTTGTCCTTTTTTGTATTTCTCCTTGTTTCTATTATGGTTAACTTCATGATAAAAACTCTGGGCATATTGCCAACTCTAACATTTACATCTATACATAGTATATTTGTTTCAATTAGTAAATCTGAAACCATTCTATATTTTTACACTTAATAAGCAAAGAGACAAAATCAGTGATATCCTGCTTAGGAAGTCAAATATTTGTTTTCTTAAAATATATTATGGTTTGTTGCATAGTCAGGCAGATTTTTAAATTGGATTTGGCATTTTTATCCTACCAGGTCTTTCTCAAAATGATGGTGTTGGATGGTGTTAAAAAGCATCCTTACAGGATGTAAGCTGTTCCAAGTTACGCTATCTTTTGCAATTGACTGATGGTGATTTTGTCAAAGTCAATGGTGTTCAAGTGGTGCTCCAGATATTTTAGCATTGCACTCAAGGCACCTATTGCTATTGGTGCTATCTTTGTTTTCTTTTGCCACAGTAATTCTATTTCTATTTGCAGGTCTTTACATTGTGTAAACATTTACATTTTCTCCGGTTTGTTCTCTTCTATTCAGCTATTTCCAGGTACTGCCCAATCCACTATCCAGACATTTTTTTTCTGTCTTATTCACAATTGTTAAATCTGGTGTGTTATGTGTTATGTGACAGGTACTTGTTCGTTTGAATTCTGAAGGCCCACCAGTTAACATTGTCCATTTTGTGGTTCCATCAGTTCTTGTTTGCCAGCAAATGGTCCCACCAGTTTGCAAATGGTATTTCTTGCAAATCTTTTAAGGCATTGTTATTGTTATTACTTTCATATGCCCTCCTTTGTGGCCAGTCTATGTAATATTCTTGCAGCAACTAACTTTGTTGTCAGCTGTTTCTTTAGCTTATTGCAGCCGTCTATTGCTGTCTTCTCAATTCTGCATTTGGTCTTAAGAACAAATGCATACATCTTAATCCCTCTGTCTCTTTCTTAAACTTTTCCTGCTGGTGGTCATTGCCAGAGTTTGTTATCTGTTTTGTCTATTTTTTTAAACATAGTAGGTATGTATTATTATTATTATTTTAAATGTAGTAGGCATGTATTATTTTGCCTTGCCATGTCTCTTTTCTGTTCTTCATCTGATCTTGTAGGCCAGTTTGGTCTCTCCACTATTCAGTAACCTCTCTTGTTTTAGTAGCTTCAGTGCTTCTTCTTCATTGTCCTTCAGATATTCTTCCAATGCCCTTTTATAACATAAACTATGTAGTATACTTACATTGCACACCCATCTATTTACTTGGTAAGTAAAGTAGGTTTTATTTGCAAATAATATTCTTTTTTTCAATATACCTTGGTACTGCTTTGAAACTCATCAAATTTGGTATTCAATGCATTTTGATGTGAAGTTTTTGTCCCAATATTTATCGTTTATTTAGTATTTGACACACAAGCTAGAACTTGTATAGGCTGTCCTGTGACTCACTATATTATTCCTTATGGTAAAAATTTGTTTGGTACTTATTTTTGGTACTCATTGTGTCTCTCAGAACCAATTAATGATGGGTACCAAGGTACCAGTGTATAAAGAGGGTTCTTCAGATATCAGTAGATGGGAATCATTAAACCTTACCTTATGGGGAAAGGTGGAATCTTTCAAATTATAACCAGATTAATTTATGTTTTTAGATTAATTCCAATCCATATAATTGGAAAATTTATTTTAGAAAATAAATTTGTTGTTTAATTTTTTTTGTTGAGTTTCTAAGGATATCTTTACAGAAAGGGCAGTGATGGAGGTTTCAATTTTCTGAATCTGGAGCTATATTATCATGTTTACACTAATATTGTCAGGTATTAAGTGCTGAAGCCAATAACTGATACTAATTTTCCAGTTTAGATAACTTTGGAATATATCCATATAGCCCATTTGGATAGTATTAGGATCTAAATATATTAATACTCTGGAAATTGTGTCGGTTAAAAAGTTATAATTTTACATATAATTTCTAACTGAAAAAAGACTTTTTCCACATTAAATTGATGTTATGGGGAAACCCAACTTTAAACATTGGGGAAAAGATGGTGATTTGAAAAAATTGGATGGAAGCTGAGATATTGATTTTGGACCAATTGATAGATGATAAAAATGAATTGTAATAGATCCTGTGTTAAGCAATATCATCTATCAGATATAACCCAATGAGAATATTTATAATTACAACATTTGTTCTCAACATTTGTTTGTACTTTTCACTTTTAAGACACCTGACATACTAGAACAACTAGTTAAATCTTTTAAAAATGCTGCTTAGTAATAAGCAGGCATATACAATGGAAAAAAGGCTATTGCTGAGTGCATTGAGTTGTATCCCAAAAATTGTAAGCTGCCCTGAGTCTCCGGAGAAGGGCAGGATATAAATATGAATTTAAAAAAATCTTTTAAAACTAAAAAACCCCAAAATGATTAGTTTTTATAGAGACTTGTTATCAATAAATTAATTCTATGTAATTCGATGAAACTAAGAAATAAGTTTTTAAAAGAAACGGGATATAATTACTGCAATTGGAATGAATAGTCATAGAAAATAAATACTTTTATATATACTGAAATGTCTAGTTCTCATTAATAGTTTTACTTTTTCAGACTTTCTATAAGAACATGCATGAAAAAATAAGCTAAAATGTTATTACTGCTGAATGAATGTAATGAAAGTGCTCTCTTAATTATAACTGCAATAAAAACAGCTTATACTGTATATTTATACTTAGGAAAAAAATAAAATTTCCAATTGTGAAGGAGACAACCATTTGAGAAAATGTCAAACAGGGAAAAAAATTGGCAATAGGCCATTTAAATAAATATTCTACATTGTTTCTGTGTATTTAAGAAGAATAAAAGCCTTAAGAACTAAGGATTTGTTAATATGCCTTTAAAAATCATTTTTCAGAATTAAACAATCCAAACTGTTTATTAAGTCAACTTGTTTAGCTTTAGTTTTATTTAGTTCCTAATCATTGCAGCAACCAAAGTGCAGTAGATCACATTTTATTCACTGGGCTTCAAATGTTGTCTCCCCTATAAGACAGTATGGCAAAAAAGGATCAAGCATTTGATTCAGAATAATAGCTAGGATCACATTTGGACAAACTGTTTATTGCAAGCAGTGCAAAATATGGTCCTTGAGCACTTGGTAGATTTTTTAAAAAAATAAATTCCATTTCAGTTCAGTTTATTGTAAACTGCAAATGTTCATGCTTACTGACAAAAGTTCAAAATGTCCTGCCAGGGAATACTGTTGAGATCAGAAACAGAAAACAAATAAAACAAAGCTTCTATTCCTTATATTTTTCCATTTTTTTTTCACATCTATTCAATTTAGCTTCATTAAAAAGCCATTCACTTAATGGATTAATAAACTTCATATATAAACTATAACCAAAACCTTACCATAAATTGATAAACAAATATTTTGATAGTAGTGGAGTGTCTAACTATATGTTTCTGGCACTGAATAGCAGCATTTGCAGGATTTTTTCATATTCTCTTTCTGTCTCTCCCTCCCACCCTCCCTCCCCTTTCTTCCTGTGTTGTTAGTGCATACATACTAGGAAATCTCAATATATGACATTCTTAACTTTTATTGATCGTTATCTTCATGATTAAGAGTATCACAGCAGATATTTACCTATATGGTAGGCAGGTATGGACCTTAGATGTTGACTCAAAGGGATTCATAATTGCAATTGACTCAATCAGGTAAACAGTAGCAGTCAAACGCTAATTTATTTAATCTAGTCTCATGACAATGCTCTATGCATGGTGACAGCTAAGTGAAATCATTTCTCACTGCAGAATTTTAAAGATTCTGTTAGTATAACCTGTATTACTGATTCTGAAGCCTAGCAATTTTAACTTCAACTGGCTGGGAAATTCTGGGAGTTGGTTTTCTGGACTCTCCTGCCACGAAGGGCTAAGACCTCAAGTCAACTATTGCTAAAATAATCCAAGAGCATAGGACATTTATATGAAGAATCCATCCTGCACTTGATAATGGTATCAAAATTAATTTTAAAATATTATTTTACTCTTTATTGGCCAAGTGTGATTAGATACACAAGGAATTTGTCTTGGTGCATATGTTCTCAGTGTACATAAAAAGAAAAGATACATTCGTCAAGAATTATAAGGTACAACCCTTAATAATAGTCATAGGGTAGAAATAGGGAATCAAATCATACTACGAAACAGTCAATATAAATCGTAAGGATACAAGCAACAAAGTTATAGTCATACGGTCACAAATGGGAGGGGATGGATGATAGGAATGATGAGAAGATTAATACTGATAGTAATGCAGACTTAGTAAATAGTGGTGGACAGTGTTGTGGGAATTATTTGTTTAGCAGAGTGATGTCATTCGGGAAAAAACTGTTCTTTCTTTTTTAAATAAAAAGTTTTTTATTTTTATATTTCAAGAACATCTCTTTTGGTGAACAGCATGGTTCCAGGTTTTTACATTTCCATACAAACATGACCTTAGTTACATATTCATCACTCACATTCAGTTTGATATCACATCATTACATTACATAATTTCTATAAATTTTCTCAAACATCCTTATATTCTTCACATTTATTGTATATATTTTCCATTCATAGCTTATTTCATTTTTCTTTTAACATTATCGTATCTTCTTTATATAATATTTAAAATTCTTATTTCTTGTTCTTTATTCATTATACTTTTATACATTTATCTGTCACATTTGCAATTTCATCGCATACTCTTATTTCATTATTCAAAATGTTCCATCCTAATTTTAATATATGTATGTATGTATGTATGTATATATGTATGTATGTAGGTCTTGGTGTATTTGGGTCTTGTCCTGTGTAAGATTGAGAATACCTTGGCGATGTTTCGATGAGATCCCACTCGCCATCTTCAGGCTGGTGTCTTCAGCTTTGTGCTTGTGCCAGCAAAGCGTGATCTGAGCTGCCTTCTCTCTATAAATACTGGAGGGAAGGTGTGGTGTGCTGGCTCTGCTGTAAGCGGGTTGGTTGGTTGCTTACAGCAGAGCCAGCACACCACACCTCTTCTCCAGTATTTATAGAGAGAAGGCAGCTCAGATCACGCTTTGCTGGCACAGTTAACAGCCGAAGATTACCAGCCTGAAGATGGCGAGTGATCTCGTCCAAACGCCAAGTATTCTCATCTTACATGGAAGACTCAATACACAAGACTCTACATACTTTTACCGTGAAAATCTCTGAAAACAAATATATATATATATATATATATATATATATATATATATATATATATTCGTAGATTTTCCACGGGTAAAGGTATGTAGGTCTTGTGTATTCGGTCTTGTCCGTGTAAGATTGGAATACCTTGGCAACGTTTTGAAATCTCATCCGTCATCTTCAGGCTGGTGTCTTCAGCTTCGTTCTCCTGGGAGAAGTGTGTGATTGTGGCTGTTTTCCCCTTTTAAACTCTAGAGTTGGCTGTGTTGTTACTTCTTGATTGGTTTGTGGAGTTGATGTATGCAGATTGGATGGCTTTTTCCTGAGACCCTGTGTGGCTGAGGTGCTGGCTGTGTGTCTCTCAGCCTTTTGTGTTGTAACGACCTGGGTAATGGGCTGTGTGATGACCTTCTGAGTTCTATTGTTGTGATGTCCTGGGTGTGGTGCTGTAATCTCCTGGGTCGTTGTCTGTGCTGCAACCTCCTGATGTTTTGTGTTGTGATCTCCTGAGTTCTGTGATGTAGTATCCTGGGTGGAAGGCTGTGATGTGGCATTCTGGGCCTTGGTTTGGCTCGAGTTTGAGGTCTGGCTATGTGTTTATAGCGTGTGTCAGTTTGCTTAGTTTGGGGGTTGGAGGGGTGTAGCAGCTGGTGTTGCAGCCATGGTCTGGTTTCTGGATGGTGGTTGCCTTTCATCTGTGGCGTGGGCTTGGGTTTGAGTCTGGTGAAGGAGATTGGTGGTGGCATCATGTGTTATTTTGGGTCCGGTGTTGGTTTTTGTGGCTGGGACTCGTTTGTTGATTAGGGCTAGTTTCCAGATGTCTGGTAGGCGGAAGTATCATCCCGTTTATTCATGTTATGGGGTGTTTCTCTATTTCGATGGCTTCCCTAATTATTCTCTTGTTGAAGTGTTCAGTATTGGAGATAAGTTTGGATCCCTCAAAATCAATTTCATGTCCTGTGGCTTTAAGGTGCTGGAAAAGGGAGGAAGTTTTTCTTCTTTTCTGACTGCGTTCTTGTGTTCTCGATCGTGCATTTATTCTCCTGTTGGTTTGTCCAATGTATGTGGCTGGGCAAATTTTGCATGGTATTTTATAAACTCCTTGGTTTTCTAGCTGGATCTTGTCTTTGGGGTTTCTTAAGATGTTGGCTATTTTTGATCAGTGCCAAAGGCTGTCCTGATATTGTGTTTGTGGAGAATTTTGCTGATTTTATCTGTGGTGCCTTTGATGTAAGGGAGGAGGGCGATGCCATTGTCCTGTTCTGTGTCTTGGTTTTGGGGAGTCTCCCTTGGATTAGGTTGGTGATTGTGCTTCTTTGGAATCCATTGGACATTAATACGTTAGTGAGGGTGTGTAATTCTGTTCTCAAGTGGTCTTTGTCAGCTAGGCGTTTGGTTCTGGAGATGAGGGTGTATTTTGGGGTGTAGGTTGTTGAGATGTGTGAGGAAGTTACACCCCAAAATACAATTTACCATGGAAACAGAAACCAACAATCAACTTCCGTTCCTGGACGTCCTAATTTACAAAAAACCCAACGGCTCCCTAGGACACACCATCTACCAGAAAAGGACACACACTAACCGCTACTTAAATGCACAATCCCATCACCACCCTGCACAGATCAACTCCGTAGCCAAGACCCTCATCTCCAGAACAAAAAAGAAAAAAAAACATCAGTTCCAATCTTTTCATTTTTAAAGTCTATATTTTTTATACGTCACAACAAATTACTATTACTTCAAATACATTTATATTACAACACATTACCTTGCAGAATCCCCTTCCTTATTCCTAATCTACCCATTATCTCTATGTCTCCTAACTAAACAATTTCTTTTCATTTTTGTTCGATTTCCATATTTCCTTCTTTTCCCATCCTTTCTCCTATTGCCTCTTTTTTCCTTCATTTTTTCCCTCCATTTGTTACTCCAGTTTTTATCCCCCTCCCTCTTTAAAGTTTTCTTCTGCAATTCCTTTCTCTGCTGTTTCCTTTTCTTTGTTTGGATTTCCAAACATTTCCCTTTTTAATTATCTCCTCAAACCTCCAAGTTTTAATTTTCATTCTTTTTTCCTTTCCCTTTGGTGTTCGTTGTTCCATTTGTTCATTAGAGTTGGCCTCTTCTTTAATTGGCTCCTCCCCTTCTGGCACTTCTTGTTGTTCTTTGTTCTCCAAAACCATTTCTATTAGTTGAAAGGCAATACAGCACAATTCATTTCTTTCATGTAATATTTCCATTTTTATTTCCAAAAAAGTTCTGCCATTTTTATACTCTTCTTTTAGGTTTTCTTTGTTCCTTTCTTTAATATTTAAATCCAAACTAATTGTCCAGTACTTTAATTCAGCCAACGTCTTTAATATTTATTTCCAATGATCAGTTTCTGTTAATTCTTCTTTGAGTTTTCTCCAAAATCATCAAATAATCCAATATCCATGAATTAGAGTTGTGCCAAAATCACCAAACAATCCCAAGGTAATTTCTTTACTCTTCTTTCTTTTATCTTAACATTCTGTATTTTCACTTTTCACTTTTCAGGGTTTCTACTGAAGGGTCTTCACACTGTTTGCTTTTCCACCGCTTCAGCACAATCTTTGTCCCGGTTAGTTCTCCTTTTTCAGGGTGGCCATATTGGCCACTGCTACAGCCCTATCTTCAGAGGAAGTATGCCTAGCCAGGGGAGGGAGATGCAGCTCCTCTCCACCCAACTGGCGGTCTCCCCCTTCTTCACCACCCCTGCAGGGTGGTTCTGGCCCTGTTTGGAGCCCTTCAACAGGGAGAGCACGGACTGAAGCCACGCATGATCACAGTCTTCAGTCCGTCTGCGAAGGAAATGCCACCAGAAGTTCAGGGGAAAACTGTTCTTGTGTCTAGTTGTTCTGTGTGCAGTGCTCTATAGAGTGGTTTTGAGGGTAGAGTTGAAACAGTTTATGTCCAGGATGTGAGAGTCTGTAAATATTTTCACAGCCTTCTTTTTGTCTAATGCAGTATACAGGTCCTCGATTGAAGGCAGGTTGGTAGTAATTGTTTTTTCTGCAGTCCTAATTATCCTCTGAAGTCTGGGTCTGTCTTGTTGGGTGGCAGAACCCAACCAGACAGTTATAGAGGTGCAGATGACAGACTCAATAATTCTTCTGTAGAACTATATCAGCAGCTCCTTAGGCAGTTTGAGCTTTCTGAGTTGGTGCAGAAAGAACATTCTTTGTTGTGCTTTTTTGATGACGTTTTTGATAATAGGTGTCCATTTTAGGTCTTGAGATATGATAGAACTAGAAATTTGAAGGTCTCTACTGTTGATATTGTGTTGTGTAGTATTATAAGAGGTGGTAGTATGGGAGAGTTTCTTCTAAAATCTACCACCATTTCTATGGTTTTGAGTGTGTTCAGTTCCAGATTGTTCTGGTCGCACTACGAAGCTAGTTGTTCAATCTCCCGTCTATATGCGGGAGATTGTTGTCACAGAAACCATTCATGATGCTTGCACTTTAACAGCAATAAAGCTCCATCGGTTTTCTTTTCCAAATCTAACATGCTTTTCCCTTAGAGACAGACTATTCTTCATATGATAACCTATCTGCAAATTTAGTAAATAGTCTCAGTGCTATGGAAATCTAAATTCTATATGTGTCTCTACAGACTAAATATAAATATAAATTTGGTTCTTAAACAGACTGAAATTAACAGTGCTTTAGTACCTTTTCCTCTGCATTGTTAAGGGTATTATATCTACAGAATCTGCAGTTTATAAAATGGCTACAATGTTTGATTTAATTTTATCTTTAAATATAGTTTTTATTTTAAAATTTTCATTTTATAATTAAAATAACAGTTCTTGCTTAATGACCACAATTGGAATTGGCAACTTCATCACTAAATGACACAGTAGTTGAATGGGATATCATGTAACTATAGACTTATGACCTCATTTCAGCTGCAATCAATAAGTAAATCATCTGCTGCCATTAAGCAAGATATCCCATGACCACAACTTGTGATCTTATTGCCTCTTTCTCCATTGACTCTGCTTGTGTGATGGCACCATTGGTTGCTGACTCAGGGGAGGACCCAGAATTGGGGCTATCAGACATGGGGACCCAGAATCTCCAGGAGTGCCCAGAGAGCCTGGATTGGAGGAGGACCCAGTTCCAGGTCCATCACAAATTGGATGATATGATCGACCAGATGGTCAGCCACCCACTCAAGAAGAGGGAAGAGAGGCATGACTGCCACCAGCTCACACTGATGAGCAACAGGTATGTGTCTGATGATGAACAGCTGCAAACCCCCACTTGATCTGTGGATATGAAAAGTGGAGAGAAAGGAAACTCAAATGAGGTCGGTAAGGCTGCTAGTGAGGAAGCAGCTTTGCACCACCCAATGAGGAATATTAGCTTATGGATTACTTGGCACTTGTGAGAGAGCTGTTGGCAAAGACAACTATTCAGTTTCCTGTGTGAAATCCTCACTTCAGTGTTTCTTGTATCTTGATTTTGTGTTGTGAGCCTTGGGTTTGTCTTGTTGGCTATTCATAGACCTGGACTTGGATCTAGTTTCGGACTTGGACTATTCATTCCGGACTTGCCCCAGGATGTTTCCTTATGGATAATGTTTGCTTGGGAACTTACTGCTTCAACTTCATTTGTGTGCTTGGACTTACTCACTGAACTGCTTTTGAGGGTGGGGGTTGTGAAGGAGGATTTTTGGGGATAGCACTATAACAAGTAGAGTGTTGCAATAAATATATTCTACTCACACCTATTACTACACATGTGACTTGAACAACTTGTTGGCATCTGGGTGTGAAGCATGCAAATAGACATCATGTGACCACACAATGATCACAAATGACTGCAGTTGTGAAATTCCCAAATCTTGATCATGTGATAATGGGGATGCTACAATGGTCATAAGTGCAAGGACCAGTAATAAAATTACTTTTCCAGTGCCATATTGCTGAATGGTGACAAAATAGGGTAGTTGTTAAGCTAGTTCTATATGTAAAGGTTCTTTCAAAAGTCCTGTGTGAAAATCCAGAGCCACTTCTTAATAGGAACCAAGAAGGGTTAAATAGCACTATATTTTCTCTTTTTCTCTTTTTCACACACTCATAATATAAACACAGAGTTAAACATGTTTTAAATGTTACAGAATGTTGAGTTTTAAAGGGTACTGTTAGTCAATTTAGCATGCTGGAAATCTCGGTTTGGGTTCACCGTTTTATTATCATGATCGCTGAAAGAGAACTTCAGAAAACGTTTGCTGTGAGCAAAAGTTTCTTAATAATTTACTAATCAGATTCACAACTTGCTGACCAACTACTCTATAGTCCTCAATGGAACTACATTTAAATGGAGAGAAGCATGTGGTGAGGTATCACAATTTTCTGTCTTTGGGCCACTACTGTTCAACATCTTCATAAATGTTTTAGATGAGGCAAAAGAAGGGAAATTTATCAAATTTGCAGATGACATCAAATTGAGGGAATAGGCAACATTTTAAAGATAGACTCAAGATACAGAAAGATCTTGACAGACCTTAACCCTGGTCCCTATCCAACAAAAAGGAATTGAATGATGAAAAAAATAAGAATTAAACTTCAGCAAGAAAAACCAAATGCATAGATGTAGAATAAGTGGCTTACTGAAGGTTTTCAAGAAGAAATTGAATACCCATCAAACATCTGGAATGGTATAAAGTCCCCTGCTTGAGGAGAGGGTTGGATTGGAAGACCTCTAAGGTCCTTTCCAACTCTGTTATTTTATGAGTTCTATCTTGGAAGATCAATACATCATAGTACTGTTCTTTAAGAACTTGAATATTTATTATTGAAGATTATAATGTAAAGTCACTGGATCCAAACTTGGAGGAGATTCACATTAATAATGAATAAGAAATCTCCTTGCTTTAACTAGGTCTACTTTAAATATAATTAGATCTGAATTCAGCTGAATTTGGGGATTTGACACTGTATTCTAGTTAATTAGGATACTGATATGGCTTTTTTTTATCATCAGCACTGCTTTGTGAATAAATGTACCAAGTCATCTTTTTGATGAGATCAAATTAAAAGGCCAGAAGAGAAAGATTTTAAAAATTACTGTTAACAACATATGGTGTCTATGCTTTTATTTTCCCTTTGACTTCAGAATTCAGAGTCTGATCAACAAGTTCAGAATATTACAAAATCACAAAATTATGAAGTTGGAAGTTTTCTTTTTAGTTTATCTGAGTCCATCCTTCTAATTAAAATATCCAAAAGATGGTTGTCTGGCCCATCTTAGAATATCCAATGGAATAATTTTCTGCACTTGCAGTTATTCTGCTGCTATTTCTAACATTCAGCTGGATTCTGCCTTCTTGTAACTTACATTCATTATTCTATATACTGTTCTATTGAATAATAGAAAACAAATCCTGACCTTCTTTTATGTGATATCCTTTCAAGTATTTGAAGAGTACTATCATATTCTGCCTCTGCCCCCAGCCTTTACTTCTCAAGGTTAACCATTTCCAGTTTCTTCAATTTCTTTCCATAGAGCTTAGTTTCTAGTCTGTTGATAATTCTCTTTTACTAGTTTAGAATCCGCTTCACTTTAGCTTAGTTCTTATGAAAATATGGTGCCCAGAACTAAAATATTAGGTAAAGTTGACTAATGCAAAATAAAGCAGAATGACCACAGCATGGTGGCACAGTGGATAGAGTGCAGTATTGCAGGTTAAATTCTGCCCAAACACAGTTTGATCCTGACTGGCTCAAGGTTGACTCAGCATTCCATCCTTCTGAAGTCAGTAAAATGAGGACCCAGATTGTTAGGGGCAATATGTTGGTACTGTAAACCATTCAGAGATTGCTGTAAAACACTATGGAGTAGTATATAAGTGCAATTGCTATCATGTTGTCTATGATTTGGAAATTATAATTCTCTTGATGCAGCCTATGTTGCATTTGCTTTTTTTAATAGCCATAGAATTGTGATGTTTCATTTGTCTTGTCATCAATTATTATTACCGAAAACTCCAGCTTCAAGTCTACCCTCAGCAGTTGAATCTCAATGGGTGACTTTAAGGCAATTATCTGGATTTTCAGATTCATGCTCCAGTTGCACCATTATAATATTTATTGCAAACCACTTTGTTTCTCAATGAACAATGTGGTATCATCTACAAACAAAAGTAGATGTGTTATGACATCCCCACCAACATATCTTTAATTCTATCAGAAAGTAGTCCTTAAAGTGTTATTTATAAACATATTAAACAATCTGCCATAATCTTGCCATAATCAGCAGACTAATTGTGAGAATTGTAGAGACTTTAATTGGGATGACAAAATATTGAGATAAATGCCCTAAACCCTTTCTATTTGCCAATTCACCTTTGACAAACTATAATGAAACTTGTGATCTAACTTGATGTTTTTTGCTACCTGTTGTATTCATAATTGTAGCTTCTGAAGGTAAGAGACTTCTGTATGTTTTAAATACTATCCTGCACAGCTACTATTTTCACCACTTTTGTCTGCTATTCTACCACAGACAGAAATATCCTTGTCCTGCTGGAAAACACTCAGTATTGAGAAGGCCCAGCTTTATGCTGATAACACTAAAATATAAAATAATGCCAACAGCTGGTGCTACAAATGGCTTTTAAAAAGGATGTTCATTCACTAAATTCCTCTTGCTACTTTTGACATGAAACACGCAGTCTCTAATTATTCTGATCAAGACGGTGAAATACAAAAACAAACTTTAATTGTGTTTAACAGATATTTAATCAGGATTCACTGAACTACAGATTAAAGCTGAAATTCATAAACCATAATTACCCGATTGTCGCAATCTTTTTGGTCCACATTCTGCTTCCGTCTGGGCGCCTGGCACTTTGCCCTGAATTTCTTTTGGTGTCTTCTCAGCTTCATTGCTGTTCATGTTTTTCCAGCAGAGATTTAGCACAGATCACAAAATATCTGTTCTTGGCGAGTTTAGCACTTTTTTTGCAAAAAAATTATCTGTTTTATGTCCAGAAATCCTACATCACGAATATAGTAACTATCTACAATTATAACTCAATAAAATTTTGATTTTTTATCTCTGCAACAGTCTGATAATATATTATCATTTTTTCTCTTTTTTTCTGTCAAACACAGACAAGCATAAGATAGGCTTTACAAAAAAGGCTCAAGTAATGCTGTTTTGGTAAGAGCTCATTGTATCAACAATGTTTGTTATAGTTATTAGATAGTTGTATTACTCCTGTCCCTTGACAATACTGATAGTGTCCTTCTAGCAGATTATTTTAAACATAAACTACTTTAACTATTAAACTACTAGTGTCCAGCATAGCTGTAAAGACATTCACAAGACTTAAACTAAATACTTGAGCATAGCAAAACCATAGCCTTCACTCTTCTGGATTATTTAAACACCTGGACTATGAAAATTGTTTTAGAGTAAAACAGAATAAGAGAGTCACCTTTTTAAATATTGCTTTTGCACATTTAACTCAATATTGCTGACACACAGTGGCTAATGAGGATCTCCAAAAACAATTTCTCACTTTGCCCAGTGCCTGATTATTTATTATCTGGATATGTCAGATTCAACTGGAATATTTACATGTAGCACTGAACATGTTTCTCTCTTAATTTCAAGATTAAATTTGAGGAGGTGAAATGTACTGCACCTGCTCAAAACTCATCGTCCTTAAATCATGCCTGTTCTTCATCAATAAATGAATATAATTAACTGGAATTAAGACAGATATCCTGATCCCCAAATTCCTTCACTCCAATTGTTTAAGAATGTGTGTAATAATCTTTTATATTTATTCCTCATTCTTTCACCAATTAGTTCAGAGCGGTGAAATACAATCTTCAGGTGGTCTCCGATCTATATAGAAGAGAACTGTGTCACATGCCTCAATTCCATTCACTGACTACACAACCAGAATGACTAATATGGTTTCCATGCACTAATGCTTTATAATGGAAACAAAGAAGCTTGAAGTGAGTCCCTGTTTGAATAGTCTACTTCCATTTCAATGTGGGTTGAGTGCCTTGTACTGTTTCTAGGCTCTTAGAGCCAGCAAAGCTAACATGGGGACAGTAAGCTGGGGAACATGGAGTCTCCTTTTTGCTAGTAATGCATGAAGAGAGCTATTAAGTATGTTTTTGGAATCTGCTTTGTTTAGTTAGATGCTAAAGCCCAATACTAAAGGTATTTTATGCAGTAATATTTCCACCGGACATTCACTTACTATTAACCAAATCATATCTTAATCAGTCATTAGAGGCAATTCATGACACTTTATCAACTTAAATAATCTCAATGTTACTGTTTTTCCAATTAGTTATTCACAAAGGTCATGTTCAAACAAGCAACCCCATCCTGTTAATTTTCAAAATATTCCAACAAAGTTTTACAATTTCAATGTTTTATTGGTTTGATTCCAGACCAAATCTATATTTCCTCTGATTCATTGAAAACCTGTTTCATAGAAGTTATGAAAACAATAGATTCACTTTGGCAATTAAAAGTTGTTTTAATGTACAATAAGGTACGTTGGTTGTTTTAAATGTACAGTAAGATAAAAATATCATAACCATGCAGTGCAGAAGCCTTTTATGCTCCTGTGGCGTTTAGTTATATATCACTTCACATACACTTTAACTAATAGAATTGCACAACAATATTAAACAAACATTAATCAATAACCTGGGCCCCTTTTTAAAGCCAGTACAAGTGATTAAGGTACAAGACTAGATCAGGAGACTGTGAGTTCTAGTATCACCTAAAGCATTTAACCAGCTGGGTGATATTGTGTAAGTCACTCTCTCTCAGCTCTATGAAGGAGACAGTGGCAAACCACCTACAAAAATATTGCCAGGAAAACTTCAGGTACCAATCCAGTCACTAACCAGGAGTCAACACAGAAGATACAAAACAAACGAACAAACAAAGGTATTGCTGCTTCTTTGGGATAATTCCAGTGACCTCTAAACCATCATTCTCTTTCCAGCTTTCCAAGCTTCTGTTCACTCCAATATATTGGGTGTCTTCCTGGTTCTAATACTTGATGCTAACTACAACTTAATGCCATTATATTATCTTCTGCAATTACATTTTGCACCAGCTGCAGTGTCCCAATAATCTTTGTCATTGAGCTAAATGTGACATCCGATTATGGTTTACTGTGGCTAAAGCATCTTTCCTTGCAAGCTATTTACACATCATACTAGCCTGCACAAACACACTCCTAGAAATAGTGACCAACTTTATTCTTTTGTGTTAAGTTGCAATTTTGTTAGTTCAGTGATTTTATTGCTGACAATAATTCAGAGCTTTCAAAGCTGTTTTCTAAGTTCTTTATCCATTTTTACTCAGTTCCAAAGCTTTTACATCCATATTAAACATGATACAGAATTTACTATACAGTGTGACTGTTACTTTTCATTCAAACTGTTCTCTGAAAACAGTTCACAGGCCTTTGAGATGCAAAATTATGTAAGTCTAGTGTAGCCAAGATCGTTCCCTGGAATAATCTGTCCCCAGACCTGAAACTTAATGATTTTAAGTGTTTTATGTTAATGATAATGGTTAGTACTGTGAACAGATGAACCTGGCTCTGGTGTGATCTACTGTATTAAGTTTCAGGAACACTATTCATATTGTTTTAAAATTTTATGTCGATTTTCAAGGTGTGACAATTGCACTGGGTATAATCAGTGCTAATCCCTAATGTGCAATAGATCATTATATATGTTCATTTTTAAAATACAGTAGTGTCTTACAAACAAATGAATGTATTTTCCTCAAAGTCAATTATTAAAAGTTGCTGAATGTGTGTATCATTTCACTGTGTGCAGATACATAAAGATATTTAGATAAATATTGATACTAATTATGTATTGGTATTACTTAGTTACAGCATTTGTGGAAAAGCAGAAGAAAGAGACAATACATATTTTCCAATGAATATAGGGAAAATATGAGGTAGGCCTGATTTTTCCAAATTGACTTCTTCCAACATATTGGACTGCATGTTCAAATGAAGTCAGTCCAATGTACCTGACAGACATATTTGTCTTTTGGGCTATAATAAACTTTACAATAGGGTACAATAGTTGAAAGACAACTGATTGAGAAAAGCTAATATGTGCATCTGTCAACCAGCTGATGAAAGCACAATTTCAATGGCTACTTAGGTATGCTGTACAAGTCTTTATCTAAATGAGTAATTGTTGGACTGATTGGTCAGTGAAAATTTCTTTATTCAATGTACTGTGCACTTAGAAAAGCATGCTCATTTAAATCATGACATTATGAGTCTTTGTGTAGAAGTGAAATTTTTCTGTACAAGACTGTTTTTAAGGTTTCGAGAATTCCATAGCCTTATTAAACATTCTCCATGATTAATTGTGTCGTATTGTTGGACAATGCAAATAGAATTTTTGTCTAACTTCTTGGGGCCGCTGCATATTTTATAGAATCAATGAGAGGGGATGCATTTGTATATTCCCATTTCTTTTATAAAATCAAGAAGGTCATCAGTGGTGCTGAATAAAAAATCCACACGAAGATTTAGGGAACAAGAAGCTTTTGAACAAACTTAGTGTCAGGAATTGGTGAATTATAATTTCTTTGAGAAACATACACTTCTGTTTCTCTCAGTATTTTTCAGCAACCAAATTTAGGAAAAGTTTTTTTAACTACTACTACTGGTTTCCTTGAATTTACCTAACTACTGCAGATTATCTTCTCCTGCAGATCTACCCATAAATCCTAATCTTACTTTTGTCCAACACATACCCAAACTGACACATTTAACTTCCTGTAATTATACAGGCTTATCTTAAAAACAGCAAAATAATCTCCATCCAAGCTTACTCCACTAACAGTCTGGGATGAAGTTAATAGATAAGAAGCAGATTATACTGCTCCAAAGCAAATAAGAACTAAATGACAGTCTGGTGGTACATACTCTGAACTAATCAGTTGCATGAATGTCTGCTAAAATATTTTTTGCTTATATAGGAGCACTAATTTCAAATGAATGAAGGACAGATAGATTCCAGATAGACAATAGAGATTTACTCAGAAAATAGCCAGTCAGACTAACAGATAACAAATATTGCCACATTCATTTAAGGATTTTTTTTTGTAAGCAGAAAATAGCATTATTTGTTTTACTATTTACTGGTATTAATTTTAGATTAGCAGCATAAAAGTAAAAGAGGGATGGTTTGGGAAAAAAGAGCGAAATATGACATCAAAGATTGAGAAAAAAAGTCTACTTCCTTTGACAGGAGTACAAGAATCTTCCATTTCAAGGATGTTGGGTGAGAATCTACAAACCAACTCTAGTTCTTCTTTATATCTGAACACTTCTTCTCTGCATTTAGAAAAGCAAAATGTCTAAAGGTGAAGTGGGTGAGACCAATAATTTGCTGTTGCTTCCATCACATTTTTTAAATGTAAGTATGCAAGTTCAATGCCTGTCAGACGGATGTCCTGTGGAAAAATTATGGCAAATCTTCATTACTTGAGAAATCTCTGAAAGAGTTCCCCACACATTTATTTTTAAAAGCTTTTATCTATGCAATTTAGGGATGTAAAAGACTATGTATGTATGTGTATGTATGTATGTGTGTATGTGTGTGTGTGTATGTATGTGTATGTATGTATGTATGTGTATATATATATATATATATATATATATATATATATATATAGGTCTCGTGTGTAAGATTGAGAATACCTTGCAGCGTTTGAAATCTCATCCGTCATCTTCAGGCTGGTGTCTTCAGCCGTTCTCCTGGGAGAAGTCTCCTGGGAGAAGCTGAAGACACCAGCCTGAAGATGACGGATGAGATTGTCTGCCAAATTCTCAATCTTACACGGACAAGACCCACCAAGACCTACTACCCGTGAAAATCTACGAAAACAAATATATATATATATATATATATATATATATATATATATATATATAGTCTTTTACATCCCTAAATTAGAGGAAGGAAGATAATCGATAATTAAAATGTATAGGAATTATATTTAAAAGCAACAGCAACCAAAATTAGAAGACTAGCAACAAATTCTATAGAGATTCTCAGTCATCCAGATCATGGTCAGAACTGAAGAAGCTTCCTGGATGAGAAGCAAAACATCTTCAAGCAAAACAAGAAAGTCCAGTTGCCTTGACATGGAGCTGTTGGACGTGAGGAGCGGGTTTCCGCACTCCCAAGCTGATTTCTCCCTGTTGGAGGGCTCTGAAAGAAGCTAAGCCACCCTGTAGGGTGGTGAAGAAAAGAGGGACACCCTGCAGTTCGTGAAGAGCAGCAACTGTCCTGCAGGAGAGGCAGCCATCATGGCTGCCATGAAGCTGGGACAGCCAAGGCAACTAAGAAATGTGCAGGAGTGGTGCAGATGAACAGTGATTGAAGCTGAGTGAGACTATTTAGACCCTAACTTTAAAGAAAAGAAAGAGAAAAATCCAGAAAAAGAGACTCTTAGAACTATTTTTCAAAGCGCCGAACTACCATAGAGATAAAAATCATAGATCCAAAAGAGAAATTAAGGGGAGAGAAGCTAAAGACCTTTTAAAACATAGAAAATTGGAGTCTTAAACTGGGTAGGCATTGTTTTGGAAAGGCATTATAAAATTCTGGACTATCCACTTGAATCTATTTGAATAGCTGACTTTGCTTCCATAAATTGAACTAAATTTGGATTAATTAAATCATTAACATTTGAAACAAAGCTGAAACCTAAGCTGAGGCCACTATCTGCTGGTGAATGGAATATACCAGACTCCTACAAGTTTATTATTTTTTTTGATGTGAAAAATAAACAACATTCATCTGGAGGACTGTGGTGGCATTGATTGTTCTATAACTAGTTACTTGATGATCACCGGAGACTCTATTATGGAAGACTTTTAAGTAAAGCAAAGTGATTTTTCATTTGCAGAAGCTTCCTAGACGATTTAAATGGAATTGATTAATAATCCTGAGATGTAAAGATCTATGATTATTGGACTTTCTGGGGACTAACACTGGATTGGAATATATTGTTTTTGGACTTGAGTAAGAGCTTGACTTATTAAATTAAGACAAGATGCTCCATCTTGTCTCAAAGGAGTGAGATTTCAAGAGACATGTCGTTGATGTTCCAAAGTATTAGGGGTACTATGGAAAAGAATCACAGAAAGATAAAGTACCTAATGCAAGGCATATATGGGAAAATGGAAAATATGTTACAACTGATGATGAATGAAGACCAAAGAGTACAGGAAAGAGAGGAGATAGCAGAAAAAATGGAAGAAAAGTCTGAGCAGACAAATCAGCAAATAAAGCAGGAAGATGGGAAAGAGAAGATGATAAAGACAATAAGAGATAAAGATCCAAGAAATGAGTATGGGAGGCAAGCAGGGGTGGGCTGCTATGGGTTTGCCTTGGTTTGGGCAAACCCGGAGGTAATGTTATGGCCCGTTCAGCAAACTGCCACATCCCACCCCTTTTTTTCTAATATAATGATGGCCTGGTTAGAAATTTGAATTCTAGAAATAAGAAATAGGGGGAATTCTAGCACATATAATATTTATACAACAGAATATAAATAATAATTTTATGGAAAAGATTAGAGGTTGAACGATGGTATTATTATGTATGCTTATAACATCATTGGCTTTAAAATGGAATATAGAATAACTACTTTTAAAAAACTGCATATTCATACTAGGTTTATATAAGTTTGATTAATATAACAACAATTATGAACATCATTATTTATGTCTGTGTCAAAATAAATTATACCCAGGGCCACACTGTTCATGTAGTGACATTGTTATCTATTTAAAAATCAAAATCTAATAAAACTTGAAAAAGAAAAAAGAAAGAAAGAAAAAAAATCCAGTTGCCCTTTCTGAGGGAAAGCACTTTTGAAATTATCATGATCTGGATGTCTGAGAATCTCCATAGACAATTTAGCTATGTACTTTGGGATGAACACCCTTTGAATGGTGCAGGAATATGAATGAATTTACAGAAAAAGAATTGCAGACTACAGGATTCAGGTGACCCTGAGGGTATAAATAAACCTCCAAGTCACCTCAATGAGTCTCAGAAAGAGTACTAATGACCAGATAACTGCAAGGAATATAAATCTTTCCATTGTCCACCATTGAGTCAGAACTGAAGAAACTTCTTGGATGAGAAGCAAAACATCTTCAAGAAAAACAAGAGTTGCCCTTTTGAAAGAAAGCACCTTTGAGACTAGCAACAAGGAGTAAAGAAATGAATGTATCAGTTAAACAATGCCCAGTCATGTCAATCATACAAATCCAGAAGCACAGTCTGGAAAGTTAGCCAATGTTCTGAATGGGAGCAGCTTGGTAAATCTCCAGGGGAATCCAGTTCCACAGCCTTAACTTCATTATACAAAAAGACCCCTATCTGAGACCCATCGCCAGCAGTAATGTTGATAATCGTGGCATCTGAAAGAAGGCAATATCAGTTGGCATCAGAAAATAGGCATGTCCATTTGACAAAACCACTCCATCAGCCAAAAGGGTTTTTTTTAATAAAAATCTATAGTACTTGTATGTTTTGGTCTCATGGAAGAGTAAATAAACTATTATGTAATAAGAAAAACTGAATGTCAGAGTTGCAATAGATTTGCAATAGTTGCAGTACTAAGCAATTTGATGCTCTACTTGTATTTTTTATGCTTTAATATATAAATACCTTCTTAGTCTCTTCTTATCATAGTAAAGTGCAAGCATATCCTAGTAAATAGCCTGCTGTCAGACAAGCTTCCATCATATACGTGGTGTGTGTATTTCTGACACTTAAAAAACTTTTGTGATTGTATTTTGATTGTTTTATAAAGAGCAAGCAACATAGAATAAACATTTGAGATATAGGTTTGCTAGCCTCTGTATTTGATGGATAGTCATTAACATATATCTGATTTCATTTTACAAGATGTAAAAGTGCTAGTGATAAGGGATGTGAAAATTGCAGTCCGTTTTGTTTCCAAATTCAGAACTGGATTTCCTAAAGCCTTCTATACATTATTAGATTAGATTAGCTTAATTATCTTTCTCCCTAATCATTGACCAAACTAAAATTGAAATTCAACAGCTAATGACCAAATATTATCCAAATGTACTGTAGTTACTGGTGACAATTTTATGATATAGAACAACAAGTTCACTATTTGAACTTGTAGTGTGCCTCTGAACTGATTCAACTTCAGTTTACAAATCTACTTCTGTATCTCTTTCATTGTCAAAAGTCTTATAGGGAAAAAAATGAACTAGTTTTTGATTTGCAAGTATTAGTGTGTAGAAAGAGATGAAGAATAGGTTTTTAGGTACAATTTATGTTGTTGGACGATTTATAAGGCACAGTGTTTGGTTTCAAGAACGCTTCTATTCTGAACTTTGGAAAAATAATACGAAGGAAAATTGTGTGTGTGTGTGTTCCTTTGTAATGTTATATATATATATAAAATCTACCATTATAATTTGATTTGCAGGAAATGGAGAAAAAAGCATGACAAAACAGAATGACTTGAAGCATGCTGTAATTACTTACATATGCAAATACCATTGTCTTAAGTTCAGGCATACAGTCAAAAATATTAACAATAATAATTCTGTACCCTTTTGTAGGGACATTCATTTTTATAGCTTGAGGCTCTTGGCAAATATGTATCAATGAAGTTCCAAAATATATCAGAGGTACATATGGTATGTAGAATTCCATATTACAGCTGTAATATGGAGCTGTAAGTCAGATCTCCAAGGTTATACAGGAATTGATATTCTGAAAACTGAATTCATCTCAAAGTAAGAATTCATCTCTAAGAACTAACATTAATTTGAGGAAATCTAAGTTCAAGTTGTAGAGCAGTTGCTGGCATTTCTTCTCTTCTGATTGTGCCAGACAATTTATTTAAATAATAATATCTCATTGGCTACGAAGGCTAGAGATGACATAAATTGTAGCATACCATATCTATAACATACTAACTGAGAAAGGCTTGTTATTGATTTTTTTTGGTAGGTATACAATCCAAAAGCCCAACAGTGACTGAAAAATCTATATTTACTGGGCGTAATAAAATTTTTAGCTTGACAAGAATTAAAGAACAACAACTACTGCACTGTCATACAAATCTCATTTTGAAACCTGAAGACAAATTTTGTACAAAGAGAAATTAATCCTGCTATTATTTTTGCATACTTCTTTGAAACACGAATTTTCCAACCATTCTTATACTCCTTGAAATAGTACAAACTGTTTTTCAAATTATTTAATAAAAAACTTTAGTTAGTCCAGAAATAACTTTATTTAATAATGAACTCCTTTTTTCAAGTTAAGGAAGATTGATCCCTACACCTTCTTTTAAAAAATCCAATATTGCAATGCAATGCAAATTCCTTATTGTAACTGCACTATTTCCTCATATTCAAAGGTGGTATTCAGCAGGTTCTGACCAGTTCTGGAGAACCGATAGCAGAAATTTTGAGTAGTTCAGAGAACTGGCATATACCACCTCTGACTGGAGATTTTACAGTATCCTTCCCCTGCCACGCCCACCAAGCCATGCTCACAGAACCAGTAGTAAAAAAAAATTTGAATCCCACCACTGCTCATATTGACTCAATCCATGTAAATAATTCAGTTTTCAAGTATTAGCTTCTAATGACAAAAAGAATGTAGCTAAAGACAGAGAAATATATGAATTCCAATGAAATCCCTATTGACAGGTTCTTCTCTTGAATAAGAGTCCTGCCAAATCACATTTTCATATATTTAAGTTAAAAGCTATTAGTTATGTATTAATCCCTAGAGACATAGCAGAGTATCTATCTGTGAAATATAACAAAAAGGGACTGGTAGCTAATTCTGCCTCCCAGGATTGCAAGTAGAAGCTCTGATTTGTCATAAAGGTGGGTATAATAGTAAGTCTCAGGTGGCATATAGTGGGACAGAGTAAGAAAGAGTATCTGTAGAAAATAAATATAGTTGGTTTACACACAATAGCAGAATACAGCCTTTTACATTGTCTCATGTCTTGCAAAGATATTCACATACTTTTTTATTTATTGCTTGATATCTGTATGGTTTGTGCCTTATGTTAGTTGGGTAATGAGTACAGTTCTGATTGGGATGGGACAGAAAGCACATACAACATATACAACTTAAAGGTACTATAAAAGTTCTCAATTAGAAATTCTGCTTTATAAGGCTTCCTATTTTATGAAAGCCTACACACATATAGTTCTACACACTGTACACAGCAGTTTAATTGTGAGACCAACATTTTATTGCTATTAGGAACATGATTTTATAAAAGGACAGAATGGTCCCTGCTATTCTCAAGGTGAGTTATACTGAATGAATGAAGATGACAAATCGTTTTCCAAACTAGTAATCAGAGAAGGAACTGGACTGAAGGAGAGATATGCAAGAATGGAATGGAATATGAAGTCCAAAGGCTGGTGATGTCATCAGGGAATGTCTTTGGAACAGAAGTCCAGACCCTCAGAAGAATGAACAAGGTCTCAAATGCAGCAAGTAAGAAGTAGCTTAAATATACCACTAATTATAAATTTTAAATCAAAACTAGTGTTGCTGAACAAATAATGAATAATATGTATTTGGAAGAATATGAAAAGATGTGTTAAAAATGGACATAAAATTCTGTCCTTAGGTACCTAAATTCCTAAACTTGGATGTCTTGTTTATAATTTATTTTAGTACTAATTTTTTTTATGCCTGGGATTAGAAGATTTAGTAAATTACATTAAACTTCAGTTAGAAAGATGAGAAAATCTTTATATTTATATAAATGCTATGTTAAAGAATTAAGAAACATTCTTGAACAAATAGAAATTATTTCTTTGCTTTCAATGTCTCTTGTGAATTGATATAAGACCATTTTCAATGAAATAGGGCCTTTTTAAAAGTTTTCACCTGAACCCGAAAACACCACCCACTCCTTTAAAGAATTTGCTCATTAAATTTAAACTCTTTTTAGGATTTATGTAGCAATCCAAAAAAAGTCACAATCCTTTGATGAACAAGGTATCATGCTTACACAAAGTCTGAGGCACTTCTGAATTTTTTCCCGTATATATAGGTTTAGTTTATATAAAACATATCTAGATGCATACACAGGAACACATTTATTGAGGTTGTTTGGCGCATTTCTCAGATATGTCACAACTGTGATCCCGAAAGCACCTGCTAATTTAACTTTCTGATTAGAGGCAAAGCTGAATAGATAGAAATAATATTGTTAAAAAGCCTTTCCTGTACAATCCTTTTTATGTGAAAATTAGTTTGCAGTTTTATCATTCCAACAAAGGTCACCAGAAGGGTGAGTTGAGTCATTAGGTAATTTCTGATTTCCTGACTAGACCTAGAACATCAAAAATGCAGGGTTTTTTTTTCTTGATTGTGCTTTGGTCAATGAAAGAGTGAGCACAAAGTTTGAAAAAACAGCAGCAACAAAGAAAAATCCAGTCTAATAGCATCAAGCCACAAGCTAGATGATTTCTGTCTAATTTATTTATTTGTAGCTCCTAATATGTTCTGAAACTATTATCTAAGAGGTAATAAGTAATTTAGCTATCCTAATTGTTTCTGTGAATGGGTTTTTGTTTTTTTGTATAATTCTTTCCTCAATGTAGACTTTTCTATATGTAGAGATTACCATTACTTATTAAGCCTTCCATATGTAAATATATGTATGTCTCTCTTGTGTTGTAAAATCAGCATTTAAAAAAATGTTGCATATTTCTGGACTTTGCTGAAGGTGGATGTCCTTCAAAGAAGAACAGAAACCATCTAAGCTGGATAAACTATACATTTCAGGAGGCATAGCCTTATTTGTAGCAGCTCATTATAACAATACAGCATTTTAATTGAGATTCCATTGAAAAAGGGGTCTCTCACTGTGCTCAAAAGAAGTCTGATATACAGTCTGGTTTGTAAAAAGAAAAAAGATGAATCAATTTCATCTGGAATTTATTTTTATGATTCACCTGTCACTTAAATACAGTAGGACTTTAAGTAGTGTAGAAGTAGAATAATGGATGGAACTGAACAAGGAGAGATTTATTTATTTATTTGTTTGTTTGTTTGTTTGTTTGACTTATATGCCGCCCCCTCTCCGAAAGGACTCAGGGCGGCTCACAGCTAAAATACAACAATAACAATAAATTACCTAAAAACATATTAAACAAATTATAAGCCAAATTGGAATTAAAACCCCAAAGTTAAAATAAACAAACCCCAAAGAGTCAGCACAGCCCGGATTGTAGAAACAGCCAGGTTTTTAACTCGTGGCGGAAGGTGCGGAGATTGCGAGCCAACCGGAGCGCTGGCGGAAGAAATTCCATAAAGTGGGGGCGGCCACAGAGTAGGCCCTCCCCCAGGTCACCGCCAAGCGACATTGAGTCGCGGATGGCACCCCGAGGAGACCCCATCTGTGCGCCCGTACAGGGCGGTTGGTATTTGATGCTGGGAGGAGTCGTTCTCGTAAGTATCCTGGACCCATGCCATGTGGGACTTTGAATGTTAACACCAAAACCTTGAATCTCACCTGGAGGGCAACCGGAAGCCAATGCAGGCCGCGCAGGAGGGGTGTAATATGGGAGTATCGGGAAGCTCCCATCACTACCCGCGTGGCCGCATTCTGCACCAGCTGAAGCCTCTGAGTGGTATGCAAGGGCAGTCCTAAATAGAGAGCGTTACAGTAGTCGAGTCGGGAGACAATGAGCACCTGAGTGATCGTGCGCAGGGCATCTCGGTCCAGATATGGGCGCAACTGGCGAACCAGCCGGACCTGGGCAAAGGCCCCCCTGGCCACGGCTCCCACCTGCTCCTCCAACTTGAGCCGTGAGTCCAGGAGGACCCCCAGATTCCATGCCCTGTCCACAGGGGGTAACACCTCCTCCCCCATGACCCAAAGATGGAACCTCCGAACTGGACTGAGATGTCGGTATGCACAACCACTCTGTCTTGGCTGGGTTGAGTCGAAGCATGTTCCTGTCCATCCAGATCTGCACCGCTTCCAAACAATGGGACATCACGGACAGAGCATCACTGATGTGGCCCGGGGTGGAGATGTATAACTGCGTATCATCAGCATACTGATGATAGCTTACCCCGAAGCCACGGATTATCTCACCCAGCGGCTTCATATAAATGTTGAACAAAAGAGGAGAGAGGACCGACCCCTGGGGTACCCCACAAGTGAGAGACCTCGGAGTCGACCTCTGCCCCCCTGCCAACACTGTTTGCGAACGTCCCGAGAGGTAGGAGAACCACTGTAAGACAGTGCCTCCCACTCCCAACCCCCCGAGACGCCGCAACAGGATACCATGGTTGATGGTATCAAAAGCCGCTGAGAGATCTAACAGGACCAGGACAGAGGAAAACCCCTGTCCTGAGCCCTAGTGAGATCATCAATCAGCGCGACCAATGCTGTACCCGGGTCGGAAGCCCGATTGGTATGGATCCAGGTAGTCCGCTTCCTCCAGGAAAAGTGGCAATTGCTGCGCCACCACACTCTCGACAACCTTCGCTAGAAAGCGAAGGTTGGAGACCAGACGAAAGTTGTTCAACACGGCTGGGTCCAGGGCAGGCTTCTTCAGAAGGGGCCTCACCACCACCTCTTTCAAGGCGGCAGGGAACAGCCCCACCCTCAACAAAGAGTTGACCACTGCCCGGAGCCAGCTGCACGTGACCTCCCTGGAGGCATAAACCAACCAGGAAGGGCACGGGTCCAATAAACATGTGGTGGAACTCAGCCGCCTCATGATCCTGTCCACTTCATCCTCAAAACAGGATCGAACTCAGTCCAGATTACATTAGCCAGACCGCTCGCCTCCCTTTCCCCAGACCACTGCAAGTCCAAGCACAACCCTTCCCGGATCTGAGCGATTTTATCCTGCAGATACAGACCAAATTCCTCAGCTCTGCCCCTCAGAGAGTCTGCCACCTCCCCCGACTGTAAGAGGGAGCGGGCGACCCCAAACAGGGTGGCTGGGCGGTTATCTGCAGATGCTATGAGGGCAGAGAAGTAAATCTCCTCACCGCCCCCACAGCTACCAGGTAAGTCCTAATATAGGCTCTCAACTGGGCTCGGTCGGATCCGGAGCGGGTCGCCCTCCACCTACTCTCTAGTCTCCTTCTATGACGCTTCATCTCCCGGAGCTCCTCGGTATATCAGGGAGCTAACCAGGATCTGCGCCGAGTAAGGGGACGCATGGGGACAACCCTGTCAAGAGCCCCCGTGGCTGCCTGTTGCCAGGTAACCGCAAGGACCTCGACAGGGCTGTGGGTGAGGGATGCAGGAAAAAACCCCAGTTCTGCCTGGAACCTCTCAGGGTCCATCAGGCGCCTGGGGTGGAACCATCTAAGTGGCTCCTCATCCCAGCGGTGTGGGGCGACTTGGTGGAAGACCAGCCGTAGGAGATAGTGGTCTGACCATGGAATGGGATGGATTGCTGTAACACCATCCCCCAGGCCACTACGCCACCGCTCTGAGACAAAAACCAGGTCAAGCATATTGCCCCCCTCATGAGTCGGGCCATCTATTATCTGGGTCAGACCCATGGACTCCATGGAGGCCATAAATTCCTGGGCCAAACCCGACGCCGCCCCCAAGGAGGGCAGGTTGAAGTCACCCAGAACTACAAGCTCTGGGAACTCCACCACCACCCCCGAGACGGCACTGAGCAGCCCAGGCAGGGCGGCTGATACACAGCTGGGGGACAGGTATGTAAGCAGCACGCCCATCCGACCCATAGGCCCAAACCTCAAGAGGAGGGACTCACACCTGCCTATCTCTGAAGCAGGGACCTCCCTTGGAAACAGGGTCTCCCAAATAACAACAGCCACCCCTCCACCCCTTCCCTGGGGTTGAGACTGGTGCATAACCCAGAAACCTGGGGGGGCATATATCAACCAGAGGGACTCCACCCTCCGGCCCCAACCAGGTCTCGGTGATGCAGGCCAGGTCCGCGGCCTCCTCCTCAATGACTTCACGGAGGAGAGGTGCCTTATTCATTATTTATTAACCTGGAAATAAGGAGAAACTTTCTGACAGTGAGAACAATCAACCAATGGAACACTTTGCCCTCGGAAGTTGTGGGAGCGCCATCATTTGAGACTTTCAAGAAGAGATTGGACTGCCATTTGTCAGAAATGGTGTAGGGTCTTCCACTTGGGTGGCGGGTTGGACTAGATGACCTACAAGGTCCCTTCCAACTCTGATTATCTGTTATCTGTTAGTGTGTCAGGTTTGGAAGCCATATTCCACGCTGCCACATAGCCCACCACTTTCTCAGGGGGCGGATGATTTCAACTGAGTAGCTCTATGTAGATAAAATAAAATTCTTTTGTTAGTTCACGGTTATTGAGTATAACGCAGCATGAAATAAGGATTTTTTTTAAAATTACATTTATATGCCGCCCTTCTCCGGAGACTCAGGGCGGATTACAATTTTTGGGATACAACCCAGTGTGCTCAGCAATAGCCTTCATTCCATTGTATATGCCTGCTTATTACTAAGCGGCATTTTTACAAGGTCAGCTAATTGCCCCCAACAATCTTGGGTCCTCAATTTACCTACCCCGAGAGGATAGAAGGCTGAGTCAACCTTGAGCCTGGTGGGATTCAAGCCTACAGCAGTTGTAGGCAGCTGGAACTTAAGTGCTGGCAATTAACAGCCTGAGCCACCAAGGCCCTTACTTTTGGATGGATCGTGATTGGGCCATGTGATGTGATGATGGCCAAGGGGGGGATGGATTTGCAGTTTGGGAAATTGTGGGAAGTCTGAAAACTTTTAGATTCAGGATTCCACAGATGTGCCAGTTGCTATTCTAATAAAGGTACTTTTGAGATATGGTTGTCTCAGAGTTACTGATTGGAATGGAGGTTTGCTGGACGCTGACATAGTGTATAATAAAAATAAACAATCATAATTCAGAAATAAAAATGAAACCATAATTATTTGGTATTCTCTGGAACCAACCTCAGTAAAGTATTCTACATCCAAAAAACACAAACTCATTTGGCATTCAGGTTGTTCCAGGGGAAGCAAAGCCCACCAAGTATTTATTTATTTATTTATTTATTTATTTATTTATTTATTTATTTATTAATGCACTTATATGGCTCCATCCAAAGCTCAAAATAACACAATAATTTTAAACTAAATAAGCCCCATTACAATTACAAATTCATCCCATAAAAAACTATCCCATAAAACTATCCCATAAAAAAAAAATGCCCATCTTTATGTTTTCTTCTGTTGCATCAGTTCAGGTGTGGACCTTCAGTAGCATTCTTTATTGTTCCCAAATTGAACAAGCAAAATCAAACTGGGATAGGTAGTCTTGCAAGATTTCAGGTTTTTAGCTGTATGGGCTTTATAGGTCTTAGTCAGCAGTTTAAGTTACATTGGGGGAAAAACAAACATCTAGTGCAAGTATCCCAGTCCACACCATTATTATAAGCACAAAGGCACTCTCCTTTAGCAGTAGATGAATTTCTAGGTGTCTTCAAAACTTCATATAAAGCTCTTTACAGTAGTCTAAGAGAACTGAGCTGAATCTTAGCTAGTAACTGAGAATTTCCAGGATCTACCAGAATAGGCCTGCACAATTCATCAATAGCCAAAGATGCTATCACCCCAGAATTAATTGTGTTCTAAATTAATAGCCGCTCAGTTTTGCCTGGATTGCATCTCAGCCTATTTTTAATATCCAGGTCTTCAGAGCCCTGAGCCTGGAGTGGAGATGCATAACTGGGTATAATCAGCATATTGATTATACCTAATTCTAAACTTTTGGATTACGTCTCCCTAATGGCTTCATGGAGATATTAAATATTTTGACAAGCACAAAATTGACACAATGGAGAAGCATTACACCAGATTTTCATGTGTGTTTATTATTTATCTTTAACCACTATGTGAAAGGAAAGATAATTGTAAATACAGAGTTATCTTCCTTTCAGATAAATTTTGTAAAATTACTGCAGAAGTTTTCATCAGGTTGGTTGATGTGAATTGCAAATCCACAAAAAAATTTCATCTACATTCCTGTCAATCTATCATCTGTCACATGCTTCATTCAAGTCATGTCATACCCAAATCAAAGAGAACATGGCTCAAATGCAGTAGAGGTGAGGACTAGGTAAATCTTCCAAGATTTGGGTTCCATTGAGTTGTTATCTTCCTACCAGCATATTCAGGATTGAGCTAACTGACTAATGTGGATTTAAGAATCTCTTTCCTTTCTGGCTGCAATGCAAACTAAACTTTGGCTTAAGAACTCAGAAATCCAGATTGACCTCTTATTCTTTAAAACAAAATCCCAAGACACCATTATATAAATTAGAAGCCATTGTGGGAGCTTGTGCTAGCTGAATGGCTTCTGAGAACATACGTTCTGCAGGATCACTAAAGCTTGAGAGACAGTTAAGAAACACTAAATAGAAAAGAAGCCAATACTTGGAGAATACACAATCAATTGTCTTTCAAGGTCAAAAGTGCCTTTCTTAGGGATTAAAGACAGTATTGTTGCTAGTTTTGGTAAGATTTTCATAAAGAAACAAAGGTTTTCCTTCTGAGCGGATTTCCCATTCCACAGCTTTATATCTGATGCTTCTTGACATTGGCCAACGATTTGAAAAGCAGAAAAACATTTCTCATTTGTAATGCATGAGATGGAAGAATAATGATATAAGATTTGATTTTACAGCTGGATTCAATGTCATTCACATTTTTAAAATCTACAATAATAATAAAACTACATAAGTATAGCATATATAGCATAAATATATTTTTTGTTTACTCTTTTTTTAATCCTACCAACAAAACTATTTAAAAATCATGCTTATTGGGCAATGAAAAAAGTGCAGAAATGAATACATTAAAGAGTTTAGAGGAAAGGAATGCAGGAACATATTAAACTTGCTATAAACAAAAATTTTCATACCACATCAGTGACTTGTTACTATATGTCATCTGTCATATAAATTTTGTCCATAGGGAAGTCTTATAAAATTAATTAGGGCAGAAACAAGGGGAAAACAAATAAAATAAAAATAAAAAACCCAATCTCAAAGCAACAACAAATTCAAGTTCTATGCAGAGCAGCATCAACAATATTAGGTAAAATACTTTTTCCATTCCCCCAAGGATAATATACAGAGAAATTGCCTGACCTTATCAATTTAAGGCAAGCCATACTGATTGCTTTAATAAAAACAGTAATGTTGAAATTTTAAAACAGAAAGCAACAAAGCTTTACATGAGTTACAAACTGAACGTTTTAAAAAAATGCAGAAATCCAATGAATTAATGTTAAGTTTAACACACACAAAAAGATGCTTTTCTCTTTCAGATTAATCAATTATCGGAGTTTACTACCTCAGAATATACCAACACTGCAAAATATTTATTCGGGTTAATCTATTTGAGAATATAATTTTCAAATGTTTTAGTATAGTAAAATCCCTCAACTTTTCTGTTACAGAATTTAAGCTAAAATATGTGTAATCTCATTTGCAATTATTTTCTTTCTAACTCTCTGTTACTCATGGAGAAACTTTGTTTATGTGGTTGCTAAGAATCAACAATGACTTAAGGCACATAATCAATCAATTGATCGATCAGTCAAAAAACTTTGTCTTGTCTTCCAATGTCTGTACTACCTATGTAGTGCCAAAAACAAGATTATGCATTCTCAGGTATGAATCTCTGTACACATCAGATTTCTATCACTACAACAGCTCCATTATCAGCATTTTGCCCTTCATTAATTCAAGGTAACTCCAAAACTGCATTTTAACATGTCTTGGTTAATTTGGGGGGGGGGGGAGGAGAAACACCTTTAAACAGTCTATCTAAATGACATGCCAGGTTTCATAAGGTGATCAGGTAAAGCTGACGAATGTCAACAAAGGAATGTTCTGTTTTGCCAAATTCTTTTCATTTCTGATTTAATCTTGCTTTGAACTCAGTTCTCTTTAGGTGAGCAGTAATACTTTTTTTTCTTCTCTGCATCTAAGGCTTGGCACTAAGAGGTTCTGGTGAATAGCACACAAATGTCTGCTACTCAATTGCTTTCAACTAGATTTGGTAAAGAATGAATTGCCAGAAGATTTTAGGTTGTAAATCAATAGGTGGCTTGGCAACAAGACTAAAGCTGCAGGCTTTCACTTTTAATTTTGGAAAAATAGGGAAAAGGAAATAAATAATACTGATCAAATCTTGCATTTCATGTTAAATGGATAAAGAGAAGTTTCACTCCAGCCAATTTTCCAAGTGTCTTTCAACATAAGGGATTGGGTGAGGAGAAAAAAAATAAAAACCCAGTATTTTTTCCATCTGTGCAGCACTTCAGATACAATTCGGGGGAAAAAATGTTTTGGAATCCATGGGACGTGGATACAGCAGTTCTCTGCAGCTATCAGATGCTGAAAAAAATTGTGGCTGCTTTAAAGAATTGTAGATAGATGCTGTATTTAAACCCCGATACATTGTGAAGCACCTTTCCAAAACCAAATCTGAAGTATCTCATAGCCCTACTGTTACCCCATGAAGCAGTAAGATAGATCAATAATCACAAATCTATGACATTGGCGTCAAAGGGGATACACCACATTTGGGTTATATGCCAGCATTCACCAACAGCAATTCTTGAAAGCATACCCAGTTCTTCTGCAATTTTCAGAAGTCGCAGAGAAAGGGTGAGAAAGGGCATGCTCTTGCACAGCTTCCAGACCCTCTGGAGGTTGCATGAGAGCGATGTGCTCCTGCAGAGCTTTTGAAGTCTCCAAAAATTAGTTTGTTTTACTTGTATTTCATTTTTGTAATTATGTTGAAGTATATAATGCAGAGCACCACCCATGACTGAACTGTAGTTCTTTTTAAATAAAAAAAGAAATGTTTGTCTTTTGTTTAGGAGAGGTGACACACCAACAGAGTCAATTTAGGCATTTATTAAATTTTTGATACACTTAAGGCCCAAAGTTTCACCATCACTGAAATAGATGATTGGGAGAAAAAGAAAATGAAAAAAATTATGGAACACAAATTGTTTTCAACAAATGACAGTGACTGTTTCATGTTTGAGCAATAGTAAATTTTACATTTTCCCAAACAAAACTTTTTGTACAGAATGATGTTTAAAAACCATGACCTGTTTGCACTGTACAGCCATTCTAAAGACTGAACCAGAAATGAAGATCTGCAAATCTATCTCAGTATCGCGAAAACACATACATGGACCTCTGTTGATGACTTCACAAGAAGACTAAATTATATTTTGTCTTTCTTCTTGACAGAAGCTCCAATTTAAGTATCTTTGTAATTATTCACTTCTCAGTTTTGATAATTAAATCTCTCAGAATTGGATATGCTGATTTTTAAAAATACACTGAAATGTTTACCAGAACAGTTGAAATGTAATGTGCTGTTACATTTCTCACAATTAAATATTTGTGACCACTAGCTTTTGTTTAAAACACTTGTAACATGTTCTATTTTGCTAGATTTTCTAAATGATGGTTGGAACTTATGAATAGCATTGTTCTAACCTCATAAGTTAAAAAAAGTTTTTCATCTTAATTTTCCTAAACAGTGTTTTAAAGAGCCAACTTTTATTTATCCCTTTATAAAATAATAAATATTGCCCTTGTTTGAAAATAGTCTAAATATTTTCTTTTTATTGTGGACTTAGTTTTAAAGAAGTTAATTAAAACTTAATTAGTGCTAATGGGAAAAGCATGACTGAGTAACTGCCCATTCATTTACCAATATGATTCTAAAGTATGCCTCTAAAGTGGAAACAAAATTTGGTGTGATTGGAGCAAAGAGGCCTTAATTGCTTTACATAGCTCTTCTAATATAATCTAGGTTCTCTGTTGGGTTGAAGAACTCAACAGAACACAATCAGTACAGAAATATATTACATAAAAATGCAAGCTTGCTGACTGCAGAATACAACACAAGACCCACTGCAGAGTCAGAGACTGTTACACAGCCCCAAGTGTTAGTAATCTTTTGATGGGAGGGTGTGCATACATAGGATGTTGGAAGCTGGAAAATAAATGAAAAACTAGGTTGATTTTGTTTGTCTGGGAATATTAAAAGTCACAAGAAAGATATAAACTCAAAGCAATCTGTTTCTACTGTTTCTAAGTTTTATCAATATGGTATAACTTGGTTTAAATTATCTGGTCAGGCCATTAAGAACTAAAACTCTACAATTTCTCCATGCCACTTACTACAATACTAATATAATTAACCTATAGAATGGTAATAAAATTAAAGTATAATACTAATATAGTTAAGCATCTCATTCATTATTTCCAGTCCACATTTCACAATGGCAATGTGTTGTCCTATTATACCCACTAGCTATAAGTTAGTGGCCATTAAAAGTTATAAATATTGACTAATATAGTTAGTTTGACTTATTGGAGGTGACGAAAATGTTTCAGAAAAGTTCCAAATATTTCCCATTTTACAAAGAAAATGATTCAGTGCAGGCTACTTTGATTTACTCTGAATACTTTTTATTATCTGATGATCACAGTGATGAATGAATCTCAAACAACTTTGGATCTACAATTAAAAGAACCCTCCATGAAGTAGGTTATAAATTAGGCTGTTGAAAAAAGAACAAAATTGGTCAAATCAGAAATAATGACAAGTTGGGGTTTTTTGGCCTAAAACTGGAAAACAATATATGACAATGCAGAATTCAAAATTAACAGCAAAAGCAATAAAAAAGATATCTTCATGCATTAAAACTGAGTATGCATACAAATGTCCCAGCATTTGTCCCTTGCTATTTTTAACAAGGAAAACATTCACACATAGACCAAGAAAGGCCTTGAATATCTCTAAGACCAGAAATGTAAACATGAGCAAAACCTTTTAAAATGTAAATGTATGTGGTCTGAGATTCATTATCAGTCTTTCATCTGATTTAGTTCAATCCAAGACTTCAGTTTGAGTAAATCTACTACCTAAATCATAATTTCCATACTTGCTCCAAAGTTTGCATAATTAAAAAAAATAAAGTAGAAATATAACTAGCAATTCTAGTTTTGAAGGTTGTGACTATCTCAATCAGTAAGTAAAATATTTACAGGTCTATTTCTGTCGTACACTGACACATACTTAAACCTTAAAAACTCACGCTATAAAGCATGTTAATTTACCAGGTGGGAAACAGGAAAACAAATTTCAAATTGTACTGGTATAGAGTGACCCATAGTTGTTGTTGTTGTTGTTTTTAAAGTAAAGCTTGAAAAAAAATTAGTTAGGTCTCTTCTTAAGACTATCTAGACAATTCTCACCAGGCTCAAGGTTGATTCACCCTTCCATCCTTCTGAGGTGGGTAAAATGAGAATCCAAATTGTTGGGGGCAAAATGCTGACTCTGTAAACTGCTTACAGAGTGCTGTGAAGCAGTATATAAGTCTAAGTGCTATTGCTATTGTTATTGCTATTCTTCTATCTACCAAGCATAGTTATTTGTTTTAAACCATCATCCACCAATTGCAAAGGCTTCTTTCACACATTATACTAAATCAAAACCCAAATTTTGCCATGAAATATCTACCTGTAAATGTACCATCCATTACCAATACTGACAGTAAATTTCTTTAAGACACCTTTGAGTATGGTAAGCAAAATAAAATTATCTCTAATTTCCTCATCAGACACTGAAACACAATGTCTAAACATAGTCATAGAGTTCCTTTGTTTTATTTGATCCATATATAGAAGTATACCAAAAAGCTGTTTGCAAAACAGAACTTCAAATATTATCAAGCATAATTAAAAATCAAGATTTGAATCAAACCAAGCAAAGTTAAAATCTTCAGGCACATATTAAGTATCATTAAAAGTCAAATAGAATAAGAATGCCAGAGTGTTTTTAATTACTTTTCTTTTAAGTTTTGATCATGATATTATATTTTAGTTTACATTTAGCTGTGATTAGCTGCCTAGAATGTTCTTGTTAATGGAAATGAAATGTTTTCACTGACCAACTAAATACTATTAAGGATGAAGCTATTTCATCCCCTTTGGGATGATTTCCCCCCTTTTTCTATTGTTTGTAATATTGAACTTTCTCCTAATTCTTCCTATCCATTTTAGCAATCTTCAGAGACTCCTCCAGTAGTAGGACTGTTACTTTTCATTGCAGCACTCCGCCTATTGCTACAATCCAGTCAGGCACTCAGTCAAATTTCCTCATTTATTTAACAGCTTATTATTATTGGAATGGTCAATCATTAGAATAAAGTGTTCCTCCTCCAAGGTAGCTAATATTTTGCTTCAAGAGTGAATATATTCCACACCACCGTCCCCTTTCTGACTGGACATGCAAGCAGCTATAGGAACAGCTTTATTATTTCATAAGTGATGACAAATTTACTATTTCAGCTACCGGTAGTTTAAGGTATGTGTTCTATATCATTGGCAATAAGCTTTTTAATGGAGTGGGTTGGTTTTTTTACTCCAACTCTTTTTTCTTGGAAGACTAAGTACCCAAAATGGGTCAATTAACCATATTTAAAACCTGATTACTGTGTGATGTTAGCTTGATCCTGTACTTGAGGAGGGGGATCTGTTTGGGGTAAATTTTAGCCCCCCAATCCAATTTTGGTGCTTTCATAGGATAGTAACTTCATTAGCTCCAATGCTTGTGTTAAGGATATTATAGGAATAGAGGGAGGTCAATGAGACTAATGAGATTCCAGTAGAAATGACATGTTACTTCAATCAAAGTTTTGTTGAAAGATCCCTTCAAAAATAATGCCATGAATGAAGAGGTGTCCTGGAAGCAGCTAGACTCTGAGCCAGTAAGACTGCTATCTGCACATTCACAAAGAGTAAGGTAACATTGAAGTTATTCTTAATAAGATGAATTAGTAGTCAAATCACATGCTTTGATGAGCCATAGAAGTGAAGTGCCTGCAAATACAATTTATACAGTCCTATTATAATACTGTTTCAAGATGTTCTTATTTATATTAATATATTCTTAATTCTTAATGTCCTAAGTAAAATTGTTTCTGTCTTTAACCCCCTTTTTTGCTTGTTTTTTTGTAATTAGTGTAGCATATTCTTTATGCCTCTTGCTTTCGGCTTCCCTTGATTTATCTTCACATTCCTTTTCTGTCATCAAATCAATGTATGGGATCACTGCTTTTTTGAATCTCCCCCTTTCTACTTTCATAATAAAATCATCCTCATTCTTCCTCCAGTTTTTTTTAAAAGCACCATTCCCTCTTAGGTTAAGGCTTTTATCCAGTAGACTGAATATTTCCTCTTCTTGCAGAACCTATTCTTCCAAAGAGTGTGTGCTAATTTCTATTTTTTCCAAGATTCAAACTGAGAAATCCAACTGCACAGCCTATGAAAATGGATAAGAAGTTGGATTTTTATTCTCATAATACTCTCTCATCTACTCGTGATACAGTTTTAAATTATGGAATTTGCTTTCATAAACCATAACAAGGACTGCAAATCTGGACAGTCAGATTAGTTCTGTACTGCAGCTACCATTATTAGTGACACAAACCTTGGAAATGCCGATAGAAGAAGAAATGTGCAATTATGTTTTGCTTGGAGATTTCCGATTGGCATCTGGTTGACTATGATGAGTAACAGGATACTGGGCTGGAAAAGCCTTTGTTGACTTATTATGAAATGTTGGTTACACTGCTAAAAGTTAATGCTGCCTTCTACAGCAAGTTACCCTTCAGATATTTTGGACTGTAGATTATTATAACCTTCAGCTGGCATAGTCACTATTTCAGTTATGTAGGAAGTAATAATTGTAAATAATGCGTAAATGTTTCCTCACTATTATTCATTTGAAAACTTTCTCTCTGTGAGTTATGAAAGAAATATTTGCATATTTATTTATTTATTATTTATTTTATTGGACTTATAGGCCACCCTCTCTCCCGAGGAACTCGGAGCGGCTTACAATAAAAACAAGAATACAAATATTAAAATAGAATTAAACTAAACTAAGCCCAATAAAATTTAAAACCCAATTAAAACTAAAAATTGATTTAAAAAAAACCCCACCCCCACCCCATTCAGTCCAGGCTGGCCTGTTGAAACAACCAAGTCTTTAGGTCGCGGCGGAGGTCAGGGGCCAACCAGAGCTCCAAGGGGAGCTGATTCCACAGGGTGGGTGCTCCCACAGAGAAGGCCCTACCCCTAGGTGCCGCCAACCGACAGTGTCTGGTCGACGGCACCCCCAGGAGGCCCTGCCTGTGCATATAGGCAGGGCATATGTTTTCAATATGACAGAGGAAAGTGTAATTGGGATAAGGAGATTTTCTCCAGTGGTGGAATTCAACCGGTGTTACTACCAGTTCGGTGATTACGATTATGTTTTGTGCACGCGTGTAGAAAAACCTTTAGCTGTGCCATCCAGACAGCTGAAAAGTGCTGCACGCAGGTGCGCAACGTTTGGAAAGCCTCTTTTTTCCTGATTTTTCAACTTCAGCCACACAAAGCAGCTGAGGTTGTAGAAGCAGGAAATAAAGGATAGGTAAGAGCCCAGGCGGGTGGGTGGGGCAAACAGCAGCAAACACAGAACCGGTTCGGTGTCTGCTGCTTTTAAGAGCGACTGGTTCTATAGAGCTGGGCAGAACCGGTAGAATCCTACCCCCGATTTTCTCCATACAGCACAATCCAATACTAAGATGACAGGCCAGTTTTAATAGTAATGTATTTTTCTATTGATATAAAGGTTTAGACAAGATTTAACCAAGTAAAAATATCTGGGTCCCTAACGCTTTTGTTACTATCCTATTTGATAACAGATTATTTGCAAGATACTTATTTCATTGAAATACTTGAGCCCCATCAGATAAAGAGCAGTTGAAAAAACAGAAAGCAAAACAAAGACAAAGAGGTGAAGCTATCTTCTTCTTAAGTGTTTTGTTTCTAAAATTATTGTCAGTCACAAAAAGGTCTGACGTGCTAATATCTGCTCATTCAGACACTTACTGACATGCTAAGAGCATGATGGTTACAGGCACTGCATTTAAGGGCTGTTACTGAGGCCCTCACATATTGACAGAGTGCCAGACTAAGAAACTACTGATGTACGCAGCTGGCCTCTGCTCCAGACACCTATCAGACAGAATCTTTAAATGTCATGAATTAATGAATTTTCATGAAACTATGTGCCTGTATGTGTATGTGTTTTATTAAAAGAAAAAGAAAAAAGGATAGAAATAAAAAAAGTTTCAAATTCTATACAAAGTCTATAGCTTTGACTTTTCCAAAATTTGACCCGTAGGTTTTTTTAAATGATAAAGCTGGAGTATTATATGCAGTTCCTTTACACATATAATACTTTGCCACTATGTTTGCAAGATGTGATCTAAACAGTGTGTTACTTCTAATAAGAAGAACTTAGTAAGTTTGTGCTTGAACATATGGTTAGGGTCAGAAGAACAGGAGAACATTTAATATGGAGAGTTGGAAAAATTTTAGAGTAAGTTTATTGGTGTTGATATTTTAGACTGGATGAAGTAGGATGAGGAATGGACTTTATGGTAGGACAGTAATGGTTTTGAGAAGTAAATATTTAAGAGCAAGTGGACTGCTGACCAGACTGTACCAGCAGTGTAATATAGCAAATCTTGATCTCTGGCATTGAGTGTGTTGTTGTGATGGGATTAATAGGCAAATTGTTCCAGAGAGGACTGCAGTTAGTTCACTGAGCTATATCTGTTAGCATAATTGTAGCTGCAGGAGGACACCTGGAAAAATGCATAATTTGCCATCATATTGCTGGATAACATTACATAGCACAGAGTCATTGGTTAAGGTTTGAAACTTGAAGCGTCATGATCCTGCCTGAACACTAAATATTATGCAGAGGAGCACAGGGACCTTCCTGTTGGATTTAGCGGTACTGGGTGATATAGGAAAGTGGATATGAAGACCAATTTAGTTGGAAAAATCAAGAAAGCAAGAATAATACTGATTTCAGGAATGTAACATTAATCCTAATCTGGGTATATACAGAACCTTGTAAAGTGTAAGAATAGAATCTGAACTTCAGTTATAAGCTAATTAACGCAAAGTGTCTTTGAAATGCTTTCTTTTCCATCAGTCCCTCAAAATGGGCCAGATCAGAAAACAGACTTGGAAAGAACGATTGAGAGTATTGCTTATAGGATAAAATATCAGAAATTTAAAAACCTACTGTACTAGAATTTTCCTTAGCCTTTTCTTATATTATGCAGAGCCAACATCGGGTTATTTTGTACCTTTTTCTCATGCTGTGTCCTTTCCAAGGATTATGTTGTTTTATACATCTTATTCTCGATTTTGTCACTGCATACTCTCTACCCTCACGTCTATCACTTCTAGAGTGAGTTGTCTCTACTGAGATAAAACCAACATTTTCATTCCATGCTTTCCCACTATCTCTCACCATGAATGGTGGAAAAGTGAGTAACAGGTCTATATAAATGGTTGGCAAAACTGCTGGCCACCTGGTGTGGATTGATGAATTATAGAGACAGCACATTTGAATATTCCTTTGTAAATATGAACTGCATTTTGGAATGGGTAGCAAGTATTTCCTGGCTATTATGGATTGAAGGAAATATGGCATAAGGACTGGGCTTGTCATCTTAGGCTCAGGTATTCATTGGAATACCAACAATTTAGTGTCAGCCTTCACTTTCAACCTGGTAGCCTTAGTCCTGATGGTTGATTTGCAGATGTCACCATCAACAGTTGCTGATAGTAAAGAATAATATCTGTATTAACATGTTGTTCATCCATTACTCTGTGGTAGATAAAAAGTCAGAAATTGGCATTTGGAGATATGCTAAATCAAAAAGTGGTATACAAGTCTAAATACTATTGCTATATACATACATACATACATACATACATACATACATACATATCTACATATAAATAAATGATTTGAGGGGTATAGTCTTGTCACTACCATCAGGAATACAAGTACCAGGAATAATATCTTGGTACTGCACAATGGACCATTCTCCCTTAAAGAATACTTAGCTTCACCAGATCACAAAGCAGAAAAGAATCTGAGCTCATTCAAAGGAAACAACAATAATTAGGGAAACTATAGTAATTCTATCCTATCAAGACCATCAGAAATAAAGTTCAGATTTGTTTCAGTTAAATATAAACTTTGCTCTGGTATTTTCAAACTTACTGTCTCTTCTTCCTTGCTATTTCATGCACTCCCTTCTCTTTGCACATCTTGCCATCCTAGTTTGAAATCTTTTTAGCTGAATCTGATTTTTTAATTGATGTGTACTACTTTGGCAGGAGGAGGATGACATTTGTTTGAAAAAAAGTAGAATAAATGTAATGTAAATAAATAAATTTGTTTCTGTGCATAGACAGATTTGGCAGCGTTAAAATACTTGCAGTATTTGGCTTTCAGATTTGGAAAAGAAAGAATAGGTTATTGATGACGGAGTACTGTTCGAAACCTTCTTAAATCACCACATTTTTAAGTTAGTGGGAAGAAATGGCTTTGGTTGTTTATGATAGCTGGATTTTTAAGTGCAGATGCTGAGATCACAACCTGTTTAATAATACCTAATTTTGAGTGTTTAAAAAAACTTTAAGTTTCTTTAAAATGAAAAAAAATAAGAATAACTTACAAAGCATTGCAGGAACCCTTCCTTTAAATAAAAACATAAACTGACAGGTTTCAGTACAATTTATAGTTTATGAACTATTGCTGTCAGGAAAATAGTATAATTGTGCTCTCTTTCTATCAAAAACACAGTTTTAAATATGCAATCCCAAATTAACATTGGCAAGATTATGGCCAAGAATTCTGTCATTCCTGAAAGAAAGCAGGGACATACTTGAACACTAATCTGAACACCAGACCATTGAAATACCCATATAGGAACAATATACACATCTGAGTACTCAATAAAAAGGTTAGAGTGTTATATTAGACAACTGTTATGTTTCAGCATGGCTGACCTTGAAGTGTTATTATGAAGTCCAAAAGGAGTAGGAGAAAGAATTGTGTATGCCCATTCTGCATGAATAAATATACTACTATGAATACATATGTTAGATAGTGCAATTTCCCACAGATTCAGTGTGTGAACATCATTTGTGCACCTAGCAGAATGCTTCTGCTGGTGATTGTTACAAGCATTAAAAAAATACAAGAGTAATTTCTGTGTGCAGAAAAAGAATGTCAAATCATACCTTCTCAGTTTTACAGCTTGTAGTTATACATCTTGTTCATTACTTTACACTAAATCCCACAGAAAAAAAATTGCTTGGTACCAAGAATGATAAATTTCCTCCAAACTAACTTAGAATTGGAACAGAGGTCTGGGAAAACTCAGTATTATTTCTCAAAATAAAATAAAAGAGCGATCTTGAAAGCTAACCATCTGTGAAGGGCAATTTCAACTGACCCGGGTGTACAATGGCACTAAAAGTAACTGCATCTTAGAGACTGGGGGAGGATATGAGTTCAGTCAGACATGTTGCCAGCTGTGAACAGTTTATACCCAGCAATTATATAACTGCAGAAATGAAATAGATGTTTTCCCTGTCTATACACTGTAAATGTTTACATCAAGTGTGAAACCATAATAAGAGCGGCCAAGACAAGATGACTCTAAGAGTCTGTTCCTTATGGAAAAATAAAAGCTGCATCAAGTTATTTTAGTGGGCCCTTAGGTATTATATGATTTGGTGACTACCACTGAAGTTAATTTTAAAGACAAAATGGTATCATGAGTAACATTTGATAGAAATCTTATTTTCAGATTGCCTGGAAAATCCTTTTTTCTCTCAACATGAGGAACTAATATGAGAGGTTTGTAACACTTTATTGAGTTTATTTAACTAGGGAAAATCAATTCTTGTTCTATAGCCTTAGGCTTTAAGTACAATATCACTGCTTGCACAGCAAGTACACTTTCTTAGAAACTATGGCCATTAAAAATCTATAAGGTTTTATTTAGGATTCTTAGTGAGACTGTCACTATCTGCTTAGAATTTATAAATATGGTAGCATATTTTCCTTTCACAACCCAATGCAGATTTCTCAGAATTAATTACTATGAATTTCGAAAACACAGGTTAACTACTGATGAGATTTTAAATAAAAGTTAGTGAAGGTTGAAATACTAATTGTGAAAGTAGAAATGAATGTAAGAGCAGATGGACAGGCTTGTTCTTCCCCAAATCCAAAAATAGTAATTAACCAAAACTTTACTCTAGGTTTGTAAACTCAAAGCGGATGCATAGATGTTTGTTTAAACACATTCTTGCTCATTTAATTGTTAAGGTGTTGTAGTCTATTCTATCACTGAACAAATCCCATTGAAGACTGAATGGCATTTGTTCTCTGACATCACTCCTATGGGCAGTTCAAAAATATAGTTTGGAATACTGCAAAACTATCCAGGGAAGATTGTGGTTACATACACCTGGGAAAGAGAGAGGAAGGGAGAGAACAGGAAGGAAAAGTTCTGTTGCACCAATGGAAATCCATTTGTACTGTGCTAAATGTCACTCTGTAAGTACTCTAAGTACTAACTATTTTACAATTGTATTAAAGTCTATTTTCGCAGTCTTAAAAAGCTGGCTGGAGCAATCTGATGATTGAAGTCCACACATCTTAAATTGCCAAGTTTGAGAAATATTGTTCTAACCTATACTCTCTGACCTACAGTACTTTGCATTCCTTGGCCAGTTTTACCATTTACTAATTCTCCAAGAGAATTTCATCAATGTTTCTGTTATGTATGCAGGTTTGAATGTTATTGGTTTAGTTTGAATTGTTCTTGTAAAATGTCAAATAGGATTGGTTTAAATAGTGCGGGAAGAAACCCTGCACTCCCATTGGCTGGCAACTACGGCTGCTGGCTATAAGTAGCAGCCGTAGCCCAGCCAAGTTGGGTCCATTCGAGCTGTAGTCACTAATAAACTCTTCACTGAAGCTCTTTGCGTCTGACTCTTCATGCAAACATAACAGTTTCCCCACTCTTCCTCTTCTTTCAGGATCAGATTTCTTGTTCCTCAGTCAGATATCAACTCCCCCCCGCCAAATATTACCTCATCATAATTACTTTGATTAGTAAAGTACCATCCTAAGGACATTTTTAAGGGGTCTTTGTTGTTTTGTTTTGTTTTTAAACTGGTTTGTATTCCTTACTGCAGATTAGCACTTGGTAGAACAGCATGGAGGCTTTGGAAAATATATTCAAATGCCATGATATCTCTATATCTACAAAAATCAAAATCTTCTAGCCATGGTATTTCCTTATGACACTGTATGAAATGAAAACTGCACTTTAAATAATCAGGTATTCACACTTATGAACTTCGGTGTTGGTGAAGATTCTTGAGAATTCCTGAGGACAGCCAAGTAAACAAACCATCAAATCATCAAACAAATCAACCCAGAGTTTTCACTTGAGACACAAACGACCAGGGTCAAATTATCCTACTTCATACACATTATGCATAGATTCAGTTCTCTAGAAAAGGTTCTAATCCTGGTAAAAGTGGAAGGAAAAAGAAGAAGAGGATAACCAGCAGCAAAGTGGATGAATTCAATTACACTTGCTATAACAGCACTGTTGGGAGACTTTTAAAAACGGGTTAGGGACAGATCATCATGAAGAAGATCTATTTATGTGGTTGCCAGAAAGCAAAAATAACTTGATGGCACATAATCAATTAATACAATCAATGTGTTTGATACCGATTAAAATTTAATTAATAAAATAAATAATAGGAATAAATCTGTAAACTCTAAAAGCAATTTACAAACTTATTGTGATGCCACAGCAGTTCAAGCAATTTTTACAATAGTCAAAGAACTGATTTTAAAATTCAGTTTTTTTAGTACAGTCATGAGTGAAGTATGGTCAATAAGTAAAATATACATTTTCTCAAGTTGAACTCAGCCCTTGATAAACTGCATGCATATGTACATTTATGTACATTTACTGTAAATAATATGCAAGTGCTTCATCAATGCACTTGTTTGAAGCTTTGTTGTTGTTGTTGTTGTTGTTGTTGTTGTTGTTAAACTTTCCAGTTTATCCTACAGAGGCAATTTGGTGTAGTAGATAAGGCACCAGGAAAGAAACCACATGAGTCCTACTCTTACTTTAGGCATAAAGCCAACAGGAAGACCTTGTGCCTGTCACTGTCTGTCAGCACTAGGAAGCAGGCAATGGCAAACAATTTCTGAACTGGTGCCAAGAAACCAGTTGTGTACAGTCATCAGCAATCAAGACTAACTCGATAATGGAATGGAGTGGAATAGAATAGAGTGGAGTAGAGTGGAAAACACCTAATTCCTGGTGGCTTTTAGACTAAATACTAAGCTATGTTGACCTTGACCTCAGCCAAGATTAACTAGACGCTGCTATTTAAAACTCAATATCTTTTGTGTAAATGTAGAGTTTTGCTTATGCTCTCATACTAAAACCAGAACAGCTATCTAATAAAGACTTACCTGTTTTAAAAAAGGCCTGATTTTAAAATAAGGACTTTTAAGAAATGAGAGATGGGGCCTTCAAGTTGCCAATTAATAACAGTCTGAAAAAGACTAAAGAGACATATGACTTACTTAATGAACCTTTTTCTCTGCCTTATTTATATCACACTAGATGTATAATTTTTCATGTATAATATGAATTCTTTTTTTTTTGGAGGGGATGGAGATATTTTTTTCATTCTGGTAATACCGCCTTGTCTTTGCTGCTTTTTTTTCTGATTTACCTTTTTCTTAGTTGAAATATATTTTCAAAAATGCTGCCATCAAAGTGAGCCTAGCTATAAGCCAGATCTTCCCTGGTGGACCAGCTCAGTTGGTGTTGTTTTATTGGAAGATGTGATCCTCTATAACAGAATGATTTGTTGCAAAGGCTGCGTGCAATGAGCTTTGCCATTATAAATACTTTATATATTCCAATATATTATTGATTTTTGCCTAAAAATGTGAACTATTTAAGGGGAGGGCTTTCAAATTAAAGTAGTACCTAGAGAAAGTCATGTTATTTATCCGACATTTCCACTCCAAACTACATTGGCTTATAGTTAATCAAGTTTTACCTCTATTCACTTTTAAAATAATTGTATAACAACACCAAGATCCCATGTGTATTTATTTGCCTACTCCCAGTATCTTATTTGTAAAAAGCTTTCACTGGTGTAGCTTTGATGACTTTTAGCACAGTAAGGTCAGACAGTGCTCTGTTAAAGCAGAAGTAAGAAATATTGCAACCTAGGATATCTCCAATTATTGGTGCATGAAACAACACAAAAGAAATAAAAGAAGAGCTTCCAAATAAACAAATGAGATTTCAAAGGAAGCTCCTAGGTCATCAAAACAACTTCCTTCACCCTTGCTCAGGATTTTCCCTATTGCTTAATCTCTTTGTTTTGTCTGCCCTCATCAATGAGTCCATTCATTCCCCATAATCAGCTCTGATTAGTGTTGCTTCACATCAGTCTTTTCCCTTTTCTTTTCTGTTTTGCCTGTAGAAGGATTGAAATCAGCTTCTACCACCCCTCCTTGTTAAAAGCCGCACCTCTCCTGCTGACTTACTGCTCTCTCAATCAAAAGGGCAAAAGGAAACAGTTGGGATTCATTCTTCCCTCTTTTTTGAGAAACTGCACAAATGTCAACTTCCTCAGAGGATGTTTGGCATAGCTGAGTTCAGTCATGCAATGTACAAAGGACGGGATGATCAAAAGTTTGAAGGGCTGCCCACTGCTAAAGATGGGAGAAAAAAGGAAAATACGATCTTTTCTATAGTTTTAAAGAAACACTTGTCTCTGCCAGCAGTGTTACTTCTATTAAACCAGATATTTAGAAACAAAATTCAAGTCTGAATTTTAAGTTGTTAATAGTCTGAGATTACCATATTCAGATTAATTATTACTGTTCTTGATTCTTTTAAATTTGTAATTCCATATCCTTTATATGTTCAAGGATGCTTACTATAACAGGTATGCGTACATTCTTTAGTTCTGCAAGCCTTTGGGTTTTTTTTCATTTTGTTTGGACTTTTTTTTTATCAGTAATTTGTTTTCAGGAGGAGTTCTGTTTTCTTAAAGGAATTAAGAAGGCATATCATTACAAACTAAATATGAAATTCAAACTGGAAAAAAAGTTGTCAATTTTAATGTCATCAAGACCTCTTTTGTTTGTATGTGTGATGCTTTTATCTGTTCAGTTTTGAAGTCTTGTAGTTGTCAATGAAACGTGCCCACACACTGCAAAAAGAGAACACTGTTTATGTTTCATAATTTCTGCTGCATTATTTAAAAAGCATATTTGCTTCTGTTTTATTTAAGTACACAAAATCTAGGTCTATACCAGATGCTGCTTGAAAGGTGCCATCAGACTGAATGGCTTTAAAAAGGGGTCAAGCAAAATTATGAATGAGACAGAATGGTAGAAGAAATTATTTGAAAGATAGTGAATCTATAAATGCTCAATGCAAAGAACAAAATAAGGAAATGTTGTTGCTTTATATCCTGCTTATGTCCTTTCCAAAACAAGTCCCTTCAGAAAAAAGGATATATGACTAATGAAACTTTCATGCCAGCCAGGCTGACTAAATTAATGTTTTAAATTAAACTGTTAAAAAGACCTGTATATGAGAACGCAAACATTATCAGTGTTTTTTGTAAAAGGTATCCATATAGCTTTCTTTTTAGCCAGAGCTTTTGAACAAAAGACATGGGACATTTTTTTTCTGAAATACTACAGTACAAAGAGCAGGATTCTAGAATTTTTCATAGGATAACTGTAGGTAAATACTAACCTGATAAACTATTAATTTGAAGTTCCAGAAATCCATCTGTAAAATAAAAACAATAAGGCTACTACTAGGAGAATCTGAGTTAAAACCATACCAAATGGTAGCTTGTTAACTACTGCACTGAGAATATTTAAGCAAGTCTCTTGCATTAAGCTTTGCATATGGCAATTTATACATATAAATATGCAAATTAAAGATTACTAGAATTATTAAAATTTTAAAGAGGGCAATCCAATTAATGTTCCTCAAATAAAACCAATTATTCAAATAATGTACATCCCACCCCTAGATCACACCAAATCTGTTCATTGGATTTCTCTTCTATTAATTTGTCCAAATTCTCTCACAGATGGATTTGGTTCAAAATCAAAATATCCTTTCAATTAATTCCCTTTTATCAATCATCATACTCATCTCCTTCCCCTCCCCTTAAATTGAAAAAAGAGAAGATACACAATTCCAGTGGGTGGTGATCTATCCTGATTTCCTTTCCTTTTTAAACATAATCAGCTCAGCAAGCTGTTAGTTGGCTCTGCTGCCACTTGAAGTCTTCAGTTTGAAGCCTTCAATCTGTAGATCTTTCTCTGCAAGCTTTGCACTTTTAAGAGTTCAACCCCAGACAGCCGATCCCCGTATGGTATAAGAACTGGGATGGGGGTATCTTCAATTAAAAAAGAATGTGAAGGCAAACTGAGGGATGGGAGAGATTTTGCTTGCATGCAAAAGTTTAGTTATGAAAGGAGATGATGCTCAGCTTTGCATTATAGACAGACTATTGAACTAAATTTTCTTGGCAGACAGCGGAAGAGAGTAACCCATAAGAAATACTGTGTGTTTGTTTGTATATGTCTGTCTTTCTATCTACATATACACACACCTTTCGTACAAGGAGTATCTACAACTATTTTGGGTACTACATTTCCAGAAGGATTTTGACCAATTAAAAAGAAGTGGGTAATAAATCTGACACAGAGACTTCAGGACCTGCCCTGTGATTATGGCCAAGAAACTCTGGATGACCTATCTGAAGAAACAGTTCAGTATTCAGGCACAAATGATGCCTAAGAGATGACCAGAAACTGTTTTCCATTGCCAACAAACTGGGATCCGAAATAATAAGCATAAGTTTCAGCTAGCCACAGAATAATAGAATTATAGCATTGGAGGGAACTTGAAGGTCAGTTGATCCAATACCCCTACCCAGTACAGGAATCCTTATACCAAATCGCTGCCCAATCTTTTCTTGAAAACTTCCACTAATAGGACACAAATAGCTTCAGAAGGCAGGCAATTCAACTACTTAACAGCTGTCACAATCATGAACTTCCTCTTTATTTTAACTTTATTTATTTATTTATTTATTTATTTATTTATTTATTTATTTATTTATTTATTTATTTATTTATTCAACTTGTATTATGGACTCAGGGCCAGAACATTAAAACAGGAAAAATTTACAGTAAAACAGAATTAAACAAGTAAACAAGCCAAATAAAGAAAGACCCTCATTCGAGGCCCCGTTGGAACAACCAAGTCTTCAGGTAAGGAAGGTCAGGGGCCAACGGAGATCCAAGCTGATTCCAAGGGCAGGTGCTCCCACAGAGAAGGCCCTAGCCCTGGGGACCGCCAGCCTACAATGTCTGACTGACGGCACCCCAAGGAGGCCCTCCTATGAGGCAACAGGGCTCGGTGATCTGGCAGGAGGCGTTCCCAGAGTACCCTGGACCCAAGCCATTAAGGGCTTTATAAGTTGTAACTATACCTTGAAGGCAGGGAGGCAACCCCAATGCAAGCCAGGAGGTGTAACATGGGAGTATCATACCCTATCACAGCCAGCGGCTGCATTCTGCACCAGCTGAAGCCTCCAGATCCGCAAGGGAAGCCCCATGTAGAGAGCATTGCAGTAGTCAATTAGAGGTGACAATGCATGAGTAACTTTGACAGGGCATCTCGGTCCAAATAAGAAGCTGGCGAACCAGCTGTGGGCAAAGCTGACAGGTGTTCAGTGAGTTTTGCCCCACTTAATGAACTTTGTTGCCACAGTTGTTAAATGAATCACTGTAGTTGTTCAGTTAGTAACACGGCTGTCATGTGAATTTGGTTTCCCCATTGATTTTGCTCGTCAGAAAAGTGATCACATGACCCCCCCCCCAGGACACTGCAACTATCACAAATACAGTGCTGACTAGCCAAGATGATATTACCTAATACTGCATTGGAATGAAATGTCTGCAAGAAAACAACAAGATCAAAGCACCAAGAATCTTCTAAGTTGCTATGGAAAATAACTATCTGCCCTATGATATTTATTCATGTTTTAGAAGGTTGCTATCATCTTCACTCTTCTTTTTTTGAATTTCTTTGCAGGATGTAGCCTCTAAGTTTCTTTTCAATATTCTTCTAAATCTTCAATTTGATATTTGAATTGCATTAGGGCAACAAACATCCAGCTTTATGTCATTTGCAAATGTTATGAGCATTCCTGCTAATGCCTCATCTTTTTAGGAAGATTTTGAAGTATACTGCACCCAGGAGAAAACATTAGGTAGGTAGGTAGGTAGGTAGGTATTTATTTATTTATTTATTTGGTCTTATATGCCGCCCTGTCTCCCAAGGGACTCAGGGCGGCTCACATAAAAACAACCATACGAATTACAAAAGTTAAAAAGGAATTAAACCAAATTCGACCAAATAATCATTAAAACCCACTAACAAACATTTAAAATATTAAAACAACTCCCCCTCAGTCCAGGCCAGCCTGTTCGAATAACGAAGTCTTTAGGCCATGGCGAAAGGAGCGAAGGTCGGGGGCCAGTTGCAGCTCCAGGGGAAGCTGGTTCACAAAGTGGGTGCCCCCACAGAGAAGGCCCTCCCCCTCGGGACCACCAGCCGACATTGTCTAGCCGACGGCACCCCAAGGAGGCCCTGTCTGTGGGTGCGCACCGGGCGATTGCATTTCAATGCTGGCAGGAGACGTTCCTGCAAGTACCCCGGCCCTAAGCCATAGAGGGCTTTGTAGGTAAGCACCAACACCTTGAATCTCACATGGAGGGCAGCCGGCAACCAATGCAGCTCGCACAGGAAGGGTGTAATATGGGAGTATCAGGACAACCCCATCACAACCCACGCGGCTGCATTCTGCACCAGCTGAAGCCTCCGCGTGTTCCTCAAGGGAAGCCCCATGTAGAGTGCATTACAGTACTCGATCCGGGACGTAATGAACGCATGAGTTACCATGCGTAGCGCATCTCGGTCCAGGTAGGGACGCAACTGGTGCACCAGGTGGACCTGGGAGAATGCCGCCCTGGCCATGGTTCCCACCTGCTCCTCCAAACTGAGCCGTGAGTCCAGGAGGACACCCAAGTTGCAAGCCCTCTATAGGGGGCAACATCTCTCCCCCCAAAACCAACGATGGAACATTCTGGACCACCCGAGATGCCGGTACGCACAGCCACTCGGTCTTGGCAGGGTTGAGCTGGAGCCTGTTCCTCCCCATCCAGATCCGTACTGCTTCCAGGCAACAGGTATCCACTATATACTTCCCTCCATTTGGACATAAGCCCATTAAGGCAACACTAATGGCATCTCACCCCTTTTTTTCACAATATCAAGCAGGAGGGTATGGTCTACTTTACCAAATGCCCCACTAAAATGTAAATATGCAGTACCCAAAGCTTTCCTGTAGAGACTAGAGAAGATGACAGAAATGTGCAACAACGTCTGTCTAAGCCAAAAGGGATGAAACATCTTTTTTTAAAAAAAGTATGGAGCAATTTGTTAACAATTGGAAGTAGCTCAGGTAGATAGTCCCTAATTTGCTGGAACTTAAGAAAGAGGAAGAGGTGCAGTGAAATAAGACTTGAAAAATTATGTTATTATAGGCAATTTTAATAAAAATAATTTTGGCCTTCCTGGGGAGTTGATTTTCTGATCTGATTTATCTAGCAGGACTGATAATTCCTTAGTTCACTAATCTACTCATACTGTCAGAGAAAACAGTAAAATTTGTCTGATACAATTTGTTTTTAATTAATCCATGCTGGCTTCTGGTAATCACCCTGTTAGTTTCTATGTGCTTGCAACCCTACTGTTTGATTATCTTTGCTAGAGTTTTCCCAGGTATTGACCTTCCAAATAATTGATCTGTAGTTTTCTGATTCCAGTCTTCCCACTTTTTAAAATATTGGAATAACATTGGCTGTTCTCTTTGTCCAGCTTTTGACAAACTCTAAAGTGAGAAAGTGTGTGTGAGATTTAGAAAAAGAAACAGTCTATGGGATGTTACAGCTTTCAGAGATCATGTATGTATGTCACATTGCACCCCTGAACAAAAAAGCAGAGCCTACATATGACAAATAAATTAAAATTTATCAGATAATATAATTTTTTAAAAAAAATCAGGTCCCAATGCATACCCACATCCATACCACACCCACATCCACATACATAAAGACACACACACACACACAAACACACACACACACACTTAAGTGGAAAAGAAAGAAATATCTTGCTTCCTTTCCTGTCTTCCCTGTCTTGTTGCCTTCCATTTCTCTTTGCCTTCCTAATATATGTAAACTAAACATTGCTTTAAATCATACTTTATTACATTAAATCAGCTTTATTACATTACATGTTTTTATGAAATCCAAGAAATGCTCTATTCTTTGATCATTTATAACATATTTCTGTCTTATAATGTTCAAAAATCAACTGCCATTTTTCTCCAAAATGTGAACATCCATCTCTGCAAAAGTCCATTACAATCCTTGCTCGTTCTAATTTTATTATTATAGCCATAATTTTGATCACAGTCATAAAGTCAATTAGTTTCAATCAACTACTTCTGCATACATAGTTCAGCCTTACCCAGGAACACAAAACATCAGTGCAAGAAAAAAGAAAATGTGTTTATGGAGCTTTGATTGCTAGGTAGGCTTAAAGAGTTCTTGAATATAATCTCATAATCAGTTTCTCTGCTAGCACGTGCTACAGGACCTAATAATCAGGACAGAAATCTAGACTGTGGTCATATTTCTCATTAGTGCAACCTTAAAATGTAACCACAGAAAAACATATTTTTTCCTTTGTTCATATGCATCAAAGCCCAAAATTCACTCTTATGTTTTCCCATGCCATGTTTCTTTGGCATTGTATTTTCTAGAAAAATATTCAATTGAAGCTGGAAATTACTTCTTCTATCTTCTTGACAGAAAGTACAGTATATTGAAACTAGTTACCTTATGGTGTTCAAAAGAAAAAAAAATGTTTGCACTATTTATAATTCTATTAGAATCCATAGAAATAGCCTGACACCCATACCTTGACCAAAAATTAATGTACAAAGTTTGTACAGTTTTTTAAATTTTTAGTTGTGGAAGTAAAGAACTCCAATCATTACATTTTCAGTTTAAAAGTTTTCCTTTTGCATGGTATGAATGTACATATGGTGTTTATAAACTGTCTTTTAACATTTAGATATTTTATTCATTTTTCCACATGGTACAAGTAGACACATATCACTGTTGAAAAGATAACAGTCAAATGACATAACTCTATATCTAAGGAACTCAAACTATTGCAGATTTCACTGGTGGCATGGTAAGTAGCTAAGAGCATATCAAAACATACATATCTGTTTTTCATAAAACAGGAAAAACAGTTTTGTCCTCAAAATACAAGTATAGTTTGTGAAAATTATTTTATTGAATAATTAATTGATGCTTTTGTCAAAGTTATGGTTTTTCCAGTAAGTAATTTTTTAGTCCTTGACTTTATCTACCCTTTCTCATTGCCTAAAATTTTATAATATGCCAGTATGCCTAAAAGGGAAATTTTTCTTGAAAAAAATTTGAAAACATAAAAAGAACCTAACTGTGTCACTTGTTCATCCTGTCCTAACTTAAGACAGGATTCTAGCCACTAGAAGATTAAGTAGTCTGATCTTAAGAACATTACTGTAATTGAAATTCTTTTGATAAAAATATCCTTTTCTCTTTTAAAGGTTGAATATACTGCTTGCCACTAGCTGAACAGTATACTGAACAGTATACTCTTCAAACTTAGAAAAACTCAACAAGAATAGTAATATCAGAGAACACTTATAAGTTAACAGCCTCAAGTGTTAGCCAAGGCTTATTGCTATCATGCAACTATGTTTCATTCCCTCCGAAAGAGATGTAGTTGTTTTACAAATACTGTTCCAATCCTTTTCTAAACTTTTAATTACTTTGGAATTTTTTTTTCAATTAGAAATGGAGGAACACCTTGTGAATGTTTCATATTAGATTTACTGCAAATTTATGCCGATAATCAGCTTAATTATTTCTTGCCTATCTATATAATTTCTGTGAATCTAGACCAGGGGTATCAAACCCACATCGACATGGCAGCATCACATGATGTATTGGAACTTTCCCCCCTTTGCTAAACCTGGCATGGGTATGGCCAGCGCGTGACGCATCTGGCATGCAGGCCGGGAGTTTGACAGCCCTGATCTAGACCAATGTTTCTCAAACTTGGCAACTTTACATTGTGTGCATTTCAACTTCAGGAATTGCACAGCTAGTAGAATCTCCTATCTGTAGTTCTGAATTAGCAAAAAAAAATATTCTTATCATCTTCTCCACAATAATGAAATAAAATAACTTGCTAACTATGCCCACACTTCTGCAGGATTGAGAGAGGGTTTTTTTCCAGAAAGGCTCAATCAGTGTTAAAACATGGAAATGAATAGCCATGGATCCAAAGCCATGGATCCAATGTGTTCAGTAATGTTTCCAGATAAGTAGCAGTGACAGTGGCAGCATTTTGCTGAATCAGCATTGGAGAGCCATTCTAATGACATATATTTGAATGTGTGAATGACTGGAGAAATGAATGAAAGAAGAGTAGTTGTAGGCAACGAGTACATAAATACGAAACCTGGATATTCCATAAGGAAGACTAGTAGAGAAATAAGAAAAACGTTGGAAAGTGTTGTATTTGCTTTCGTTTCAGACACAAATTAGATTCTAAAGGCACACACTGGGGCCATGATGAGAAATGTTTTCCATGATAATAGACGTCTTCTGAATTGTAAAAATATACTAATCATGTGCTATCATGGAACATGTTAAAAAATCCATTCTTTCTTTTTATACAGAAAATGGCATGAGACAGAAGCTACACATAGTCCTCAATTAACAACTATAGTGTTTAGCAACCATTTAGACTTATGATGGCACTAAAAAAGCAGTTTAACAACTGGTCCTCAAATGTATGACCATCATGGGCTCCCTATAGTCACATGACTGCAATTCGGGCACTTTGAAATGACATGCATTTAAGACAGTTGCAGTGTCCCAATGTTCATGGTCATGTGGTGCCCATCTGTAAGCTTCAGAACCAGTTTCTAACAGTCAAAGTCAACGGAGAAGCCAGCAGTAAGTTGAAGGCCGTGGTTATGTGATGTCACACTTAAAGACTGAATGTCTTTAAAGGAACAGACATCTTAATTCTTGTCATGCGATGTTTTGCCGGTCGGAATTGCGTTTATTAAGTGAGGACTTAATGTACCGAATTACATAAACGAACGTTTCAGTCTCATTATCTTTGCCAGGAGATGGGGGTTCCCGCTGGGAGATTTAAAAAAATGCTATTGAAAAAAAGATTTGGAATAATTCATTGAAATAATGGCTGCAGATAATTATGAATTAAGGCTTAACCCAATTTATGGTGTGATCGTTCAGAAGCACTCAGTACATTTGATTTAAGTTATAACCAGTCACAACTGGTTAATTCTTGTACAGTAAGTTGTCAGCAGCTCCTTCCTCGTTTTGGTGCCATTCTCTCTCTTTCTCTCTCCTCCCTCTCTCTTGCCTAAACAATGGATGGCAGCTATTTATAATACTACTTGTTTAATGAAAAGACAGCAGTACCTATAACTGAAAAAAAAACACAGAGAAACAGAGAGGGAAGTTATAATGCCAAAAGTTTTCCTAGTGAGGGACATTTATCTTCCTTTGTCGTCTTTGGATTTGCCGGCTTAAACGGATACCTGCCAAGGTTTAGAAAGCACACCATTTTATTTTAAAGGTTATTTATTAAAAAAAGAAAAAAGAAAACTTTTGGCAACCTTAAGAAAAAGGGAAATTCTTTTTTTTTGTGCTTAAAACCCCTATTTAAAATAACCACTTGAGCTTTATGCTCACAGCTTACCACTTCAATAGAACACCTAAAAGAAATTATAACCTTCTGATATACAGCGGGGTATCTTTTCTTTACCATGTAATATGCACAGGCAGGAGAAATTGCGCTATGCATGGCAGTTTGCTAAGGCAAAATTTATTGTAAGACTGTTTCTTTGAATATGTGATTAAGCCTTCTTGTTTTCTGCATAACACATCTAATGATGCAGGATATGCATGATACCCATGTTTTAGTGAACTCAGAGACATGTGCCCTGACGTACACTATGAAATTCAATGCCTTAAGGCCTCACCGATGTAATTCCCCTGTAATCTGCACTGACATTATTTTGCCAGCAGCATAACCCCACGCTAGCTCAGGAACTTAGCACACATAATAGTAAATCCAAGAACATGCAGAGAGGAAAATAAAACTAAATAATATGCCTATGGGGGTGTTGTATTAGATGCCTTTATTACTCCATTTGATAGCACTAGTTATTAAAGCATCTGAGAATCTTCTGAACATGATGAAAACTCAGAGGAGTTTCAGAAGCAGTTTACGATAAGGAAAAGAAGAGTTTGCTTTCAAAAACAATAGCAGAAACAGCTATTAAAATCACACTTAATAATAGAACTGCGAACAAAAAGAGCAAATTGTTTCTAACTACATATACCTAAGGTTACATAATACGCAAGTAGGTTGCAACTTACATGTATGAACCCCAGAGGAAAGTCAACTGTTTAAATAATATTGATCTAATCTTTATGTAAAAGTTAGAGAGGACTGTTTTATTACACAGTTTAATCAGTATGATTAAATCAAATCAAGTATAGAATATTTTAGGCAGTATAGTTTTAAAAACCAAGGAAAGTTTATGTTTCCTTCCTCCAAATTTTGACTGTTGTGCGATAAAACTACAAACTAGCTATCTAGTTATCAATCTGATAATTATAACATCGAAAAAAATTTATAGTTGTATAACATGTAATAATGATATTAATTAACATATAGATGACAATGATGATAATGTTGCAATGGAGTTGAGATAGATGGTTTGATTCTCATGTATAGCATCATAATATTGTGAGTGGAGTATTGATGCTCTACATAAAGTGCTATTACAGTAAGCATGATGGCAGCTAGCCAACCAACAGCTGCCACATATAATTAAAAAAGTGCAGCTTTTCCTCCCACCAGAACAAATTAATTTTCTTTGACCCCCTTCTAAAAATTGGCAGAATGCTTTTCCCTGATTTGCCCCTGAAATGGAGATGTGAACTGGGAAAAGACATTTTGCAATAGTTGTAACAGTGAAATCTAAGAAGTTTATATACTCCACCACAAAGACCATAAGAAAAAGCTTAGCTGCATATTTATGGGAAATTAGGTTGTGAAACAGATGGAAATTTATTTAGTAATGATGCCAGGGCATGGCAAATCATATTTTTGCTGGTAAAGAAAAGACTAGGCTTCAGCTGGCTAATGCAACTTACTAGGAAAGAAACAAAAAAACAAATAAAACCTAACATGACAATTAAAAACAAGCCCTTAGAAACCGTGGCTCCTTGACCAAACAGTTACACAGAATTAGGCGCAGAACTGGAAAAGGTATTGGCTGTGAAATCATCTAGTTCTTTCTGAACAACTCAGAAAGCAGAATATAGCCAGAGTCTCTATGAGAGTTGGCTATGCAGTTGTTTCTTAGTATAACAGAAGAGTATGTCTATATGGTGATTATATTCATGAAGTCATGCAGATACAAGAATTTTAAAAAATCAAAAATAATTTTCAAACTTAGGAATGTTCCCCACTATATTCAAAAATGACCAAATTGTTCATAATATACATATACATATACATACACTTTTCTCATACAAGGGCCTCAATGACCAATCCTCCGGACTGGTCTGACTAGATTAGAATAGACAATCTTTTAGGTACCTTGCAACTCTGACTGCAGGAAACAGCTGTAATTCTAAGAAGATTTTGCTACATACATTGTACGTATGTAGTGTAATTACATACATACATACACAAACACACACATACATATATTACTATATGTCTACATTATATCAGGGGTGTCAAACTCATGGCCACGGGCTGGATGTATCACGTGCTGGCCACATCCACTCAAGTTTAGTGAAGGGGAAAAAAGTTGCGATACGTCATGTGATAACAATGTGTCATCGTGAGTTTGATACCCCTGCAGTATACTATATGTCTGTGTATGTATGTATATATACACACACATACTGATACACACATACACATACTGCATACACACACACAATCACACACACTATATATACATATATATTTCTTCCTAGAGTTTTCCTGCAAATATGATGTCCGCTTTTTTCAGAGCAACTGAATGTTGATCCACTACTTGCAATAGGAATTAACAGAGCAGCTTATGGCCCAAGCCTTTAGTGTCTTAATCACTAAACCAGTTAGGTCCCAAATATAATGTATAAATATTACATTTTAAAAGTGTAATTTTTGAATTTTACACATTTTAGGTTTTATCATATTATACTTTATTTATATAATTTATATCCTTTTGTTTTTACAAACAAAATTTCAAGTTTTATGTGATCACACGAACATTTTCTATGGAAAAATATTTTTAGTAATGTTTCTACATTTCATCAATGCAATCTCAAGCATGCCATTTTAATACAAAGTAGGCTTTCAAGCAGCCAGGTTGAAACCTTTTCCAGCTTTGTGTTCTATTTAAATGTAGATACTGGAGTTTTTGAACCAAGATTTTTCTAGTACTAAATTCTGAATTATTTCAATTTTTGAAGATTATAAATTTCTATTTTTAAAAATCCTATTCATTTTTTTAAAATATTAAGCTATTTTTACTACTAAGTAAAAGTAATATATACATGCTCTGCTTATTCTAAACCTATAAATGCACTATATAAATGTAGCTTTAAATATCAGAGACGTAACTAATTAATTGTTAAATATATTTAATTAAATAATTCCAATTTTACATTTTATTGCTATTTTTAAATATTAAAAACACTATATATGTGTTTGTCAGCATATGCATGCACACACATACATAGATACTCATAGATGCACAAATGCACAGTTCCAGGGGCTGCAAATGTGAAGGAAGGGCAGAGTGAGAAGAGCTGCGTAAGTCTCTTCTCACTAGGAGTTTTCCTGCTCAGTGCCCCTCTTCCAGCTGCTTTTCTTCATGAACAGAAAAATACATAGCAGCTATTAAGCCTATATAGGAGATTCTTTCAGAATAACATATGTGAATCATTTATATCATCTCACTAGGAAAAAGAACAGAAGAGATAAAGTTTTGAAAAAAAATTGAAATCCTTCTGTATAGACCCATGGAAGTTTCATTTATAAATGGTTTCCCACTGCACCGCCTCTCTCTGTTCCCAGAGGTTGCTTTCATGGAAGTATTTTCTTTTATCATGCATTCACTGGAGAGTTTCTTTTATGCTTGGCTGGACAATCAGGTCTTCAGAACATAATGTAAATGCTGAGAAACACAGGCATGAAAAGTTGCCAGACAAAGAGTCTAAGTGAAGGATTAATATTTTCTCTTTTTTTCCAACTCCTTGTAGCAGCACACTCTTGCCTCTTTACAAGCACCTTGTTAGCTACTGCCAAGACTGACACCCACTGGTGACAGCAGGAAAGCCCACCAAGGCAAGCTAAAGTTAACCTAAACAGTATTGATTGTTCTGTCGCTAGCAATGAATATAAGGCAAAGTTTCTCAGCTCTGTGAAAGCTGTTAAAATGTTCAGCCTCTAGTGTGATATGAAAAACTGAGAAAGAGAGAGAGAGAGAGAAATTACTTCACCACTAACAGCATCCGCATACTAACTTCTAAATCCACAGCACTCACCACAATGATTGTAGTTCCTGTTCCAAGTGATGACGAAGGAACCTTTCTGCCTCTGGAGAGTGACAAGGCTTGGCTATGATGCCTGCCTTAGCTTTTTTGAGTTCACAAGGATCCACAGGGAGTGCCGAGGCAAAAAAAAAAAAACTTTAGGGAGGAAAGAGGTGGAAGGAAAATCACTGGAGCCTCCTAACGATCAAACTTTTTACTAACTAAAAGGAAATGTCTTATAAATAAACAGAAAGAAAAACAAAACAAAAAAATCCACCCCATCCTGCCATAAGAATGTAAATTATTGCCACTTCATGGAGCATTTTACAGAATGGCAGAGAAATGGGGGAGAAGGGGGGGGAGAGAGAGAGACTATAAAAAGAAAAAAAACTGTTCAGAAGTTCATGCAGTTTTCAAGTAGAAAAGCAAACAGCTCAAATTCAGCATAATCACAGCCTACTAAATTAAATTCCTTCAGCACTAATAATCACCTAAATGCTATATTTGAGGTTTACTGGGGATAGTATTCTAAGCCTTAAGCAGCTATGAATTTAAAGTCTAAAGTACAGACTTAGTCTAAAGACTGCAATGTAATGATCTCTAAGATAAACTCTTAGCTCTACTTTTTAACAGATGTACTGAACCAGTCAGCACAAATCTTAGTGTGCCAATTTCTCTACACATAACCAGAGAAGGTTTCTGGTTAATTATTTTAACAAAGTCACTCTAGATTTCAAATCATGCAAAGAAGATATAGAGTAAGTTAATGGACAAAGATACAGAGAATGCAGGGCAAGATACCTTTCCAAATCAGGATCATTGGAGTCAGGAATCTTCTCTGTAGGATTCCTACTAAGGGAGCTTGCAATCAGGAGGAATATTTAGCTGCCCTTACAACTTTGATTTTCATAGACAGCAAGGAGGTATAACAGGATAACAGACCATAAGAACTCATGTAATGCCATAGTTTCCATAGCTATTGGCCTTAGCTTGGCTATTTAATTTTTTGGCCAGCCTGGCATCCAAATACTGATCTAATGTCACGCCCTTGTTGGAGTCTGATTCTGAGGGGGAGATTGAGGAGCTGACAGGGAGTGGGAGTGTGGGTCTGGTGGCTGTGGAAGAAATGGGGGAAGGGCACAGACCTGCTTGGCATTCAGAGGAAGACCCAGTGCCACCCCTTCTTCATCCTAGGGCACACAGGGAGAAATGGAGAAGGAGCAACGTGGCTTATGGGAGAGAAAAAGGCCTTGATCCCTTTCATTAGTTGCTGCTGGGAGAACAGGATATAAGAAGGGCGTTTGTACACAGCACCTTGCTGGAAGCAAAATGTGCATTGTCTTTGTCGAGGCTTATCTGGGTTTTGGCCTCCCAATCTGGGTTTTGGTGTCCACTTGTGGTGCTGCATTTCTTCCCGTAGAATTTAGCTGCCCGTAGTCTTTAGTGGTTTGGGCGGCTATTTGTAATTAGAAATATAAAAATAAAAATAAAAAAAATAATAAAAAATAAATAAAAAAATTGCTGGCCCCTCTGTTATCCGTTAACAAAAGACATACTATGCTTGTCCCAACAAAAAGCACTGATTTTGACAAGCCAACTTGCATAAAAAGCAAAGTACTTAGAAAACGCCTGAAAGCGCCAAAGGAAATACAACATTACATACAGTAGTTGTAGTTGCTATAAACTCACTTCCATGTTAGCTGCTGCATAGGTGTCAGTCTGTCTTTACAGACAAGAATTGTCTAAAAATCTCTACATCAGGAACCAAAACTCTGGTTCAAATCAACTAAAGAAATTGTATTGATAGAGCACATTTGACTTTAAAAATGGTAGAAATTAAAAGAAAATGAAACAAGATTTTAAGATTTCTGCAGAAAGAGCATAAACAAATCAACTTCAAAAGTAAAAAAATATGAGCTGTGGTAATGGAAAATCTAACTGCAATAGATTCTGCCAGACTTATTAATTGTACACATAAGCATATGGCTTCTATGTGCTGTACAATCCCAAATTTCTCAACCTCCCAAGCAGTTATTGTAATGTTCTTATTGGCATCAGGCTACTAAGCCAACCGTATGGAATAACATGACCTGAACAAGTTCAATGTAAATTTATTTACCCACACTTGATTATTTGTTTAACGAAAAATGTACCAGCCTCTTCATTCTATTTCTGAATAGCTGTCATCTGACAATGTCAGTATTTTTAACATTGTCTACAGAAAACAATAAAACTGCTCTGTGTAGGCTAAGAGATGCAAAATGGACTCATATTTGCACCTCTGCCAGTTCTGACAATTCCAATTCACCTTCTTAAGTCTGGATTACTTCCCTTTGCCTGCTTCTTTCTTTTCCTTGGCTATTTATTTTATTGATTGTAAATTGTGAGATATTTGGTAGAGAATAACATTGTGAACTTAAGATCAGATCGCTAACAACTAACTGGGTCTATTCATTTCATCCTGAAAAACCAATACAGGGCTCCAAGAATCACTGTAATTTTTACTGAATTAAATCTAAAACCTATAGAAAGTTGAATATGGATGCCAAAAGAACCTTATCCTGTCATTCATATGCTAACAGTAATGAAATATATAGTACTTGTATTACTTGTATTTGTTACATTTTTATTCTGCCTTTCTTTCAGCTCAGGACAAGTTGTATACCATTCCTTCTTCTATACGTTCCCCACATAACAGCTTGGTTGGACTGAAACAGGATAATTAGCTCAACGTCAGTGAATGAGCTTCCATAACTAGGGTGCACGTGAACCTAAGCATTCCTACTTCTAGTCCAACACCTTCAACACATTTTTATAGAGCTCTTATAAATTATCACCATGCTAACAAGTACAAAATGTATTGGTACAAGTATAAAATGTTTTCCCTTGTTTTATACTGCTTTAATATTTGACTTAATGTACTGATATTTACTCTTTGTTATTTGAAGGAAACAATTATGTAGGGTGTGATTCCAAACATATGCAGTGTACACTCAGACGTGTAGGCTAAGATCAGTTAATAGATCAGAAGTATTCACTAAAAGATGTTTCATTTTGCTGCTTTGAATAATGTTGATCTTTTTTTCTACTTCTAAAATATTAATGGCTGGCATGGTGATCTCCTCCTCCAAAAGACTAATTATGAGTAACTGATTTAGGATGATTACAACTTAAAAATATATTACCTTGATTCACACATCAAACTAAGGCACTGTTTGCTTTCCTATGTTGTGCTGAATAAACTACAATTAGCTGAGAGTGCTATGCCAAAATCAAATAGGCTACAATCTGGCTTACTGAAAAACGTGAACTTAGCCACTGAATGAGAAATATCCTTTGGAAGTAGTAATCAGCAGACGTTTTTTCCAAGCGCATAAAAAAGCAGATGGGATTGTCAGGGAAAATGAATGCAGGTTCAGAAATGAATAGTGTCCTTGAGGAAAGTTAAAGAGTTTCCTAAGTTAGCAAATAAAGAGGATACGGCAGTAGGGGAATATGACCTAAAAACCTATCCTTGTAGGAATGTGTAGGAAGTTAGGAAAAACACATTTCACCGTGCTAGATGCATAATACAAATAATACCATTCCTTCTGGTATCATCTATGTTGCCATGGGCATGGCTGCAACTCGCAGTGCAATAAGAGACAAGAGACCGATCAAGCTCCTCCAGTGTTCTGAATTTCCCAGATGTGCTCTTCTCTAAAAGTTTTAATTTGCAAAGCAACTTTTAAGTTTGTCTCTTAACAGGTCACAAATAACTTGGGATGCAGAATCTCATATTTCATTGTGTCCTGATGGTGCCACTAAATAGTTCATCTATCTTTAAAACAGCAGGGTGCTATAAAGGCCCCATATTTTCCTTCTCTCTGACATTGCTTACAGGTTGATTCTGGGAATTTGTTCCTCAGCATTAGACCACTTTGTTCATGCTTAATAAAGCAAAAGTAATCAAATACCCACCTTCAATGCTTCTTTTTCTTGTGATATGTCCTAAGAAATTCATTTTGGAAACTGTTTTTAATGGCTTAAGATCAATGCATGCATTTAGAACTAAAAAATTAGTTCTTAACTATCAGAAATTGTCTAATACGTTTAGAGCTGAGACTGGAAACTTTCAAACTAAAAAATTAGTTCTTAACTGTCAGAAATTGTCTAATACATTTAGAGCTGAGCCTGAAAACTTTCAATGACAAAGATATGCACTGAAAAAGGAAGAGTTGAGGGAATGACATTGGCACTGATGCTGATAGCATGCAAAAGGTTGGCCGTCAAAATTTAAAAGTCAATGTTATATGTTTTTTTGATAAAAAAGATGTAGTGGGGCACATTGCATTAGTTCAAATGCCTGTTCTTTTCATTGTTTGCAAACGTTCGAGCAAAACTACTCTGCCCTTTACTCTGATCACCCTTTTGCAATTAATAGTAAATGTCTGAATTGTAATATAACACATTCATCCCCAAAGTTTAAAATAGATTTATCATGCTACCTTAAGCATTAATAGCACTTTCCCTTTCACACAGTGATCAATGAATGAGTCTTCCTCCTTCATAAGTAGGGGTTTGTAAGAATGATACATGTTAGCCCAAAACCATTGTCATACACTCTATACTTTTTTCCATACAATTCTACAGATAGGATAATACTAAGTCACATACAAAAAATATTGTTGTGAAACTTGTTTTGGCTGAGTGATGGCTTAAGTAAAGTCTAAGATGAAGGAATAGAAAATTAATGGTCCAGCAATATATGAAGTCCATGCCTAAAATCAGCAATATTAGCCAACCCAACCTCTGGACATGACAAAAATCTATTAACTGACATACCTGTTATGAAGTTATAGTACCGTGATGGTGAACCTTTGGCACGCATGCCAGAGATGGCACGCAGAGCCCTCTCAGTGGGCACGTGTGCTGTCGCCAGCTACTCTTCTGGTTTCTGGTGCATACATGCACACTGGCCATCTGGTCTTCGTAGGTGCCAGAGCACCGGAAATGGCCAAAACATTGGCCAAAAAACAAGCTGTTTTTGAGCCGTTTTCAGGCATTTTTGGGGCTGTTTTCAGGCTGTTTTATTGGGTCAATTTCAGGTAGTTTTCTGGGCATTTTAGGTTGGTTTCCAGGGTGTTTTTTGGGCTCTTTTTTGGGCCATTTTCAAGACATTTTTGGACATTTTCATGGTCCAAAAACCGGCCCAAAATGGCCAAAAAACCCAGGCATGTATGCACTGGCCAGCTGGTCTTTGGTTTTCAAGCACTCTGGCATGCGCGCATGCACACGTATGCACATGCGTTCAGGTTTGGGCACTTGGTGCCGAAAACGTTCGCCATCACTGTTATAGTAACATAATGTGTTATATTTAGGTCTGTTCTTAATATTTAACAGGACAAAACATGAAAGTTTGCAAGCAAGCTTTTTCTTTTCTTTCATTATAACCTACTAAAAAGCATATGCATATAGGTATTTGCATAAATAGAATAAGGTATTCAAAATACAAAACAAGTAGTAAAAATATACAACAAATTAATTAATTTTTATTAATAGCATTACTGTAATAATTGGAGATATTTCAAACTTTTGCAGTCTTATTGAAATATGTCTCTTATTTTGATAATGTTTGCAGGTCTCTGAATAGTTGAAACCATTCAAAGATATTCCTAAATGCAACTTTACAAATCCTATTGCTATTCCTTATCCCAAAATCTGAAGTGAATTTGAGGGTCATTCACTGTGCAACAGACAGATGATGCAAATCTACACTCAAATCCAATGAAGATATTATAAAAATAATAATTAAAGGAAACAGTAACTTTTCCTACCTAATTTAATGCAAGAAAAAAGAATAAAATAAACAAAGGAATATACTTCTTGGATTCCTTCCTCCAACTTCTTACACATACAACTAAGTCATTTATTCCCCTCTTTCCAATCACTCCTATTTTGGAACAGTTGAAAATGAAATATTATTCCACTGAGCTTTTCTATTCAAAACCAAGTTTTTGCTGCGACCATCTATACTTACCCTGTCTATTCTTCTATCCAGCAACAGACCTTTTCAATCTGCCTTCCTAGGGTCTGCATTTGATTACAGTATTCACATTCTATTTAGATTCTTTTGTACTATGCCCTGTGGTGCTAGTATGAAAGGTGTTATTTATAAAATGTAATTGTGTTGTATTGCAATTTGGTTCAATGAGGATAAGTAATATAAAATACTTAATTTATTTAATAATTCCATGGATTTATTAAATCACGATCTTTACAAGATTAGTGCTGGGAGGTAGGAGGAGGTTATTAACTAATAAACAGGCTTAAGACAACCCCCACAGTCAACAAAATATATATTATTTAAACAATTTCACACCAAAGAGCCAAAATGTGTATCCAACTTAATCATTTCAATGTTTTTTAACAAAATAACAATGTGTATTACAACTATATTTTGAATAAAACTAATAAGCTTGTTACTAATGACAAACAAGTGATACAAACTTACATGTTTTGGGTCCCATGACATGTGGAAAAAAGCTACCGTTCCCCATTTGTTATGCAGATCACACATACCAGGACCTCTTTTTCTAGTTGCAGACTTACTGTGAAATAGCGATTGGCATGAATGCGTGCCCTCTTATGAAAAAATATAAGGGATGAAACTATACAATATATATTTTATATAAAAATATATAGTTAGCATTGAGGCCAGAAGAGGAGACATTGTGATACCTATTTTGAAATTGAGCATTAGACTGAAAAACTTCCAGAATTGGGGTAAGAATGGCTGACACTAGACAGAATTCTAAGGATCAAACATTACAACTTCCTGCACTGTTGTAATTATCCATCCATAATAAATTACTCTGAACTAACCTACACAATACAGAAAACAATATGCACTCAAAACCAAACATACAATCAATCTTTAACGACCAATAAAATATGCCAATGTGCATGAGCACTACACTGGTCTACAAATGTTTGCCAAAATAAAATTTACCAAGAATATTATGAGAGCTGCTGTGCCAAAAGGAGCTCACACATTAGATAATTTAAACTTTTTAAGAAAGATGCCAATTCACATTAACTTGGTTTGGAGAGTGATTATCTATATAATTAAAGAATATATAACTTTATTGGCCAAGGAGCATAGTCTTGTTAACATCATTTTTCCCTCATGTTTCCAAAGTTATTTCTTTTTTAAGATACACAATTACTAAACTCAAATGCCTAAACCAATATGACTGGAAAATTTTAATAATCCCTAGAATATGGCCATATAGTTTTCTGTTTATATATTACAAACAAAAATATCACCATTTCCTAAAGCTTCTGTTCCTGATAAAAATTATTAATAGTACACTTATTCTTAAGCTTAATTGAATTCTGCTTTTCTGCGATATAGACCCACATATTTTAGTATGTCCTCTAGAGCAGCAGGAAATGGATTTGCTCTCTCATCTGCAGAATAGCCCTTCAGGCTAAATGTTATCTAGGAGGAAGTACAAACTTTCCATTAAACACTTTTATCAATTTTTATAGCTATCCCCATTTTCTTGCTGGAAAAAGATGGAGGGACAGGATTGCTCTATTTATTTCAAAGCTGAAGTTTCAGGTCAAAACTCCTTAAAATAATCATAACTATAAAAACTGGCTTCTAATGCCTGTTGTTGCTGTATCAAAAAATGAAATGTATGACTTTTAAATAAATACATTTTAGCAAGATTAAAATTGTTTGAAATTGTTTAAGAAATGATAACAAATTAAAATGTAACAGTGAAGACTTGATACATAGAGCAGGGGAGAAAGGAAAGGACCAAATCTTCTAAAGGTCTCAGAGGTAATAAGAATGGTAATTCATGTCCAATAGTCATCTATATGATAACTTCCAACTTTGGTGGAAACTAAGCTCAAATCTGCAACATGTAATATAGTGCAGACAAAATAGGAATAAAATCCATCCATTGAAATTACTGATTACAATTTTTTGGGGGGAGAGAGAGATTTAAATATCCATCTTAGCCTGGAACAAGAAAAAATGTTTTATGTAGCCTACACAAATGAACAGCCAGTTATGCTGTTTATATGCATTAAGTTTAAGGTAACTCTTTTCTCCCCTGATGTAATAGCAGAATATGAAGGTTATGCAGGAATGACTCTTGTCCAGCAACTTAAAAAATGAAAGAACAAAATAGCCAAATGTAGTTTTCTTTCCCCCAGCAGGCATACATGCACATCAAAACAACTCAAGCAAACATTATCCTACCCAGTCCATCAAGCATTACTCTTTCAATTTGTCAGGATTGCCAGACAGTCATCTGCTTCACCCAAATAGAGTGAACCTTTCATAGATAATTAAGAACTCTCAAACTTTGTTATTCTCAGGCAAAACATCTTCAACTAACTTCTTCAACCTCAGTTGAGTCTAACAATCACTTCTTAATTGGCAACACAACTACTCCTTCCAATCAACAAATACAGAAAGAGAAAGATTTTTTTTCCTGACCAGCAACCACTGACCACAATAGGATCATGCTGGAATTGTCATCTCAACATGCTTCATAGCTGAACTGTCTTTATTGCAATTGATTCAAACAGATATCACTTTCTTTAAGGATACATATAGTCCCAAAAAACCCAACAACATTAGGATGTTTTTTGGACCATAAGTAGGATTTGGTTAATGACAGCAATTAGGACTAGAATTGTCTATGCCAGGGGTGTCAAACTTGTGGTGTCACAGTGGCATCACATCACGTAGCTGGACTTCCCCCCCCTTCGCTAAACTGATGCATCCTGTCCGCGGGCCATGAGTTTGACACCCCTGGTCTATGCTAAGTGACACAGTGGTAAAATATGATGTCACTTAATGATGGTAGTTTTTGTTGCCATTGTTAAGTGCATCCCATAATGTCATAAAGATACCACATGGTCACCATTTACAACCACTGTGTTGGCTTCACCATTGACTCTGCTTGTTTGAAGCCAGCAATGAAAGTCTCAAATAGCAATTACCAGATTGCAGAATGCTACAGTGTAAATGCAAGCTGACTGCCAAGTGCTTGGATCACCATCACATGACACAGGGACACTGAGATGGCTAGAAATTAAAGGATTGGTTATAAGTCTTCTTGTTCTAACATTAAACAAGGCATTAAGTGAGGACAAACCATATCCAATCTAACCTCTAGCAAACCTTTGCTGAGTGAATTGGTGCATATTCAAAAACAGATGGAAGAGATTAATAAGGGAACCTGCAATCGTTATATATTACTTTTATATTTATCATGATTATTCCAATTGATGAGCTGAGATTCATTACTGATTTGAATTGTTTGTCCCAACTATAAACCCATGAAAGGAAATTTGGAAAGTTCTATAATATGATTTAATTCAGAACAAAAAGCACAAACGATTGATGTCTGAAAGAACGTTAAATGTTTCACATACAAGCAACATGGGCAGATTTTAAAAAGCCTAGATCCTATATATTACAATTTAAGAAATTCAAACTATATAAGGAAAACAAAAGTACTAGGATTTTAAATAATATTTAAGAACAGATTTTTCAATTTATAAAAAACAAACTTAATACAATGTATTATAAATGCCTAATGTAAAACAATTGTTAGCATTAAATGACCCAGAGATAGTGAACTATAAGTATAATATATGTTTTAAGTGCAACTTTAATGTTTCCATTGACCAAAATAATCAAACTCACATGAGAACTTTTTTGATCACATAGTACATTAGAAAGCATCAGAGAAAAGCCAAAGATTGTAAGACACATTCTCTACTTATTCTAAATAGTTTATGTAAATATATGTGCTAGGCAACATTCACTAAACAGAATACAGAAACTTCCTAATTAGACCTAATTTTAGAAGAAAAGCTCAGCTAGAAATAATTGGCAATCTCTATTGCTAAAACTGAAAGCTTATTTTAGATTTTATGTTGACTAGCATTGATTGATTGATTGATTTAAATATTTCTATGCTATTCAAGTTAGAGAATGTGTGTTCAGGTGCATAAATGATTTTTAAAAAATCATAACAACGTACAGAAAATTCCAAGAACAAAATACATTTGGATACCACTTACTTGCTATTAATTTTAAAATTAATATTAAAATTATATTAAAATTAATAAAACTAATCTGTGGGTTTGCATGATGATCTGTTTAAATCGAGAGGCAGAATAAATATTGAATAAATAAAATACTAATGGACATATTTAATCAAAATGGCAAATCAGCTTTTTCCTAAATTTCTTTATACTGTTCTCTGTTCAGGGACAACATGTGAAATGAAAGCTTTCATCATTCCTGAAGCAATATGCACTTTATACTGTATCATCAGCATTCCATTGAAACTGTCCTAAAAAAGAATCTGAAATGTCCTGGGAGGAGACAAATGCTAGCTGATTGGATGAATATAATGCTTCCTTGCTGGCATGAATTTACAATGGATAATACTGTTAGATGAATGTAAGTAGGAATTTTTCTCCTTAAATTTTCCAATGAATGTTATGTGAAATTGAATCACTGTAAAGCATTATAATTTTTTAAAATGAATAAATGACTAAGGATAGGCAAGTTTTTACTATAGACTATTTTTACTTTTTTGGTCTGTAGTCATTAAAAATCATAAATTATCTTAAGTTACTTGGCTTCCGAAAAGTAATATAAAGTAGCTGCTATATCTAATGCCTGGAAATATTTTTGTACTCTGGCTTGCAAATATTGAAATAGCAATCTATCTGCCCTAAGTACTGAAGTGCTTTTTCTGTCCATACATGGTGAGAATGAATATATATCTTGAAGGCCAAAACAACAAGATGAATGCCTCCACAAAACAAACAAAGCACGAAAACAAGTATTCCAATAATCTGAAGATATATTTAGAATTAGATTCCAGTAATACAAATGTCTAGGTGGTAAAATGCAGGAAATAGTATGTTGGTGGTCTCTTATTTTTGATTAGAGATCTTGGCTGACATAGAATAGCATGAGAATAAAACTGGGTTTTGGCTGCAGTGGTGGCACACTGGCCAAAGTGTGCAAAATGTATGAGTACTGACCTTATCTTTAGCAAGAATGCTGCTTGTAGCACATGTATGGCTATGCCTAGTGACTTGGTCTATACTCTTATATTCAATTGTGTCTTATTCTTGGAGACTGCCAGGAGAAGCCCCTGTAGTTTTCTTAGCAAGGTTTTCAGAAGTGGCTTGCCATTGCTTCTTTCCTAGAGCTGAGGAAAAGAGATTAGCCCAAAGTCACCTGGTTGACTCTGTGCATGAAGTGGTACTAGAACTCAAGAGTCTTCCCAGTTTCTAGCCTAGTGCCTTAGCCACTAAATCAAACTGGCTCTCATTTTCCTTTTCTCCAAAAAGTGTTATATAAAGACCTCAATCCCTGGCTGAGGTGTTATGAGGGGGTTGAATTCAAATTTATGTAAATTTGCAGAAAGTTATCCTCTTTAACTTTGCAAAACAAGGATGTGTTCACTCATGCTCACTTAAGGATTTAATGAAACCAAAAAAATGGGCAAGTGTGCATTTATTTTTGCTTACAAATGCAATAAAAAAGTAATGATAATATAAGACTATTGAAAAATGATAAGGCTGCAAGTATAGGTGGTATACCTGAAGAAATGGATATAGACATGGCTTGCTTACAGATGCCCCCCCCAACTTGTTTCATGTGTTTAGGAAAATTGCAGCTGTGCCTGACAATTAGAAGAATGCCACCACTGTTGCCCTCTATAAAAAGAAAAGTGACAAAATTTCATGTAAAAACTGTAGGAGCATTAATCTCTTAAGTATTGTTGGGAAGGTGTTTAGCAAAATTTTGATTGAAAGGAGACAAGAATGACAATGTGCAGTATGGCTTTATGCCAGACAGGTGATGTTCAGACTAGATGTATATTCTTCAGTACGTCACATTTGACAATTTGTGAGATAGACAGCCATACATATTTTGATGAAAAAAATGTACAAATATAACAAAGCTTATTTGCAATGAGAACTTAACAGTCCTATATTAATCCTCTCTGGAACTAGGCACATTCAATAAAATCTAGGACTCTACTTGAACATACATAATCAGCCACAGCAACCTAAACGAGATGCTAAGTAACTACAGTATATCAAACCAGCAACTATATTTGTGTAGAAATGTGTGTCTCTGTGTATAATGCACATGTAGTTTCAGGTGCATTTATTTTGCACAAGTACTGTCTGGAGGAATACATTATCCATCCTCCAATTCAACGGTAGAAAATGGGGAAGATGAAGATATATTTAATGTTAATGAAATAAAGATAATGAATTATATTCTCACCAAACAATGAATATGAAGAAATTAAGAAATCCTAACAAATATATTTGTTTTACTATGTTAATTTTTTTTTACTAATCTTGACAAGGTCTTCTGAGTTAGACCTTATTCATGGTATACCTGGTGTTTGCATTTAATTTAATATTCATGTTTTGTTCCTACAAAGATATTTTTCATTTTGTGATATGTAGTTGTTGTTGCTGGCATTAAGCAAGGATCAAGGGTTGTTAAGCAAGGATCTTTTCATGACTTCTTGCTGGCATCCAACAAGCAAAGTCAATGGGGAAACCAGCAGGAAGTTGCAAGTCCTGGATGACCTACAAACAGATCAGAATGCAGGTAAGTGGTTGCTGCAGCATAACACACATGCAGCCAAGTGGAACTGGCTGCTGCCAGATGTGGGATGGTGTACAGGTGGCTGTTGTGATACTGCATATAAGTGGTGGAGAATGCACCAGTGGGTACTGTGGCATCACATAAATAAGCTGGGAATGGATGCTACAAGGTACAGGAGAGTGTGCCGGTGGTAACCAAAGGGTTACATAAGTGCAGCTGGAAGTGGCTATTGCTGAGGTAGTAAGATGCAAGATGGATACCACAATGAGGTGGGAGGACATCTGGGCATGGCTGCTCCCTTGGAGAAAGAAGTGTACAGGTGGCTGCTGCAGCACCACCAAGCATAGCTGGGTAATGCATGCACTATGGAGTGAGGATAGAGAGGTGCTCAGGGCAGACACACTGGCTATGGAATGCAAGATTCCTAGGATTCATATTCCATAGTCAGACTCATCCAGAAAAAAAGTGACAGGTGTAGGAGTGACTTACAGGAGCAACTTAAAATGTTCCCAATCAGCTTCTCCACTGGCTTTGTTTGTAGGAAGCTGGTAGAGAAAGTTGCAAATGGTAATCATGTGTCCCTGGGATACTGCAACTGTTGTAAATTTGAGACAATTGCCAAGCACCCGGAACATGATCATGTGACCACAGGGGGGCTGGGACAGCAGGAACTTAGAGGACCAATCATTAAGTACCACTCGTTCAGTGTAACTTCAAGCAATTGTTCAATGAGTAGGTGTTATCCAAACATTACTTGTATTAGCTCTGATACAGAAGTCAGTAAGTAATTATAAATTAATATTATCTTAAATTATTTTTAATAGCTGCTGTATTTGTGGTCATGGCAAAATCCAATTTTGTTAGGAAAATCATAGCTGCCTTACTATTTTCAGTTACTCCAGAAGCACTATTAAATCAAGGAGAGAGCTTTGACCCATCTACACATATCAGTATAGATGGGGTGGTCTCAGGATCACTTTTTAAAAAGTATTTCAAGTGTTGAAATATTTCTTGTGTCAATGCTTTCAAGCTATCATTCTAAGTTATACAAACACTTACATAAAAGCTTCACTTAGACCTCAGAAGGGGGCAACTAGAAAAAAAGACACATTCTTCAGTTTACATTTATGTATACATTTCCAAGCCAAGACCTTGAAATTCCTTTTATTTGTTACACACAGCAGTTTTCAGCTTCAGTATGCATTACATTAGCTGTCCAGGCAGATTAAAGGCTCTCTATTCCCTCGCCTTTAATTTTTGTGTGCTGCTTTGTGGAAGGTGCCAGCTTCAGAACAGACAGTTCTGCAAAGAAGGACATGGGGGTGGGGAACATAGCACTTTAGAAAATTTAAATAGGACTTGTGATCAGAATAATCCATAAAAGGGAGCATTTTAGAAGAACACGGTACATCTTTTTGCTTTATTTTAAAATAAATCTTAGTATATGTGCCAAGGCAAGATATCTGAATGCAATATCAATGGATATGGCCTAGATTTTCTACATTTGAATCCCAAACTAGAGGCACAGCCTAGGAATCTGTCTCCTTCCTCCTCCTTTAAATATCTTAAGTTTTTTTCCCTTCATTTTTAACTTTGGAAAGTATACGTATTTTCCTCCTTAAAAGCTGTATTTTCTCCTCCCCCTTTTTGAACGTATCATAGCACCAGGAAAAGCATTTCCTTTCAAACTAATTTTGTGTGACAGAAGAGCAAGCATATAAAAGCAAATGAAATTAAACTTAAGAGTAACCAAATCTAACTTTCAGAAAGCTTCTGGCTTCAGTAAAACTGCTTTATCAAACTTGAGTGATAACTGCAAGTCTTTGCTGATCATTGACAGAGCTCTTCTATTTGGGGGGGCTTCTGCTTCTCCCTCCCCAGAGTTGGAGAAAAAAGATACAGTGCACATTTTTACATTCTCTAAGCCTGCAGTTGTTTTTATGTAAGAAGCAATTTGTTTGGGTCATATCAGGTCAAATGGGAAGCCTGCCCAGCTCTTGGTTTTAAAGGAAAAACATACAGAAAAATACAAAAACACAGCAGTTTCCTTCGTTAAATTCCACTCTACCTGCTATGGGCATGAAGCCACAATGGAATTTCCCACCCTGGCTGAGGGCACCAGAACTTATATTTTAGAGCATTTGGCAATTTATAGAAAAATATTGCTTTCAAGTGAACTTTGAGGCAAGGCTATTAATACTCGGCATAGGAGTGCTCTAAAATTAAACAATCAAAATACAGACCAATTGGATGTGGGCTAATTCTGAAAGTTCCTAATTGGAGCCAGCCTCCTTTGGTGTTCCATAACCTGAAGTAGTCCCACAAAAAGTAAATTCGCTTTTATGAGATTAAAAGTTAAGACTACGAAGTTACTTTTACTTTGTTAGGCCACTATATCATGTCGTTTCTTTGCATAATTTCTTTGATAGTTGTGAGGTGCCCAAAGTAACTGAGCGTCAATAGCATTAAAGTTTAATATATTAACATTGATTGCATAATCAGCCAGGTGTTGAGATTGCATTTGGCCTTTTTATCCACTTATCAAGTCCTTCAAGGACTTGGGTTAGGCAGAAGTTATTTGATGGTATTGTCACATGATATAAACTCTTCCAAGTAAAGCTACCTTTTGCAATTGACTGATATTATTATTATTTGGTAGCATTAGTTCTTCAAGCTCAAGAAGGAGTTTTTTTGCAGAGGTAGCTGGTGTTGAATGTTTTACCAGGAATCTTATCACTTCCTATTTCCATAGCCATTAATGAATACTTTTAGGTGTATATGAGATATGAATAAATATCTCAGACCAAAAATCATACTGTACATTTTCTAACTAGAAAAAAGTCTGTAGAGATTCTCAGTCATCCAGGGTGGATGGTGGGTAATGAAAGGATTTATATTCTTTGAAGACAGCTGATTATTTGCAATCTTTTAGAGAATCACTGAAGGTTGGAGGTTGGCAGTTTATCTGTGTCCTCAGGGTCACCTGAGTAGTGCTCCTGGTTCCTGTAGTCTGCAATTTTTTCCTCTGGAAATCCATTCCTACTCCCACACCTTCCAAAGGGTGTTCATCCAAAATTGCATAGCCAAAAGTCTGTCAGGATATAAATCTTTCCATTCCCCACTATCCTGTCAAAACTGAAGAAGATTCTTAGATGGGAAGCAAAATATCTTCAAAAGAAAAAATCAAAAAAGTCCAGTTGCCTCCTAAAAAAAGCACCTTTGGGTCTAACTAGAAAATATATCCTTACTGATAACAAAATCAGTATTGATACCATTGCCCAATTTAGATAATTACATTAGAGTATGGAACAAAGTAAACAAAGATCAAATAAATACACCATATTTATTCTAATGCACAAGTGATACTGCATTGTCTATCTTTCTATTCTATAATGAAAAGCAAAGACCTGATCAGAAAAATAATGTATAATTCTTTCTTCAGATGTTATTTTCCCACTCCAAAGAACCTGTTTGTTATATTTTTCCTTTAGTACAACAAATAGTTTGATGGGAAGTGACTCTACATCTGTAAAATATTGGCAGGATAAGCACCGCTCCATAGTAATGCTGAACAAATAAATGGTTGTTCAAGTCCTAGTTGAGAATTAAAATTAAAATGATAGAATCTCTCAAAGGGAAAGTTTTATTTGCTATTGCAGAAAAGTTAACCAAATGGACTGAAATGTGGTCCCAAAAGAGTCATTAAGTTAATCATGGATCCGATACTTTCTTCCAGTGAAATGCAAAAATATGAATCGGAACGTGTTTGAAAATGTATGAAATGTATGAAAGTATATGAAATTCGTACTTTGTACCTTACAGAACCCTTGCAGGAAGAAGCATTAAACATCTATTGTCAATAAGTAACCTTATATTTACAAGATTGTGATACTGCTTTGGAAACTGTCCTTTGTTGTCTCTACACGAATGGGACACAACAGAAAACAAATTCTGAGGCACCTCTAAAGTCTGCAAATGAATTGGCTGTTTTAACAATCCAAAACAGGTGATTCATAGGCACTCATGAATCTTTTTTGAGAACCTTTTAAAAATATTTTTCATAGCCTTAATATCAAATACATGTGTGATCACTAGCTTAAGACAGAAAAAGCTAATCAGTTCATTGTCATAGCTAGGCATAACTTCTAACTAACATAGATGCCTTACTTAAGAACCAATTGCCCAAGACAAAGGATTTATTCATTCAGTATAATGATGTCACAAGAGAACTGAATGTTTTCAGCTTAGTAACTACTTAACATTAACAGATTGGCACTTCTCAATTCAAAAATCCACTCCATCTATAAGCTGAAACATTAGATGCAAGTTCATATGATTAATATGCTGCTGGGTTGTATCATTACCTCTTAGTACCTTCTCATAAGTAATTTACAGATTGTAGGGCATCTGAGGCTACAAAAACAAACTGGAATATGTTTGAAGCAACCCCCATTATTTATGCTTATGGTTGTTCATGAAAGAAATAAAGTATCAAAAAGTAGAAAAAACAAAATGGTACAACAATGCTTTTAAAAAGGTCTGCACCCTACTGATTTTACAATACAGAACTGAAAAGTCAAGAAAATGGCTCTAAAGAACTAGAAAAAAAATAGAAAACTGATTAAAACATTAATTTCAGCACATTGAGAAATTCAAAGAAATCCACTTTTTCCCCCTGATTAGATTCCAGATCTCTGTGAATGGGCTAAATGTGGGACCTTGAAAGCAGGGGTGTGATTCAACCAGTATAACAACTGTTCGGTGAGCATGTGTGCTTCCTGTTTTAAAAAGCTAATACTTACCTTCAACTGCAGCTGAAGAAAACAGCTGAGGCACATGCGAATCAGCTGTGCTCTAACAAAAAGACATAAAGCTGTTGTGGTTCGCCAGCAGCAGATGCAGACAGCTGAGGTCTCAGAGAGCGAGGACTCAGATGAGGAGCCTGCGTGTGATGCAGAGATGGGGCCAAGACTATCAGGGAGTGGAATGCTGCCTTCGCAGATTGTGGAGGCTGGCAGCAGTGACGAAGATGTTCCCGAGGAGCCTGTGCCCAGTGCGCGTGCGCGGAGGGCTGCTCGAAGGAAAGAGCAGCTGCAGCAGCACAGGCGACTCAGGAGTAAGGCTGCAAGGTAATGGCTCCTCCCTCAAGAGATAAAAGCCAGCTGAAAAACCAGAGTTCTTTGCAGGAAGCAAAGAAGTTTTTGCACTCAAGCCTGGTAGACATTTGGAATATCTTGGTTGGTGTTCGGAGACTCTTTGTGTTTGAAATATTCCTTAGTAACTTTATCTACTGTTCTTAGCAGCCTTGCACAACTTTGGTAAGGCTCGTTCTTTCAGAGACAATTAGTTTGAAACAACCTTTTAACTGTGAAGGAACAGAATTCGTAAAGAATCATTAAAATGTTTTGCTGTTACCTCTGATTTGTGTTTGTTTCCTTGGAACAAGGTTTGGGTCAGAACAAAGAGGAAAGAGCAGGGATGGGTGAGCGGGCCTATATGCTCATCGGAGCGAACTGGTTTGGAGCCAGCTGATTGTCAGAACAAAGGGTTTGCTCGAACCTGTCCGAACTGGGAGAATCCCATCCCTGTTTGAAAGTGACATGAGTTAAACCAGTTGAAAGAGAACAGCAGGAGATTAACTAACTAATCCATTTCTTCACATCAATTCTTCCAAGATGCTGTTCTTTTGCTGTTCTCTTTTAACTGATTTAACTCATGTCACTTCCCAATGAAAAAAAACAAGGCATTATTATTAATCATCACACAGTCAACCAGATGTTCAGACTGGGTTTGGCATTTTTGTCTACCTATTGAATCTTTACTAAGGACCTGGGACAGACAAATCTGGATGCTTGATGGTGTTACAGATATCATCGCAGGATGGAAGCAGATCCAAGTAAAGCCGCCTTCTTCAATTGACTGATGGCAAATTTGTCAATGCCTATGGTGTTCAAGTGGTGCTCCAGTTGTTTTGGTTGTCTATTATTATTATTGTTGTTGTTGTTGTTATTTGGAATGCACCTTGACTTAAAAGTGGTATACAAAGGATAACAGCTTAAAACAATATGATACAAGCCAATTCAAAAACATATATAGAAAAATAATCCAACTCTATCAATCCTCTATGAACTCTAGCCCAAAGAACAAATTAGCCCAAAGTATGTCAGACACAATTATGTTACGTCTCGAGAATCACGGTAGTTGTTCTTAGTTAGTACCTGCTACAATAAATGAAGCTAGGTAATAGGTGAAAATAGGGTAAGTTACAGGAATAACAACACTCATAAATATCCTTACAATTATAAGTCCTTAAAACGTTAGCCTTCCTGCAAAGGGTTCCAGACTGAGAAAGGTTGCTAATTCCCTACAGTGATGTAGGAACAAAGCCTGAAGGGAAACAGGAAATAGCTTCAAAGAAAAACCAGATATAGTGTTAGGGATATTAATATGATGTTGCTAAAGATACACAGACAAAGGGAAAGAGAGAGATTTTGAGAAAAATGCACATGTGACTTTGTGGCTGCTGCTAAACTTAATCGGTTTCAGTAGACCTTTTGGATTTTGTTATAAATAATAGAAGTTACATACTGCACTTTTATTATATCTTACATCTGAGGACTTCTTATGACTTAATTAAAAGGGATACTGCCAGGTTAAAAATCACAGACTTTTTTATTAAGTAATTTCCTTACCTGTATTACTAATAACACTTTGGGTTATTAAGCAGAAACAATTTTTAAAATCTAATTTACTACTTTATGTATTTAGGCAATTGACTTTTTACAGCATCCAGGGAAATGAAAATAGGCTGTCAGCTTCCATTTCTGTTCATTATCAATTCTACTGCAGATTTTTTAACACTAGAACTGGGTTCTGGATTTTGGAATTTTTAAAATAAAAGGGAGCTATAACAAAAAAAAATAAGGCTTTTACCCGTTTGCTTAAAAAACTGACAATTTTCTAAACTCTGATCTTTTTTTTAAAATCTGTATTAGCATCAAATGGCCTTCAAGCTATCTCAAATTTCTTTTCATTTTTACAAATCAAATATTGCAGGCTGGACCATTCTAATCCACTCTATAGCTACTGTATATAAATGGCCATTCTACGTATCTTAGTTTTGGGGTGAGGTATCATCAGTATGCTGATGATACCCAGTTATATATCTCCACCCCAAACCAAATCAGTGATGCCCTCTCTGTGATGTCCCGTTGTCTGGATGCGGTACGGATCTGGATGGGCAGGAACCAACTACAGCTTAATCCGGCCAAGACTTAGTGGCTGTGTGTACAGGCATCTCGCTCCAGTGAACATATTCCATCTTTGGCCATGGGGGAGAGGTGTTGCCCCCTGTGGATAAGGCACGAAACCTGGGGGTTCTCCTGGACTCACGACTCAGTTTGGAGGAGCAGGTGGGAGCCGTGACCAGGGTTCAGCCCAGGTTCGGCTGGTTCACCAGCTGCGCCCTTACCTAGATTGAGATACCCTTCGCATGGTCACTCACGCACTTGTTATGTCCCGACTTGACTACTGCAACGCTTTCTATTTAGGACTGCCCTTGCATACCATCCGGAGGCTCCAGCTGGTGCAGAATGCAGCCGCATGGGTTGTGATGGGAGTTTCCTGATACTCCCATGTTACGCCCCTCCTGCATGAGCTACATTGGTTGCCAGTTGCCCTCCGGGTGCAATTCAGGGTTCTGACGTTAACATTCAAAGTCCTTCATGGCATGGGTCCGGGGTACTTGTGGGAGCGTCTCCTGCCGATATCAAATACTGGTTGCCCTGTGCAAGCACACAGGCTGGGACTCCTCGGGGTGCTGTCCGCACGACAATGTTGGCTGGCGGTGCCCCAGGGAAGGGCCTATTCTGTATCGGCTCCCGCCTTATGGAACCAACTACCCGTTGAGCTCCGGCTGGCTCCCGATCTCTCCTCTTTCTGACGCGATCTGGTTGTTTTTACAGGCTGGGCTGGACTGATCTCCTGGGGGAGAGGGTGGGATTTAATTCAATTTTAATTTGGCTTTTATAGTTGTATTTGGCTTGTCAGGTTTAATCTCTTTTTATATAATTTATTGTTCTATGTTTTTATCTGTGAGCCACCCCGGGTCCTTTCGGAGAGTGGCAGCATACAAGTCAAATAAAATAAATAAATAAATAAATAAATAATAGTTCAGTCCCAGAAAATTTTTTAAAACCAAGATTGCATTTGGTGAAAGACATTACTTTCCTACACGGGGTT